>OY759208.1:113671240-114871240 GCA_963662105.1 Meiosimyza platycephala | reverse complement strand
TATTGAAAAATGTTTCTGCTACACTATTTGATGTAAAAAGTCAAAGGGAGGCATGGTTTTGAGTTTGTATTTAGTACTAATCGCTGGGGAAAAGTTAGAAATGCATTTTTGATGGAGGTAAACTTCCAAAAGAGATGTTTAGGCTTCGAAAGAATATAATTAACCAATCAATCAGAAGAGATTGAAAATGGATATTTGAAGAATGGCGAAGATTAACCTTATGGCAACATAACGATGGGAAAATGGAGTTTAGAGGGAAGGGATCCCTAAGAGTTATGTCAAATAAGTGTATTTGATACAATTAGCATCATTGAACTCAAGACCCAGGTAGGAAAAGAAGACAGCTTTGGATTCAACGACAAATGCACATATGCACACTCCTAAGAAAATACAAAACCAATTTAAAAGCGCATCCACACTTGTAGATAAATAATACATGTGCAAAATATAGAGTAAGCCATCCAAAGAAGGCCTTAATAAAACAGATTAAGGTTTTTTAAAAATTATTTCAACCATAGACCATATTTCGTAGAGTAAGGAAGTGCAATATGAACAAGCTCTTATCTTTGGAGGCAACATAGAAATTAATTATCAAGAAATCGCACGAACATCTCTGTTGTAATGCTGTTTTTGACAACCATGTCTATATTGAAGAAGTTGCTCGAAAATATTTGGAAATGCATTAAATACTATCTCCTTCACAGTAGTCCTTGCTTGTATTACCCTAGCGATCAAATGAACAAAATCAGTGGCATTGCCAGATGTGTAATTAATGCAACCGCACAATTGCTTTAGGAATTGACCACGAAATGGACATTACAGTTGTTTGAATATCGTCGGCCAAGCACAAACATACTATACACATCAACTGACTTAGAAATTGACACCCACGCACTCACACAACTACAAACAATTCAACCAAATGGCAAGCAAACAAAGGAAACAACTGAAGTGGCTAAAGTTACTCCCGTTGCATTGGCACAAATTAAAAACCTTCCAACTGTACGAGTATGCGTCTGTCTGTCAATAAAAATGTACTATACATCTGTGTCTTCCTGTATTCCACATATGTGGTAGTTGATAGTGAAACTGAGATGGTGTAGAGATTTTTTGTTGTTATTGTCGCTTCTGTTATTGCTTTTGTAGCATTCAATAAAATTGGCAAGAAACAAGTGCGAAATGCATCCAATGAAACGAACACAAAACTGAATGCATCGTATCAATGCATCGTATTGTATTGCAATAGTAAAAACACACATATGATTTCAATTGACCAAGTGTGCGTGCTTGTGTTTTATTAGTGTGCTTTCATTATTTTCCGTTAAGAAAATAACGCAAATTTCTTGAAACATGATATCATTCCTAGATCTTTCTTTATAGACATTTATTTTTATATTTGCTCGTTCGAAGCATGATGACGTTTCTATCGGCCACTTTTAGAATAATTTTTTCTGTGTTCATGCGAATTTAAAAATCTAAAAGAAATTCGTAAATAAAAATGATATTACGATTTAACGACATATGTCTTTTAACTTCGTAAGATATGTACTCGAAGTAAGGAATATTTTATTGGTTCGCTTTTGGAAAATTTTAGAATTTCACTATCAGAATATAGCCAGAACTTTTTGTCACTCGTTAAGAATCACCCTTTAAGGGCGAGCAGTAAGGGGTAGATTGATAAAAAAATTATAGGGGTGTAAAATTAATGGGGATTGATAATTAAATGCAACATTTAGTAGCGCTTTGGTAGGTTGCAAATAGCCAAATTCCGTAAGAAATTCAATTTTGTATGGGGAACCCTTTAAGGGGTTGAGATAGGGGATTAGTTTATTCTGAAGAAATGTTGGGAAGATTAAATTAATGGGGGTTTGGCATATGCTTAAACCTTTTAGGGCCACCTTGGTAGCATTGGAAACGCTGGGAGTACATTTCATAAAAACACCACTTTTGTATGGAAACCCCCTCAAGGGGTGGACAGAGGGGATAAGTGTGTTTGAAAAAAATTGTATACATGCAATATTATTGAATGTCGGCATACAACCTATCGCTCTATGGGCTACTCCTGAGCAGCTGTGGGCTAATTTCCCTGAAAATCTCCAAATTTTTAAACTTCGACCTTGATGAGACGCCATTTACCCTCCTCCCATACCCTTAATTTTTTGGCTTACGCATTTTTTTAACAAACCTCACAAAATAAATGGTCCCAGCGTTTTGAAATACAAATAATAATAATATCCAAATGTCACTATTCCATAGCTAATATACAGTCAACAATCAGTCCATTAAAGACATTACTATCTTATAGTTGTCCTATTTTTCTGTCCATAAATCCTTTTACAATTAAAAGGAATTTCCATTTGTATCCGAAAAAAATAAACTAAACCACTTGTTAGTTCTTAAAGTAGCAAAAATTCTTGAATTCTCTTTAATTATGATCCATAAAATAAGAAGCGAAACTTTGCTTATAAAATGTTTTATTTTTTTTTATAGATTTTATGTATGATTTTATACAAAAAGATACAAAAAATATCGTACAAAAAGTACAGGAGATATCTTTAAAATTAGTGAGTTTTTGCAAAACCACACATTCAGCGCGACAAATATTATCGCTTTGCTGCTAATAACCTTGATCTTGGCAATCTGCACTGACTGATGCTGTGTAGCCGGTATTGCATTTCCGGTTGTTTGATTCTTTCAAACAATCGCTTCTTAAACTCTTCTTCTTCTAAAATAACTGCAGCGCCACCATCGTCAACGTCGTTAACTGCCTCGCCTTCTGCACATTCGGGACACTGTTGAGCTAAAACAACGTCATCTAGCGCTGTGTTAGCTTCACACTCATATTTTATATCCTCAACTACAATAGTACGTCGTCGCTCTGATTTAGGCACTGAGCGTTCCATGATATAGACGGCGGCCGTAATGCTAGATACACGTTGCTCTAAAATTTTTAAAAAATGACGTACATTAACCAGATCCACTATTGTATGATCACCAACCAACTCTTTGAGAGGTGATATATCGGCTCGTGTTAACTGTAAAATTTCACCAATACCATCCAAGAGGTTATTAATTCGATTATCGTGGGTATTTCTCAGTGCCAATAGTTGATCGTTGCTATCACGCTTAGCATTTAAGGTCTCTTCTAATTGTTCGATTTGATTCGTCTGGTCCAATATCTTATTGTCACCTGTCAATTTGAGTATTTGAATGTCATCGCAAAGACGATGTACAGAATTATTGAGCAATGTCATATGGTAGCTCATCTCATTGGCATAGTTGAAATAGGAATAATAGAGACTTTCTTGCTCTTTGAATTTTCTAATGACTTCTTGAATGCCTTCAGTTGAATTGGTATAATTCATAATTTTATCGAGTATGTAATCGTTTTCACCAATTCTATCCACACACTGTTTACGCACTTTTTCACGTCGTCTGTACTCTTTAGGAGCCAAATCCGCTAGTTCCCTTTCATGATTTTTCACCGTATGGAAGTAAAATTCCTCTGAATTGATTTCTTCATCATGTTTCAACTTGTACATTATGTCTGCATACATTAAATCCTTCTTGTCTGTGTCCAACTTATGATATATAGTCTTTTCGGAAATTTCAATGCTGTGCTCATAAATGTTCAGCACATATTCGATCAAATCATTGATGTATTTTCGTTCACTATTTAATTTTTCAACCATTTTCGAGTAGCTCTCATTGAAATATCGTCTGAAATGTATGTGGTCAACTAATTGCTTACGCAACTCTGCATTATGTGCTGTAAAAATACACTCCCTGCGCATGCCTACCTCTAGCTGGTTTTCAAGTATTTGCATTTTTTTACGCGATTTGGCTACAAATAACTGGTGCATTGCTTCGGGCACAATTTCGCGATTTATATCGTAAATGTTTTTTGTTACACGACTGATTTCACGTTTCATATTAGTTATATCGATCTTGAGTTGATGTATATCATTATTTAAATGTTCTTGACATTTAATGTGGCACTTAACATCGCTTAGATTTTGTTCATCACTTTGTTCGTATAATTTTGCCTTTGACGTATACAACTGCGTTTTCAACTCGTTCTTTTCCAAGTTTAATAGCTGTGAATTATTATTTGTGCTGGCGTCAATGAGAGTTTGATCGCGCGTTGTGCGTTTACAGTTTAGTAATTGCTTATATTCGCGTTGTTTTTTACTAAGTTCGCGTTGTTTTATTAAGTACTGTTCGAGAAAATTTTTCTTCGGGAAATCCATGTTGATCTATTGCGTATTTCTTAAATCGTTCTGCTGGTACTAAATTTTGAAAATCCGTGGTTTTTACCGATAGCCAAGTTTCCCTAATTCCCTAACTGCTTTATAAAAATAAAGTTTGTTAGAATTGAAATATCTGAAATTGACATTTAAAATATATTCTTTTTAAAAATTATTTTACAAATTTGTAAAGTGGTAAAAGTGCGCTTGTAAATAGCAGTACCGTTTTGTGTATGATATTAAGTAATATTTGTTGCTCTTTCATGCTATTAGATAAGGTTTTCATTGAAAAATTCATCTAATTCGATGGGCATTTAAGCTTGTCCTGTCCTATCCTGTTTCATGTGTTCTTGAATTGTTTGATGGCGTGTACAGGAGTAAGACTTAAGTCAAAGCGTAATTGCGTAGGTTAAAACAAAAACTCTTACGTAATAAATGTCTGCGAGGAGTCATAAATGATACCTTTTAGATTTTACCACGTGCTTTGCATTTTTCATTGAATTTTTATTTTTTTTGTTAAATTACAACTCTAATGTGCGCGTAAATACAAACATCAATTGTGAAAGTTAAAAAAAAAATATATATTTACGAGGGGTAGTATCAATTTAAAACATTGAGTAAACACGTTTTGGTTTCTGTTTTAAACTCTAATATTGCTGAAGTGCTTATTTAATGCACAATTGAAATTTATTGATTTCAATGAAGGCGAACTGCAGTAGCAAACAATACCAACAACAGCGACTATGAGAATCAATATATGGTTGACTTAAATGAAAATTACGCATACGATAAGCAGATAATAAAAAAAAACGCACACGCAGCAGCGCCATCTATTGGCAATATTTTGGTTATATAACGTACTCATTTGTGCGTGTTTGCGTTAACATGGTCAACATTTCCGGTGCAATGGATTATAAAGTTACCATCAACCACAATACACCTACACAATGAAACATGCATACATATGTACTTACATATAAGCGTGTGCACTCATCGTATAGCAACACATACTTTAGCATCTAATTGTGAGTTATTTGGAGCTCATAGTTGCAACGGCAATTGCAACGTAATTCTGCGCTAATGTTTACACTAAAAAAAAAATAAAAATTTTGATATTATTAAACGATGAATAACAAATGGCTAATGTACTTAGAACAGTGTTTTAACGACTGTCTAAGCTAAGCGCTCTAAAAATAATGTCTAATAATGTAATGCTTGCATTGGCTGTTGAAGCTCTTTTATCTTTTCTAATTATTCTACAATTTATTTTCTCAGTGTTTAGTAAACACAACTCTTGCTTTTTCATGTTTCTATAAATCGACTTTAATGGTATCTGCAAAATATTGCATTTTGCACACTTTAAACATACATTATTTTTGAAAAATGTTGCAATATTCATTGTCAGAATGCGTACTTCAAATAGTCAAAGCTAACCATGGGATATACTAATTTGAATACAGCAATAAAAATGCAACTGCTGAAACAAATATTGATTTTGATAGCTTCGAAACAGCAAATATGATTGCGGTAATTTAATAAAATTGTGTTTTATTTTATAAAGGTTAAACTTAAAATTTCAACTTCATACTTCTACATAATATTTCATTATACAGAGAAATTTTTCTTTTCTCTAGAGAATTCGTATATACATTGTATATAGATACTAATTCACATAATTTAACTTAGCGTTGCAACTAAGTTTTTTGCCTAATTGAAGTTATTAGCAGTACCAAGTTATAGCGTCAGTTGTTCGATGGCTGCCATCAGCATAACCCTCATGGTTATGATCTTATGAATGAAACAAAAGTTTTATCCAGCCTCAACATAAAGAGTGTGCAATTTGCTTTAAAACTGACAACTCATATACAAAGGACAACGACTGTATGTATATACTCATAATGGCAACACCAACAACGACAGCAACAGCTACAGCAATAATGTATGAAACATTATTACAACAAATTTTGGGGTTTCAATATTAAAAGCCATCGCCCAAAGCAGCATGCAATCTGCTTCGGGTGTAGTTTTAAACTTGCATATCTCTACAGCGTTGCAGCAGCACTAGCTGTTGTCGATTTTTGGCTTTTTAGTGGTGTTGGCATGAAATTTTGAAAACGCTTTCAAGCGAAGATTTACAGCATCACTTTCATTAAATGAATGCATTCAGGCTAAAAATTGTGGTCCTGAACTGATCTGTTGTATGTGGCACTATATATAATGGTGGTGGTGCGATGGAGGAAGAAGATGACATAATGGCAAAGAGCGCATCGCATGTTGCTCGCAAATGTTTATTATTATCTCGTAATAAATATTGTTGATAATTAAGTTTTACGTCCTTTTTTGGGTTTTAATGAATGAACTTGTAGGTGCATGTAATGGGTTTGAAGTGATGGTTATAGTTGGTATCACTAAATTCATCCCAGTTTTGGGTGCTATATACCATTAATGAAGTAGCGCCAAGTATTTTATTTATACTTTTTTTACGGTGACTTTATTAAATTTCAATTAAATTTCCCGCACAGCAAGCAAAATGTCTGATTTATATTGAAAAATGTGAAATTTACGGTAAAAAGCAGAGTTTTTTTTTGCACGTAGGACTACTGATATCCAGAATTGTTGTTAATATGAGTCCGGTTTGCTAGTTTTTTTATGAGATTTTAGTGAGATATTCATGGGTATTGTCTTTTTGAATTTTTTTTTTCTTAAATACATATACATATATGATGAAAAAGGAAATCTTAAGCCAAAACACTCCAATATTTTTAAATCTCGGCACAATAGATTTTTTTCAAAATTCCTTAGCAATATTAGATATTATTTTTTCTCCGATTTGGTCATATTCTCTTCAAAATCTCTAAATAAAGTTGCCCGAGGAACAGCGATAATTTGACGTTAAATATTTTTCAAATAAACTATTTACTCGTCCAGACTTTGCAGGAGGAGATGATCTATTAAGTTTTAGTAAATAAACTGGTATAGCTGTTGAATATCTCCATTATACGTTTCCAGCGGCAAAGAAGCGGATTATTCAAAAAAAAATGATTAAGAAAACTAAATTACTTGCATTTACTTATATATGTAATTTACAATTTATTTTAAACTTAAGAAACGGAGCTTCATTCCGTATATTTTAGAAACGAAGCAGTTTCAATTCTCAAACGAATTAGATACGTAATATTCAAATAATTATATAAATAAATATTGTAAATAAATTTGTATTAAATAATTAAGCATCTATTGCAGGACTTGAATTCGTGCATACTATGTCCCAGGAAAACTTTCGATATCAATACAAATTTCTTTCACTATCGTCAAATAAAATTTCGTTTCGATTTTTAGTTTTTTAATTGGAATAAAGCTTAGGGGACGTCCATTAATTACGTGAGATAAAATAGGGGGGAGGGGGTCCGGCAAATTCTCACCAAATCTCACCAAGGCCGGAGGGGGTCAAGGAAAACTTCTTCGTCAACTTTTTAATGCATAGAATTTACATTAAAAATTAATATTTAAATCTTACGGGAGGGGGGTGGGGTCCCGCCAGATCTCACCAAATCTCACCAAAGGGAGGGTGGGGGTCAGAATTTTCAAAAAAACACCTCTCGTAATTAATGGACATTTATTTTGTATCAAATTTTTTATTTGTCTACCATTTTGCATACTTTTTATGTAAAAATGTAGGCAATCTGTCTACTATCTGCTAACTTTGTATATGGAGATGTAGGCAAGTTACTAAACTACTCGTATATAACGAAGATGTAGGCAACGTGGCTTTCGTTTGAAATTTGTTATTAGAGTTTGGCAAACCCTCAGGTATTTGGCAATAAATAAGTACCTAATGACATCTGGGTAACCATTTATTTGGTGATAATTGCCGAACAATATTTTGGCTGAAACAAACACTTCTTTGTTACAAACATTCATTTGTTAATTACCACCTAATCTTAAACAATAATAAAGATTTAGATAAATGAGGAAAACATTGCGATTGATAAATAAATCGATATTTTCCAATATCGTCACGTAATTGTATTGGATGCAGTGATAGCATTTTCGATACATTTGTACTTTTATTAGTATATGTATTTGCGTTGCGAAAAATCATCGTCAGTACATGCGACCAGTTTTTTGTACATTCGGAACAATTGGCCAATTTTCTGAACATTTTTGGTAAAGTTTCAGTATATTTCAACTATTTCGAAAAATTATCATCATTAAGCTTAGGAAATTTACTGCGAAATATGCCTGGAGTATAACTTTGTTAACTAATTTTACGACGAAAAAGTACATTCGGCATCTGAGAAGTAATTTTCAAGTCTCCATTCAGTATATTTTCGGAAGTCACAGCCAATGTTTCTAGAATATAATTTGCAAGGAAAAGCTTCTCAACCCACATTTTTCGAGCTCGACATTAAAACAGTGGGCTCTCGCTACTCTTGTAAAAATAACAATGCAAGCAGAAAAGCAAAGACAAGGCTCTACCTAGTTATTATAATTATAATGCTTTTCGAGCAAAAAATTGAAGGATTCTCTCCAACTAAATAAACTATTTATTTTTTTATGTTATATTTATATAAAACAAGTATCATAGTATTAAGCTTTAAGTCAAAACTTGAAGATAAATGCAAATTTTTCCTGCATAGTGCGTAGGAAAATCAATAACCTCAGCTACAAGGTACTCGTATATATTCACACCCATATCCAGACAAACGATGAATGTGTAAAACTAAAACTCTTTCCAAGAAAATAAAATAAAATGTGGTTACACCATGTTACGGTGGTAATTCAAGCAAATCCCAAGATTTTGATTGATGCTCCAGTCAATTGGGTAAAGATTGAATGCTGATGATAACAAATCGATTGAAACGATGAAATCGTTTGATTTATTTCCTTGGTCTAGTCAACATTTAATTGATGATCTTTTAAAAGAGTAAAAGTATTGACAAAAGAATGCAAAATTTGATAGGGATCTCTCAATAATGTAAATTAATTTTTTTACCTTTTTTTTGGCAAATGAAAAAATAAAATAAAACATTTTATTCACTTTGTTGGCTTTATAGCTTAGCAGAATAGTTAAACGTTTTATACGTTTTCTTTTCTACTTTAGACACTTTTGAAACGTTATTAAACAGAAAAAAATTGCAATAGTATATCTTCGCATCATGTTTAAAAACTACTAACAGACACGCATAAAGATATTTATACCAAGCTCTGGTCTAAATTAGCAGTGGCAAAAAGTTTTGCTTTATTTGAAGGGGAAATGCATATTTTATATATACATTCATACATACACACATAGCTCAACCACTAGCATTTCATATGAATTTCAAAATTCATTTTCATTTCATATGGTCGGCATTCTTGGTTTGGTATCTATTTTCCGGCGATGCGACCTAATGTTCATTACAACCATCTTGTAGCTAACAATTTTTGTTTTGCTACAAACCAATTCGTTTACCATACAAAACTTTAACAGCAACACCACCCAATCCGATGATACTTTTGCTGTTAAATTTAAAACATTTTGAAACATCAGACGTCATTTTCGCCTTAGACGAACAATTCAGCCATCATCGGGAGCTTTGTTTGCACCGATTTCGTTGCTTGAATTCATAAAATCCTTGTAGATGCCAAACATTTTCGTCAGCGTCATTACATTGACTTTGAACAGTTGGTTGATGACGACGATGATGATGATGATGATGATGATGATGAGTACTGCTGAACGAAATGGAAGGGTATTTAAGTGAATCGTGCTTGCAATAGCACTTTGAATGTTTAAGGTAATATAAGCAATATGTGAGTTTAAGTCCATAATTTTTGACATTTAGGCCAACTTTAAAAAATTTTTTCATGTATTTTTTTTTTGCTTTAAAAAAATTATAAGTATTTTAACGGATATACCTGTACCTTCTAGCAGGCTTATCAGGGAAATGTTGAAGGAATTTAAAGCTAATTGCCACTGATCGTGCAAGTTCAAGGAGTTTTGTAGAGACCCTATGCTCCGTCAGGAGACAAAGATGAAACGGAGATACCTGTACCTATACCTATTGTACATGTGTATACCTATTTCTATATCTCTATATGTATGTATGTATATCTAAGCCTGAACAAGTGAACGCATGGATCACGATGTCATGGTGCGCTTTTTTTGCTGCTTTTACGCTATGAAAGAGTTACTGTCAAAAACCATTGTAGAATTTCGATTTTTTCTTTCACTTTTTGCGTTTTGTTTTTTTTTTATTTCGTTTTGTGTTGCATATGAATTTAAAATAATTTGCTATGGATTTTTATCCGAGCGTAAAACGTATAAAGCCAACAAAATTCGCACTCTTTGAGCTCAGCTTGGCTAAGTTTAGCATAGCTCAGTCCAACATTTGCCAAATGCTGCGTGGCGCCCATGGCGCGTTATATATGAATTCATAATTTTTGCACGATAATGAAAACGTTTTCAGCGCACACCACTAACAAAATACAATAAAAATGGAAAATAAAACGTAAAAACAGCAAACAACAAACAACAAAACGGACGAAGGCGAACATTTTTAATAATTATTATTGTTAATTTTTTTTTTTTTTGTTTTTGTTCATCACGTGGCAGAAAACTTTATAGTGAAAAATAAAATGCTATCTATTTCTCTGTACTGAATAAAATGCTATAGAATTTTCTGATTAAATTAGTTTCATACAGCTTAAACTTTTTTTGATATCAGAGCGTGTGCCAAAAATTAAATTCCTGAGGAAAATTAGTCAAGAGCTTAAATTTTTTGTGTGGTGGATATTTGAAAAAATAATTGTCAAAAAAATTAGAGGTTGCTAGCTCAAACCTTTGAACGGCGCGGATAACTTTGTGTCCGATTTCGTTGAAATTTTGCGACAAAACCGACGTATGACATAGCCTATGAGTTGTATTGAAGGTGCCACCCACTGTTGTCAAATCAGGGCCACATTTTTCGTGTGTCTGAAAATGTGGACAAAGTAGAGCAGGGTGGAAGAAAATTCTTTCAAAATTTTCCCAAATCAATCCTGTGAACGGCGCCAACAGTTTTATCGATTGTATCATGGGCTGTGTACCACGATGCGCCGCCTTGTTGAAACCACATGTTTGCTAAATCAATATTTTCCAATTCATGCCATAAAAAGTCGAATATCATCTTTCCTTAGTTTCAAGAAATTAAGTTCCGATGATTTCAACGTGCCCCAAACAACACCAAACGGTTACTTTTACAGAATAATTTAGTTGCTCGTGAATAAATTAGTGTATTGGTTTGAAACCAGTAACAACCAATTCATAAATATGAAAATGTTCCTCATTAGCGAAGATGATTTTTTGGTGAAATTAGCATTATTACCATCATTTTATGAACATAAAAAAATCAGTCGCTGACTGACAAAAAAATGTAAATAAAAAGAAAATTCACAAAGTAAAACCCAACCTACCACAATTGAAGGGCGATGTTGTTTACCATGTGGCGTTGGCGTTGGTGATGACGACGGCGTTGGTGTTGGCGAAAAGTTCTTCGCACAGATGTACTTCTACCTATCACACTTGTAACATTTCATTCATTTCTTATGAATGTGTTTTTCTGTATATGTTTGGGGTCGGTCTCAATGTTGACTACTTTGTTGTTGTTTGTATTGTTATTGGGTCTGGTCAGGAATTCATTGCAGTCCATATGCTAAATTTTATATTTCATTTTATAGCATTAAAATTTTTGTTCGCAGGGTGTTTTAAGTGCGATAAACAAAATGTTTTTTATTGTTCTCTTTTGTAACCCTACATTGTCGTATTCATTATGCTTTACCCTTTGATTCATACAAATATTCAAATAAAATATTATTTTTGTATGTATTATTACATTTTACTTATAGTTAGTTTGTGGTTTCGCGCTGTATTGAAAAAAAAAAAAAACACTTGGAAGGGTGTTATTTTTGGCCTTGTCAAATATTAAATACGCTACATTGCAAAAAGAGTTAAAGTGAGCGAGAAAGTCTAAACTTTTAATATAATGGGTAGTTTCTCTGCTTTTCTGCACAGTAAAAGGTATAGCACTTTTGATTTTTCTTGTATGGGAAGTGCCACGCCTCATCATTAAAGTTTGCCCGATTATTGTGTTTTGCTTCTTTGAACGCTTTTTTCTAAATCTTTGAAATTTGGCTCAACAGCTCCAGAGATAACCTCGCGGCATGCTTCGATATGTTAAGTAGGTAGGCGTGTCCAAGTACCGATTTTGCTATATTTGAATCTCAGGAAGTAGGTTCAACTATAAGAAGTAACCACTGTACTATACTTCATTAAATTTGATCACTTAGCTTTCTCGTAATTGTGATTACCACAGGCGCAAATGAATAGACTGATCAACGAGCATAGCTATATCGATTCAGAAGATGTTGCTTATCAACGACCGCTCTTATGTAGTCCATTTTTAAACAAAAAATTATTATAGTCTTTGTGTAGGGTAGGGTTGGCCATGTACCCTTCTGCGGTCACAAGCTATGAAACGTGCCATCATTCGTTCTGCCGTGCAGTTGCTGATTTCTATTGAAAAATGAATATGCAAGAGACCCAGTCGGAATCAAACGTGCAAAAACAAAACAAATGTGCGCAAATAAGTTGCGCAATGCCAGTTGTAAAAATTTCAGGTCAAAGACAATATTTATGCGAAAGGCAATTTTTTACGCATGTATTATTGACTTGTAAAAAAAATTTGGAGACTAAAAAAACTGCTTTTGTGTGCATCATTGTTGTAAAAAAAACGAATATTCATGGAAAAATAGTTTTAATTCTCGAAAAAGAACTTTTTGTTTTTATTGATGAATATTGAGTTTAATAATTTTTTGTGCTGCTATGCGATGCTTTGGCAGTTTATTTATTTATTTACATCAGTGATGCACGAATTTCTACTGGGTAATGTTTTCTTTACGTGGATAAGACAAAATACATTTATACTCATGTTTTTTTTCGTTGGAATTCCTAGACACATTTATGTGTACACATACTAGCGCGAAATTTTTGTTGTAAACGTCAGCGCGCTGTCGACTTTTGGGCACCTCAGTTGAGTCATCTATAGTGTAGGGTATCGAAATAATGGCATCTCAAATTTAGCAGCTTTAAATTTTTTTTTTCTTATTCGTCTAAGTTGTAGGCTTTACATGAGAATTACATTTGTTGTTTCGTTCGGTATTGTTTCCTGTAGTTTGCGGAATGTGACCACTTCCGTTTTCGCCAACACTGCGATACTGAAATTTTATGCAAATTTTTAATGTTTTGATAAATTGTGAAAAACGAGCACCAAGGGCAACAAATAAAATTTATTTTAAGGGCCGATATAAATAGAAAAAGTATTGCAAAATGCGAGTTGAAAAGGAAAACGATACGTTTAACAACCGGATATAATACATGCATATTTTATATGTTAATGTTTCTTTTTACATACATACATACACATCCCTATTTATATTTATACTATTG
Source organism: Meiosimyza platycephala (assembly GCA_963662105.1). Taxonomy (NCBI): domain Eukaryota; kingdom Metazoa; phylum Arthropoda; class Insecta; order Diptera; family Lauxaniidae; genus Meiosimyza; species Meiosimyza platycephala. The sequence continues at coordinate 114,857,524 of OY759208.1, read as the reverse complement.
CAAGAGTAAAATAAACGTTAAAGTTGCCTGCGGATACATCAATTTGGTGTTGTCTTAAGCCAGTTTTTTTTTGCATACATAGAAATTTATCTTCAGTAAAACCATTAGAGTATATCAAGGTCAGAAAAGGGTTGAATCTTCCCTAACTACAATTTGGAAAATTGTCAGTCGCTATAACTTCGTCACTTCACAGCCTTAAGGATTCGTCTAGGGTAAACACTGCATGGTGGCTTTAATTGGACATTTCTTAAATGTATTTCCTGTATTAAAACTTTCAAAATAAAAAGAGTAAAAAAGTATAATTTTTTTTAAAAAACTTTTGAAAAAATTTACTTAGAATCTTAAGAAATGTATACGACTTAACTCGCATACTTTTCAATAATTATGAGAAAATAATCCAGGCACTAGAAAAGATATCAAAGAACAGAAATTTAGATGGTAACTATGTTGTCGGAAGTACTAGATTGCTCAAAATTGTTCGATATAAAGATTTTTAATTTTGTATGATATTCAGGAGAAAAATTTTAGAAACAATAATTCATAATTTCAGCCACACACAGCGAGTTCGATAGATTCTGTGGTTGTCATAATCTCGGTACTGGATTCTCTTAACTCCTACAGAAGCGACAACGTTAACAAAGCCATTGATGAAAAAATAAACTCCGATTTCAATGTTACTGAAAATGACATTTTCAGAAAGAGCCTACGAATGATAAACACAATGCTTTAGAAATATCTAAAATAAGTGAAACTGGTGAAAGATCAAAAGAATTGCACCGAAATGAAAAATATTTCAGTGCAATATTTTATGAAACACAAAAATACGCTGAATTTTTCCGTTAATACATTTATCAAAACTATTAAATTCAAATGTATTTCACCCTTTAACAGAGACCTTGTTGTTATTTTGTTTTCGCAGAAGCCCCCTTTGCAAAAGTGTTACGTGTGCAAATATTTTGCAGCATTCGCATATTTCGTGGTTGTTAAATTGTGTTGCCAAACAGCCGATGGCTACAGTCGATACCTACATACATATGTATGTACAAAGCACGCCAACAAAAACACTGGATCAGAACACAACAACCACACCCTCAGCTTTAGGAAACACCAAACAATGTGGAGACAATTTAAACAATTTCCAACCGAAAGCCCATACCCCTTAGGGTTATATAGTACAACCAACCTTAAAGGAGATATGTATAATAAAATGTAGCGCAAAAAATGTCTGGCCTTGGTTGCAGCGGACAGAAACAACAAAGAGCAAAAAATAAAAATTGCATTTTGTATGCATTCGTGTTTTAAGTTTTATTTTTGTTTTGATTTTATTTTTGTTAAGTTCGATATTCTGTGCCAATACCAAACGGTAATTTCCCAAACAACTCAGACACCCACTTATGCTACCAGCGCACTGTGCTGAATTTCATCAGTAAGCTGGACATTTATAGATTGGTTTGATTGTAAAAGGTGTAGAATAACCCTTTTGATTTCTCGATATATTTTCTGTAAGAGATATAAAATAAAAGATGTCCGTAAAAATTCAGGAACATCAACCCTCTTCCCCTTGATTTTCCACTTTTATCAACCCTCTAGCTCACCATAACGGACGTCCACAATGGTTTATGCCACCCATCTTTTGTTTTTTTTTAAATTTTTTTTTCGCTTTTTTTTGGAAAAAAAAGGAAAGGGGGAAGGGGGAAGGGGGGAAGGGGGAACGGGGCCGATACCTTTTCGGACGTCAATTTTTTTTAAATATCTTTCTTGAATTTTTTCCTTTTTTTCCATCCCCCTGCTGCGGACGTCTCTTATGGGCGCATATGAACCGGATAATTCAGAACCGAATTGTCTGGTTTGAAAGAATTGGATAAGTCAGCGATCTTTCGGGTAGAAGTGAAAGTTTTTAGATGGTTGCCAGAACAATGTTTTATATCTCTCCTATCTTTGAGTTTCGAAAATTTTAGTCAATTGAGCCTAAAATTTTCGAAACTCAAATATCCCCATTATATATATGAAATCGCAGCTAGTTATCTATTTAACTAAAAGTTGTTTGCACTGTATGATTTTTTCACAAGTACCTACATAGGTATTGAGCTATTGTTGTTGTCGCATTTGCTGCTGTTTTCACTGTTTTCCGTCGAAATTCCTTTTATTTTTCAACGTCAAAACTCAAACTCTTTTTGTTTTTAAGTTTTTCCTTACCAACGATTGCTGCCGTTGCAGTTGTTGTTGTTGCTGTTGTTGTTATATACGACCTTCCTTAACTATAAAATTTAACATTTTTATTGCAACACTTTTCGTTCGTTCGCTGTTTTGGCCAGCGCTGACTACTTCCGGTTTTTCATACTGCATTCAGTGTTGCTGTTGCAATGAAAAACCTTTTTACCTTTTTTTCTTTTTTTATTATTATATTGCAGAAATGCACTGCAACAAAATTTTTAGTTTAAAAAAAAAATGAAAAAAAAAAAATAAAAACAAATTCAAATAAAATAATATCAACGTAACGATATTTTGGTAGTTCTATCAACATTGTCGGCGGTGGCGGCAACTCTATTCATTTTGTACGACAACTTCGACTACGACAACAATATTAATGACAACGAAATGCAAGCGACAGACAGCAGAAAAACTGCAGCAGTAGCAGCAATAACAACAACAGCAACAGCAACGATAACAATAATAGAGCCACCAAAAGCGCCCTATTTTTGTGAAAATGTCATTCTTATCAATGGAAACAATCAAAATCACGAAAGTGTAGTCAATTCGTGAAATTTACAGTGGGACAAAGAAAACATAAATAATGGGAAAATTTTGTGAAATTGCTCAACTTAGACCTTTTAAAAATAATGTTCCTTCTGTTTCTGAAATATTAAATTTTATCATACGAAATCAATTCAAAGTGATCGTGATTTATATTTTTTTGTGGAATTTTTCATCGAGTGCAAACCAACGTGCAACATCATTGTTGCATTCGCTGGTTTAGTTAGCGCTTAGGTTTCAAAAAGACCCTAGTACTTGGCGTCTTTACTGTTAACATGACAGCAATGCCCAAAATTAAAACGTCATTTATCTGTTTGTACGTGTAACAGTCATTTTATTCCTTACTATTTTATATCTTTTCTTCTAAAGTTAGTTTTTTTTTTTTTTGGTTGTCTATTTGCAGGTAATTTTTGGCTAAAAATAATGTGACGTTTTGTAACGGACAGACAGACAGACAGACAAACGGACATAATGCCTTTTATGTGTACCTACAAGCAATGGTAGCAATGACAATATGCAGCGAACGTGTAACCGTAATGAAGAGTTGACGATATGCAACGGATATGAAGCATAAATATTGCAGTATACTGTGTTGCATTCAAAAGTTTAACATAAACGTAAGTATTTTAATTTTTTCTTTAAATTCAATGTTTTTTTGGTAATACATGAAATGACAAAAAAAAAAAAACAAAAACAGAGCGAACAAGCAAAAGTTGCAATATTTATAATCGCAGTTAAATCAGAGATTGTGGGGAAATTGTAAGGAAAATAAATTCTTTTATTTTATGAATCATTCTCCATTGTTTCGAAAACTATGATTCAAATTAATTATTGTAAATTGAAAAAATATTTGAAATTCAATTTTGATTCATATCCAAAAAGAAACGATAAGAAGTAATGGGTTTTTTCACTTTTCCCTTATTTTAATAATAATAGGGGTATTCCTCTAAACGCCGAAACTCAAATAATGTGCAAAATTCGAAAGTTTTCAAATTTGTTTACGGGTACGCCTCTATCAATTCAAACGTGCAAACGAATGAGCAATGGCAATTCGAGAGTTCACACCAAAGAGGAAAATTATGCTTAGGTCTGTCTGTATTAGTTCAAAGATTGAGCCGTTTTTTAAAATCATAGATCGGCAAAGTTTTTTTTTAGAAATGAATCATATTGGAAATGAAAACGAATGACTTCTGTACTTGATGAAAGGTTGTTCCTGGAAAATATACCTCATTTACTCGAAAAAAAAAATACCTCAAATTGAAGAATGTGTTAACCACAAAAATTACGACCGAGTACAATTTTTATAGAAAACTTTGTCAAAACTGTTACGCATGCACTGCTATAGTTCGAATTAATCTGATCTTGAACACTGGGATTGTTATCCCGAACAATCTCGAAATTTTCATTTTGGGATCGCGGATTATTTAATAATAGAAGTCGATACGAATAACGGCTAAAGTCAGACAAATTAAGATAGACATACATAGGGGAAGGCGGGGCAAAGCAGTACACGGGGCGAACAAGTACAAAGGGTATATTTATCCTTGCCATATAATGCAATTATAAGGAATTTGTGTTTTAGTAGTGCTCTTGTAACTGTCAGGTTATAGCGACATTTCGACCTTTCGTTTTCAAGAACCACGACGTTCATCAAAATGAGTGCAGATTCGAGGATTTTTGACTTAAGTAAATTCATTTCATATGAATCATTTAAAAAAAGTCGTAGTATATATTAGTAACATTCATTTTTATTGACAACGATTTGTTTATGTTTTGATAAATTTTTTTTTCGCTTATCTGTATGATTGATTTTGATTTGTTTGATTGATTTTTTTTTGTGTAATCTTCGTTTTTTCGTTAGGCATACTTACTACTACACTTTGCCCCACCTTCCCCTACCAACATTTCCCTGTGAATATGACCTTGATACAGTTTAGATATGACTTTTTAGATTGAAAAACAAATTTTATTTGGTAGCTATTTAATTAACCTTTAAAATTCTTCATTAGCGATGTTAAACTATTTGAACCTAATTCAATTTTTTTCAACAACATTTTCAACAATATTTTTTTCACTTTTCAACCGCTTTCAATTTATTTAGGCTTTCTCAACCTCATTCAATTTTCATAGACTTTTAACTTTTTTCAACATTTTCCATGATTTGTCGACTTCTTCAGCTTTATTGATGTTTCAAAATTTGTTCAACTTCTTTCAACTTTTTAAACCTTTTCTATTTTTTTAACTTTTCCAATTTTTTTTCGACTTTTTCAACCAACTTCATTGACTTTTTTAAACTCTTTCGACGTTTTTCAACCTTCACCATATTTATTTCATTTTACATCCTCTTTCACACTTTCCAACAGTTTTCAGCTTTTTCAATTTTTTCAAACCTCTTTCAATTTTTTTAATATTTTCCATATTTTTTAATATTCTGCATATTTTTTCGATTTTTCAACCTCTCAATGCAAAATTATTATTTTTTTAATATATTACATCCACATTAATATTTCTGTGTAAAACAATATTGATACTTTTCATTTTCGAGTGCATGTTTTGTGGCTTTAAACAGAATTTTAACATGCATTGTTGTCCAAAATATCAGGTTATTTGTTTGTATTTTTATAGCTTTAAATGACAGTTTACAAGAAGTGTCTAAAATTAAATTGCTAACAAAAAAAATACTTTGCCCATTTTTTTTTTTTTATTAAAATCAATGTTATTTTATTAATTTCACCACGGAAGCTACCAACCCACCAAAACTTGGAAATAAAATATTAAATTAAAATATTGGAAAAAAATATGATAAACAAAATGCACGTTCATATATCATGAATAGCCGCAAACGCGTGTTTCCGCACGTTTTTTTTTTTTAACTTGAACATCAATTAAAATCGTTACCGAACGATTTAATTTTACAATTAAAATTACATAAATTAAAAGCGTGGACAAACAAACAACTGCACACATGCTATATGTACATTTGTGAAACATAACATAGTGATGGCGAAATGAAATATTTTTATAAAAATCTGGCTCAAATTAGGAAATATGTCAATAATCACAAAAATAGTCATGAAAAAGTAATGGAAAATATTATGTATTCTGGTTTGAACTTCTACGCAGGATATACCTACAAGCATACCGTAAAAAGTAAATCTGAAATTTCTAGTAGAACTGGAAATTCTGTGGCCACAAGAAATAACAGCTAAAGCCGATCTATGATCGCATGGCAAAACAGCAGAAGTTAATTGTAAATTCATATGACTTATACTGTTTCGCCTTGTCATCAAACATCGAGTTTAGCTGTTATATTTTATGGTCACAGAATTTAAAGAATAATTATATTCTGGACTGATCTGGACTTTTTATTTATCTCACGATACCCATAAATATTCGTAATCATATTTAGAATTCTTTATGGAGTCTTTAATAAATGCTCTTTTTAAACATTGATTTTTCAAGGGGTTCGATTCCTAATTTCTTTTGCGATAGCATTGTCATAATGTGGTTACTTAAGATTATTGCATCGAAGGGTGGTGCCACACCCTTAACTGACTTCGCCAGGTAAGCTTTAATTATATTTATCATCTACTTAACTGAAGGCGGACGCGTGATTCAATTTGGATTTTTTACCCAACATATTGACGTCTTTACCTTAACGGAAATCCCTTGTTAGGACAAAAAGGATTTAAAACGGCTACAACAGAGACATTACATTAAAACTCTTATATCTGTGAACAATTTATATGCCACCGCTGTATGTAGTGTCGTTGGCGTTCATTTGCATATCATTCAAATATGAACCTGATAAAAACAATTAATCAAAATACAGAAATTGAAATTATTAAAAAAATAAATATGAATTGAATTGAATTGAATTGTCCATCTACAGAATTGATTTGTCCATCTGTAGTTTAAATAATCGAAAAGATGGCTGAGACGATGAAGAAGTAATTAACAAAGATTTTTAATGGCAGATATCCGCCCGCCACAAAATGATATTTTATTGTCGAATTCTAAAGTTTTCTGTAATCATAATCTTAAGCGATTCGAAAATGATCCATTTGGAGTGCCTATTGGAAACGAAAGTTCATTTATTTATCGAAAAATTTTATTTTTTCGAAAACGTTTTTTGACTTTGATCGTCAAAGTTTCAATTTTTGCTAAATAAATTAGTCAAGCGTATTGTTAGGCAAAGGTTCTCTCTGCAAAATTGCGTAATTTTCCATCCAGCACTAGCTATTGCTTATCATACCCCAAAGAAGAGTGAAAACGTGCCGATACCTAAAGGAGAAGATAACTCTCGTAGAAATTTTATATTATAATATTTGTTTTTTGGCCAGCCTGCTATCGTTGAAGGATATTAATCGGGCGTAATGCATTTATTCCAACAAATCATAGCAATGATGAATAGGCATTACGTAAATATTTAGTGTCATTTAAATACGGAAACAGTTTATTCAATTATCGTAATGCTACAAGATAGCGCTTTTCCTTATATATATTACATTTATGTATATAACTTTTCTAACCATGTATTATAATAGAATAATACTCCTTATTAACTTGACTAAAATCTAAGCCACACCCCAAAGCACCCACCAAATAAAAAAAAAAAAAAAAATTTCTTTGCAAATTTTGTTTAGACAGCATAGACTACTGTCTACAAAAGTAGACATAACCTCAAATATCGAATAAAACTTACCACTTGCAAACTAAAAACAACAAAAAGTGCCTACATTTTGACAGACAGTCAGGCAGACATAACGACATACACATATTATAAATCGAATGCAAAGTTTTATTCAACGTTGTCCTGGCAAAAAGACACCTGTGCTGCTGCTTAAAACAAACAACCGAACGCTGTCGGAAAACAAAATTGAGCCTAAATAAGCGACAAAAATGTTGTTTCATAACAATAACAACAACAAAGGCAACAACGAGAAAAACAACTCTTTCAAATGACTAAAACGCCAACAACAATAACTTGAGCAACAAAAAACACAAAAACAAAAAAAAAAAGGTAGAAAAAAGTGAACTCAAATCGCTGCACTCGCACTTTGGGATATCCTTAAGCGCTCTCAAAGGACATTTAATTTTTGAGTTCGTTCATTCATTCGTTCGTTTGTTTTTTTTTATACTTTTTGTTCGTATTCGCATTCGTATTATAAACTGTTAACGGTGCTTGTCGTTTAGCTGCGTATCTGTGTGTATGTGTGCGCCTGCATTTATCGTTGGGTGGCGGCGCTCAATGATGGAGGCAATCAACGCCAGCGTTATCATCGTCGTCAGCGACACAACCGGTGCTGCGCGTACGACAAGTCAACAAACGAACGAACATTTTGTGGTTATACCCAAAAGGAAAATTCTGGAATAATCAAAATTCCAACAATGTTGCTTTATTCGCCAAGTCTCAATCTACATGCGAATAAAACAATTAAATTGCTAAATTTTCTTTCTAATCGTTGTTTTTCTTTGAAATTTTTTTTTTTAATTACATACTTCTTTTTGCAGCATACATAAAAGACAAAATACAAATCTGCTGGGTAGCACTGGCACTTAAGCAGCTTGCTATGTATACATAGCAACTACGGTTTTACTCGCTAAGTTTGCGACCATTCCCATTCGTTTTTCTATTTCTTCGTTTTTCGAAATGAAATCGATTTTTTCAATAAACGCCAAGAAGGTTTTGCTGATGCGACTTTTTGAGCTTGAAACACGACAATCCTGTTCCGAATTCTGGGTGTGTTTTAATTCAATAAGTTAAAACACTAAATATAAATGTAAACGCGCAACGCTCGATCCTCTCGGGTAGACATTTTTATTTAATATTTTTTGCATTAAAAGATTAACTTTATTTAAAAAAAAGTTTTTTTTTTCAGTCGGATTCGAACAAGGACCAATTCGCTTTGAAAGCCATAGTCCTAAGTACTCTTTTGAATGCTCTTGCGTTCCTTGGTGTATCAAAATTGGTATATTTTAATTCGAAAGAAGCGACTCATGATGATCCACTTTCCTGTTGGGTAAGTGTGCGAGTGTATGTGTGAGAAGTTTGATTGTAGGCAACATACCCATGGCATGTGCCATTATTGGCAAAGTGGTAGGTGGCGGTGTAAGTTGTGGTGGACGAAGAGGTGTTGCGGTTGTTCGGTAGATGCGCTTTTCAAGCAATCGAGCATCACATTTGGCAGCTCTGTCATGGAACTACCAAACTCCCTTTGCCAAAGTGGGGTAGGTCGAGTCAGTTGTTGTTGTATAAAACATGTTGAATGCAACATTGATATGATGTACATGTTAGAAGTTGTTGCCAACATAATTGTATCCTTCCAAATCGACAACGTTATTGTTTTAAGAGAAATATTGTGTATAAAAATGTTATTCTCTTCGTCTACTCTTCGTTTAAACATCCACTACTCGCATAAGCCATTTTTATTTTGGTAATACATAGTTTGTTTGAATTCTGAGTGTTTTCTTTACTTAAAGTTTCTAAAACTTTTACTGGTAAATTATCCGACTCAAGAGTCTTATTATGTGTTTGTCTAGGAATATAAACCAAATTAAAACAAATTTTGATATAATAAAATAAATTTATTTGACCACCCTTTGTTCGAGCAAAAAAAAAAAAAAATAAAAAAAACATCGCCAATGTGCTTTTGTAGTTTGTAATCAATTTCTATTAACGAGAAAAAGCTTCACATTTTTCCGTCAGAAATATTGACACTTTTTTTTCACATAAGAAAACAAAATACATATATTTTTTTTTTGCAATTTTACTTAATTTTTAAACGTACACGAATACCACAATAACAAATCCATCATGGAGTATGCTAAGACTAGAAAAAATCTTGAAGAGATTTACACTATTAAAAATAAGGAACTTCAAAGGAGACAACGCGAATATAAAATGATACTTTCGAAAAAATTGGTCACACGCAAAGAAACTATACTCCAGTCGAGTCTTCAGAAAACCACAGAGAGCCTGAGAGAAGAGAAAAATGATTTACGCGCACAAATTTGGGTGGCAAATGGAAGACAACATACGGATCTGGATGCGCAGCTATTGCAAAATATCCAGTGTCATGTAAAATGCCAGACATTTTTATCAGAAGATATGCAAAGCTTAAAAACACGTATTGTCAATATAGAAGGCGAAATAAGTCGTGTTACAAAGCAGGTCTATGAGCTCAATTGCAAAACTGTTCCAGATTCCAGACATCAGCAATATGTATTGGGTGTACGCAAAAAGTTACATCTACTGGAGAATCAGTTGGAAGTAGGCGTGCGCAGAGAATGCGAGTTCACCGCAAGAAATGATGTATTACGCACTGAAATTACCAATTTAATTCATATCAAAACTAATTTTAACCTGGCCTACGCTAAAATGATAGAAAGATTAAACAGTGATCGAAAGTATATCACAGACTTAATCGAGTATGTGGTGGAGACATCTGACGGTTGCATTGCCGCATACGAAAAGATTGATTACATTTCAACAAAAACTTCAAGATTTAATGAACGTACAAGGGAAGAGGTTAATAAACTGATTCGGAAGTTTGAACGTGATGAACAAGAGTATGAATTCACTGAGAATAAAAATAAGGACAGGGTACTGGCCAAGTTATTGCCAAAGGAGTATAAGCGACGCGAATTATTTGAACGTAGGCATAATAAAAAAATCAATTTATATTCTATGATCATTGATAAGCTCTTGGAATATACGGGTTCAAGAGCGGTTGGAGAGGTTATATCAAAATTTCAACAGCAAGAGAGTGTTTACTATTCATATTTCAACTTTTCCAATGAATTAGGCTATCACATGACCATACTAAATAACTCAGTAGATCGACTTTCACAATTGATTGATCACGAAAAAGGACTGAACGCTGCTAACTATGCACAACAGCAACAATATATGAGTCAATTGCAGGAGTTGGCAGACGAAAAAGTTAAAAATAACAATGAGCGTCAGAAAAATATTGACCACTCTGAGGAACGGCTTACGCGCTTATTGTATAAGATTGGACAATTAGTAGAGATGACAGGTATCGATGTAACACCATTGTTTCGTCTTCTTGGCGATCATTCATTTGTAAGTCTTATTAACTTGCGTGAATTTTTGAAAATATTAGAAAAGCGAATTTTTGAGATTACGGCCACTGTATATTTATGGGAGCGAGCGGATGAGAAGCGTAGGCCAGTTAAAGGCATGTATACTGTTCAGTACATTGATAATTTGTGCGATGCAATCACTCCACTTGACGAAATCGTTTTGACACAACAGTGTCCTGAATGTGCAGAGGGTGAGGCGTACAATGTAGATGACGGTGGTGAAGGTGCTGTGGCGCAAAGTGTACAAAAAGCTAAAGAGAAACTGCATGAAAAAGTCAACCAACCTGAAATGCAATATCGTCTGCATAACATAAGTCAATGCCGATTGCCAAGGTCAAGGATGTTAGCAGCTAAACGTAATGGTTAATTACGGAATCTGATGTATTTGTATTTTATAAATATTTTAACTGATAAGTGATATTCGTGTCTCGAATAAATGAAATGCTCTAATAGAATTAAATGCGTTTCTAAATTGTATGGCACTTAAGGTAGATTTTTTCTACGTTTTAGTTAATCCGTTTTTTCATAAAATTTCAACGAAATCGGAGACAAACTCTGTCAGAACCTCAAATTTTGGGACAATTATTTTTAAAGCCAAGCTAAAATATAAGCAAAAAAACAAGAAAAAATTTTCAAAAAACATGTGTTGTTCCAAAAAAGTCAAAGTCGGAACATTTGGTTTGACAGGCTTGTGATCCGATTCAGATTGAAACTTTTTTAGCTCAATGTAATGCTAACACGACGATTTCCACCAAAAAATTATCTCATGTATTGAAGAGTTCCAATGGCAAGACCATCGTAGGTGTGTTGCTCTTAAGCTTCTATTCAGTTAAGTTTTCCCAGAAGAAAATCTGTCTATGTCATTAAATTTTCTGCGTTATATCTATTTTCCCAGAGCAGTAACATTTCATCGCAATCATTGATACTTATTAACGTTCAATCTTAAATTTAAATACTTTATTATTGCTACAACTTTGCAACCCAAACTAAAAATCAAATTTAAAAAGCTACGTTATCTCTATCAAATGAAAATTTTTATTTATTTTTGCCTATTTGGAATTTGCCTTTCGACAAAATTTGATTAGGTCCCGAGAAATTCAAACATTTTTTATTTTTTTTTCATTAATGTAATCAGTAATTTTTAGTTGAAACAAAATATATAAGTATTGACGCCAAATTTTCTATTTAGTACTTACTAATCACCGTCGTCGAAATTTCGTAAAAGATGAAGTCCGAAAAGAAAAAACAACAGGGTGCACAAGCGCATCGTAAGCCTGTTGATGACGTTCGTTCTCGTTTCTTAAGTACTCATAGAGAAGATATACACAAGCTGCTGCGTTGTAAGAGCATGTACGGAAGAATTCTTTTTAATAAAGCAAATGAGCACAGACAAATCAGTGACGATATATTGACAAAGGATCGAATCGATGATATGATGGCGGAAAAAAGTCGTATACGAGCGGAACTCTGGGTGGCCAGCAGTTCACCTTATAGAAGCTTAAACAAACGTCATATGGAAACCATTAAATGCCAATTAATTTGTCAAGAGGAAATATCCAAAGACGTGAATAAACTGAAAAAGTCCATTGTAAACCTGCAGCACGAAATAGATCGTACCAATCAGATGATATATGAGTTCAATGGTAAAATTATTCCAGAATGTCGACATCAAGAATATGTGGCGGACAAGCGAAAGAAATTTAGTATACTAGAGAATAGACTTGAAACAGGTATGCGTATGGAATGTGCTGTTACGGCGACTAATTCGAAACTAAGGGACGAATTGATTAATTTACTAATTGACAGACAGAGTTTCAATGAAGAATACAGTAGGATGGTAGTGGCATTGACTAGTGATAAAAAATATTTAATAGAACTAATTGAATATGCCATGCAATCATTTGAACAATGTATTACCATGTATGAGAAAATCGATCATCACATTAAGAAACGCCAAAGGGAGAGTGACAACTTTAGGCAAGAATTATGGGAATTGCAATCAATGATTCGCTCAAAACAGGACACTGACTTTGTGGCGCAGAAACATAAGACCTTAGAATTGTCAGATCTTTTGCCAAAGGAGCTTAAGCGACGTGAAAAATTGCGTAATCATTATAAACGGCGTATTACAGTGTATAGAGAAGTGCTGGACAAGCTGCTAGATTACACGGCTACCATGCGTGTGGAGGATGTTATAAGCAAATTCAAAGAACAGGAAGATGTTTATTATTCATACTTTACTTATGCCAATGAGACGGGTTATCATATGACGCTCATCAATAATGTGATAGCACGATTGTATACTGAGATAAATAATTTGAAGATTACCAACCGCACTTCTTTGGGCGAACAATTGGCAACGATTGGAAAGCTACAGACTACGCTTAGGCACAAACGTAACAAAAACGATACGATGCTGCAGAAGAGCGAACACAGTGATGACCATATTGAGGATCTATTCACCGAAATTGGCACACTCTGTGAGTTAACTGAGTGCGATGCATCGCATCTTTGGGATAAACTTGGCGATAATACGCAAATAAATTTATCCAATTTAAGTACAAATACGAAAATGCTGGAAGAACGTATTTTGGATATTATTGCTTGCGTCTATTGTATCGAACGACCGTTTAATAGCACTGTACAAGAAATTGAAAAAGTCTGTGAATATCCAACTCGTTTGAGTGATATCGTGCTGACGCAACAATGTCCTGAGTGCGCTCAGGGAGAAGACCTGAATGTAGAGGAAGCTGGTAATAATATCATTCTTCCCAATACAGAAATTAAAAAGAAATTATTCGAAAAGTTAACTCAACCAGAAATGCAATACTATCTGCATCCACTTGAACAGTGTAGACTTCCGAGATCAAGAATATTGGCAGCAAAACGAAATGTAGATAAAGATTAAAAAGAGTTTTATTTGTACAGATTAGATTATTAACTATGTGCTATTTATGTATGTTACTCAATTGGAGGGAGTACTATGAATAGATAATATAAATAAATAAAAGTGAAAGTTTTGGCTCTTGTAAAAAACTAGTGTCCTTTTTCAAGTTTGGAATAAATGTTTATGGCATGAATTACCTGAATTACGCAGCCCAGAAATCTTTGTACCAAATGATTAAGAGCTGTTTTTTTAAGAACAAAATGTATCTCATTTAAACGATCGTTCTATTACGATTTCACTATTTACTAGAGCAATAGTATTAATTAAACCAACCTTAGCTTTGCAAACTCAGTACTTTTTCGAAATGACTTTCGCATAGATTATGTTGGTCATCGGTATTCGCAAATAAACTTCTATCATTCTCCTTGATTGTGTGGGTATATATTTTTTATTAGAACAAGAGCCAATGACATGCTTAATTATGCCACAAAGCTCCCTCATGTTAGCTAATGCTACAGCATCCACAGTTTTCAGGTTTCTCCAATCTTGGCTAGCAAAAGGAATTTCCATTACCCGTTATCGATTTCAATAAACTTCTCTCATAAAGTGGGTCCCGAACCTTATTCAAGGCCAATAATATTACGTATACTTAGGCATAGATATAACATAGTGCCAAACGAATATCAGACACATATTATCTGTAAAACGTGTGGTGAATTTGTAATAAGAGCATAGAAGCGAAAATATTCCGAAAGCAGGAAAATTAAATAAAGAGAAATAATATGAAAAACGTCAAGCATGTTCGATGTTACATCATACAAGAAAATGAGCAAAAATATGGATACATTAGAACAAATACAGTTATTTTTCAAGTGGTGCTTGTTGTAGTAGTGTACATATGTAGTTGCTTAAGCCCATTTGATTTATGATGTTTTGTTTTTTGGGAGTTGTTCTTTTAATGTTTGAATAAATCTTAGCTATTATCTATGTTTTAAATTGCTTGCTCGATATTATCGCATGTATTCCCTAAAATAATCTACATACATATATAAATGTAATGTTCAAAATATTTAATTTTTAAAATTCTTCGAAAAAGCTTAAAATTAAAATATTTACTCAATTTCGAGTATATTCTCAATCAAAGAAATATAAAAAAAAACTTCTAGAGTTGCAAAATATTAATTTTTTGAAATTTGATTAAAAAATTTAAGCAAATTCCACTTATTTCCTGTTTAAAATTAGTTTTTTTAAATAGTTTTGGATCAAAAATTAAGTTTTTTTTTTTTGATTGAGGATATACTATACTCTATTTTAAGCGTTCCCAAAGAATTCTACAACATGATTTCAACATGTCTAATACATATATATTTATGAAATTTAGTTGTATAAAAAAATTTAATCGAAAAAAAAATCATTGAGATATTCGAATTCGGAAAATATAACTGCAGAAAAAATTTTATCGAATCGCTATTATGAAACTGAAAACATAAGAAAATCGATTTCAAGCCATAATTTCAATTACTTTAACGTTCAAAATATCGTCACACAAAAAATTTTTCCTCTTTATCAAGAAATTCAGTAAGGGTAAGTTTATTGCTACACTGAGAAAACGATTTGTTTGAATATAACGTATATTTCATGTAGAGCAATCAAATATTTGTTTGAATCAAACATATTGCATTTGGATGACTTAGTGCTAAATGTTGGTTGAAGCATTTTATGTTTGACTCAATCAAATATATAATTGCTCTATATGAAATATGCTTTTGTTAAATTCAAACAAATCGTTTTCACAGTGTATTTACTCAAAAAAGAAAACAATTTAGAACGATTGAAGTCAAATCTGATTACGTCATTACAGTTTTTGCTAGCACTTTCCACTGTTTGCTGCTTGAAAAGGTCGAATAATTTGGTTACTTACTCGAAAAGTGAGCCCAAAATTTATATCAATTTTTGTATTTTTTGTAAATCAAATAGTTGATTGAATTTAAAAATTTAAGGAAAGTTATAGTTTCTTATTTATAAAATATCTCAAAAACTGGAAGTGATTGAAAAAAGAGACTTTAGGAATAATAATAAAAAAAAAAAAATAATCATAGCTATGAGGTTGAACTTAGAACTCTGGAAATTTGTTTTCTTTGCACAACAGTGTTATCCAAATTGCGAGCGAAATATTAAGGAATTAAGAGAGTGGTCTTATGGCGCAGGTTACTGTTTTGCAACTAAATTGTTGAGAGAAATTGTACAACACAAAGTGCTATCATATTTTTAAAGTTTATAATCGAAGCCAGGCAAAAAAGAGAGATTTCTTGTGTAAAGAGCCTGCTGAATGCCGAGTGGCCTTTGACGTTGACTTCGCCACCACAATGACAGTGTGGAAATCAGGTAGTTAGGTGGGTGGCAATGACTTTGTAGTTGTTGCGCTGTTACCACTAACGTTCGTCAACCAATTCGTGCATATTCGTGGAGCAGCGCCACTTCGTATTTGCTTTACTAACGACAAGCACTCGTGTCGTGTCAAATGTCCTGTTCTATACACAAGAGAAGACAGCCATCATCATTCGACACACATAAACGCGTCGGTTGTGCCATTGAGTAGAAGTTGTCTCCTCGAAAAGTTGGTTCTTTGTTTCATTAAAGGATTTTTCCATTCAGTTGATTGCAGTGGGTCTCCTAGACTAGTCGAGCTCTTGGTAATGGAGATCATTATGGAGCGCTGTGATTTCGGTCAAGTTCTGGTTTTTCTTTACAATTCCCTTGTAATTTAATTCGTTTCGCCTCGCCTGGCTATCAAAAGAACTTCATAAATTATGCAAGAAAAAAAAAAAAAAGAAAAGTTTTTATGGCAAATATCAAAGGACTTCAGTAACTCAATTCGTGTTCGTAAAAATTTAAGTTTGTGTTCGTGTGTGTGCATAATCGAAAAATCAAATACATATGTGTTTTTTATTACCACCCGTACTTAACTTATATCTCGTACCTATACTATAAATGGCGTAGTTTGGCGTTTTGTTAGCAGCGTTGCCACGTTGTGTTTATAGTGGCGAGTAGCGTATGGGAAAGTGACGCTGTCTGCTGCTGCTGCTGCTGCACCGTTGTATGTGGGCCACTTTGTGTTTCAAAAGCGTGGGTGGTATGATGGCGTCTGCGGTGAATTTTATTTAAATAAAGTGCGCTACACTTTTTGTTAGTGGCGTTGAAATAAAAAAAAAATTTAGAAAGCCCCAAAAGAATTGCGATTAGTTATAAATATAAGAAATTCGAATGCAAAGAAAAAAAAAAACATTTGAGTTTTAAAGGACATATGACATGCAAAAACCGAAATTTTTGTGAATTTAATAATCTGCGGTTTTGAATCTGCAGTATCAAGGTAAGAATTATAAATATTTTATTTGTGTTTATAAAACTTTTGTTCTAAAATTGCTATTTTTCCCTTTAAGTATAATGATTGCGGCTAGTTGTCATAATTACTAATTTTCATAACACCATTGATACCTTTTCTTTGGGTTTACATATTACTGTATTAACCCTTAGCGGTACCATTTCAATTTTATAACATTCTAGCACATTGGGAGTCTTTCCACGTTAAAAAAGTTATAAAAAAGTGAATTTTCAACGTAAAACTTAATAACTGTGAACGAGTGTTGAAATGACGCTACTCTATTAAATTTAATGATTATTAGGTTTATTTTTCAAAAAGTTTTTATGCTACATGAGACTAAACTTGGGTTTATTCGAAAAGTCGCATTTTTTTAAAAATGCCGTGGGTCGATCAGAACCCCATGGTTGTTGAAAGAAATATTTTCATTAGATAATTTTTGTAAAAATTGACATAAAACTACGCTCTACTGCCAAAATATGCATTCTATATTTACTATTCATTTATAATATCATGTTCTCAAAATAATCAGATTGGATATAGCAGGTTCATTTTAAGAAACCATGATCTAAATAGCTATTGTAATTTTACATTCCAACGGACCATATGGCTTATAAGTAATTTTTTAGTAATTTTGTTGACTTTATTATATTTTGATATGAAATCAAAATTCAGTTTCTTTTTATGAATAAAATGAGAAAAAGAAACACTTTCACTTCCAAAGAACTTGATATTTAAGATAAGATATTTTTACTAAATTACAGTTTGGTTCTCGTTGTGTGAGGAACATAATGAACAATTTCCTTTAAACAAAACACTTTTTTTCATAATTTTTTATGTTAGTTCATAGGCTTAAATAAAATAAAATATACAACAACAACAAATAAAATAAAATTTCGTATGATTAGAAGGTAAACTACTATGGAAGAGTATATCAAGTGAGGCATATTCTTAAGAAAAATGGATATGGCTTTTAAATTTGTTGATAAAAATATAATGATAAATTCTGAGAATAACCTTTTAAAGAAAACAAAAAAATATACCATATGAAAGAAATCGATATAACTTAAAAGTATGTACTAAGCTTATTTTGAACCTTTATAAATATAACAATTTTGCACAAGTGGTATCAAGTGGGATATTTCATTCATTAATTTAATGATTACGTTGTAAAAATCAAACAATATGTGGGTTGTTTTATTTTGAAATCAATTTCATCTGCCCCAACATAGTTGCATCCTTAAATGTTTAAAAATTAAAGGTATTCACAAGTAAATTCAAACGGAAATGGAAAGCTTTTAACATTTAAGTTACACACAGTTACTTGGATTCGTGGATTTTACAAGAATTGAAAAGAACAAGCATTTTGTAGCATCACATTTTTAGATATTTTAGATTTATTTCATTAGTTTTTGTTTCTTCATCATGTGAAGTAATGTATTGTATTCGTTAATTTGCTAAGTTTTAAAAATGTATGCGACGTTTAACAAATATAATTTTGGGTTACCTTAAAACACACGATATTTTTATATAAAATTTATTTATAACTATATAAAATATTATTTGCTTAAGATGAATGAATGAGTACCAGAAGAAGTATAAAGGTATATTTATAAAAACAGCAAATTTTAAATACGCCAAAAAAGTCAAAAAGTCCCGGGAAAAATTATGAAAAGACGAACTTTCTGATAAAAATCGATTTTATTCTTTAACATAGTTCCCTTCGAGGGAGATACACTTCATTCAACGATCCCCCAACATTTCGATACCTTTTGTATAGTAGTCGACGTCGAGGATATCAAAATAGGTATCAGTTTCGAATTTGACCTCATCATTTGAGTAAAATCTTTTTCCCTGGAGCTAACTTTTCATGTTTGGAAACAGATAGCAGTCGCTGGGAGTCAAGTCTGGAGAGTACGGTGGGTGGGGCTGAAATTCGTATCGCAATTTGTTCAATTTTGCCATTGCTTTGAATCACCGAAATGATGTTGCTTTTGATCAATTGTCAGCAAACGCGGCACCCATCGCGCGCACATCTTTTTCATTTCGAAATGCTCATGCAAAATATTGAAAATACTACCGATCGACAACTTTATTATGTCTGCTAGCTCACTCACTTTCACTTTGCGGTCTTTCAAAACGATCAGATGGATCGGCCCGTACGTAGTGCATCGCTGGTGCTCGTACGACTCATTTCAAATTCAGCAAACCATCCGTAAACAGTTGTTTTCGACGTACCAGATGTGCTGTGATGTTTTTAGAGCCATTCCAATGTTTGCTTCTCGTATTTTCTGAGCACCAAGCAATGTTTTATCAAAATTCGAAATTTACTTTTTTCCATTGTTTATGAAATACCAAAAGTAGCATCACTTATACAGCGATAACTTCAAAACTACTAGATGAAATGTCATTAAAATTTGACATTTCTCTTCAAAAAGTTGTCACTTCTAAAAAATTATATCGATTTGAGAGTCGTGGTGCCATCCCAACAAAATTCTCGGGACTTTTTTGAACTATGTATTGTAGTATCAAGCGAAACATTTTGTATGTGTTGTCTGAAAAAAATATTTTTAAAACTTTGTTCAACTTGACACTTAATTTTAAGAAAACATAAGTTAATTTAAATCGACAGAATTAAACTGGAAATGGACGCGTCCTACCTGTTCAAGTTTTTTTTTTAAAATAATTTTTTCCTGATTTACATCTTGGTGAAATCTTATTTCATAATATTTTAGTTGCCTCCCGTACTAACTATTTAGTTTTGAAAGCATTAACAAGCATTTTTAATTTATTCAGATTTCCAGTGTTTTCTAGAATAACGGTTTTTCTGTCTACAAGCACGCGACTATCTAAAAATAGACTTCATTATCGTTAGTCTCCACTTTTAAACATTTTTTAATTTTAATTTTCTAATATATTCGGGCTTTAGCCGTACGAAATAAAAACAAAAAAGGTTAATTGTTTTTAGTTTTTTAACTTTCCAATATTTCGACCAGGGCATTGTGTCCGATTTAGCAATAAAAATTCATATTTTGATTCTTCACTACAAAATATTGGAATATCTTCACTTAACTAGATATGTCCATAGCTTGCGGTATGCACTTCCTCAATATTTTTGCAAATAAGTTTTCTACCATAATTTATGAGACCAAAAGGATATTATTTTTTTCTTCGATGTGAACGATGGCAAAACGGGTCTTAATTTCTCCAATCTGTTGTATAGCATAGATGAAGGCTTAATTTTCTATTATATTTGGTAGCGAAAGCGATAGGCCTTGACACTGAAATAAGGCTTGCAAGCTTCATACTCTTAATGGTTGTTTTTATTTTTTTATTTTTAAATAATATAAAATGTATATAAGGAAAAATAATTTTAGTTTATCCACGGCTCGCCTAAAGGCAATTTAATTTGCTCCGATTTTTTTTTAAATGATAATTTGAGATGCCATAAGCACACTCCAGCTGCTTCTTAAATCGAAAAAACGTGCCTCACTACGGGAAAAAAATGAACAAGCTCAAAAAATTTTGCCTAAAAAAATTTTACATACCTGGTAACTCTTACTAAAATGTAAATTAAATTAAACTTTCAAATGACAAATGCAGCTTTTAATTTGAGTTATAAACATAAAAACACTAAGGAATTACACTGCTACATACATTTAAGCATAAGTGAAGTGAGTTTTTACAATGAAAACTTTTAAAAACCACACTGACACTGTGAATGTGCAGCGTCAGGTAAAACAAAATGAAATAAAATCAAGAAATGATAAAATATAAAACTAAAAATAGTTAAAGTATAAAGCGAGAATTACATTCATAGAAAATACAAAATTTTCATAAATCATTCAGAATCCACCAGAGACCAACGCAATTTCATCCAGCAGGAGTAAGGAAATGGTGCGACAGAGAGAGAGAGAGAGAGAGAGAGAGAGATGGATGTAATAGAAGGCAATGTCGAATGGAGCAGCATTGGTAGCATTTTCACATTTTCACCGGAAACGGAAGTCGCTCGAATGTTCGCACAACTTTACGACAGCGCGTACCAACTAGCATACAGAATAATTAGTTTCTTATGCTGCACTAAATAAATGTAAGTGAGTGCACGAATGTGTCGACGAGTAGAAAAGCGTAGCGTTGAGTGTAAGTGTCTGCTGTACTTACTGTTGAACTTAAACTCTTCCTCAAGCGCAATTTTCCCATGGTAACACGGTAACACGGTGAAAGTACGAATTCCACCCAACTCTTGAGAATGTAACGGACGTGCGAAAGTAAAATGTGAGTAGCTTTCAACGATCCATAAAATATGTACATCCGCTGAATTATCCTGTTTCTATTTAACATAAAGATGCAATTAATTGTTGATTGATGAACCCACTGTTTTTTTTTTTTTTATCTAAAAGCTTTAGTCCTTACGATTGCTTTATTTTTCTTTTTTCATATAATATATGGAAGAATTAAAAGAGTATGATCTTAAAGTTACCAAATATGACAGAAGTTTTTGACTACTTGGTTAAAATCAGTTATGGTGCTATAACTTATACAAATAATTTCAATAAATTTACTGTGTTTTATTTTATATATTTAAGTAAATAGTGATACCATTAAGCATTACTGAGAGTAAATTTCGGTCTAGAATACTGAAAACTAGCAAAGACGGCATAGTCATTAGAGCAATCAGCAAAAGGGACGGAATCGAAAATCCGCTCTGAAATCAATATGAATCAATCGAAAATTATTTCGGTAAAGAGATTATATGAAAAAACAAAAAAAGGGAAGAATACGACTTCAGAAGATTTCTTTGGATTGATGAATTGAAGTTTGAACTCTTTCTGTTAAAATGGCGAATTTTTTGTGCAATATAATGTTGGAGAAAAAAGCTGTCATTCTGTAGTGTATTGCCTGTGGTGAAACTTAGTGGTGGCTCTGCTATAACTCAGGCATATAGTTGGAAATTTGTCACGCATCGGGAGTACAATGAAAATCGAAAACTACATTTTAGAACTATTTCCATAAAAGCATTTTCATGGAAATTTATGTGAAATTAAGTAATAAAAATATTTGCAATGCAGTCTAAATAAAACTGTGCATTTGTTTTTGCTCACTAAGCGACTTTGGCAATCAATGTTGTTGAATTGAATTTTTAGATTGAGCAACTTCTTGCACCATATTTATGCGACGTGCTATTTAACTAACTCCTTCAGGTTCGAAATTTCACTCAGCTGTTCTGCTTAGCAACTAAAACTTATTTTATTAAATCGAAGAATATCATTATTTGTGTTTTTTCCGGCTTAGCCTCTAACTTTCTCCAGTGTAGTCAATTTATTAACATTATGTTTTCTTCTTTTATTTTTAAAAATTAATCTGTCGATATAGACTATGTATTGCAACAAAGTCAAGCAAGTCTTAGTAAGTTTTGGAATTTGCGGCTTTGGAAACATGCAAAACAAAATTGCTAGACAAATTTCTTAATTAGCTTATTAGAGTACTGCATAGCTAAAAAAAAGATTTTTTTATTCAACTATTACAGTCACGACATTAATGTTTCCTTTAATATCAACGTTGAAATTGAAACATTTGCATTCATCACTTTAACTCAGTTATAAAGCTAACAACGCTCAGCAAAAAAGTATTATTTTCAACAACGAAGAATTAAGATCGTAAGCAGAAACCAAGGTGTAAAATTCATTGAAAAATCATAGATATTAGCGGCGTCTTATGTCTGCAATCACTAGTATGCAACCACCACACCCACCTAACATCATCTTCATTTTCAGCGCAAAGTGGTTAAGTTGCATGAGTAGATTTAAGTATGTTACCTTACGACTTCCGGTCTAAAAAGTCTGGGAGTCTGTTATCTATGACTGCAAATATGTACTGCACATGTAATAGTAATTTTGTGTGTTTGTGTGCGCTATTGTGGGTGAATTTGTGCATTCATTTACCTGTCAAAGCTGCCTGCAACTGTGTTGGAAATGGTAGTGCGAGAAAGACAAAAAAAGGAATGAAAGAGAGCTACATATACAAGATAACATGAGTGTTTCATCTGTTCTATTTTTTGCGGTATTTTCATTGTGGCTTGTGGTTGTGCACTTCACATTATTTCAATCGACCAAACTATGAGCACCCAAGCGAAACAGCGAGTTTGGATGAACGTTTTTATTTCATCAGTAGGAGCTACATCCTTATGTTATTGGTTTATAGTTAGGCTTGTAAAAGTTCAGTATAGTTATTCGGTTATTTCGAATACGAGTATATTTGATAACTGAATTCAAAAATTCTTAAGTCTTTAAGTAAATTTGATTATAAATATCTAACAAGCCTTTTAACATAAAACTTTGTTTTTGTATGCGTTAATCTTGCGAGGTTGATGACGGGTCTGCGAGACCCGAGAATGCTTTAACTGCTTTCAACTTTTCGATGTCAAAAATCCAATTATTAAAGTAACAATATTAAATATAACAAAAAATAGCAACGACTTAAGTATGAGCTGTCACGCCCACATCGTAAACATCTAAAAATAAATATATTTTCTGAAGTGAATTTTCGGAATTTATGTACTTCATGTTGGACCGGTTTCTTTTTGAAGTCAATGATTTTGAAAACACTAATTTTGTAACATTGTAAACTCAATGAATGAATGTGTTACTCTAATCAAATGAAATTGAACAGACAAGTCCAGGCGTGTATAGGGTTGGGTGAACTGACAGTTACGTTGAATGAAGTTTAGGTTTCTGTGAATACTGCTACTATCACTTTTTGTTTTTTCTTTTCTTTTTTTGCTGCAGTCTTTTTGGTATGCAGGAAACTGAACCGTTCGGTCTTATGCTAAAGTGTTGAAGTGTTAAGTTTCTTGAAAATGTACAGCATCTTCAATTTGATTCAATTCTTTGCGGCTGCTTTGTATTATGCTCTTCTCTTAAGCTTTACTTGAGTTTTTTTGCAAATTTATTTGTGGTAACATTTGAAAAATGAGAATAGGAAGTCAAAGAAATAGCTAGAACTTATAGGTCAAGTAGGCTGACATATTATGAGTGAAAACAATTTAAGTTTGTTATGTATTGTGTGAAAGTTTAGAACGTGAATCTTAAGCTAAATATGAAATATTTAGTGATAACTTTATTTTAGTAAGAAAAACCTACCACTTAAATATATTCATACAAATATTAATGTAAGTTATTCACAGGATATTTGTTAAGAAGATTTTTTTTTTGCTTTACCGTGATTAATCTATTAAGCTGCGGTAAGCCATAATTAGGCTTTATGCAATTTCACTCTTCGCGCCCCACAGTGTAATCCTCTTAAAATATGATGTTGCTGTAGGTGAGGTTATTCTATGAAATAATGCCATACAGCAGCACCGAACTAGAGGAACTTATTTTAGAAATTTTCAAGCCAAGTTTCGTTAATTCTTTTCGCAGCATTAACAGGACAAGCCTGCAAACCAAACTAAGGTTTTCAAAATGATTGACTACTCTAAATGAAAGCTCTTACAGAAAGCGGAGATCGCTAAGCTTATAATATTTATCTCAATAATAATTGTTTCTTCCAAATACTTGACTTAGGCAATTTGAGAAAATTTGTTTCTAAACAAAAGTTTTCATTTCACATGGAAAATCACATGAAAATTAATTGTAATTATCGTTAGAAAGCCTAAACACTCAGTAACTCAGAGGCTGTTCCATATAGACCACACCACTGCAATCAAATTTTGTTTTGCTCACAATATGGAAAGAAATCTGCTTCAAATATTTCTGTTCTGTATCTTTGACCAAACTACATTGTATATACCATATAGCAGACAATGAGCGTTCAGCTCAGAAAATTCATTTATTTAAAACTTTTTTTAAATTCTTCAAAAACTCAATGTAATTTTCTAATAAATAGAAGTGCTAGCGTATTTTTTTCTCCTTCAAAATATTTGAAATATCTTTTATATATCTATAGCAATATATGCGTTTGGATATTTTTAACAACGTTTGACTAAAAAATAAAGTGTTCTTGATACTCAATCGACAAAAACAAAAAAAAAAAAAAAAATGCTTTGTCTTTGTTGACGTCTTCACAGATGGTGTTTGCAACGTTAGTTCCGCTTATAAAAGCTACTGAGGGCAGACGAAAAAGAAAAAACAAGCGAAACAGTAGACAAAATTGATGATTTTGTTGAATTCGAATATTTTTTTTTTTTTAATAAAAACTTTCAAAATTTTGCCGCAATTGCATCCTAAAGTTGCAGCCAGCTACTTATTGCAGCAGATGACATCAAGATGTGCAATTTCCTTTAAGCTTTTTTTATTCTTTGAGCTACTTGTGCTTACTTTGGTACTGTTGTTTTTCAATATATATTACAAAAAAAAAAAAAAGTCACTCATACGCCCCGAGATAGCTTTTAAGCGTGCAACGATGTTGCAAAAGTGATATTCGCTTTGCTGCTCTAACTAAAGAATGCCAGAATGCTGCTGCTGTTGTATGAACGCTTCTCTTGTTGCTGCTATACTATATTACTTGCATATCCTCGTTATTCTTAAAAGCGCATACATATGCTCGTACTATGTGCTTGTTGGTAAAAAAAAAATATTGAAATTACAAAAAGCATTCGTCGCACAGTGCCTCGAAAGACAAAAAAAAAATTGAAAATTCATTGGTTCTTAAGAATTATGATATGTCTGATATCACCAAAGCTGAGACAAAAATGAAAAATATTTTAGATCAACTCAAGACGAAATTGAGTGTGGTGCACATATATATTTCATAACCCATATATCACTAAAGTTACAGGTAGTAGAATTCTTGAATATAATAAATACTTATACATATAAAAAAGTGTACGTATCTCTATTGCCTTAGAATGTTGCACTGTGCAATGGTAGAAGTCTCATTGACTTCCGCTTTAGCGCTTCTACTCTTCGTGTTTTGCACTTATAGTCTCTTGTGTAAAATATTTTTAATATTTTTATTCGATTTCTTGTTCGTTGGCTTCTCATATTCATGTTGATTTTTTGAAGAGCTTATTTCATTTCATCACAATTTAAGGATATTTTACATTACTTTGAAAGGAAAACATTTCGACAATTACAATATTATGGAAATATAAGCAATTTCCTTTTCAATGTAGTGCAGTTATCCTTGGTTGATTGAACTCCACTTTGCTGGCTTTCCTTTAAACTAAGCCTTAAGAAGCAAAACTGAAGAAATCGCTCATCAAAGTGTTGAGCAATTGCGGCTTTTTTGATAATATCTGAATATCTCTTTTTTTTATTTTTTTTAATTAAGAAGAAAACTTAAACTTAGCCCCATTATTTAATTTTCCTAATGAAAAACACTTTTAATAGATTAGATTTACGTTGCATTCCCAATTGAAAGCCACGATGTACTTAATGCAAAATGCTTTCTTCAATTGTTACATTTGAAGCTATACCTATTCATTACTGAAAGCTAATGCCAGCCAATGCACACATAAATCTCTGGTACTCTTATATTAGTGATGATTTTCTTTCTGTTGTTTAATCTTTATTTTAATATAATTATTTAATTTAAAAAAGGAACATAAACTCCCATTACTTTTAAATTTTTAATTTTTTCTTAAACAGTATAATACATATGAAATACTTATTCAAAATTAAGTTCTTCGTCTCATTCCCAACTGAAAGCCCGTTACTGAGTTCAAAACCATATTCACTTCCAGTTTCACAGCATCGCCCAATGGCAGTAATTCATATTCACGCAATACCTTGGCTAAAATCGTCTTCATTTCTAACATGGCAAATTTTTGTCCAATACAATTGCGTGGACCAGCACTGAAAGGAATAAAAGAATATGCACCAATCTTTTCATTATTTTCATGTCGCTCTGGCTTAAAGTCATCTGGATCATCAAAAAATTTCGGATCACGCATCACTGAGTATACGTATATAGTGAATTCAGCACCAGCTGGAATGAAACCTTCACCAAGCACAGAATGAGCTGTAATAAAAGATATTGCACTAAGAAACTTAACTCAAATTACGAATATCGCATTCTGGTTTCCATACTTACTATATTTAAAATCTTCCTGGATTTGTCTGGCTATAATGGGTACCGTAGGATACAAACGCAGTGTTTCCTTTATAACACATTCCGTATACTTCAGTTCGTTTAGATCATGCAATGTTAAGCGACGTGTTTTGTCGCTACCGAGAACATGTAACACCTCTTCTAACATACGCTTCTGTACTGCTGGATAACGTGCAATCGTATGAAGTGCAAAGCAAATAGCTGATGTTGTAGTCTCATGACCCGCGAGCATAAAAGTATCAACTTCTTCGCAAATATCTTCATCCGACAGTGACTTGCCATCAATTGTTGATTGCAGCAAGACATCAAGAAGAGCCATACGCTTCTTAGCACCAATGTCACTATCATCGTTGACTTTTGCCTCACTCAATTTTTTCTCAAGTGCCTGACGTCGTTCTGTTATTACTTTTTTGGTAAAATCTTGCATTATACCAATAAGTTTCATCTGGCGATATTTTAAATGAGGATACATAATCGTAAAAATTAATTCATTGTTAAGGTGCACTTTCATAAAACGAAAAGTCATTAATCTTGTCATTCTAGGTGTTAAAAAGAAAAAATTATTTAAAATAGTCAAAACTATAAAAATGTTCTTTTGACCACTTACTTGTTAACAGCTGTGGCGTATGGTGTATGTATAGTCTGCGCACAGACTTTTGTGCCCATTGCCGTTTCTATAATGAAATTTTTTTAAAAATTATAATAGAAACTTAAAAATAATAAGATCTGTATAGGACTCACCTGCTATAATATCTAAAGCAGCTAAGCAAATGAATGAACGCACATCAAAAGCTGTTTTTCCATCAGACTTTTTAGCCAATCGTTCGACCAATATTGACGACTGTTGATCAAACACATCCACGAATTCTTCCAAAATTTTAAAATGAAATGTCGGTGTTATAATTTTACGACGTGCAAACCATTTTTTACCATCGCTCAGTAGCAAACCGACTCCTAACCATTGACTTAACATTTGACTTGACATTTGATGTTTCACAATATGCACTTGACTGGCCAAGAGCTGATCATTGAGCTCATGATCGGCAGAAGAAATAATTAGACGATTAAAGGCCCATCCTTTTACAACTTTACTTTGATATTCTAAGCAACTGGATATGCATTTTTCAAGTATATCTAAAAAATAAATAAAAACAAAGAGATATGAGTTAAACGTTTCATTTTCAACTAAGTGCACTTAAATTGTATGCTCCAAAATTTTCCAATAGGGGTAAAACTGACAAAGAGCTACAACTTTAATAACTGCAATAACTCAACCATTCGTTTTGTCCTAGGATTTTCAATACTCTTCGATTTTATTGAATTTTTTGATGTTGTTCGATGCAATCCGATTTATTATTATATATTTTTCTTCACAGCTATTTACATACATAGATGTTTTACAATACTGTTTCATTGCGATGAAGTATACCATTTGATAGTTCAGGATTTTAAATTTTTTTTTATATTCGACTGATACCTTTCGACATTAACCAAAATAAAAATTTGATTCATCATGGCACTAGCGCTTGCACTTTACCGCTATTGTTAAATCCGCCTAACACATTTTTTAAATTAATTTTTTTTAAGTTGGCATCCCTGCGAATTGCTTACTTTGCGGATTAAAAAAGATGAAGTGATGTAAGGCTCCAATGATTGGAAGATTTAATGGTCCGGGAATCTTTTCAACAGCATCTCGCATACGTTTGAGTGACGAATGTTTATATATAATTGTCACAAAAATTACAAAAAGAACACCAAATAATAACATTTTATAAACAATACTTTAAAAGGATTATTGCATACTGTTTATTTTAATTTGAAATAATGTTTATTTAAGCCTATGAGATTTAAGAAAAATTTTTGGGAATTTCTTTATCTAATGTTTTAATCAGCAAACTTATCAATGCAACTTTTATCAATGTATTTCGTACGTTCTATGATAAATTATTTACTTCTTTGTTCTTTCAATAATGCAATCGTTTTTTGACTTCTTTTAATTTCTTATCTGAAATACTAATTATTACAACGAGACCGATTTTTGGTTTTGATCCAA
Source organism: Meiosimyza platycephala (assembly GCA_963662105.1). NCBI lineage: Eukaryota > Metazoa > Arthropoda > Insecta > Diptera > Lauxaniidae > Meiosimyza > Meiosimyza platycephala. The sequence continues at coordinate 114,828,292 of OY759208.1, read as the reverse complement.
CAATTAAAATTTGAGTTGAAATTAAAAAAAAAAAAATACTACTTGTGCGACCATACTTATATTTGGTTTGGGGTTGTGCTACACCCAATGGTATATTATACAAAAAAAAAAAAAAAAATGGTGAAAAAAGACATTCATTTGTTGATGTGGTACTTAAGCGACTGACTAAAGGTAGCTTTTTTTCGAAAATATGAACATGGCCGGTTTTCTCGAAAACGGTGCGACTGCTGTTAGAAGGTTATCCATTATTTATGGGACACCCTGTATAGAAAATGTTCAAAAAATCTGTAAGAGGTTGAAAAACTCGAAAAAAATTTAGGTTTAATCTTATCATCGTTATTGTTGGTGCACTCATATAAGCTTGGTTATAAATGTTTATTTTGATAACTTAGCCTTAATATATTATGATAAATTGCATGTGATTAGCACAAGGTCATACGTATATTTATTTTATAAGTTCATAAAGTGTACAGTATCGGAATCGGGTAAATGGCCTCCACGGCTTCACTGGCACATACGCAATATTTTGTCCCAATTTTTCAAGAATTTCGTTGATACAACGATTTATTCTCTGCTACAAAGCGTAGTTTGATGTGTGCTCGTTAACACAAACTTAAAACTTGAAAAAGCGTCAAAGAAAAAAGTTCTATTCTATTCAAATCAATTTTAATAACGTGAAATTACATGGCCAGGAAATGTCTCGTGCAGTAATTCAATTGTTTCTTGGACTGTATGGCATGTAGCACCGTCTTTTTAAAACCACATGTCGTCCACATCCATATCTTGGAATTTAGGTACAAAAAACTGGATTATCCTAATGCGTTTGCTAGACCAGCCACATTTTCGAAGAGGAACGGTGATACGGTCGATTCACATCGATATCTTGCAATTTACTCTATTCACTGTCCCTGGTCATAAGCATGAAGATACATATTTTTCGTGAGAATACGCTATAGAGAACTTCTCGACAGCTGGCACGGTAACTGTTTTTTCTCAATAGCAACATCATACCACACGAATGGTGCGAAATAATCTTTGTTCTTTTAGTTATACTCTTACGATTAAATAGAATGGTCGTTGAACTGGTTGGTAACTAAGATTAAATCATAATTAGTAAATAATTTGATTATTTTCTTGTGTGAAAAATTATTGCGAAGAAATGAAGCTATAAATATGTTGTCTTTCTTCTTGTCTTTAAAGAGGCCTGTAAAAGAGCTATAAAACAATTGTTTTGCTTTTGGGGGATTTCCTCCATAAGTTACATACATATATGATATAAGAGTTTTATGAGAGGTTTCGTCTTCCTCGGAGCAGTGGGCTTAGAAGCAGATGTCATATCACCTGCAGAAAACAAGCTTTTTTTTTGGCGATTTAGCCTTGAAGTCTAAAATGTTTAGCAGCAAGCGAAGCAGAAAGCGACGACAAACAAAGTGTATTTCCCAATATACAGTATAGAAATTTTGTAGTATAGGCTTAAGGTAATTTTTCTCCTTAATGAACAATACGAAATGTAAAAACAATGCTAGCCGAATCTTATGCTCTTCTAAAGCACTTTCAGGAAATTTACATACCCGTTTATTATAATATATAATATTTTAAATAACTTAAAATGTATTCGACAAAATTGCACCACGTGTCCCCATAATGGACAAGTTTCTCAATTTTTTTTCCGAAATAGCCGGGAATTGGATGATTTTTGTAACATGAGCTTAAATTTTCATCCACTTAAAAAAACTTGTCTTTTTGCCATTTTATAAATATTGCTTCATTTTAGAAATATCCATTAAGCGTCATTTGTAATGTGGCGCCCGTGTGCGCCGCACCCTCTGCACCTATGGTAGGAAAGGCCCTGTATCGAAAATAATGTATTCGACAGTCGTACCAGCTCTTCTCCATTATGACGTTTGTACCTTTACCTATTCACTGCTGAAAGTGAGTAACTGCAAAGTGCCAGGCAATGCCAATATACAACTCTGCTTATTTTGTATTAGCGATGGTTTCTTTTTCAGGATTTTCATTTATTCTAACATAATTTTTTCATTAAAAAAGAATCATAAGCCCATTACTTCTTAATATTTAATTTTCTAAAAAAAAGTATAATATATATTAAATACTTATCCTAATTAAGTTCTTTGTTTCATTCCCAATTGAAATCCAGTCGATGATTGCAAAACAATATTCACTTCCAGTTCCACAGCTTCACCCAATGGCAACAATTCATATTCACGCAATACCTTGGCTAAAATCGTCTTCATTTCTAACATGGCAAATTTTTGTCCAATACAATTGCGTGGACCAGCACTGAATGGAATAAAAGAATATGCACCAATCTTTTCATTATTTTCATGTCTTTCTGGCTTAAAGTCATCTGGATCATCGTAAAGTGCCGGATCACGCATCACTGAGTATATGGAAATACCGAATTCTGCACCAGCTGGTACGAAACCATCACCAAGTACCGAATGAGCTGTAATAAAATATATATTGTTTGTTTAAAAGCAGAAAAGGGGAAAGTGAATTTTTGAGTGACACGATATTGAACAAAGACCTAAAGTGTTTCAAACAAAAATTAAAGTTCGTTACAGTGTTATTTCTGTCTTTCTATTTTAAAATGTTTCCAATAACTACTTGAGGCCTATCAAGTAAATTTCTTAACTCAAGTTACGAATATCGCATTTAGGTTACTTACTATATTTAAAATCTTCCTGGATTTGTCTGGCTATAATGGGTACCGAAGGATACAAACGCAGCGTTTCCTTTATAACACATTCCGTATACTTCAGTTCGTTTAGATTATGCAATGTTATCGGACGTTTTTTGTCGCTACCGAGAACATGTAAAACCTCTTCAAACATACGCTTCTGTACTGCGGGATAGCGTGCAATCGTATGAAGTGCAAAGCAAATCGCTGATGTTGTAGTATCATGACCCTCAAACATAAAAGTATCAACTTCTTCGCGAATATCTTCATCCGATAGGGGTTTGCCATCAATTGTTGATTGCAGCAAGACATCAAGAAGAGCCATACGCTTCTTAGCACCAATGTCACTAATATCACTTTCGTCGTTGACTTTTGCCGCCTTTAATTTTTTCTCAAGTGCCTGACGTCGATCTGTTATGACTTTTTTGGTAAAATCTTGCATTATACCAATAAGTTTCATCTGACGATATTTTAAATGAGGATACATAATCGTAAAGATCAATTCGTTGTTAAGGTGCACTTTCATAAAACGAAAAGCCATTAATCTTGTCATCCTAGATGTAAGAAATTTTATTTTAAATAGTCAAGAATGCGAAAATTTCCTTTAACCACTTACCTATTGACAGCTGTGGCATATGGTGTTTTGGTATCACTTTGTGCATGGACTTTTGTGCCCATTGCCGTTTCTGTAATAAAATTTTATTGTGATTTTATTAACAACATCGATATTTGACTCACCCGCTATAATATCTAAAGCAGCTACGCAAATAAATGGCCGCACATCAAAAACTGTTTTTCCATCAGCCTTTTTAGCCAATCGTTCGACCAGTATTGACGACTGTTGATCAAACACATCCACGAATTGTTCCAAAATTTTAAAATGAAAAGTCGGTGTAATAATTTTACGACGTGCGAACCATTTTTTACCATCACTCAGTAGCAAACCGACTCCCAACCATTGACTTAACATTTGATAATTCTGATGCTTCACAATATGCACTTGACTGGCTAAGAGCTGATCGTTGAGCTCATGATCAGCTGAAATAACCATAAGACGAGTAAATGCCCATCCCTTAAGAACTCTACTTCGATATTTTAAGCCACCCTCCAGTCCTTTTTTAAGAATATCTTAAAAGAAAACAGATATATGTATAAATATATGACTGAAGCGTATTTTTTTAGCACATTTTAAAAATTCTTAAGATGTTTTCTTTGCGATTTTCTTACTTTGAGGATTAAAAAAGGCGAAATAATGTAAAGCTCCAATGAGTGGAATATTCAATGGTCCTGGAATTTTTTCGACAGCATCTCGCATACGTTTGAGTGACATGTGTTTAAATATAAGTGACACAAAAATTACAACAAGAACTCCAATTAACAACATTTTATAAACAATACTTTAAAATGATTATTGCATACTGTTTACTATAGTTTGAAATACTATTGATTTAAGCCTATGAGCTTTAAGAAAAATGTATATTTTTGATAATTTTTTAATCTAACTTTTAATCACCAAACTTATCAATGTACTTCAGGCTTTTTATGATAAATCCGTTACTTCTTTGTTTCTTTCAATAATGTAATCGTTTTTGTGCTACTTTTATTTCTTATCTGAAATGCAAATGACTACCAGGAGACCGGCCTTGGTTCGGTTTTTTGTTTTGACTCAATGATTAAGATTTGAGTTAAAAATAAAAAAATAACTATTTGTGCGTTTAAACTTAGATTTGGTTCAGGAAGGCGCCACGTCTACTGATATTGTTTCGGGCATTTTTAGTAAGAAGTTGCTAATACGAGAAATGACGCGACCGCGAAATGACTCATGCAGTAATTGAGTTGTTTCTCGATCTACATGGCATAAAGTTCCGTCTTGTTGAACATAAAACATGTTGCGATTGCAAGGACCATTAACTATGTTATTACCCTGACCAGCCAGTTTTTCAAAGAAGAATCGTCAGATGATAACTCTGGCCTTAAGTCCGCAACAAATAGTGTCACATTGTGAATGCTTTGCTTCTCAACAATCACTCGTAGTTTTTCTGAACTCTAAATGCTACAATTTTGACGATCAAAGAAACCATCAAGATGAAAAAGAGCTCCAACGCTGAATATGATTTTGTTCGAAAAATCAACGTCCACTAATTATTTTTCCATATTCTATTCAACTACATCACTTCGGTGTTCGCGGTTAGTAGGCTTCAGTTTTTGAGTCAATTGAACTTTGTGAGCGTGTGACGTGAGATTACGATGTACAGAACTTTTCGACAGCTGCCGCACTGTCTTGTGTATGATATACAAATGGCGCAAAATTAAAATCTTGTGTGAATTTTATTTGCTGATTATAATTTCTGTTAAAATTTAGTTTCTTTTTTAGTTATACGATTTTGTTTACAACTTTTACGATTAAATAGAACGTTCGTTGAACTGGTTGGTTATTAAATTTGATTCATAATCAGTAAAATTCTATTTTCAATTTTAATATTTTCAATCTAAATATTATTATTTATGCGTCTGTTATAAAATACAGTGAAGTCTTGATAATTTGAACCCCGTAAATTCGAAACTCGAGTAAAAAACAAAAATTAGTCAAACTTTTTTAAAATACTTCTTTACTTACTCATCGTAAAGAAACGATAATTTGCATGATGCATCGGGATGTACCGAATGCAAAGACACTCATAAGTGCTTTCTTCAATTGTTACATTTAAACCTCTACCTATTCAGTAAATGCGAATTACCGATGGTTTCTTTTTTTATCGTTTTTCATTTATTTTCATATAATTTTTTTATTAAGAAATTAACATAAACTAAGTCCCATTAAATCTATATATTAAATTTTTCTTAAAAAGTATAATACACATAAAATTCTTATCCTAAATTAAGTTCTTCGTTTCATTCCCAACTGAAAGCCCGTTACTGAACTCAGAACAATATTCACTTCCAGTTCCACAGCTTCACCCAATGGCAACAATTCATAGTCACGAAGAATTTTGGCTAAAATCATCTTCATTTCTAACATGGCAAATTTCTGTCCAATACAATTGCGTGGACCAGCACTGAAAGGAATTAGAGCATAGGCTCCAATGTTTTCGTGATTTACATGTCTCTCTGGCTTAAAGGCATCCGGATCATCGAAACGTGTCGCATCGCGCATCGTTGAGTATAAGGAAAGAACGTATTCTGCACCAGCTGGAATGAAACCTTCACCAAGTACCGAATGAGCTGTAAAAAAAGAAATCGTTTGTTTTAAAAGTAGAAAAGGCGCAATTGAATTTGTGAGTGACACAGTCTCGAGGAAAGAGTTAAAGTGTTAATTTAAAATAAATATTTTCATCAGAGTAATCTTATGAAAAATAGTTCTCTAAGACATGTTTCTGTATATCCAACTAAAGTTTTATTAAAGTTCATTATAGCGCGTACCGATTTCGCCCATTTGACTATGACTTTGTACCAAAATTCAATTAATTACCTCGCCTGGCTTATAATAGAACACAGTTGGCTTTGAAACGTAGTGGCAATTCTCAAAAAGTATGCATTGATTGAAATGTTACTTTAGGTAGTAGGATTTCCTAAGAACTTAAAATTTTTTCAATAACTACCTGACGCTTATCATTTAAAATTCCTAACTCAATTTAAGAAATCGCGTTCTGGTTTTCACACTTACAGTATTTAAAATCTTCCTGGATTTGTCTGGCAATAATCGGTACCGGAGGATACATCCTCAGTGTTTCCTTTATAACACATTCCGTATACTTTAGTTCGTTTAGATCATGCAATGTTATCGGACGTTTGTTATCGCTACCGAGAACATGTATTGCCTCTGCAAACATACGCTTCTGTACTGCTGGAAAACGTGCAATCGTATGAAGTGCAAAGCAAAGCGCTGCTGTTGTAGTATCATGACCCTCAAACATAAAAGTATCAACTTCTTCGCGAATATCTTCATCCGACAGAGGTTTGCCATCAATTGTTGATTGCAGCAAGACATCAAGAAGAGCCATGCGCTTCTTAGCACCAATGTCACTAATATCACTATCATCGTTGACTTTAGCCTCCTTTAATTTTTTCTTAAGTGCGTGACGTCGTTCTGTTATAACTTTTTTTGTAAAATCATGCATTATACCAATAAGTTTCATCTGACGATATTTTAAATGAGGATACATAATCGTAAAGATAAATTCGTTGTGAAGGTGCACTTTCGTAAAGCGAAAAGCCATTAATCTTTTAATCCTAGATATAAAAAACTTTATTTTAAGTAGTTAAGAATGGGAAAATATCCTTTAACCACTTACCCAGTGACAGCTGTGGCATATGCTGTTTTGGTATCACTCTGTGCATAAACTTTTGTGCCCATTGCCGTTTCTTTAATTGAAATTTATTGTAATTTTATTAACGACATCGATATTTCACTCACCCGCTATAATATCTAAAGCAGCTACGCAAATGAATGGACGCACTTCGAAAGCTGTTTTTCCATCAGCCTTTTTAGCCAATCGTTCGACCAATATTGACGATTGTTGATCAAACACATCCACGAATTCTTCCAAAATTTTAAAATGAAATGTCGGTGTTATAATTTTACGACGTGCAAACCATTTTTTACCATCGCTCAGTAGCAAACCAACTCCCAACCATTGAATTAACATTTGATAGTTCTGATGCTTCACAATATGCACTTGACTGGCTAGGAGCTGATCATTGAGCTCACGATCGCCAGAAGCAATAATTAGACGATTAAAGGCCCATCCCTTTATAACTCTAGTTTGATATTTTAAGCCACTGTCTAAGCCTCTTTGGAGAACATCTAGAAAAAAGTATAAGTAAAAATATTTGACTGTAACCTTTTTGTTTTTATTCAACTAAGTGCAGTTTAATTGAAGTTTTGTCACTGGAAAATATATCGCAGCAATTTTAAAGTGTTAAATAAAGCGTTTGAAACTTCTTCCAAATAATTTTAAATGTGGTGTGTGCGGAAGTCAGAAACCTTGCAGACGGTGAAAACGTTTATAACTCAAACTAAGCGAAAAGTTTGTTTTGAAAGTATGTCTGAAATGGCTACCATACTTTGTGAAAGTACCTTCTTCTTGATTGTTCTCGACTTTGCGTTATTTTCCGATATTTTTTAACTATTTCAAGATTTTTCGATATATGCCATTTTTTGAAATTTTTTGTTCTATTATCTCTATGTGATTTCCTCGAGCTACTTACTTTGTGGAGTAAAAAAGATGAAGTGATGTAAAGCTCCAATGATTGGAATATTCAATGGTCCTGGAATCTTTGCGACAGCATCACGCATATGTTTGAGTGACAAGTGTTTCAATACAAGAGTCACAAAAATTACAACAAAAACACCAATTAAAAACATTTTATAAGCAATACTTCAAAAAGATTATTGCATGTTGTTTACTATAGTTTGAAATACTATTGAATTACCTACGAGGTTTAAAAAGATAATTTTCTATTCTAATTTTGCTTTTATCAATGTATTTCGTACGCGTTATTAGTAGCACTCAATCTAAACGTTGTACCGGCTAACACATGTCGTATTAGCTTCTGAAGTAGTTTAGATATTTATTTTTCAATATTCCTCATGTATCTACTGCACTCATAAAAAAAACGCAAATAACATTTGTTTGTTTCAATAATGTAATCGTTTATATTTTTTTTTTTTTTTGTTTTATTCAATTTCCCATCTGAAATGGCAATTATATTTTAACAAACCGGCTAATCTTGTTTTGTTTTTTTTTTGTGGAGCGATTTTGCATTCGCTATGAAATGAAATGAAACAAATAATAACAATAGTATTTATAAATGTATTAAACTGACCTTGGGCTCATATGATTTTAGCTAATAGATGTTTAGATCTGTTTTGTCATAAAAAAAAGTAATAAATTCTTAACTCGTTATATGAATGGTATATTGTATCGACTTGATAAATTTATTCTTTAAAAATTTTCTTGCTTACAAAAGCGAAACAATAAGTACATACCTACTATGTACCTGTGTTAGGAGTAAAGACGCAAGTTTTTTACAATAACCTTTTTTTTATATTTCAATGTAATCTCCTTTAAGGGTGAATTCCGGAAGTCCAACCATCGAGCTTTTTAATTTTCCATACGATTTATATGGGAAAGTATGCTTTATTAGACAATTTTGAGTAAGTCTCGTAAAAAAAAAAAACTCTCACACGAACGGGACTAACTCCATCGGAAAGAACATACAAATTTTTACCAAAAAAAAAAAACAACAAAAAGAAAATTTTTTTTTTTCTCATTTTTCGAAATATCCATAAATTTTGACTAACGAAATATTACCTTCACGAAAAAATAATAAAATAGCTTTTTATAGAAAATTTTATGATTGAAGTTTTTATAATGAAGTTGGTCTGGTTTGCGTATGATATTTCTTTCACGAGAAAAATAACTAGTGAACCATTTCTTCCCATACAAATCGTATGGAAAACTAAAAAACTCGATGAGCCACCGGTAAATATTAATATTATGAGCTCAAACTGCACCAGAATTCTTCTTTCATGTACCTGCTAATATTAACCCTAGGAGGTTAAGAGAGTTTTTGGCGCCAACTGGTACAACTAGGTCTGCGCAGACCTATATGAGATTTGTATAGGCAGCTGTACTGAAAGTATGGGTAAATGTGCTAAAAGCTTAGAAAAAGACGTTCTCCGTCGGCGCTTCTAGGAAGTCATGAACGGATTCGTCTTTTACACGCAAAACAAAAAAGTTAACCCTCCTAGGGTTAAACCTGTTTGGAGCAAAAAACAAAAAATTTGAATCACTCTAGTGCACATATGTACATAGATCACTATATATTTTTGTACGTTTTTCATTCATAAATATAAAACAAGTTATGTATCAATGTTGTTCTCTTTCCGTTGTATCGAAAATATCTTTAATAACACATATATCGAAAGAGCATGATCAGTTTCTCTTATACCCAGGCCCGGATTTACCTTAGAGGCATAATAGGCCAGTGCCTAGGAAGGCAAGAATTTAGGGGCGGTAAACATTGGGAACTTTGAAAATTTTTTTTAAGTTTTAATGTGATGTGGAAATGTTGGTGAGAAGTACACAGGGGGGAAAAAATGGGAATATACCTAACAAAATGTTGACAAGCAATAAAAAAAAGGTCCTCACTTTTGATATTAAAAAATTTTTTTTTTCTATATTCACCAGTGAAGAAGGGTGGCAATTTGTGAACGGCCTAAGGGCGGCAAATTTCTAAATCCGGGACTGCTTATACCTAACCAGAGTTACAAAAATCACAAAAAGAGCAGCAATTCAAAAGATTTTGTTAACAATATTTCAACAAAACATTTGCATAAGTTTGTTAAAATTTTAAACACTATTGATTTTAATCTTATTTTGTGTAGGTATAATCTTATCATCGTTATTGTTGGTACAATTATTTGTATAAAGCAGGCTATTAATTTTGCAACTTATTAGTTTCTATAACTATTTTTTGTTTGTTTAAATATTTATGTAACTAACTCCCGTCAGATTTGTATTAGTAGATTACTATTTTTATTAAAACTTTGTTCTATTTAATAGTTATGTCACTTTTACGATTAAATAGAATGTTCGTTTAACTGATTGATTACAAAATTTGATTCTAATCAATTCATAAAAATTCTGAGAAAATTCTTTATCTTTACTCTTGGTATTGGAGCAAGTGTAACCCATTGAAATATCATTGTCGTTGGTTGTTATTGAAGCAAGTGTGACAAATGCGAAATTTCCAAGTAGTCTGGGCTTGTACCAATTCACAAAACAATATTCTTCTTTAAAAATGCTATCAAAAAAGTTTTCTGAGAATGTTACACCATTACTTTATTCATTTCAATAATTGAAAATATATTCACATACTCAAATGCTCTAAATAAAACGGCCAAAGTTTAAAATTTTGCAAATCTATATTATTGTTGTAAATTAATAAGCCAGGAGTCAAATGCTCCCGCTAATACGAAATCTACATAAGTTGATATACTTTGAATAACATAAGAATTTCAGATAAGGATTTACCAGTAATAAAACACAAATTACGATAAGATTATGGCTAACGACACTGAGAAAAAAAATGAGCAGGTTAAGTTAACAAAAAAAACGTAATGATATGGGAAAAAATTTTGTGACGTTTACTCGACATCTCTCTGGAAATAACAAGTCAAGGTCAAGTTGACCTTGATAAATATAAAGAAATTGAAATATAAAAAAAAAATATTTTATCAAACTGGGGATCAAACACATGGCCTATTGATTGCAAACTTATTCTCGTCCTCAAAAATGTTTACACGAAAGAAAAGTTTCAACTGGGAAAGAATTCATGAAAATAAAATAAAGTTAATAAAATTTGTACCTGGGAATTAGTGTAAGAGATATATCAAAATTGCTAAATAAGCATAAAAAACATGCCGTCGTGAGTTGTGTTATCTGTTGTAATTTATAGCACACCACCATATGATTAACAAAAACAGTAGAATATTCGGCAATTGCACTCTAAGCAATGTTGTGATTAGATTATTGACTTGTAAAATTAAACACAAATTTTGTCGAGGAAAATAAATCGTTAGACGATTAGCAAACAGTATGCTCATAGCTTTTTCGAAATAAAGAAGCAAAATGTTTTTGGCGGCTATTTTTGTTGTGATTTTTGGAACAATAGTTTTCAATCACTTTTCAACTAAACGAATGCGAAATGCTGTACGAAATATACCGGGACCAATAAATCTTCCTATCATTGGAGCAATGTATATGTTTCTTCACCTCAATCCGCAAAGTAAGTTTACAAGTGCACTTCATTTTTGAAAAGTGTTTGAAATCATATCATCCATATATACTTTATTTTTTTGTGTATAGATGTACTTGAAGAAGGCAATAAATTAATAAATAAATATGGTAAATTTTACAAAGCATGGGTATATAATCGTTTATTAATTATTTCCGCCGATCATGAGCTCAACGATCAGCTCTTAGCCAGTCAAGTGCATATCGTGAAACAGCGGAATTATCAAATGTTAATTCAATGGTTGGGAGTTGGTTTGCTACTGAGTGATGGTAAAAAATGGTTTGCACGTCGTAAAATTATAACACCGACATTTCATTTTAAAATTTTGGAACAATTTGTGGATGTGTTTGATCAACAGTCGTCAATATTGGTCGAACGATTGGCTAAAAAATCTGATGGAAAAACAGCCTTTGATGTGCGTCCATTCATTTGCTTAGCTGCTTTAGATATTATAGCGGGTGAGTTTTATGCGAATCTTATTATTTTTAAGTCTTTATTTTCAACAAAATTTCATTACAGAAACGGCAATGGGCACAAAAGTCTATGCACAAAGTGTTACTAGCACACCATATGCCACAGCTGTCAATAGGTCAGTAATCAAAATTAAAATATTTTTATTTAAAATGAAATATTGTTTCCTTAGCATGACTAAAATTATAGCTTTTCGTTTTATGAAAGTGCACCTCAATAATGAATTGATCTTTACGATTATGTACCCCCATTTGAAATATCGTCAGATGAAACTCATTGGTATAATGCATGATTTTACGAAAACGGTTATAACTGAACGACGTCGGGCACTTGAGAAAAAATTGAGTGAAGAAAAAATCAACGATGATAGTGATATTAGTGACATTGGTGCTAAGAAGCGTATGGCTCTTCTTGATGTCTTGCTGCAATCAACAATTGATGGCAAACCCCTATCGGATGAAGATATTCGCGAAGAAGTTGATACTTTTATGTTTGAGGGCCACGATACTACAACATCAGCGATTTGCTTTGCACTTCATATGATTGCACGATATCCCGCAGTACAGAAGCGAATGTTTGCAGAGGTGTTACATGTTCTCGGAAGCGACAAAAAACGTCCAATAACATTGCGTGATCTGAACGAGCTGAAGTATACGGAATGTGTTGTAAAGGAAACGCTTCGCTTGTATCCCTCGGTACCGATTATAGGGAGAGAATTCAAAGAAGATTTTAAATACAGTAAGTATGAGAAAGAGAACACGATAACAATGATTGGTGTAAAGAGCTTTTGTAGAGGCATTTGTCTGAACCTCAAGTCGTAATGATTTGATTTGGTAAACTTGACGTTCCTGAAATATTCTACTTCGTTCAATCTACATAAAATATTACTTCGAGTGTATTTTGCTCCTTAAGAATCATTCTACAAAGGGTCGAATTTATCCTCTGAGTAATGTTATGTTGTTAAAATTTTGTATTTCAATATTGTAATATTGTATTTAAATATTAATTAGCTTTATTCTGGCCACTTCTTGTGTTTTTGTTGCTTAACTTTGCACCAAAAAATGCTTTTTCATCATTTGTATATGAATGTCTTGTTCTATTTCGTGTGAAATCTTAATTAAGGAAACTAATCTTATATGATTCTATCCAATCACCTTGATGTCCTTTTTTGTTTTCTTTTAATGAATTCACTTAACATTTTTTACTATTTCGGAAATAATTCTTCTTTAAGTATAAAATATTTTCTATAGCTCATTTTTCCCACTGTCGTCAAGTTATAATTAGTTTAGATGGTTTTTCAACCCTTTCTTTCTAGCCCATGCCAAATTCTGCTTAACTTATGCTCATTACTCGTTATAGTGTCTTCTATAAGTTTTTTTTTTTTAATGTGCCTTTTCTTCTTTTATAAAATATCTTTTATTGCAGCTCATTCAGTTTTTGGTGATGGCATCATTCCAGCTGGTGCTGAGTTTCTTATTGGTATATACCCAATGATGCGTGACCCAGAGCGTTTTGAAAGTCCAAATGAGTTCAAACCAGAGAGACACGACGACACTGAAAAAATTGCTGCATATTCTCTAGTCCCATTTAGCGCTGGTCCACGCAATTGTATTGGACAGAAATTTGCCATGTTGGAGATGAAGATGGTTTTGACCAAAGTAATACTTGATTATAAATTGTTGCCACTGGGTGATGATGTGAAACTGGAATCGAATATTGTTTTGCAATCATCGACTGGATTTCAATTGGGAATGAGGCCTAGAACTTAGTAGAGCATGTGTGATTTAGTCAAAACTGTGTTGTTACTTCCATATATAATATAATTACAAAATATGACAAATATAATAAGAGAAACTTTTAAGTGTGTGAATGTTAAATGAAAATTATGATTTAGATAAGATATGTTATGAATTAAATTTGGGAAGACAAGGCGAAAGTTCTTAGATATTTTGCAATGAAAATTTTCATATTAGCAAGTATTGGTTACAACGCTCTAATTAACTTGTTTGAAACAAAAAGCCATTAATCTAGTCATTGTAGACACAAAAAACTTTATTTTAAATAGTCAATGAGACTACAAAAATGTTTTTTTTACCACTTACCTATTGACAGCTGTGGCATATGGTGCGCTGGTATCACTTTGTGCATAGACTTTTGTGCCTATTGACGTTTCTGTAATGAAATTTTGTTGAAAATAAAAATTTAAAAATAATAAGAAACCTCTATATCTAGGATTTGATTTTTGAAGTTTTTGTGCGTTTTCGCCGCTATACCATGGGCTTTTCCCTCTATAACTGGGACCGTTTAGAAATTATCTCTATAAGTAGAAAATGTGTGTATAATTTGTTAATTTGAATTTGAATATGCACGTTTTATCGGTCTGAGTATGGTCATTTGGAAAACTGTGTAAATGTGAAACCTCTTTAATTGAGACAAAAACTTTGGTCCCTAGGAGATCCCAGTTATCCAGGTTTCACTGTACTAAAGAATGAAATTTTTGCTTAGTCATTGTGATAACATCAAATGCTCTAAGTAAAACGTTCAAAGTTTAAAATTTTGCAAATCTATATTTTTGTTGTAAATTAATAAGCCAGTACAAATGCACCCGCTAATACGAAATCTACATAAGCTGGTATACTTAGAATAACATAAGGATTTCAGATAAGGATTTACCAGTAATGGAATAAAAATTGCGGTTAGATTATTGAAAGTAAATGGCTAACGACACTGAGGAAAAAAAGTGAACAGGTTACGTTAACAAGAAAACGTAGTGATATGGGAAAAACTTTTGTGACGTTAACTCGACATCTCTCTGAAAATAATAACAAGAAATTCAGTCAGCTCAAACCGTTGACCTTGATAAATATAAAGAAATTGATATACATATAAAAAAAAAATTTTATCAAGCTGGGTATCAAACACATGGCCTATTGATTGCAAACGAATTCTCGTCTTCATGCAAATAAAATAAAGGTAATAAAATTTGTTTTTAAAACAAAATTAAAATCAAGTTTTCATTCGGCTCAGGCTCCGCACTCTTCCGATACGGCCCTGTATATGGGAATTAGTGAAAGAGAGATGTCAAAATTGTTAAATTTTCATAAAAAACATGCCGTCGTGAGTTGTTATCTGTTGCAATTTATCGCACACCACCATATGATTAACAAAAACAGTAGAATATTTGTTAATTGCACTCTAAGCAATGTTGTGATTAGATTATTGACTCGCAAAATTAAACACAAATTTTGTAGAGGAAAATAAATCGTTAGACGATTAGCAAACAGTATGCTCATAGCTTTTTCGAAATAAAGAAGCAAAATGTTTTTGGCGGCTATTTTTGTTGTGATTTTTGGAACAATAGTTTTCAATCACTTTTCAACTAAACGAATGCGAAATGCTGTACGAAATATGCCGGGACCAATTAATCTTCCAATAGTTGGAGCAATACATTTATTTTTACACATAAATCCGCAAAGTAAGTTTACATAGGAATGAAGTGCTTGGTGCATTTCATTTTTGAAAAGTGTTTGAAATCATATCATCCATATATACTTTATTTTTTTGTGTATAGATGTACTTGAAAAAGCTATTAAATTAATGAATAAATATGGTAAATTTTATAAGGCATGGGCCTTAAATCGCCTAGTTATTAATTCCGCTGATCATGAGATCAACGATCAGCTCTTAGCCAGTCAAGTGCATATTGTGAAACATCGGAATTATCAAATGTTGAGTCAATGGTTGGGAGTTGGTTTGCTACTGAGTGATGGCAAAAAATGGTTTGCACGTCGTAAAATTATAACACCGACATTTCATTTTAAAATTTTGGAACAATTCGTGGATGTGTTTGATCAACAGTCGTCAATACTGGTCGAACGATTGGCTAAAAAGTCTGATGGAAAAACAGCCTTTGATGTGCGTCCATTCATTTGCTTAGCTGCTTTAGATATTATAGCGGGTGAGTTTTATGCGAATCTTATTATTTTAAGTTTTTATTTTCAAAAAAATTTCATTACAGAAACGGCAATGGGCACAAAAGTCTATGCACAAAGTGATACCAGCACACCATATGCCACAGCTGTCAATAGGTCAGTAATCAAAATTAATATATTTTTATTTAAAATGAAATGTTCTTTCTCTAGCATAACTAAAATTATAGCTTTTCGTTTTATGAAAGTGCACCTCAATTATGAGTTGATCTTTACGATAATGTATCCTCATTTAAAATATCGTCAGATGAAACTTATTAATATATTGCATGACTTTACAAAAAAGGTCATAACAGAACGACGTCAGACACTTGAGAAAACATTGAGTGAGGAAAAAGTCAACGATGATACTGACATTGGTGCTAAGAAGCGCATGGCTCTTCTTGATGTCTTGCTGCAATCAACAATTGATGGCAAACCTCTGTCGGATGAAGATATTCGCGAAGAAGTTGATACTTTTATGTTTGAGGGCCACGATACTACAACATCAGCGATTTGCTTTGCACTTCATACGATTGCACGTTATCCAGCAGTACAGAAGCGTATGTTAGAAGAGGCAATACATGTTCTCGGTAGCGATAACAAACGTCCGATAACATTGCGTGATCTGAACGAGCTGAAGTATACGGAATGTGTTGTAAAGGAAACGCTTCGCTTGTATCCCTCGGTACCGATTATAGCGAGAGAAATCAAAGAAGATTTTAAATACAGTAAGTATGAGAAACAGGCCACAATGTTTATTATTATTGTAAAGAAATTTACTAGATGCATTTATCTAAACCTCAAGTCATTATTTGATAGGTTGACGTTTCTGGAAGCACTTCCTTGAATCTACATAAAGTAGTTTTCGAGAGGAATTTTCTTCTTAAAAGTATAATTTCTGCAAAATTTCTCCTCTCAATACTTCGATTTGGATTTTGGCCACTATTCGATTTTAAAATTTAAATTTTTTGTTGTTTACTTCTACATAGAAAACTGCTTATTCTGCAGTAGTATTTTGATATGCTGTGCTTTTTCAAGTGCAAATTTTACTTGGGAAAATTATTTTATACGATTCAATGCAATCATCTCGATAAGTTGTGTCGGAGTTAAGTTGACGCCTTTCTCTGTTTTTATCAACGAATTCACTTAACATATTTCTTCGAGAACAAATTCTCTCCTAGTATAAGGTTTCATCTATAGCTTACTTTTCCCGCTATCGTCACGTTATAATTTGTATATAGGGTGTTTTAACTCTTGCTTTCTTGACCATATTGAACTCTCTGATACGCTAATGCTCTTTACTCGATATCGTATCATTTTGAATAATTTTAAACCATATCTTTTATTATAGCTCATTCAGTTTTTGGTGATGGCATCATTCCAGCTGGTGCAGAATTTCTTATGGGTATACACGCAATGATGCGTGACCCGGAACGTTTCGAAAGTCCAGATGAGTTCAAGCCAGAGAGACATGATGACAACGAAAAACTTGCTGCATATTCTCTAGTCCCATTTAGCGCTGGTCCACGCAATTGTATTGGACAGAAATTTGCCATGTTGGAGATGAAGATGGTTTTGACCAAAGTAATACTTGATTATGAATTGTTGCCACTGGGTGATGATGTGCAATTGGAACTGAATATTGTTTTGCAATCATCGACTGGATTTCAATTGGGAATGAGACCTAGAACGTAATTTAGTCAAAACTGTGTTGTTACTTCAATAAAATTACAAAATATGACAAATATAATATGAGAAACTTTTAAGTGTGTGAATGTTGGATGAAAATTATGATTTAGATAAGCATGTTGGAGATTAAACTAAACCTTTATCTTCACTTTAACGAAATATGCAAAATTATTTGTTGATATATTGGGTATAATAATATTTTTCAAAAAGTCTTATGAATAAAATTTGGGAAGGCAAGGCGTGCTGGAGGAACAAATAAAAACTATCAAAGTTCTTAGATGTCTTACAATGAAAATTTTCATATTAGCAACTATTGGTTACAAGACTCTAGTTAACTTGTTTGAAACAAAATGCACTAATGAGGAAAATTGGTGGAAAGTAATTTGTATTCAAAGTACAGAATTTATTTGCAACTCTCATAGAGAATTACCGAATGACTCACTGTGTTTGATTGTAATCGGAACCTTTATGATAAATTCAAGTTTTTGAATTTCTCAATGGTCTGCTTTTGCGACCAACTCGGTTAAAGTTGGTGTTTTCAATATAAACTATAAAATTAAAATCGCACAACTTGTTTTGGCCATTTTTCTACTGAGATACCAAAAAAATGCAGACAAGGTCGAAAACATATATTTTTGTTTTGGCTTTAAAGCATAATGCCAAGTAAAAATCATTCTACTATCTGGACTTAAAAATAAAGACTTTTTTAGTAAACCATCGTTTTTTTATTCAATATTTTCAGATTTTTCAAAAATTTTCACATTCAATGCTTTCTGGATAATTTGGTAAGTGAAAGTTTTCAAGAAAAATTAATTTAATGCAATATGTACTTATTTATATTAGTGACGTCACCAATTAAGGGATAACACCCGATGAAAATATAAATAGTTTTTCTTAAGTTTTTTGAAATCTAAGCATGACTTGCGCATTTAGCAGACGGTGAATTTCGATGCAATTAAAATATAATTTTGGTTTTTAAGAGGAAAAATTAAAAAGTTTCTTTACTCATGGAACAATTGTTTATATTTTTTGTTTCACTTTGAATTCAAACCAAATCAACTTTGCTAGCGTTCCGATGAACGGCTAATTATCTTTTTATCATATCAAATAGTTTTCGGTGTGAGAAAATTTTAGCATAATGAAAAAAAAAAAAGATAAGAGAACAAAACATGTAGAGCAAAACAAAATTTCATTGCATACTTTTAGTTGTTATAGAAAGTTAGAATTAAGTCTTCAAATTAAATGCAACCGTAGAAGTAGTTCAAGTAAAGAATAAACAAAACAAAACAAATATAAGAAGGAAACAAAAATTCTGAGAAGCGCGCTTTCAATTTATTTCAATACACAATTTTTACACAACGTCAATTATATGTGTATGTATATGTATGTACATATGTATGTATGTCAAGATGCCGTAGTAGAGAAGCAATAAAAATCGAGTGTGAGTTGAGTAAAAAGTAAATTGGTGGTAAAGGATTTTTACGGGGACAGAGCCCACTACGAATGTGAAATATAAGCGGGCAAGGGGTTGCTGAGCTAAGCGAGCAGAGGACGAAGTTACTTATAAAAACAAAATGCATATTATTTTTGTTAGAAATATTATTCATCGCACTACATTGAAAATTTTTCACAGCAAAAGGATCATAAAAACCATAGTGCGCTAACTCAATCATTGCTAAAGAAGCTCAAAGCTATTTCCTCAAATAATACAACATATTAAGAGGATAAGCTGTTCAAGTACACCACTGTCAATTAACAAATTTTATGAAAAACTTTTTTGTGCAAATTTAATTAATCGGATATAAATCGCTAATAAGCGCGCATGAGGCCACAGTTTTTTTCATCACAACACTAATAAAAAAAAAACACATAGACGAATGAAAAAAAAGGACCAACCAATATTTTTTTGTTGCAACACGTGACCATTTTTTTCATTCCATTTTCATTTGTGCACAAACAAAATTTAATTTATTTTCGTATGAAAAAAATTTATTTATTTTTCAATAACTGAAAGCAACCAACTTCAATGCTGTTCAATTGCATTGCATTTGTTTATGTTGCTTGTTTCGTTAACTTTTTTTTTTCTTTTATGTTGTTGCCATGGAATTGCAATTTAAGTCACGTTTATGCAGATTTATTCTGGGCTTTCATAGAGCTTCTCTCTATTTTTTTTTACGTTTGTATGCAGCACCAATAATAACAACAACACGAGAAAAGGCAACACAATTGCCACGTTTTTAATACAAACATACAAATGCACAAATAGGAACTCAATCATGTATACACAAATATACATACACAGATACAGTGCATACTAATACAATGACAGAGCAAAAGGCCAAATTGGCAAAAGATAAAAAAATCCGTATGTTTGATGAGAATTATGGAAGATATGGAAGCGCTGTTTGCTTCTATTTAATTATGTTGAATTTACATAGCATTGAAAGCTTATCATTTCATTTCATTTCATTTCGTAAGAGTTATTGATAAAAAATTCATTAAAATTTACAATAAATACAGCAAATGATTCTCAGTAATTCATATCATATTCAGATGTTAGCATAAATGATTCTCAGTAATGTTGGCAATTCGTGTATTTCTGTTGGTCATTACCCAGCGGCAAATTTGAATTGAGCTGCTGTCGCTGAGGACTTCTGCGAGATCTTAACGAACTTCTGAGTACATTTTCATACGAAGTCACAACTTGTCGTGTCAATTTCAATATTGTCTTATCAATATTTCTTGTATTCGTTGCAAATCATCTGTAATCTTTTGTTGTAAACTGAGTTTTCTGAGAATCAAGCTCGGAAACTGATATGCAGTGAACTTCTTGGCTGCTTGAGTAAGAGCATAAGCAACACTGTTTGTACAGCTTCTAATGACTATGTTGGAGGCTTCATTTAAAAAGTTCACTTTTAGCTTGGCTACTATTGTGTTCCCCGGGCCACTACACTAAATTGAACTTGTCTTGCCTCCGGGATTTGTAGTTGAGCAGCTTTTTTTTTGTGTTCTCTAGATTCTCACAAAACTTTGTTCATGATTTCTGCTTCCTTTTCTCATTTCCGCCAAGTTAGCGTTAAAGCTGAGCTTGAAGTTTCCCAACCTTTAGCGTTCCTCGAATTCTTGAGCTTGCTAGAAGGTCTGATTGCCGTATGTAGTTACTTTATTTCTATCAACCAACAGCCTCTGCGTTTACTCGTCGAGACCGGATGATAGAGCAAGCTGTAGCAAATCCTTCTTTGAAAGTTCCAGAAAGCTTAGAATGAATTTTTCAGTACGTGTGATTTTGCTCGCTCTCTCCATTCTTGAAGAGAATAATTTTCAGATCAGTATTTTGAAGGACTCCATTTCTGTTTTTTTTTTTTGGGGGTTTCGCTAAGGAATTGCTGTTGTTCGAAGAAAATCGATGTTGATGCGTATCCAATAGTGCTCCGGGAAGCAGCACTTCAAGGATAGCCGCTATTTTGTTAACATAGTTCAATTTGACTATCTAAACCTAAACGTTTTTTTTTTACAGCAATTAATTTTTAGTAGTTGCTAAGCTCCGATAGTGCTCCGGGAAGCAGCACTTTAAGGATAGCCGCCAATTTCTTACCACAGTTCAATCTGACTATCTAAACCTAAACGGTTTTTTTTAAAGCAATTAATTTTTAGTAGTTGCTAAGCTCCGATAGTGCTCCGGGAAGCAGCACTTCAAGGATAGCCGCCAATTTGAAACCATAGTTTAATCTGAGTATCTTAACCTTAACGTTTTTTTTGAACAGCAATTAATTTTTTTTGTTGCTAAGCTTACTAAATGTTGAATGTTTAAAAACTTAAAATTTTTCCAATGCAAAAGGAATTATTTTTATTTTCCTTAATAAATAAAATTTCAACTTTTCCATTTAACGTTTACTACACTCATTTTGCTATCACTAAAGTTGGTCATTATATGAGTTATATTTAATCGACTTTCTTCCATCACAAGTCAACGTAATATAAATAGCTAACTTTTTTTTTCTGCTTCCATAACTCAAATGAAATTTAACGACGCACCCAGAATGGATTAGAGAAAATCAACAGTGAACTGCTGCTGAAATGAAAAAAAAAAAAATACCATTGTATTCGTAGAAAGTTAAAAATGTGAAAGACACTCACCCATTTACATAAAGTTTCAAAATTTAGGCGTGGCTGTGCATTGGTTGAAACTGTAATGGCAAATAGCGGGAGAAGGGAAGAAACGAACGAGTTGTGTTTAGTTTTTTCCCCCCTTCCTAATGCAACTTCTGCTGTTCGAGCGAAATTGTGTTGAATCTGGCTTTGCTTGCATTTTTTAAGCGGATGACAGAAATAACAAGCGAACATTTTAATCCGTTCGTTAAATTGGATCATGTCACCGGAGCAACGTAACAATAGCTACAGCTTTTCTAATTGTTGTCGATGTTAATGTTGTTGTTGTTGTTGTTGTTGTTGTTGGTGTTGTTGTTGTTGATGCTTCAGGGACTTTTCTGCTAAGCGCATTCAAATGTCGAACGTTAAATGCGTAAGCAATGATATTTCAAGTGAAATGAAAGAACTTTCCAACAACAGTTAGTCACATAACGAACAGTTAAACCAGCAGGACAACAATCAATTAAAAAGTATTTAAGTTGTAATGCACATGCATAGTTATCCACTTAGTTTTGATTGTTTAAATTAATCCTATCTCAACTTAAATTTTATTTTTATTTAAAAACTTGTTGATGTACAGTATTGTATCGATTGGTAAAACTCACAGACTTCCATTTTTGTGTGAGGTTTTGCAAAAACTTAATCTTAAAAAAATATTATTTAATTTTAAATAATTAAAAAAATTATGCAATAACCTTCTATAGCATAAATATGTTATTTAAAAAAAATGAATTATTCAAATCGGTTCAGTATACTTTGTGCCAAAGCGTTACAAGCGATTTTTGTATAGGTAAGCAATTTTATATAAATAGTATAGTTCCATATGTACATAATATATATATATATATATATATTTTATTTGAGATTTTCAAATTTCGTTCAGAGTCTCTTTAAGCAAGCATATGCATCTCTATATTGTAGCAAAAGACCAATAAACATGTTAAATACGATATGAACCACAGTCGCACAATTTTTGTGTAACTGGCTTCTGTTCTATTTACTCTAAAGACGGCAGTGCATTATTTTAATTGTTTTATCTCTTTCTATTGTAGCATTCATTGTTGTCATCGTAATTGTTGTTTTTCTGATTTTTTCATTGTGTGACTTATTTGCCAACTACGAATTTTAACAGCAATCCAGTTGGCAATTGAGCCAGGCCTGTCTCAAAGGAGACCAGCTAGCACTGCTGCAGCAGCGTCAGTATACCATACATATTTGCCAGCATTGCTGAATGTGTAAGCGCTTATATAAAGCCTTCTCAAAAACAAATATTCATGCAATTATAACTTTCAATATTTGATATCTTTTACACCTGCCATTATAGCTTCCAATAGAAGGCCTGCTAGCCGGGAGTAAACTAGAAGCCATAAAATGTGCTCTGAATTTTCGTTTACGAAATTATATTTTTTGCACAGTTCACAAATAGTTTATTGAAATTTTGTGATAACTAAAGTTTGCTTGGTACCTAAAAAATTAATGGTCCTTCATCCGAAACACAATGTAAGGTATTAAAAAACGTCACCATCAATATTTTTTTTTGAATACGTCGGTCAATATAACCAAATATCAATTTTCAATTGTTATAATGAGTTGGAAAGGCTGCTTAGAAGAGTTTCTCGTGGAATTCGAAGTCCTGTCTTAGCAGCGCATTTCATATAAATTGGAAAGATTGTTTGGTAGAACTCTGGTATTTCTGTTCCTTCCCAAGTAAGACCTTCTAGAAACGCAACTTGCTTCTGCTCTTGCCTACTGGGTGCTTTTCAAAAGTCTCTAAACTTAACTCATATTGCTGTAACAAAGAAACAAACAAAAAAAAAACCGTCAACAACATAAATAGAAGTTGTCAACATAAATAGATGCATACAACAACAACAGCAGCAACAGCGACAACAATGAAAGCAACAACAACATTGAAGTCTACAATGAGTAACATTTTCTTTTCATTCGTATTTATTTATTTTCTTTTTTCGTACAGTTGAAAATGACAAACAACAGGGAACGTTTTGACCGATGACGACAGGAATACATAAATGGGCAACAAAAAGTTGCTGCTATTGTTGCTGCTCATATTGTTGCAGTTGACAATGACTGAAAAAAATATTCTCTTTTGTTTTTCTGCTAATGTCGTTTATTGTGTTAAGTTGTTGTGTTTTGTTTATTTTTGTTTTGCTTGTTGTTTCTTCTCTTTTCTAAGTTAATCGATATTTACTCAAAACAAGTCAGTATCGAAGTATTGATACATTTAATGGGCGCGGTATTGTAGAATTAGCTCGTTGTAAAATTAAGAAAAGACTTTAAAGCAGGGCGGAGCGAATATTGTGAAATATCGTCATTAAATTTATAAAAATTATATGAAAGCTGAACTTATTCAGACTTCTAGGGCTGCCGACTTTAAGACTTTCATAACCATTTCATTTTTTATTCGAATTCAGAGATCTGACTTGGTTTATTGGAATTACTTTCGTGTGCTGCACACGAATTCCTTCTCTGTTTTTTCCCCATTTATTCAGAACTGTAAAATATATTTGCATCAATTGTTAAAAATTATGTTTGGATGTAAATTTGAAGTTGTCTCACTACTACGTAATATTATAAATTCCCCTCCTGTTTTTGAGATCAGATCAGATCCTTTCAACTTTTTTCTCCATTCTATAATAAAATATTTCTTTCACAAGATGTTGTTTATTTAAATAAGGAGTCGGAGTGACTTCAAATTGTGGAATTGGTTGCCGATTAAGTATGATGTTGTTTTTCAAAGTAATTAAGGTAATATATCATACTCCGATTTGATTGAAAATAAATTTTCACGAAGTTATGCCCATTTAAAGTTTTAGTGTCAGAGCTTGAAAAACCGCTGAAACTTGGTTCAAAATAGTCGCATTTTCATCCAAATCCAAATAATTAATTTTTGTATTTTGATTCTAATAGAATTTCTTTGTCAGAATCTTTAAGAAATTTTGAAAGTTGTTGAAAATTGGCGGAATTAAAAAAAACTGAAATTTTTTTACGCTTAAAATTTTATTGTGGATTTGTATTAATATGAGAATGAAATGACACGAGTTTAATGCTTGTTAAACCATACTTGAGGTCAGGAGATTTTTTTCCCCAAAATGAAAATGAAAATTTTTTTCATTCATCATTGCCAAGCCACTCTACGGTACTATTTTCAAAGCAAATAACAACAGCAACATTCCAAATTACTTTCTGCAAATCCTGTTTGCATTCTGCATACTTTTTTTGTCACTGTTATTTTCATAATAACATTTTATCATATGAAATATATAAAAATATTGTACGCACATATAGCTTTTTCGTTGACAAAATCAAGCAAACAATACATTCAAAGCCCACAGAAAATCAGTCAGCGAAATAGCTATATTTGCATACAATTCCAACATCTGTAGACAGCATATAGCTTAGTCTCATTTAAATGACATATTTATATTTTCTATAAAGAGTTAAAACTTTGGGTACAGAAAGGGACATATAACGATGTGATAACTTCTAATCCTTCGTCATTCATCAATCAAAAACCAAAAGTTGTTGCCGCCATCAACTAACCGCTTAGTATTTTTATGGTGTTTTTTTTTATTTTATTACTTCCTATACATAAAATTCTAGCATACTAATAATTTTTTTTCGCTGTTGATTTTTTCGTGTTTTGTTGAAACACAAATAAAAGTTTGATTCGTAGTGTTTCAATTTTATACTGTCTTGGCAATAAATAAAGGGAATATTAAATTTCTGATTATGTTTTGAAAGTACACTGCACTAAACAGATAATAAGTAACATAAACAACCCCAGTCATAAAAAGTATTAAAACAATAAAGATTGTGGAAACTGAATTTGAAAAGCTGCTACACTGTCAACTGAACAGTAGTCCTCACCTTTAAGCATTGTTAGCTCATAACCTTTCTAACGTATCCATAAAGCAAAAGTGGTGTACTAAAGTACTGATGTCAAATAACAATAAATTCAATTGGCGAAATGAAATCAATTTGTTTCTTTATAGAAGCCACGACAATAAATTGCAGGAGAAGCATAAGTTTACCAAATACTTTTAGAATTCATAAATGTATAATTTTACAATAATTTTTGAGATGTAAACGATTTTATAGGCCATAGATATTAGTGAATTTTTTTCAACTTCAATATAACTTCATTCATTTCCACAAGCCCTCTTAAAATGTCATTCAAACGTTTATTTTGGGTGTATGTTTCAGGAAATTCTACTTAAAAGAAATGTGTAGAATATTTAAAAATTAAATTATATAGTAAATTTTTTTTGAGCGTCTTTCTTAAAATATATGAAATTTTTAATCTGAAACAATTTTTTGCATAAAAAATTTGAATGTTCAAAATGAACATTCACTGTGCGCTCATAAAACATTACACTGACACCTGTGAGTTTACATATACATATGTACATATGAATGTGTAAATTTATGTTCTTATGGCTTTGGACAAGTGCTCCTCGTTTGTGTGTGTGTGTGCAGCATACTGCAATACCATAATCTGCACAGATTTTATGGACTTGTAAAAAGTAATCGATTTCTCATTTCACTTTTTGCCAGATGATTTTTCTTTCTATTTTTTTTTTCTCACCATTTTTTTAACGGTTGCCCGAAACTTAACTTCTTCATCTCTATTTTCTTGTTTGTTCTGAACTTTCGTAGCGCAAATATTGATCCCATTTTTTCTATGATTATAAATCTTTGTTATGGTGCTAACATATGAGAAATCTATGATACTGCAGCACAATTTTTATTTCAATAACTGCAAGCGCAGTGATAAAAATCGCCAATTCGTTCGTTTTTCGATTATTGTTGTAAATTTGAAAATTTTTGTTTTTTTTTTCAGTTTTGCTTCAAATGGTGTGCATTGGCTTGGATTTTTCAATAATTTTTCGTTTAGATTTAGTTATAGAATACTAAAACTTTTATTATATACTAAAGGCGAGAAGAGTTATGGGTTCGTGATATAAAGAATTTATTACTTGTAGCTGTTTTATATCATTTATAATAGTTTTTTGTTTCAAAAATGCATACGAAAACTCATATCACTTATAGTCCTTGGAGTTTTGAGTTAAAGAACAAAATGAAATTATTAAATATTATACCCAGCCTTAAAGCTTGGGGGTTACTTAGAACAATTTTTTCAAAAATACAGTATTAAATATTTTTGTTAGTTTTAAAATACCCATTGATTTATTGAATTATCTCAACGTAGTGGCCATTCCAAGGAAAATAATAGATGTGGGTAGATCTCGACTAAAACCGAGGGCAAAGTTATGTCCATAAACATTGGTAACTGTTTTATAATTAGGGACTTATATAAAGTAATTCAAGTATGGCACGGCATACCGTCGCCTTAAGCCTTTCATGGCAGGCAAAGACGTTAATAAACGAGACAGTTGTGATCTGTCACAGTTGTATGTCTGTCTGCTTATGTGTATGTACATATGTCTATGTGTGGAAATCACAAAAACGAGAAACCAAGCAAGATAATTGAATGAAATTCGCTACACCTTCAAAGAAGTTGTTTGGGATTGAAAGTGGGTGAAATCGATTCGAGACACGCCCACCGCCTATGCAAGTAAAACTTTTGCATCATTTGTTTTTTTGTCCCAGCTCAATAAATTTTCTACTGCTCAATATGATTTATTTTTAATAAATTTGCTTTTAAGTATATGTCATATCACCCTCAACTTTACTCATCACTGATTTTTTGTTTTCAATTAGATGTGGTTTATCTAATATATACGATACAAGCAGCAGCAGCAAAAATTTGTTACTTATCCACATATGTACGTGTGAGTACTGACCCATTTTAAAGTCGGAAAGCACATAAATGTACGCATGCCACGCCCATATTATAGAATTAAGTGCTATTCATAAATTTAAACGGAAACGAAAATTAATGCACATGAACATGAAGAGATGCAGTCAGTTCAGTACAGAAACAAATGAATTAAAAAAATTGCGACATACTCGTATATATGTTATACCATATATGTATGTATGTACATTTATATGTGTAATTTTTGAAAACTCACACAAATACCCAGTAGGCAAAGGCTGGAGTAAGAAGTGATATTATAATGTTTTTCTTGGGAGGACTAGAATACTAGCTCTTCTTTACGCTTTTTAAATTCCCTATCTTTTGTTTATGAAATAAATCGGTTGAATAGGCCTTGCATACTAGGACTAATGTACTTACTTTCAATTGAACGGGATAATAGGTCGTCTATACTGGTTTCAAAGTAAGGTCTTCTGTATTCGTTTCGAAGCAGCTAGGAGAATATAAGGACTGTTTTAAGGATTTTGGAGTTATTTTCATGAAATTTAATGAAAATAGTATGTGGAAATTCCGTCAAAAATTGCTATCAAAAATTAACGACGTATATGAATAATTTTATTTTTAGTTCCTGTATTGTATGGTGGCTGTTATAAATACCCAGTAAAGTGCCAAGCAAACTTCATTTGCCACTATAGATATTTCCATAAACTAATTGAGCACCATTAAAAAATTAATAGTGAAATGAATTGCTCAATTGCCTACTGGGTGTATGTATACACATCTATGGTACATACTTATCTACGTACATTCATAATCAGCTCATACACTCGCAATCAAACAAGCAATTGTATATGGAAGAGCTTATTAAGCTTAATTCCTTGCTGCATTTAATTTATGGCGATTCTGATATTTGTTTCCGTACGTTTCTACATATGAATTTATGCATAACTACTTATGTACATATGTATGGGTGTAAATCTGTGTGTGTGCATCAGTAGCTTCAATCGTTTGGTTACTTTAGCACTGAATATTATCAGATTTATTTCATGATTAAATTTTTAATTAAAAGCGTTGGAGTTAAAGCAGTTGCAATAATAAATATATATTTTGATTTAAAAATTAAAAATAAAAAAAAAAAAATAAAGATTATGTCTCCCCAATATGCTCGAGTTACAGAGGAGAAAAAGAGCTTTAAAAATTCAATAAAATATTATATAAGAGAAAATTTGTTGACGCTAATTTTGATTAAAAATTGCAAGAGAAAAATAAAAAAACATTAATTACAACGAAGAATTCAAGAAGCAGCATAAGCAACGAAAAATCAAGCGACAACTTTTTTGTCAGCTTTTGCAAAAACTTAATCCTAAAAAAATAAAATTTTACTTTAAAAATTAAAAAAAAGTACTCAATAGCCTTCCTTAGCTCAAATATGTTGTTTTAAAAAAGAAATTATAAAAATAGGTTCAGTATATTTTACGCCAAAGCGTTACTTAGCACTTTCAATGCAAGCAATTTTATATAAATAGTATATAATATAAATGATATCTTTTCTATTGCTTTTAACGTTTGCTCCTAATTAGTCAGAGACCAAAGACATTTCTAGTTTGGAAAATTGAAATATAGATTTTCAAGAAGGTTCTACACCGCTGTAGAATTTTTATATCACAAACTGCTCTGAACAGTAAAATTTAATAAGCATAACTTAAGCTTTCTCAACTTTCTGTCGACTGCCTTTATTTTTTTTTACTATTACACATAATTTAATCCTTTGAGCTCATTTCCAAAAAAAAACAGATAAGACGAACCTATTTAAGCTTGTTCATTTCCATAGAAAAGCTTAAAAAATTAATTAGAAAAATCAAAACAAAATAAGATAATCAAAATGTCACATCTTATAAAGCACATAAATCCTTGGCTGTTAACAAGCAGAAAAAAAACAACAAAATATAAGCAGAAATGATTTAATAAAAATCGTCATTTCAAAGAGAGTAGGTATTAACATTTCAAGTGCCATACACATATGACGTTGTCAAGGCGAATCTAAGAATAAACGATTTTGAAATACATGAAAAATAAATCAAACACTCGACGTTTCTAATTATTTGGAAAGAACTTGAATACAATTTACAAATAGTCGAGTTGTTTCTCTCGAATTTATTAAAAGTGTCAAAGTGTGTTGACAAAAAAAAAAGGTGCTTACTCATATATGAGAGAAACCTACTTATGACACAAATAAGCCATAAGTAATAAACATAATTTATGCTTCACGGATTGTTGCGACGATATGTCGAGTGTTTTTCACAAAAAATTTTGCTGTTGTGCTACGCCAGACTTTTGCTTTTGTCGCTTGCAACACAACTAGAGCAGCAACGAATATCGTAAATCTTTCAAAGTTTTTCATAGAGAAAGAATAAAAAAAAGAAAAAACAACAAAATACAAAATGAAATCCATTTTTAACTTTTTCGTTGCTGCTGCTGTTGCTGTCAAAACCCCACTTAAAAAAGTACTTAGATTTTTAGAAGAAATTCTAGCATAGATGGAGAAGTAGAAAAAAAGTTACACAAACACACACACACACACACACACAGGCAACGACAATAAGTCGCTTTAAATTGGCTTAAATGTCTCAATGTGTCATTACCAATGACATCAAGATAAAATAAGAAATACCAGCAGCAACAACAGCAATAGCTAATTCCAAGAGTTCTTGTTAAAAGTTGTTTATTTAGTATGACACAGACTTGGGCAATTCCATGTGTAAGTTTATTATTTATGTTATTTCTTTATTGAATATTTTATTATTCATATCATCAATCAAATCATAAACAAATCTTTGCACTCGTTTTAAAATATTTGGTTTTATTTTTAGTTTATTCATGAAATTGCCCCTTTTTAGTTACCTCACTCATATGGTTGTGTTCACGGGTCGTATACATAACGTTTAATGTCGTTACATATCAACGGAATTAAATGAAAAAAATCCTCAAAAGTTTAATTTTTTTTTTTCCTTTTTTTTTTTTGTAACAACAATTACTACAGCAAGCTCAAGCGAACATAAATAAAATATAACAATAAGAAATAGCTGCTTAACAAGCAGCATTTTAGCACAAAATATAGGAACCAGCAACAGCGCAACTTGAAATCGACAAAAAATTGTGTGTGAAATTTGCTCCGCTTTGTGTTATTGCTCCTTTTTTTTTTTTTTTTTTGTTCTTTCGGCACAACAGTACCAACAGCAAACGATTTATTTATTTCGCTGCTTGATTTTTATTTATGCGTTTGTCGTGTCCTTTTACATTCATTCATTTCAATGTAAGTTGAAATACTCGTATGTGTATACATACCCAATGAGAAAAAATTTGATATATCTAATAAACTGTGCTCGATCATAGATGTTTTAGAGACATTTGAATGCATATAGAATCAGAGCTTCAAATTAACTTTTGAAATTTTTTTTTCTGTGTAAGGTCAGACTTTTTAAGATGATTACTAAATTTTTGAAATAATAATATAAATTTACAAAAACCTTTTTCTTTCTAGATCTAAACAAAAACTTCTTGAAGCTTTCTTAAAAAAAATTTTCGAGAAACAAATTATTTCAGAGAAGAAGTTAGCGATTCTCTCCGATAGCTCAGCCGCTATAAAAGCGTTGAGCACGGCACATTTAAAATCGTAGCTGGTAGAAAAATGTAGGAATGAACTTGTCAAGCTAGGACGCCAATTTAACATTACTCTCATATAATAGGAGATATGGCTTTCAGGCCACAGGAACCATGAAGGATGTGAAAAAGCTGATGTACTAACAAGGCGTGGTTTCTCTTTTAATACAACAGCTCCGGAACGAGTATAGACTCCCATCGGTTTAGTTAAGACTAGAATTTTCTCGCATTTTCTGTCTATAGCCGGAAACCACTGGAAGTTTTTAATAACCTCTAAAGTAGCAAGTTTAATCTGGCCCTCTTATAATAAACCGTAAATCACCTACTTACTGTCTAGGTGCGGGTTTGACACCGGAAGAATCACTGCCGCAGCTGCTTGAATGCAAGCTAGATTGAATCACTTTAGCACTTCCTTTGCAGCTGTCTAGCCAGAATCAGGCTAAGATGCCTTGGAAAACCCTTCTTCGATGACCTCAGCGAATTTGCCGATGTTGAAATTGGATCTTTGCTCCACTGGCTAACTGGATATAGCTGTATTAACACCCACCAATTCGCCGAGTCACGTAATGTGGTATTAAAGTAGCATTTTAAGTATTACTTATGGCTTCAAGCCTACTGTGCTAAGCCACCACTTTAACCTAACCTAAAAATAAAATCAAAGATATTTTTTTTGTGAATTGTAAAAATAGTATTCAAAGATAAGGCTCAAAAAAAAAAAATTCAAAGTGAAAACGTTGCGACTTGGATCTCATGGCATGGCGTAGTCCGGTTTATTTGTCCATCGATTTTAACTTTTGAGAAGAATGCATTTAATTTTTTTTATTATGTTCACCAAAAATTTTTATTTCCTTTGGGTATTTGAATATACAATATAAGCATTCTACCATGCCTTTCAATATTTGAAAATTAATTTGAAACTTATTTCGTATGCAAAAATTTTGTTCAATACAATAAATACTTGGAATTTGTTGATATAGACTCGCTCTCATTTCTGTTGTAAGGATATCAATTGAGTATAGAGTTTTGTAACTTGTACCTGTTGTTGATGTAATGATTTGCTCGTTACCAATGTAATAATATATAATGGCTTACCTTTTTTAATTAATTTTTTTATTTTGATAGAGAATCAGAAATGTTGCGTCTCTGTTTTGGTGTTTGATAATAAGTATATAACTTATATCAAATGACTTTTTTGTTGCCAAAAAAATATTTATCCTTGCTATTGAGTGAAATATATTTCGCGTAAATACAAAAATATTTATTTTTTTTTTACATTAAAGTTCAATGCAAGGTGTGCAGTTTCACTTTAGTGAAAAACGTAATTTTTCAAAAAATGTATGTGATTTGGCGAATGGGAACGCGGGCTAAAAATTAATATTTCAGATTAGTAAGTCTCTAAAATGTAGTTCTCTTGTGTCCTTTGTCATCTCGTGGAGCATAGGGCCTTCTCTCCAAGATTTCCCAGATTCATATAAAAATATTTCCTCTTCTTGCAATCGTTTCTACGATCGTTTGCTTGAGTTTGTTTGCCTAAGGGAGGTCTTTCGGAAACTGCATTTGAACAGTTTAAAGCTCTGATACCTGCTTATTGTTTCCGAACGAGTGGTTTTCACTTTTCGCTGACTCTGGTAGGAATTGCTTTCGTCAAAATTTGCTATATATTATTATATTATTATATAGATATATGGCGATTTCTATTGGTGGATTGTTTTCCAAAACCATAGGTTGTAACGTACTCCAGCAGTGTCTACTACCTGTGTATTTTTATTTCGTAAGCCAGGTGAAACCCTCTTTTCAGCAGCTTGTTTTGCGTAAGCTGCAAGATCGTTGTGCATTTTACTTTAGAGGAATTTGATTTTTAAAAAACTCTCTCTTCCCCGAAAATAATTATATAGAATTTAGTTCACTATGTATATAAGTATATATAACCGTTATGATATGTTTAGGAAATCTTTTTGATATCACAATGTTCTAGCATATGATGGTAAATTTGATAAAAAATTGTTTTGTTTTAAGTATTGAAATAGAAACTATATACTTAAAGCTATATTACGAGTCAGTGCATACCTCGCTAAGCCAGAAAATTCACATTATTCTCTGGATTTCGAAAATCTTCCAAAATGTGCACATCCGCATATAAAAATAAATGTACATTTTTACGAGTATTTTTCGTAAAGTTGTAAATTGTCTGTCATCTTTTAGGTTAAAGTTATGATGTCAAAGGTTTTCTTTTTTTTTTTTTTTTTTGCTCGCAATTGAGTACTAAGTTCTGAGTAAAATATTGTCAATGCGCCTAAATGTATGCAACATATTTGACAATTTGATTTTATTTGCATGCAGAGTATCATCGTATTTTTTTAACATCGTAAACTTCTACACAGCCGGATAGTAAAGTGTAAGTCATGTGCTTACGAGTAGCATTTGCTATTTACAATATTGCATCCAAGCTCTGCTATAACTCTCTAATACCCCCCCCCCACCCCCCCGCTGACGACAACAAAACCCTATGTTAAATTCAACAGCAGCAGCCGCAGCTAAAACAACAACAAATTGTGTTTTATGAGTCAAAGCGTTTGCTACGTCAAATGTGCAACTGGATGATTGCAAAAGGCCATGACAAGGCAATTTATCACTCACAGAAACGGTAGCAGCAGCAGCAAAAACACCAGTAGTGGCAGCTGAATTAGGGGTGCCGGTGCGGATGTGGGGCAGATGTAGCGCCGCCTGAATATAGCCTATTACTTGAACTCGTAAATCAAAACTCGCATTTAACACAATTTGCCTGATGCCTGCTGTACAGAGTGTACAGCCAAAAAAATAAAAAGCTGTCATGGGCGGATAACCCAACAAAATGACTCGTGCCAGTGCCAGTGCAGTAGACATTTAGTGTAAAGAAAGTGGCAGTGAAAAGACCGAAGAATGGGAAAAAGGATCAAGTGGCGTTGTTTGAGAGTCAAAGCAGCTGTGCACTGAATATTCAGCATGAGACACAAAACCGTTTTTTTTTTTTTTTGTGCCTAACAAAACATCTATGGTGATGAGGATGACAGTGGTGTTGAGAGGTTATAGTATTGGTAAAGGATGAATAAACAGCTGCATACTTTGTGTGTATATGTAAAGGATA
This sequence comes from Meiosimyza platycephala, assembly GCA_963662105.1. Taxonomy (NCBI): domain Eukaryota; kingdom Metazoa; phylum Arthropoda; class Insecta; order Diptera; family Lauxaniidae; genus Meiosimyza; species Meiosimyza platycephala. The sequence goes on along the minus strand of OY759208.1, from coordinate 114,793,925 downwards.
ATGCGCTAATAGCAAAGTGCTTCTGACAGTGGGTAAATTAATATTTTTTTGGATTGCTTCTTTATATCAATGATTTAAAATATTATATCGAAATCCTAATACTTTTCTATTTTTGTGTTTTGAGAAGCAGATGAGTCAAGCGGCAGACTCTATGAAATGATTTAGTACTCAAATTTTTTTTTACACATTTTTTATATTGCCGCATATTTTTTAAATGCAGCAATAACTAAGTGGCAGACGTTGTTTCTCTTGTTTCTTATGATATAATCTTTATAATCATCGCAATCTGCCTGACGATAAAATCTCTTAAGTTTGTATATATTATAAAATTTCGAAACGAAATTTATTGTTCTTCAACGCAGCATTAAAATTGTCTGCCACTTGCATTTATCTGTTTTTGCGTATAGACACATTTTTAAAATAATAGGCAGACGCGATGGTACCGAATTTTTTTTACAGTTTCAAAGGACTCTCAATTTAAAACGCAAAAACAAATTAATGCCAGAGATTGTTCGTATTATTTATATTAATAAGAACTTTATGAAAGAAATGAAGCTTTACTATCATTTCTTACATGATGTTAGCTTCTTTATTTAAACTGTAAAATTTTTCATTCAAGTTTTAAAAATTTAAATATTATTCGTTTGATTCGAGTAACTCGAATTATTCGAAATATATGAATGATTCGAGTATTTCGAAGTATGTATTCAAAAAATTCATAAAATTAGATTCGTTTCATCGCAAATTATTCAATGTTTCAAAAACACATACAGTTTGCTCCACTGTAAAGCAACTGTACACACTACACATAAGTTTTTTTTTTCGCTTTATAATGTGTCTCCGTGTGAGTGTAGAGAGCAGCTTCAGTTTCATTTAAAAGTCTTGTCAGCACTTTGCAGGATGTGTCGTTTAATTCTATTTTTTCTTTTCCATTTTCGGCCGTTTTTTTTTTTCATATGACGCCTTACATGTTTTTTCTTTACACTCTGTTTCGCTGTATCTTGAATTTTCTGCTGCTTGATTCCACATTTTGATCTGATCTGTTTTGGTTTTTTTTTTTTTTTTTTTTTGTTTGATGTATACCATTTTTATTGTTGTGTTATAGAGCGTGAATCTGTTGAGGCCCCTTAAGAAAACTTAAGAAAAAAATGTACTAAATGAACAGTGTAGCCGTTGTCATGTCAAACTTCCATGTTGTTTTTTTTTTTTTTCTATAGTTTAATGTTACAAATATATAAATACATATACATATTTGTATATATATTTTGTTTTGTATTTTGCATTCAGCTGTCATGTGATTTGCATGTATTTCAACGATTAATTTTAATCATTATCAATTTTTTCCAAGTTTTTTTTTTTTTTTTTTTGCTTCTTTGTCATTTCCTTGGTTCATGTTTTATTAAAAGATTCTTGTTTCACTAAATTGTATTTGTGTTCATGTATCTGTTTCCTTTGACATTACAGATTTTAGATGCTCGTAAATCAACCGTCATTAACTTAGAGTTTTGGTACAAGCGAAATGTAGCTGATGCGTGTCGGAGATATGTGGAATGTGAACATGTGGTATGTTTTGTACGATAATATATTTAATTTGAAAATTAAATGAATATGAAATTTGCCTTAATTGCCGAAAAAATGTTTAATTTGTGCAGGAATCGAATTTAGACTTTGCTTTCTCAAAGAAAAAAGTTTTGAGTTAGGAATATTTTATTAGAAGCTTAAAAAGAAATAAATTTTACGGTTGAGTAAAATGACACAGCATAAGAGAAATGAGAGAAATTATTGACAAAAGAAAAATTGTTATCAATGGCGTCATCGACTGACTTAAGTTTATTTTGCCTTTATTCGCCTTTGATTTCCACCTCCTCCATGTCTTTCTTTTTGATCAAATTGCTTATTCCTCCGTTATTACTTAGATGTTTGGTTTCAATTTCGGATAAAAACGTTTACGATATTCTTATCTAATATCAAGTTATTAACGTTTTAAAATCGCTTTAAAAACTTGTTTGCGCAAATAGAAATAAGCGTGAAAGCACAAAAAAAAAAAACGTTTATGTTTAAGTCAGTTATGCAATTCACAGTTCATAGTAAAATTGCAACGTGCCAAAATTACAATGTGTCAAGTTATACAACTGTGTGCTCAAAAATTTATTGTTGCAAATTATGTTTTTGTCACTCTCTTTTTCCATACGATTCTTTCACCAAAATATCAAAAATGTATTGTTTATAAATTTTGCTCTTTGTCACTCTCTTTTTCCATACGATTCTCTCACCAAAATTGAAAACGAATACAAATTTCAAAAAATATGCTTAAAGGCATGTTCAAATTTATTGACTAGTTGTAACTGGCATTTAGATGGGAAACAATAACAACACAAGTTACAACCTCGTAAAATATTGTAAAATTACAACATCGTAAATTTACCAGCCCAATTTACAATGAACTGTGAATTGCATAAGTGTTTTTTTTTTTTCATGGTGAAGTTATACAAGGTGAATTTATTAGAGAGAGCCATGCGTGCTGAAATTAAAGTTATTTTGAGAGCGAGAGAGTTAATAGATCTTCAAAATTAAATTCAATAGAATTGCCGATGAGAGAGCAGAAGAAACTGGCTTCGTGCAAATATACGGGCATTGCTAATTATGTAGTTAATAGTTCTGCAAGAGCCTTTTGAGTTACTCTTTATTTTTTTACATAAGCAACTACGAAAAATTATCGATCCTTTTTTGATTTTATTGACAACATGATCATAAGTTTCATATATAGAAGCAATGTAATATAACATAACATGTACAAAAAAGACTTCAATTGATATCACTTTTATAATATCAATTTATTATCAAGTCGATAATTGCCAATAAGAATAAGAACAAGGAAGGCAAACCCCTTTCGAAGTAAAAATTAGTTCCATTACTTTCAGAAAGATTGTTGTCTACAAATTGGCTGCAATCAGGTATAGCTCCACTTTCCTTGGTAATTTCCCAAATACATGAGGCGACAGATATGTGAGCTTATTACAAATTATGTTTGCGTTAAGGCGTAAAACTTTAGTGGGAATGAGAAAAGAATTTAAGATAAAATGAAATTGAAAAAACTTACACAAAACTGATAAAAAATGGAAAATTTTGCAAACTTTGCCATTTTCGTAAGTTTTTTTCCACACCTTCTGCAATTCAAACTTAGATTTGTTTTCAGACTTTTGCACATTTTAGTTTTTTTTTTTTTTTTTGCATTGACATCAGCGTCGGCGGACGTGGCGTCACGTTGTCTCTTGTCTGGCTGTATTTGTGTTTGTCTAGTGCTTTTAGAGTTGCCAGATTTTACATATTTTGCGATAGAGAAAATTTTGATTTTGAAGCCATAACTCATTTTAATATGAGACTGTAGGGAAAAATCATAACATCAGATTACTAGACCGCGTAAAAAAATGTTGGCTTTATAATTCTTTACCATTGCACTTATTTTAAGTTTTTATTATATCATTTGAAATCCAATCAGTACACAATTCTGAGCAATCAATTTCTCATTTTCATTCGGCAACTCCAGGCGTGCATGCTTGTATGCGAGTGTAGGCATCGTCACGCAGACAATCTGACTTTCTCTCGCGCACATCTTTCGTAATATCATTTTTATATTTTTTACCTATAGTTGCAAAACTTACTAAGAAACTTTTTACCACTGGTTTCCTTTAAGTCATCGTTGTCGTCGTTCTTACACCTTACACTCGTATCAATTTCTTTTTCCGTACTTTTTCTCACTTGCTCCACTTTTTTTTGCTCGTTCTTATTTTTTGTCATTGAAAAAATTGCAAGGACCATGCTTAAGCTGCACTTTGGCAGCTAATGTGTTTTATAAAAAGCGTCGCATCCTCTAGTATCTATACAAATGAATGGAGAGGATAAAATTTTATAGTTTGCTTGTAGCTTCGGCGACTGCAGTTTGAAAACTAATTATGTTTATGGAATTATGGCGATCCACATAAATTAGATGCTTTTTTTTCAATTTGTTTTTTTTTTCTTGCTTTTGCATGCAGTTTTTATGCTTACTATACGGCATTGGTTGTTGCATCGTATTTGGCGCGCTTGTGCACGCTATTGTGCACATTATAGAAATTAATTTGATTTTTAAAATGAATGTTTTTGTTATTCGAAAATTTTGCTAATGGATTAAAAACATTTATTTTGTAACTAAAATTGGTTTTTGGTGCAATGGCATGGTGGACCATGCATTTGTTCAGCAATTAGGCTAATGTAATGTTTTGGAAAATCTACTCCACTAGTATTATTTGAAAAAGCAAAAGCAAGAACATTAGCATAAGTAGAAGCATAAGCATGAGCGAAAGCATAAGTTTAAGCAAAAGCAAAAGCCAGAAGCGTGAGCAAGAGTGAAGATGAAGGCTCCTTTTCTGAGAAAGAATCACTTTCCATATACTCAAGCCTTTACCCTTAAGCCTAATGGCACAAAACCATATTGCCGCGGGAAAGCTAGTTACAGCAGACAGACGAGTTGAGAGAAATTTTTCTCAGAAGATCAACCATAGCTTGTAGCAAGAGAGTTTTTCCCTATCAGTTTGAGTGCCAAAAAACCACATAGCCGGAAACAGCGAGTTTCACGTAACGAACACAGCAAATACATATGCGAGAAGAGTGAAACTTTATACCAACATAGGGATAACAAAAAAAACGTGGCGAACACAGCATATAGGCGAATATAGCTCTCTCATAAGAGCCTACGTAAAAAACCCAAAACTTTAACATCGCTATTACAGAATCGTTGGCTCACTGCTTATCAAAATTTTAATATTCTCGGAGTTTCAAAAACATATCGTAAAATGTGTCATTACTACCTCCATAGCTTGGTGAGAGAGGATCATCTCAAGTCGTAGACGGAAGCGTGCTTTTCACTAAAAATGTAAGACCTCTAAATTGTTTTCGAAGGATTTCCTGCCGTTAAAACTGACAAGACAGTTTTTCAATTGAGTTTTCCAATTGAATGAAGATGCAGAATATTCTTTAGACTATTACATATATTCTACGCTGTTATACAAGAGCTGGCTGTAAGAAAAAAGTTGAAACCTTAACAAATGAGTAGCTCGAAAGTAATGAGTTGCAATCGAGTAAATCGAGTAGTTCAAGTTTTAACTCGTTGCGAATGGCAAAAGCTGTAACATGTTCGATCAGCTTGTTACACAGCGTTAGCAACAACCGAATTCAGTATAGATTTAATAGAAATAAACGTTAGTCAGTTCTCAAAAGACACAATTTCTTAGACGAAAAAGACTTAACTTAAGGTAACGACAATATCACCTCACATAGATCATAAAAGGGACAAAGTGTTATCACAAAATTTGCCCACATAAGCAAATTGTTAATTGGTAAATTCGACTATGTCGAAATAATGCTTTCATAAGAAGACATTTAAAAGGTTTTGAGAAGTAGTCTTACTCAGCAAAATACATTTCTTCGTCATGTTAGCATTATGTATTGCGTGGCTTGATAAGTTACAATAGCTTTACCTAATTCTCAAACTGTCCTTCTTCATAAACTTTTTAACTCCTTAGAAATATAGCAAAAAACCACAAGTGTTGATATTTAAAAACTTAGTCTTTCATCATAGATCAAAGCGACTTTATTCAATACTTACTGACTTGTTCGCTCCATATAATCAAGAGCTTCCACTAACATTGACTGCATTCACGTGTCATTTTCTCTCACAATGTTAAACATTTCAAAGTTGTTCCAACTCAATTCGTATTCATTACAACAGAGAGTTCAGCTACAATGGTTCTATGTTTCAATATCAACGGAGATTTAGTATTAACTAAAGAATTCTCAATTCTATTTTCGTTGGTTTTAAACATGTTGAATGTTTTTTTTTTGTCAGACTGCTAAGAAGTCAGTTGAATTCATCGTTTTTTTTTTGTGTCTTTGACGGTTAAACTGATGAATATGCATTCATGTTCATTGCTTCCAAACTGTAGCATGAAGTGATTTAACACTAAGGATACGAAGAGAATTTAAGAACCGCAACTTTACTGTGCTCATAGTTTTTACGAAGTATATAATACTTCAGAGCAACTGCTTGCAATGTGAGATTTCTAAGGACTATCGAAAATACAAAAATATTTAGGCCCTCCCTTATAATAACGATTGACAGCAGATAGATCTTTAAGTTATTTAGAGACCACTTGCATTTCGGAACTAAATTGGTAATGAATTGTAGTCTTTAAACAAATCATAGAGTATCAAGAGATCAAGCATTTAAAAAGTATATGTGTATATCAATCTTTGATTTCATGCTCGAACAGGCTATTACGTACTGTTGAACATTAACTTCCCTGAAGTTATCTTCATTATAAATTAATATAACCTTCACCAATTCCTGTAATCGGCATAAAATTTCTTTATGATTAAAAACAAGACTATCAGCTTCACCAATTTGTAGGGTTAAAACAAAAAATATGTAATATTATAAACTTCTTTTAACCCACTGTTAGTGGTATACCACCCTATGTCTGAGTTCCTCCATACAAAAAGAATTGTGTTTTCTCCCTCAGTCAATATGTGCAAGTGCTTATAAGTCGGAATACTACTAATAGCTAGTGAAATTTGCATAATTGGTAAATGACAAAGCATCGAGAACATCTATGTGGCAACAAGGAACGTTTGAGTATCACAATGTAGTGAAAAATGGTAATAAGAAATAAGAAAACTACTAGAGATGCAACAGCAAACTTTGCTGTAAAAGGATGCAAAAAGATATAGCAATTTTGTAGAAGGAAAACTCTAGCGATGATTTTGCAAGTCATAAAAATATTAAAACTATTAAGCAACTGCATGGCAGGCAGTCAGGATCAAAAGGAGTTGTTGTAAGGACTATAGCAGACAAAGTCGTTGCCTACGCTATTTTAGTAAACTGAACTCAACTCATTCTTCTGCAAACTCTTCGTCACTCAGTGTCACACTATACTTTGGCATATTTAATGACAGCTGTCATGTTGCACTGCGCAATTTATGCAACGAGTAACTTGAGAACAGTTTGCCAAGTAATTGAGTAATAATGGGCTTCAGCAATGGCAATAACAACGATGGCTTCGTTATCATCTCGTAAGTGTGGCCCATTATGGTGGTAGTAGCTGAAGTTGAAAACTTTAAGAACACTAAATGTATATGCATTGTAGAAGAAGAAGAGTACGTAGTGATTGGCATAAATTAATGTAGATTTCAAACGTAAAATGCAGATGAAAAGTGCTTTGAAGTTTTATAGTGTAGTTAAAGAAGAAATTAGGGTATAAAACATAATCGTATGGAAAACAATTATACTCATTAGTGTTCTACTAAATAAATAAATAGAAGTTAAAATGTGTCGCAAAATACAAATTAAAATATATATTGTCATAATTAAGTAAATGACCATTATTGACGTTAGTGTTCTAGTATTCGTAAGCATTTGGAATCACAGTATTTGAACTAGCTATTCACATTATACTACGATTGATTTCTTATTTCATAGCAAAGTTTCCGCTTTAGTAATCATTCCACTGAAATTCTATCTCATTTTAATTTTCTTATCATAATATCTGAGAAAAAGTTTAATGGACTTGTAGTCTCATAAAAACTCATTAAGTCACCTTTAAACATATTCCACTGATACCAAAAGCTACTTATAATGAAAATCCTTAAACTTTCCACTTAACGATTCTGTCAATATTGACAAGTTGAAAAAAGTTGGTCAATAACATCAAATTACTTTTGCTCATAAATAATGTTATTTTCCTTATTTTCAATAGTTGGTTACTGACTTTGTTGTTGTTGTTGTTGTTGTTGCTATATTGTCGCTGTCGTTGATACACTTACATGCAAATAATTTCAGATTATTATATTTTCGTTGTTGTTGCTGGTATCACAAATTTCATATGCAGCACAGGTGAAAAGTTTTCGCAGTGAAACCAAACTGGGTTAAAGAAAATTGAAAGACAAAAATAAAAAAAAAGTGAACAACAGCTTAGAAACTTAAAGAAAGCAACAATGCAGCATAAATTGAATCGTTGCAAATGAGTTGCGGCAAATGAAGTGTGGAGAGCAAAACATAAACTCAATTAGCTGTCATTCCTAGAGATGTGGTATTATTATTTGAGATTGCCAACCACATACTCTTCTGCTTCATTTTTGCTTATTTTTGAACTCTTAATGACTTGTTCAACAGTTTTGAAATTTTTCAATTCGACTTTTGAACATTTTGCATTGTTATTTGACTCTTTCAATTACTTTTTTTTTATTTTTTTTTTTGACATTTTCGGACTCAGATCGACTTTTTCGTTATATACCATACATACATATAATATTTTTTTACTTTTTACATAATTTTAAAAGGGTTTTGAAAGATAAAAGTAATACTTTCAGATGCCACAACCAGTTTGAAACAAAAATTATTCGCGATGTAAAATAAGCTCAAATATAGCCAAAAACCGTGTTTTTTGCACTTTTAGGTTAGAATATCTCAAAAACCTAACGTATATGAGAAATTCTGAGCTCGAATTCAGATTCAGCGCATCAAAGCCCCCTTCGGATATGATAAGTCTGGTCTCTGGTTTTGGATTTTTTTTTTATTTTTGTCGTCCTGTGTTACTAAAATCATACAAAGGTAGGTAAATTAGCATAACTGTATTTCAGTCAATTTTTATCCAAAATACTTTTATGGGCCTTCAATTTGACGGAAACTAATTTACCTTTCTTTTTTAACAACAAAAAAATCCCCTAAATACACTCAAAAAAAAGTTGTACTCAAAACTTTGAAAAAATTAAAAAACGTGAAATTTTCCGTTTTTTTTCAATAGTTTTTTTAAATTATTTTATTGAAAAAATAGTTTTTTTCCCAATATAAAAAGTCATTTCGATAGAAAATTTAATTCCCTACAATAAATCTTAAAATATATTTCTATAAAAAACGTACGGTTTTTGAGTTATAATTAAAAATATAAAAAATGCACAAATTCGACACGTTCTCAAAAGTCCAAGCCAGAATTTAGTAGCACTTTTAATAAAATACCTTTAACAAATTAGTTCCTTATTAAAGTACATAGTCAATAGCCTATTATGTTGTTGTATTCTACCCTTGTACATAGGAATCAAAACATTAAAACTGTTTGCTCGCCCAATTATTTGCCAGCTATTGGGCATTTTAAATGTTTGAACAAAATGTACAAAAAATACCGATTTCTTGGTTTCGTCGAACAGTTTATGCCCAGGAAATGGCCATTTTATCGCCAGTAAAATGCCTAGTCATTCATGAACAATTTTTGACCAATTATTAAACATTTAAAATGCTTCAAGGAAAAAGCCGAAAAAATGCACGAAAACTGTTTAAAAAATGTCAAGAAATCGTTTTAAAAATGCCCAAAAAATGTCCGAAAAACGTCCGAAAAATGTCCGAAAAATGTCCAAAAAATTGCCAATAAATGTCTTAAAAATGCCCATAAATTGTCGTATTGCAAAAAAATGCTTATATTTATTGACCTTGCTTGAGGAACGTTATATATAATTTTAATATCTAGGTACTAGCGTCAAAGTTCTGTTTATTATAATTTATTAAAATGTATAATAGTACAAAACGTGTGCGATAGTGATAGTGATAGTTGTGGTGATACTAGTGATCAATTGGTTGTTGATGCACAAAACAAGCATTTAGTGAATCAAGAGGATATTACCATAGTGATCACAGTGTATAAAATAATAATAATAAAATATTTTTAAATATAATTTATTTGTATTTTATTTGATGTTTTTTAAATTTATTTATAAAAATATATATTCTGTACAAATATTTGTAAATAAAATTGCTAGCCATTAAATGCCTAGTTTTGAACATTTTCAAAACATTTTTCGAGCATTTTTAGAACATTTTACAAGTTTTTACTAGGCATTTATTGGCCATTATTAATAGTGATATATTTAATAACCAGTTTTAGAGCATTTTTCCGGCATTTATTGGTCATTAAATGGCCATTTCCTATTTTTAATTTTACTGGTCATGAAATGCTCCTAAAAGGTTAGAAAAACCGTTTCATAAATGCCATAAAACTGGCCAATTGTAATAGCCTTTTCTTAGCCAGTGGACAGTTTTTGGCCAATAAATGTTTATGATTTCTACCAGGGTATACATATATAAAAGAGTTTAGAGACAAAATGTGCCCAACACAACTTCTGAACTCTCAACTATAGAAGTATCGATATAAAGTGTCCTAAGATCAATTTCTAGCTACATTTAATAGAGGTTAGTATGCATATTTTCGATGAAGAATAGTCGGCTTTATGGTGTCTTCACTTGTGTCTACTATGTGTTCGTATAAAAGTAAAATATCACATAATGAAGTTATCTAGAGTAGCAATCAAATCAAATGTCATATGAGCGATATACTCCTACACAAACACATACATATAGTTCACTATGCTGTTCATTTACGTTGGCAACACTGTTACTCCTGTTTTTGTTGTTGCTGCTGTTGGCAATGTTGATGAGACTGCGACGACTAACATTGTAATGGGATGAAGTGACACGGTATAGCAGGTTATTTTTGAAGTTTTCTCTTTGTGACAAAGGTGTGTTTTTATAAGAGGGATGTTATTATGCTTGCTGTTGTTTTCGTGCTGTTGTTATTGCTGCTCCTGATGCTGCCGTTAACGATGATGAGGTTAAGCGTAATGACGGCACAATGAACATCAAAATTCATAATGTAAACAAGCAACTAATTTACGAAGCATGAATTTATTTACCACCAAAATTGTTTTTTTTTTTTTGTCTCTAGCGTTTATTTTTTTTTTTTGGTGCTTAAATTTGAGATTGTTTGGAAGGAAGTATTGTGCAGAGTGTGGACTTGTATTATGCTAAGGGATCTTAAATTTTAGTCTATAAATCGAAAATAATTTACCAAAAAAAGGATAAACATTTTATTTGATTATGCGTTGGCATATTATGGACCAGCATTGCGTAGAATAAATCTGAAGGACCTTACTTTGAAAACTCGTATTGTTTTTCTATCCAACTTTATTGTTTATACAGTCGTTTTTTTTTTTTTTTTGTTTTGTCTTAAGAAAACTTTACTTAGACTAAAGTTTTTCCATTGATTTTGCATATTTTGTATAGATAGTACCGCACTGGTCCAGTAGATTCTATACGATACATCCCTTTGTTAAAAAATGTGTGGATTACGAACACTCTATATAACAAACCTTTTTTAATAACGAACGGACAGAAAGATGCTCTATTGAGATAACGAACGATTTGATTTATTACATTTTATTCTTTTTTTTAAAGAAATTTATGTAATGACATTAATCATACGTCATGTTGCCCCAATATTAGTTTACAGCAAACTATTTCTCGAAGAGCTTAAGTAAAAATAGCGACACAAAAGATGCAGAATTTTTTCTCAAAGCAATTCTCTAAGCTACAATACTATAGTATCCGAGTAGCTAATTTTTTTGGGCCGAAATAAGCTCAATGTTTTAAAAAATAACCGACGTTAATTTTTAAATTATGTGTGTGCTGTAAGTATTTCTGATTTAAAAAACTCACTAATAAGCTCAAAACTTAATCAAAATAATTTGAATTTTTGTTCTCTCCTACTGACGAAACCAAACACTGTATACAATACAGGCAAATTCTAAGAAAAGAATGTCGCTACTACAAATAGATTGCGTCCTTACTGTAACTGTTACAGTGTAACATGTGCAAGTGATACTTTTGTATATATACAAATGGATTTTGATAGTCATCTTTATATGTACTATATGTACATATACGAGTATAAATAAATTTATGAGTTTGTTCATTATTTTGCTGAAATTATTGTTGTATGGTTGTGATTTTCGCATAATTTTTTCTTTATTTTTGGCAGCTTATTCGATTGTCATCATCATCATCATCATCGTCAGCATCATTAAAGTCGTTACAGTTTGCGTTTTCTTTGCGATTTTTTTTTTTTTTTTTTTGGGTATTTGAATTTGTATCTGATTTAAGTGCTTACGTTATCCATGCTCATTGTGCGTGTATCTGTTTGGAGAAGATGATTTTTACATTTACTCCTCTGAACTGATCATTATTAACTGCGTAAATATAAGAGTTTCTAATAAATTGAATTTAAATTTTATGCAGATGAGGATATATGAAAAAAATTTTAAGGAAAGTATTATTTGATGCGTAGAGAAAATTATATCAGTGTATGACGATGATGACGATGACGATGACGAGTTAATAAAACTTTCACACTGGCATCAAAAAGAGCCTACTTTTTAGTTATTTTCTTATCTCGTTTTTGTATTGCGTTCTTAAAAGCTTTCATACTGGCATTATCACGTTTTTGCTGACATAATAGATATTTTAAGTTAAAAAAATTAAAAATACCTAAGTTTCTTTCTTAATTTGGACGAATGTTCTCAATTAAATAAAAATTAGCCCTCTGAGCGATGTAAACTCTATGTGAATTTTTTAAGATTTACAGTAACTTTAAATTTTCTTTATTTTCGATTTGCCATGTTGTATACAAAAATCTTTTTTTTTTATTTGCCGTTGCATTTATTTACACAAAGTTGAATTATTTTTGCGGTTTCCTATTGTACTTGACGGCAAAATTAATGAACTTTTGCTTGGTTCATACGACAATTTTTTTCATTTTATTAATCTGTGATTATGAGAAAATAATGCGAGAGAAATAATTTATGTTATAAAAAGGTTTCCCTATATAAAACGAAAAAAATTTGAAGAACGTCAAATGCTGATATATTAAATATTTCCAAATATAAAACTTGGTTTTGATACCAATGGCTTGCTCTACACTTAAGGTTTTTTTTTTAAGAGCTACTGTGTGGCTTGTTAATACTAAAAACATTAACATGTCCACAATTTGAGCAGCCAGTTTAATTTCATAAATAAAAAACCCTAGATGAGTGACGCAATCTGGTACATAAATTATTAAAAAGAAGCAATGCTGCAGAAATCAATAAAGGCACACTGCTACATCTTGCCCTCAATAAAGAAGTTAAAGCCTGTCGCAAAAAGGGTCAAACGACAACCAAACAACGACCTTGAAGCCAAAGCGTGACAAGCTGAAAAACAATCAGAGACTATTTATTGCACGGTTAACGAAATAACCTTCAAAAAATATGCTGGGATATTATTATCGTCCTTTTTCAACATATTCCATATTTTTTCGACTTTTCTATTTTCTTCATTTGTTTCCATATTTATTCTACGTTTTCAGTAACTTTCAACTGTTTCACAATTTTTCAACCTCATCTAATTTTATTGAACTTTTTTCGAGATTTTCAAACTCTTTAATTTTTTTTTCAGCATTTTCCATATATGGTATAATCGATTTTTTTAACTTCAACATTTTTTCGACCTTTTCAGATTCTTTCAACTTTCTTTATTAGTTTCCACATTTTTTCGACGTTTTCAGCGATATTCAACTGTTTCAATATTTTTCAACCTCTTTCAACTTTATTCAACTTATTCGAAATTTTCAACTTTAATCAACCTTCTTGAACATTTTCCATATTTAATCGACTTTTTTAACCTTCTTCAACTTTTTTTGAATTTTTCCATATTTTTTCCGCTTTCTTCAACATTTTCCATATTTTATCGATCACCTGGTATTATTTATAAATCGATCAGCTTAGTGCCAAGACATCATTGGCCACCTGAGCTTTATTTTCTAGACTGTAGAAACCGTTTAGTTCAGAAAATATATATTTTTTAGTGTACAATACGTCGACTTTTTTTAACGCAGTAATATTGCACAAATAACATTTTGTGATTGAAAGACATGTTTCATGCTAAAGTATGTACTTTTAGCTAGAGAAAACGAAAATGTTACATGTGAGTGAGAAGAGGTATTACTAATCTCAAGTTAAGTCCCCAAAAAAATTTGTGCAAAACTTTAAAAGTCCCAAATACATTGGACTATACATAACATATGTATGTCTGCATGTAACTTTACTTATTCCAAAGAAGTTGCTTTGTACTTTGACTTCCACTCAAAAGTCAATACCCAAAAAATCCTTCTTACATGCGATAAATAGATAATTGCTGTAACCAAAAGTACGATATGTCAATACGGGCAAGTTATGTAAGGAAGCAATAAGGCTAAAGTTTTAAGAAACAGTTTTTGTTCTGCTGCTAATATCTTAAGACTTTTTTTTGCAGCAACGAGATAAACAAATTAAAGAAAAAGTATGTTGCCTCAATAAATAAATATAACTCCTTCGCTTACACAAATACGGACACAGCTACGCTAAGGATAAATAAGTGCTACATAAACCAGACCAAAAGGAATCGATTTAACTTTATTCTTAAATACACTCTATCTTTACTTGCCTCTCTTATTCTTTTTCTTGCACCTAACACTAATGCAAATTTTGACTTTTCGGTCGGTTTTGCGAGAAATTTGCCGCAAATAACTTTTGAGTGGAGCCACAGGTAACAAACAAACAAACAAACAAACAAGCGAACGAACAACCAACACAAACAAAGTGGTAGATGCAAACAGATAAATGTACTCGTGCAAAGACAGACGACTGCAGCCAAGAAATTATTAAATAAATAACTCGCATACGAGACGCAAGCGTCGGCGTATTGGTGTTTTGTGTATATGTGTGTGAAAGTAAACTTTGTCCTGCAATTATGGTAGATGCAATTTAAATTTTGTGATCTAGATTTAGAATACATTCGTAGTGTTTAAATAAAAACACACATACGCACGCAGGCATACAACCACATAAGCATTTTAAGAAAGATATTTACAGTAAGTCAATAGAATGAGTCCATAGTAGAATGAAACTACGAACCTACGAGCATAATCTTAATTATAGGAAAAGTATGCAACGGATATGATTTATAGCATTTGATACAATTGGTACTATCTGCATTATATCTAAGCAATTTTATATAAAGGTTTGCCGGTAGACAAATGAATCAAAGAAACAATGCCCTAAGTCTCCTCTATCTGTTTTACAGTGTTCTGTAATTCAGCTGCAGGTAGTTGTCATCTGAGAGAGAACCACCTCTGTTCGTTCAGAAGTTAAGAAAAAAAATTTTTGATCGTTACGGTGTTGTTTCTGCTGTTTAAAAATGCACAAAAGTGTCACTACAATGTTTGACACTCTTGGATTGATATCGTATGGTTAAGAAACTTTTCTTATGATTTTCACTTCAAAACGATCCGATTTATTAATTAAGTCACTGTAACGGCAACTACGGTTAAACTGCTTGAACAATACGAATATTTAGTACAACAGCTGTTATACTACTAACTGTTATTGTTTTTACAGTCTTTGTTGTTTTTGTTATTTTTGTTCAGTCAAGTCTATGGCGTATCCTTAAATTATCTTTGCTGCAATTTAAACGAAATGAAACAAATTTATTTTATATATTCTTGCACGCTAATAGACATATACATATAAAGCTATATGTATATCCCACACAAACACCCACACTAGCTGATGTCAGTGTTTCATGCAATGCACGACGGTTAACGTGTGATAGCACTAAAAGGATATGCACAACATTCGTAAGTGCGGGAGGCCGTTCTTTCAAAATTCTGCATTATACAATTTACACGCTGCGCAATATAACCATCTACGTTTTATTGGTATGGGTGCACCATGTAAATATATTTGTTTATTTATATTAGTATGTATACATATGTATGTACGTGTATGTCTTTCATTGATGATAGGATCAATATTTGGCATTACTATGCAAATTGGCATTGCTTGGTTTTACTGCCTCATGTACATTTGTATGTATTTGTATGTATGTAGGTGTAAACACACTGTCGTAGCTGTGCGTGTAAGAAACCGCATACATATGTATGTATACTCGAACATAATGCACACATATCAACTGTTGTGATACCATAGCAGCAAGTAGCAAATGATGTCCTTACGTACGTTATTCACACTTGGCTGCATTGCACAATCCAGCGGCCACTTGTTTAGGTTGCATTCATTACAATTGATGTGTATTGACAGCAAAACCAATACATTGCACACTTAAATGAAAATAAAGGAAATTCCTTTAAAATACAAAAACACTTTAAACGCCAATTTAAGTAAAATAATTTTATAAGACATTATTTAAATACTGAAAACCAATACAGACTTCTAGGCGTACTATACTTATGTATACACATTTAAACCAAAGCCTTTTTCTCAATTAGTTAGTACTAGAGAGGGCTCAATATTTTAGTAGCAGCGACTATATATTGGATGTCATCGCTTCTTTAATTAAAAAGCTCTATGCCATCGTTAGAGTTCAATACACAAATCTCCAAACCAATTTCATCAGAATCAGTCGATTAGTTTAGCTAAGAAAACATATTTTCTTGATAAGGGCGTGGCACCAGCCACAGTCAATCATCATACCAAATTTCATCAAAATCATGTAAAACCTATTTTTCTATCGTAGGCGTGGCATCGTCCATTTTAAACTTAATACCCTTTCTCAAGGATCAATCTATTAGTGCACCAAATTTTAACAAAATCAGTGCATTAGTTTAGAAGTGAAAAAGTTTTTTCCTATTAAGGGCGTAGCACCGCCCGCCGCTCAGAACAAATATATTTATTTACCCAGGACTCAATCTATCTCCAAGCCGAATTTCATCAAAATCGGTGAGGTGGCTCAACTGCGACAGCGTTATTTCACATTAACGGTGGTGCCACACTCTTCGTCTTTAACGACTTCACTTTCAGTCTATCTTTAAACCAAATTTTATCAAAATCAAAGCATTAGTTTAGCCGTGGAATTGTATTTTCCTTCGCTGCACCTCTTCACAATCTTTTCAACAAAAAAAAAAAACTAAGCGAATATGTTGTGCCAAAAACACTGGGAAAATAGTCGGGCGATTATGAAAGTAAGCGTCAAGCCTTTTTCTAAAGAAAAATCTTATTATTTTTATGGTTTAAGCAGAAAACATAGGAAAAATGCTCAAATTCGGCTCTTAAAACGTTTTTAATTAAATAAAATAAAAATATTTAAAATAAAATTTATAATTCCACTCAAAGTACCAGAGCGAATGAATATTTTTTTATTACTACTTCTGAATTACCGAGCACTTTTATTTTCATGAACTTGCCGAAATCTAATTATATTTCATGCAATACAACAATAATCGAAATTAAATCCAATGTAGCCATAGCTGTTTAGCAAGAAACAGTAGTAAGCAGGTAGCTACATTGACATTCATACAGCACTAAGCACAATCAACGTTATACCAACCAAACTCCAAGCGGCCAACCCCGTCAAAGTCCATTAAAACTACATCTTGATTACATTGATGTGGCGAAAGTAATTGTCTTGGCGCAGATAATCTTGTTACCTTATGACCTCGGAAACTTTGGAGGCAGCGCACTGAATGCAAAGCGTTTGTTTGTAGATACACAACCGCAGAATTGTCATCTTAAATTGTTTACCTACCAACACCTATAAAGTAAAATCTCTATATATTGGATACAAACGCCTGCTTTGACTCCTCTCAAAGTTATTTATGCGTTTGTGTAGGTAACTTTTACCCCTAGACGGACTTAAGCCGATTTATATGTTCATGTTTTGTTTTTGATGTTATTCCATTATTGTTGTTGTTGCCATTTTGTAGATACTACAGGTAGTAAGTATATCGGCAGCATTCAAATCAAATTTGTATTTAAAATTATTCTAAACGACCTTTCATGGTTTTTTTTTTTTGGAACAGGAGCAACGAGAGGGTAGGTATTTGACCGGTTGTCCAATTTATGTTTCCCTTGGTATACAAATTTTTAAGTTGCTTTGGTTTACATTTCGAAGTTGATTTTTTGCTGGTTGTTGTTGTTGTTGTTTACTTTTGAGTGGAATTTTATTAACATAAATTTAGATTTAATTTTGTGTTTTGTATTTTGCTATTTATTTAGAAGTCTTATATGAATTAAATTTTTGGTCTCATTTAAGTTAAATATATATTGTCATACTTCAATGTTTTCTGTAAGAAATATATAAGGATACTTAAGTTATTTCATTTATTTATATTTATTTTTTGTTAAGTTTTAATAGGTAGCATGTAAAAAATGTGGACAGACAACTTCACTCAGAGAACAAAAAAATATCAATATATTATAAAATTGTTTTAATTTATTGCAAATATCTCCGATTTGCGTTATATTTTCTACAGTGTATTTCTTACGTACAACAGGTCATAGAAGTTAGGGAGCCGTTGAACATTTTCGGATCATGATTTTATCTTCGTTGGTATTGATATGTGAATTAAAAAGAGTAAGAGTTAAGAGTGGATTAGGGTATTGAGTTGCCGCCATATTGGGTCCGCCATCTTGAATTTTAAATTTCTGACCGTGGATTCGTAATCAGCGATCCCAGAAACCTTCGTATACCAAATGTGGTGCTAATCGGTTGATTTTTAAACAATACGTCTGCCATATTGAATCCGCCATTTTAAATTTGAAAATTTTTGAAATATATAGCCTCAGATTCATAATTGGCTGCCCTAAAGTCTCCTGTATAACAAATTTGGTACAAATCGGTTGATGTCTAAAAAATACGTCAGCCATTTTGTATCCGCCATCTCTATTTTGCAAATTCTGACTTCGAATTCGTGATCAGTGACTCTCAAGACCCCTGTATACCGAATTTGGTGCAAATTGGTTGACTTTCAAAAATTCGGCAACCATATTGGATTTTTGACCGCCATATTGGATCCGCGATGATGAATTCTGTCAACCAACTTTCAGCCAACTTTTTAAGAGCTACAATTTCAGCCAAAGAACGATCCGATCGGTGGTGAATTTTTATTTTTACAAGCTTTTTTTGCTCGACACTTAATTTTTCTCCGGCTTCCGGCCGCCATATTGGAATCAAGTATTGGATATTACAAAGGCGCTCACGAAATCTGAAATTATATGTCCTAAGCTTCAAAATGAGCCCTCGAGCGATTTTTTTGGTCACTCCAAATTTTGGAAAAGCACTGATCCTGTTGACATAGATCGTCCCATAAATATTATTTCCCACCTATAGAGGTTATTTCTAAACGGTCCTCGTTAAAGAGAGAAAAGCCATATTATAGATTGCGAAAATGCACAAAAACTTCGAAAATCATATCCCAGATATAGAGGTTTAATATCCCAGTAATAGAGGTATTTTGATGCAAAATTGCTGGGACCTTGAAGTGAGGCTCACTACATTTCCAGGTACCGCTTCATTGAAACTTACTTTTTCCCGTACCGTTTATATCAAGTCCCATTCATTTGCGTCCAGTAGTTGATGAGATATGATGAATTTGATTTTGGAGGGCGTGTTATCGCCCATTTTTCTAACCAAAATTTACAAAAATCTTTCGTAGACCATAAGAAACATTTTCTACTTTAAAAATACTTTTGTATGAGGACCACCCTAATTATGCACCCCTAATAAAACTTTTATGGCCTAACCTGTGCCTCTTAATATAAAATGAGAACAAATTTAGCGGATTACGAGAAAACCTAAAGTAAAAGAATTTATTTTCTTTAATTTAATAGAAAACACTTTGCAATCGGCATCGGAATTGGAAGATACAGAGACTTTGCAATATCTCGAAAACTGTTGCCCTTTCTCATTTTTTGACTAAGACGATCAAATGTTATGAGTCAAAACTATAGTACTGTACGTTACATTAATAAGCATTCTAAAACTTTAGTATGTTAGCAATGATTAGAAAGGAAATATATTGGGATAACTTTCGATTATATTCTAGAAATTCCATCAAAATAAAAAATATATTTTATTGTTAATAAATGCTCCCGTATGCCGTTTTCAGAAATAAACCACAACCCCTTGCAGCATATTTCCTTTTGTCTACACACTACAATACTTGCTGACTTTACTCACCTGACACTAAAGTGACGGCATTGTGTGTCCTTACAACACCTTAATTTAATCTGAATTAGTTCAGATCCAAAGTGCATTATATGGAGGCAAAGCATCTTTGCGAAATCTAACTTTATCGTTAGTTAAGAAAAAAAAAAACATTTTAAATGGCTTCAGAAGTGGTGTTTTCACCCTCTGATTGTCTTACTTTATAGCTGTTTCTTTGCTTATTATAGTTATTGTTAAAGTTAAGTAAACTGCTATTGTTGCACAGTGGTACAAAAGGAGCTTACTACAATCCTTTAATGTTAAATAGTGAATCTTATTTCTTACCAAAGACTATTTAACTTTTTGTCTTACTGCACGCTTTGGCTTTGGTCTGCACTATTTTAAGAAACGGTCGTAAAATTGTAAAGTACTACAAGCGACTGCGTTTTAGTGAGCACTCAAAAGCTATTAAAGTTATTTTGCTGCATTTAAGCCGCGACTGTCAAAGTTTTTGTCTTCTGAAGTGTTGAGATTTTTGCTTATTTGTTTCTTGATGTTTTTACAACATGAATAATGCAGTCTGGAATCATGAGACGATGACTTGAACAGTAGCAGCATCATTCCGACTCAGGAAGTTAAAAAAACAAAAAAAAAAATGGATTTCGGAAGTGTTGCAAAAATTTTCCATGAAGCTTTTATTGCACTTTAGCGTAATTTTACGATATTAAGTAGCTTTTGAAGTTCTGTTGTTGTTGTTGTGCCTCTTGTTTTGAAAGTTATGGTATTTCTTTGTTTTTTTTTTTTTAACTAATTTGCATAAAATAAATTTTTCTAGCTATAAATAATTGTTATTCTTTTAAATAGAAATTTGTCGCTTGGAAGTTATTTTTCCACATATGTACACCAATTTTGTAAGCAATTTAGTTTAAGCTTTAATGAGCTTATTGACAAAATCAAATGTTGGAATTTTTTTCATTTTATTATGTAATGAAATCACGTAATTCATATTTTTATAGATGGATAGATATAGATTTTCATAGATTTTGGGTTACTTGTTAGAGTTTCGAAATAACAGTCAATTAACCGGTAATTGACTTGGTTACAAACACACTTTGACGCTTTTTTTGCATTTCAATTCTGAGAATTTTGTTGTTTGAGACAAAGTTGTTCCTCATGAATAGACAAAAAAAACTTTTTCCATTTTTACTATTCCTCCAGCTCTTTAAGCCCCAATATGGAGCATTTTAATCAAATGTTTTGAAAAAAATTACATTCGAGACAAACGGCTGAAAATTTATTACAACTAGTATCGTATTGTGGTCGAAACTCGACCGTGCCCACCAAGTTTTAACTTTGGAAGAATTTTACCGACCTATGACGAAACAAAACGTTTTTGTCCATGGACCTCATTTCACCTCACCTCACCTTGCCTCTACCTTATGCAGCCACAACCGCGGTCAAAATGCGTTCGTTAAAGCGTTTTATATGGAGGAATCATGCGCGTATGTTTTCTTTATTTTACATGCCTTAACAGCAGCACATTACAAATTATTTTTTCTTTGGGCACATCTACAAAACAGTACCTTTCAAATGATATAAGTTTCATTCCCCTTTCTTTATAATAAATACTAAAACAGTGTACCATAAAAATTGTAAAAAAAAATAAAATTCATAAATTTCCTTAAATCTGTTTTTCAGATTTTCATCCAAAATATTACTACAAGAATTTGTTAATAAAGTAAGTAAAGTCTGACTTTTTCTAGGACATAATCTATACACATACAGTTAAACGAAAAAAATATGAAATTATAAAAAGTACTGGAAATTCTTATGCCAGTCAAAATATCAATACCAAACAAAATTTCAGTGTACTCTGAATTGTTCATAAATAGAAAGGATTTAATGTGTCCTCATCATGTATTTATGCAATGCTCTATTGCTGGTTTATGTTGCAATCAAAACGCACTTTTTAATCAAAAATTACATTTTTTTAGTATTCTTATTCTGTACTGCTATCTGAACAGGATATCTTTTTTATAATAATCTCCTGCGTTTGACATTTACGGTGATCTTCTCTACGATGCACGATGCGAGGCTCTTTATTCTAAGTTTTTATCCAAAAATGTGTTTACATTTATGACGAGTGAGTTTCGGAAGTCCGATGCACTGAATATTTACATAGCTCGTTTATTTCGTGCGGCATTCAAAGCGCATAAGCTCGACTTGAATTTATATACTTATGTATATCAAAAGAATTGTGCCCTGAATGTAAACTTTCAAGCCTACGTCCTGAGCGATTAAGGTTGGATTCGTTCAGTTCATAAAGCCTTGCATTTATACATCATAATATTCTTCCTGTATTTAGTTCATCTTGCAAGAAAAAATTCAGTTGAGCGCAAATCAAAGATCTGAAAAATTCTGAAGAACTTTCGGATCTCGTTAGTCTTCTTAGCTGTGGAGAAGCTCATAAATTTTCAAGCCATTTGTGGTCTTCTTCCTCTTGTCAATGTTGTTTGAAACTTATGAACGAACATAAAATATTTCATATAAACATATATCAATAAGTTGCTTTATGTTGGCACGATACAGGAAATAAGTCTTGAATATCCTTCAAAGTTGACTTGTTTTCAATTAATTGCATAATAATTTCTAACATTAAACTGATTCCTCTCTTCACAGAATACTTGTTTGGAAGCTTAAAACGTAATGGTCAATAAATCCACTTATCATCGCCTAAATTCTCTTTTGCTTCATACGCATTCAGGCGACGTTATTTTGTTATCCTTAAAGTCACTAAATCGATTTTGTTAAATTTGCAATCCAAGTTTCATTTTAAGATAATTGCTGTATAGTTTTCTTATGTCCTTTGCTTTCTCTACTTTATTGCTTAGAAATACTAAAATAAAATCGAATCCTAAATTGTGCGCTTCGTTTGTAGCACAAGAACACTAATACATAAACAATATTGCATACTTTCAAGTAGCACACACATACATATGTACAAAGCCAGGATAGTGGCAGGATAATTGCTATTTTTAAACGAACCATTTAACAACGTCGGCAAAGTCCAAAAGATAGCTGCTTGCACAACGGTGCAACGTAATGTTAAACGTAACGGTAACATATCTTTCTCAATTATATAAAATTTTAGAGTGTTGCGAAAAAAAATTATGGAATTTCGGAAAATAGTTACCCACTTGCAATAGAATTATGGCCTAACATTAAAAAGCTGAAAAATTAAAGAAATATTAATTTTTTGTAACACCCTAAGCATTTTATAAAAAAAATTCTAGCACGTTGCTGTTACGTTCGAAATTTAAAAAAAAAAAGTTTTTTGATTTATGTGTTAATGTTGCTCGTTGGTGGTCTATGACGACAAAGCAACGATATTCAGCCAACCCCACCCACTCTACTTTACTCCAGCGATATGGCAACCAACAATTTTGACTTTTAAGTTTTTACCGCAGAGCAACCACCTACCAACATCAGTAAACGCTACGACGACGTAAATCGAAACGCGCGGCTTATCGAAATGTAAAATCGATTAAATTGGAACGTAACGATAAAAATGCCATTGCGGCACATGCAATGGACAGTAGCGAGAGAGGTACATACATACATATAGTATTTTGGGGCTGTAGGAGGCGTGGCACATACGCATATGTATGTAGAACAGCAGCATGCTGCAAAAGTTTGTTGTGCACGTTTTAAGCTCATAAATTCACATAAACCGCAACTTGACTACGTCGTCGTCCGTGGATGTCGGTGTTGCTTTTCATGTTTCCCCTTTCCTATTTTCCATTTTAATCTTTTTCGTTTACTTTTTTATGACTGGACTTTGTCGAGTTTTATTTTGTTTCGGTTTTTTGTTTTGCTTTGTTTTTTTTCTTTCTATGTATTCATATATTTTTACGGCTTTTAAACAGGTTGACTCTTAAGTGGGTGGGGTGCGTAACCGTTATGGTTGTAAAAGCGATTTGTAGCTCTATAAGTGACTTTATCAGCGATTTTGAATGCAACATGAAAATTTTACTTTTGTTTATGTTTATGCGTTTTTTTTTTTTTTGCTTTTCTTCTGACCCAAGGTGCAAATGGCTTTTCGGAGATTTTCACTGAAGTGGTAGCTTCTTGTATCGTTCTGATTTACATAAGTTAAGTGGTAAATAAGCACATGTCTTTAAAGCCAAGTTATTTGGGTCAATATTTCACAAAAATATTGTGTTCATTTTTTTTTGATATTTGAAAAATTTGATGCAGTTAGTGTTATGATAAATTGGATTTGTCAAAATGAAGTTTATATTCTTGAATGAGTGAATATCCACATTGATTCCTTAGTCAGGCGCTCAATGATGGGAATCGGGATGATTTGTTTCTTATATTGTGAAGCAGTATAAAGGATTTGGTATGAAAAAAGTATAATTTGTGATTAAATCACAAAATCATTACCTTCTGAAATCATTATTACCCCAGATAGAGTTCAATTGCTTATAGGCGGAGAGCCGGCTGTAGAAAAGTCGAGTGTATAAGTTTACAGCTTGAAATGTAGGTCAAATGATAGAGCTTTATGAGCCTAAACAGAATATATAAGGTTGTCTTGTCGAATCCCGTCCCAAATATGGGCTGCCACCTGTTCTTTGGGCAAACTTTTTTAGAAAAAAGTTTATGGTTGCGCAACATAATATTATATTATATTGGAGATCATCAAGGTCTATCATTTGGCATACATTTCAAGCTGAAATCTCAAACCATAAACATTTTTCGGAAAAAACTTGGGCCAAAAAAACAGGTGGCAACCCACATTTGGGACGGGATTCGGCAAGGCAACCTTATATATTTTATTAGAGATCATCAAGGTGTATTATTGGACACACATTTTAAGCAGAAATCTCAAACCATAAACATTTTTCAGAAAAAACTTGGGCCAAAAAAACAGGTGGCAACCCACATTTCGGACGGAATTCGGCAAGGCAACCCTATATATTTTATTAGAGATCATCAAGGTCTATTAATTGACACGCATTTCAAGCTGAAATCTAAAACCATAAACATTTTTCGGAAAAAACTTGGGCTAAAAAACAGGTGGCAACACACGTTTGGGACGGGATTCGGCAAGGCAACCCTACATATTTTATTAGAGATCATTAAGGTCTATTATTTGACACACATTTCAAGCTGAAATCTCAAACCATAAACATTTTTCAGAAAAAACTTGGGCCAAAAAAACAGGTGGCAACCCACATTTGGGACGGGATTCGGCAAGGCAACCTTATATATTTTATTAGAGATCATCAAGGTCTATTATTTGACACGCATTTCAAGCTGAAATCCAAAACCATAAACACATTTCGGAAAAAACTTGTGCCAAAAAACAGGTGGCAACACACGTTTGGTACGGGATTCGGCAAGGCAACCCTATATATTTTATTAGAGATCATCACGGTCTATCATTTGACACACATTTTAAGCAGAAATCTCAAACCATAAACATTTTTCTGAAAAAACAGGTGGCAACCCATGTTTGGACGAGATTTAGGCTCTTCAAGCTCTATCATTTGACATACTTTTTAAGCTGGAATCTTAAACCATAAACTTTTTTCTAAAAAATGTTGGCCCAAAAAACGGGTGGCAACCCATATTAAGGACAGGCTTTGGCAAGGCAACTCAATATATTGTGTTTAAGCTCATCAAGCTCTATCATTTGGCATACATTTCAAGTTGTAATCTTATACACTCGACTTTTCTACAGCCGGCTCTTGGGCTATTAAGAATTTCAATAGTCAATTGAAGAGTGTTTGGTTCTGGCATTCGAAAAATGAAAATCTAAAAATTAGTATGCTTTCCTGTAAGTGTTACTGTCCAAATTCACGCTAAAAAATTTCTCATATTCTTTCTCATTTCTTTTGCAGCAACTCCCTTAACATGCTCTTTGCGCACTTGTCAGTTTCTTATCCAACTGATTTCTTTTTTTTTTTTTAAACTTTATCCGTAAAACTTGCCAAAAATTCTTTTAAAACCCCAAGCTTCGTATTGTTTTTAAGTTCTTTTTGTTTTGTTGTTGTTGTTGTTTCGTTATGCATTTCTCTGCTGCATTGTATTGCGAAGGTGTCAGCTTGATACAAAAGCAACAATAAGAACAACAGTCTCACTGTTTTTTTTTTTTTTGTTACCTTCTAAGCTGCCATAAACCGAGTTTTGTGCTTATGAATTATGTTAAAATGATACAAATCTCATTCTTCATGTGCATTTTTAGTGTAATTTTTATTGCAATTTTTTTCAGAATTCTTTACTTTTCTGTTTTTCGAACGGCTTTAGATTTTGTGCTTGGCATTATTCTGATTGTTTTTTCAAAGTTTTTTTTTTTTTTTTTTTTTTTTTTTTTTTTTGCTTGTGGTTATGCCTTTGCCAAATCTGGCTGCAAGTGTTAATGGTTTTTGTGGCGGATTTCACTTGTTTTCTAGGAGATTACTGTAGAATTTTGATAGTTTTGCTTGCATTGTTTCTTTTTCAACTCGGTATTACATTTCAACTGCATATCTTTGTATTTTTTTATCTTAAATTTGAATCTTATGACAAACGTTAACGTAAACGTATTTTGCACATAAATTTCTTGTTGCAAGTTAAGTAAGGAAAGTCACATTTTTGAGTTTATTATTGTAATATCTTGGGTTTGAACTTTTGCTTAAGTTCTGTTTATTATTTATTTTATTTATATATTCGACAAGAAAAACTTAAATTTTTAGCTTAATGAATTTATTTATTTCGGCTTATGCGAGAAAACAAAATACCACAAACTTTGTTTTGAGAAATAATTTATGTTCTATTTATAAAGCAACACAAATTTCCACAGGGACAAAAAGTAAAAAATCCAGCAGTTGAATGTAGAAAAAAACGTTTAAACCAACTATTGTATGTATTACCACAACAATTGACCAATGTTGAGCTGCTCTGGTTTTACGTAGTTGTTATTTGTACATAGTTGTAGCCGTTACTGTCGCCTCAACAAGTGATTAAAACTTTTCCCATTATGTGTTACGATAAAGTCGAGTAATTTTACAGGATAACGTATCTCTACAAAGGAGTCACTGTTGCTGGCGCTACCACAACTATGCCACTTTGACAACAAATAGCAGGAGCATAACAAAAAAAAAAAACAACTCTTTCGAGAAGCTAACAAAATTCAACAAAAAAAAATTATATATAGAAAATTAACGTGCAAGGATTTTATCAGGAATACTGTTGAATTTTCGAAAATAATACAAAATCAACATAAGCTAAAGAAAACAAAAGTATTTGTTAAATTAGAAAAACAAAAAGTCTAGTTAAACCAAAATAATAAAGGATACAATAGGAATTGCGATATCATCATATGCTTTCCTTTTATATTGAAATACCAAAAGGATTAAGCGTTAATTTTGTGCTCCACCATTTAAAATAGAAAATAATAGAAAAAGGAGTAAGAACGTTAAAGAGATAACAACCTTAAGAAATGTGTAAAATAAAAATGGTTATTAACAAAGGCAATCAAATGCAACCAAAAACAAAAAAAAAAAATAAATGGAAGGAATTTACAAAAGAAATTGCAACTGCTAAATGCACACAAAACAAATGACGGCGAATGAACGTTGCGGAAAGGATAAGATTTTAAAATGGTGCAAGCTTTTGGAACTTGGGATTTCAATGTGTTTCGTTTAATTTGATTTCTAACAGATTTTCGATAAAAAAAAGCAACTGTTGTTGTATTCGTGAAGCAATATCATCATATTGCTGATATAAACTGATTCAAATTGTTCAGCAAAACAAACAAAATTAAGTGACAATAGAAAAGTAAGAAAACTGATCACTGAGCGAATCCTCTGATGGGTTAAGTTATGAAGCTATGGATTTCTAATTTAATGTGACCCCAGTAGGGTGTTAATTTAGTGGAAAAGAATTTTCCATGGTTAATGTGTTTTCGCTGCTTGACGTATAAAATCAAAAGTTGCTTTACCAAATGTTTCCTTCATATCAAGAAAGAGACCTTGGGAATTCAATATTTCAAAATTCAAATTATTTCAAAATTTTCCAACTTTTTCAACATCTTTCGACGTTTTGCAACATTTTCCATTATGTCTTCTTTAACTTTTTCACTCTTTTCACACCTTCAAACAGTTTTCGAATTTTTTCGACTAATTCGATTTTCTCAACCGCTTTCAACTTTATTAAATATTTTCCATATTTTTTGTGACTTATTCAACCTCACTTTTATCCATATTTTTTCGCCTTTTTGAACTAAAAATCGAAAATCCCAGTTATAGTGGATCTGCTGGTGCTGAGTATTTATTTCTTAAACTTTTGTCGTTTGCACTTAACAAAAATGTTAATTCTCTTGTGAGTTAAATAAGTGTTCGATCAATAGATCATTGGAAGAATCTATATTTTTAAATCTCAGAAGACTTACATATCACTTTCATTTTCTATTTTAAAAATATAACTCAACTCTAGATTTTTTAAATGAAATTAAACCTTAAACTTGGAAAAATTTTTCAAGAGTAACTTAATATTCTGTAATTATTTAACAAAAAAGAATTTTCTAATATTTACTTTAAAAGGACATCAACTATTTGAAAGCATCATTGCTTCTTATTTAATGTTAGTACATTTTTAGGCGCGCACTACCATGCCAAATAACTTTTTATGCTTTGTTGGTTTTGTTGTTGCTGCTGCTGCTGCTGCCAAAAATGAAAAGAAAGAAAAATTCTCCGAAATTCTTCGCCATTAAATTTAATAATATTTAATATAAAAATGTTATACATTCAAACATGCATATGTATGTACAATACTAGTTGTGTACACTTACATACATACGAGTATTTCTATATGTACTTATAAATTTTCTTTGTGCATGTGTGCATAAAGAAATTACAACTAATTTGGCAGCACTTGTTCGCATTATTTTTCACGACATGCCGGAAGGAAGCACTTTGCTAAAGCATAAAAATATATTTAAAGCGGAAAAGAGAAAATAAAAATGAACTATGCAAGAAATACAATACATAGAAAACAAAATATTCAGTAAAACGGGAGAGAGAACATCCTGTGTCATATTTAACTTTTTTTCTTTTGAACAGCATTTCTTTGTTTAATTTACATTTACTTCGTAGCAGTAACTCAAGTTTAACTAACAACTCGCAATTAAACTTGAGGTTGAACTGTTAGGGGTCAGCACCTTTTTTTCCGGCACAGTCTCTTATGTCAAAAAAGAAAAGAATATTAATATTATTAAAATCTCAACCAAAATAAACTAAATAAATTCAAGAATGCACAGCTGAAAGCTCGTTTAGCTCTTCCAGCTCTTACAACAATAACAAAAAATATCCAGCTCTTCACGAGCTCTATCCCTTATTCGAACTAAATCATTTTGTTTAGCCATCACTGCATGTTTTTTGTTTGTGTAATTTTTTCTTCAACGCATCGGCTGGTCCAGCTTTTGCTCAATTACTCAACTTAACTAATTTCGGTTCGCTATCGTCGCAAGCTTTTTGTTTGTGTAATTTTTATCTTCAATGCATTTACTCACATCAAACAATTTCGGTTAGCCACATGCTTTTTGTTTGCGTAGTTTTTGTCTTCAGACGCGCCAACTTGATTAACTTTTTCCGTTACTCGAGGTTAACACTTTCCGTTCACGATCGCTGCATGCTTTTTGTTTGTGTGATTTTGAAATATAAATCATTTTTAAAAATTTCTTTTTTTTTTTCTTTCTTAAAGTGCTTACTTTAACAATCATACTTATAACTTCTGGTTGGCTTGATGTTGACTCGTTCAGCTTACGCTCTTTCATACATTCCAAATGCTATTTCGCTTGTCGCATTATATTTGATTTTATGCTTCATAATAAAGCTAAATAAATTCTTGCCATTTTCATGTACAATGGTCAGATGTCCATACAAACTGACTTGCAACTTTGCCAAGCACAGAACAAAAGTAATGAAAAAAATTATATATATAAAATCGTTATTGTTATGTTTTAGTTGTTATTTTTGTAACTGCGTACGAAACTATCAAACGATGTCATTCAAATTCTACACAAATGGACAAGTATGTACATTAGGGTGGTTCAAAATGCAATACATGTTCCGATTTTTGGTGCTCAGGCCCAAAAATATATCCTTAGCCCATGGAGCTATTGTACCAAAATTTCAACCGAATCGAACCACGGGAAGGCGTGTCAGTGGGTCGATTTGTATGATTTTTGTGCATTTTCGAGAAGTTTTTTTAGTATTATTTCACATCATACTGAGTCCAAAAAAAATGATAACTACGAATATACCTCGAAGTTGATATTTTTTTTAATTAAAAGAAATAATACTAAAAAATCTTCTCGAAAATGCACAAAAATCATACAAATCGACCCACTGACACGCCTTCTCATGGTCCGATTCGGGTGAAATTTTGGTACAAGGGCTTCATAGGCTCAATGTATGTTTTCAGGTCTGAGCACCAGAAATTTGACGGCATTTAATTTTTCCATACGATTTTGAACCAGCCTAATGTACATATGTATGTGTGAATGTTTGTGTAATTGCATGAGTGTGGGTTCTCTGACAATTTGCTGTACAAAACCACTGTCTATTCAAGTGACAGCCACGTTCAGTGTCCACATGCAGCAACCAAAAAAAAACAACATCTACAACAAATATAGAAATGACAACAGTGACAACAACAACATGAACCCTTACAACACCACTCAGCTCAGTTAAAACAAATGGCCGCCAACGGCAGAACAGCTGTCAATCAGTAACCATCGAGTGTGAAAAATTCAGAGCTACTCTGCTCTGTTGCTGCAGATTTTTCCTCTTTTTCGATATTATTTTTGCAAAATTTTGCATTTGCTTTATTTAATAAAATTTGTTAAAGTAAAGATTTTGGATAAAGTTTTTGAAAATTATTTAAATATCACAAAGGATAAAGTTTGATAAAATGTCTAAAAAATGTTTTTGTTGAGAGTTCCCATACATTTTTGATTTTTTCTAATTGATGACCATTTCTTATTATAAAGAAAGTTATTATTTTTATAGTTCTCAGTACTCAGATATTTGTAAAACAAAATATGAAATTGAACAATATTGAAGAGAAAAGTGACCAGAAATGTTTATTTTTTAATACTCTACTAAGCCATTCAACATGATGACGCCGATTGTTCAAAGCATACTTAAACGTTTCAAGGAAAGGAAAACTGTATAGAAAGTTCTCTTTTGCCTCTGCAGCACACAACTACGATAGTGTTAGTTTAAGCATTGATATCAGCTAAATTGCCCGACGATTTTTTGTATACTCTTAAAAATAAACTAAAAATTAATAATCTAATTTTTTTTTTATATCTTAAAATATATATTTTGTATTGCTGTTATATCGATTAATTAAGGATATTGCAATACAAGCACGCTGCATTATTTGCATAATTAACTTGCAAACTTCAAGCAGCAAAATTACGGCTAAAAAAAAAAAAATAACTTCATGATGATTCTTGATTTACTGACATTCTATGACTTCTAATTATATTACACCAAGTCTTTATGCTCAGGCATTGACTGTTGTGTTGTCCTTGATGTCCATGATTCTATAGACTTTAGATGAACTTAAAAAGCGGAAGCAAAACACGTAGTACACGATTTTGCTTTGGTTTTTTTATTACTACTTCCGTTTACGCTTGTTAGGTGTTTTCTTTTTTTCAGCGCTTTCTTGTACTGCTCTGTTTTTGCTTTTGTTTTTTTTTTTTTTTTTCATTTTAACCATTATTTTCTTGCGCAAAATACGCCTGACCATTCCTATAGACATTTCTTTTCAATTTTCTTCTGCCACACTTTTTTTTTTTGATTTTTCTTTCTATTTTATGTTCGTTAGACGAAAGTTTAATTCTTCATAATAATGTTGGTCACGTTTGCCAAATAGGGCGGGAAAATAAAATGAAGAGAATTTGTTAGAAAAACTTTTTCCGTCATTTGCAATTTCAGTAGACATTTACACAGGCAGAAAAGTTGCGAATTTTCCTTATCAAATATTTACAAGAGCATAAGAAATCTGAAAGTAAATATTTTGCTGAGAGGAACAATATTATATATTCAGTAAGGCAAGGTGCGTATTATTGTGAAGAGCGCACGCGAGCGGCTGGCCTCATTAATATATAACTTTCATCGAATATAGCACTAACTTAAAAGAATTTTCAGCGCTGTAGCTCTCGGTATCATAGACTTTAACATTACCTTTCGAATCGATTTGTCACCATTGAAGTCTGCTTTCACCAGTTTTATTTTTGATAGCTGTGAACGATATACTGACATTCGATAGAACTTCAGTGAGCATCTGAATGTCTTTAAAGAAAGGATATAAAGGACTCTAGTAGATATAAACATCGATAACGTCTGATTAACAATGGCTTGTTCTTTTGGTTTACAATACAACTTAAAAACAAACGTGGATATCTCCACAGTAATTCAAGGCCTGCTGATGAAAAGATATCTCGATCATATTATTTGTAAGAGATAATCCATCATATAATTTTCTGCAGTGCATTCTCGTCTTATTGTTATATATTTTTTGTTTTCTTTCCATTGTGTATTTAGCATCTAGACTTTTGCTTACTTTGTTTTTTCTATAAAATTTATGCAACGACAACATAACAATTTGTTAAACTTTGCAGCGACTATACTTTCCTAGAGGGAATTTTCGTCAAATTCGTAGGATTGCATTTTTAAACCAATTCTCATTTCTGCTGCCGTTCCTTTTGCAGTTATTTCAATGAATAGTCGCAGTCATCATGTAATTTTTATTTTTACATTGTAATAATTTTGTTCAGACAATAGGTGAGAAATAAAAAATACAAAATGAATTGTTCAATCCTTTAACGTTAACGTTATAATAGTGGTCAGCAGGAGAATTTTCAGTTCATTTTGCTTAAGGATCATTGTAGCTCGGGTAGTTTTAGATAGAATTATGTCTTCTACAAATAATTCATCTCTTGCGCTAATGGAAATTGTTTATTTCAACGGTATCCCAAGATAGATATTTGGATTACACATAAAGTTTTGCAGTATTGCATATATGGGATTAAATCGGACACAATTTTGCTTTTGCAAGATCTCCTTTACAAGAGAACGCTAAAATCTTTTTTTTTAAGTATATTTCTTCAGCTACATTAAGAAATAAATAATAAGATTCTGGTTAGTTCAACTAGGACATGTAATGAAAGGTAGCCCCCCCCCCAAGGATCGGATACTGGTTATTATTCAATACATCAATTGAATAAATCCATCTAATAGTGTTGGAATTATAATTCTCGCCATCCCCTCCTCAAGGTTTTACTGAAGTTATCCCTTTAACACTATCGATCCTTGTAGTCTATGTGAGGCCTTGGCCGCCACCAAAACTATCCCTTTTTAAAGCCATGAATTCAAGAAGAATTTATAAAAAAGAACTTGTGCACATACTCGTACATACATGTAAATCTGCTTAATATTAATAACAAAGTTAAGCGCTTATTATAACTATTTTCATATCAATTTCTATAAATAGTTTTGTTGACATATTGCCATGATTTTCTTTTGTATTTGTCAAAAAATGAATGTATTCTTACAAAAAAAAATAACAAAACACAAAATTGCGATGCAAAAAATCACACAATATCATTTGTCAACCACGTAGTACAACGCCTACTAAAATACACAAAACTTTTTATTCCCCAGACAAATGTTATCGCAAAAAACTATTAAACTGAAATTTTGACCCAACAGCCAGATCCGCTGACATTAAACGTCAAAAGTGTTTTTATTAACAACAAACTCATTTAACCGTAAAAAAAACTTTTTCCAAAGCATTACGCACATAAGGACACTCACTAACACATCCACACAAACAAAAGCACACACACATAAACACAAATTGACATGAAATTCACAACAGATGGCGCTAATGTCAACCAAACCACAAAAATGGAAAACTTTCTTTGACAAAAAAAAAATGAAAAAAAAAAACAACGTAATAAAACAATCGAAAAAAAAAACGTTATTCAACACTGAATTAACACTTGGATGGTGCAAAGTGCAAAATAACACCAGTAATACTTAGAGGGGGGAATTAATAATTTTGTTATAGCATAGTTAAATAACAACAACAACAAAAAGTTAAACAAATTACAAATGGCTGTAGGAACAAGAAAAAGAACATGGAAACATCAACAATCATCTGCAATGCCATCACATTTTCTTTAGTTGTAATCTAATTTTACAACAAATTCTATGTTAACTTGTTTATAATTTGCACTGCGGAAACAACAACAATGAACACAAAAGTAACAACAAATGCCATAAGAGGAAATCTAACAAAAATAGCAATAAGAAGTTGAAAAAAAAAGAAGAGGAAACAAAATAAAGCATAAAACTTATTCCGGAATGTTTGCGAAATGTAATGTCAAAAGTTTGTTTTAATTTACACGTACATACATATACAATTGGTAGAGTTGCCAGATGTTTCGTCGTTTATTGCCATCTAAATTAAAAGGTTTTTAGTGATGTTAATCACTTGTGGTTTTACAAATTACGTTTTTTTCAAATAACACTGTGTGGCAATTTTAAGCATGAGTAAATTGGTTTCATGCCATTTTTTATGGTTAATTTGCTCTTAAAAAAAATTCCAAATTATTGAGATCACAGGAAAATATCAATGGTTCTAAACTTAGCTCTAAACTGCTTCAGTGGTTGCAATGAAATCCAAACATTATCAACGCAAGTTTGGAACTGTGTTGCAGCGAGGGTAGGACTGTTTGAAATTGTGCCTGTATGTGGTGTGGATTTTTTATAATCTATTGAACAGTCAACTCTCACAAATGGCACATTTTTTTTTTTTTTGTCGCTACACATTTATTAATATTTTATATACAAACATTTTCATTCATCTGGTAACCCTTACATCAAATAAAATAAAACTTATGTATAAAATTGCAACTATAGCTGAAAGTTTCAATGAAATTGTTTGAACAGAAAAATACAATACAAACGTCACATGTTTTAGCAACAATATTTGCAACAAAAACAACATAGAAAATAACAAAATTTACAACAGTGGCGCCCACGTGACTGACATGTTGTTGATTGAGTTTTAAAAAGTTAAAATTTGATTTTATATCCGTGCAATTTTATGAAAATATTTTGTACAACTTTTGCTACTATTGCTGTTGGTTATTTTATTACATAAGCTTTCAATATGGCTCAAGTGAAACTCACATGGATTTTTACATTATAAAATAAATAAAATGATTTATATATACATACATACATATTGGCATCTCCATAAAAAGTTCAACCAAAGAGAAAAAATTGCATTCTCTTTGAAAACCTTCTGGATATGGAATTAATAAAATTGTTTATAAAATATCTTCGATAATTTTTTTTTATGTTATCCTACTATCAATCCTGAAAGTTTTTATGGTTTCAAATCGATATTCCCGACAAATGCTATTTTGGGAAATATCATACAATAAAACTGATGCTCACCTTCATAAAAACTTAATATTTTCCAAAGTAACTTCGGTAATTTCAATTTGAATTAATTAATTTTCTTTAACACCCTATGAGTTACAGTGAAATTAAAAAAAAATGTCTCTTTAGAGAATTACTTACAAACAGAGCTTACTTGTCAACTTTCTAAGTTAAGGTTTCTCAAATTATGTTCCGCCGAAAGGAAAGGATTTATGTACTGAAATCAATCAATCAATGTACTGTACAATCCATATCTAATGAATTTTATGACGTCATGTAGCAGCACAATTTTTATATTTGTAGCTAATCATTCATTAAGCACAGGCTAGATATTTTTGTTTTCATTTAAAATATAATAGTATATTTTCAGGCCTGAAAAATAGAGACAAAACGAGACGAATCGTGGTACATATAGAAGCGCAAAATATCATCATATCTTGATTAATTTTTAAAGCAATTAAATTATTTTTCATTCTTACAAAGTTTCCTACCTTCAAGCCGTCGAGTTTTCGAAGCATTGTCCGTTAAAAAACAAATATTTTTCGTCAGGGTTCAATCCAACACTGTACCAAATTTTATTAAAATTGGTTCATTGGCTTAGCAGTGAAAACATATTTTCGAGATAAAGGCGTGGAAATGCCCACTAAAAGAATTATTTTTTCAGGAATCAGTCTATCTCAGCTTTTTTCTTTTTTCATTAGGGAACGGTGTCACGTCCACTACGTCCACGTTTCGTTTCTAATTTCCAAGCCTAAAAGTATGCTAGCACAATTCTTATATTTGTAATTAACTAGTCATTAAGCATAGGCTAGATTTTTTTGTTTTCATTTATATAAAATGCATTCGAATATTTTCAGGCATGAAAATTATAGATTTCAAGATTCATCAAAATCGGTCTATTAATTCAACCGTGGAAACGTTAAAGACAATCTTTCCAAAAAAAAAAACAAGCGATTATTTTGTGTTATGTCATCAGTTAAGAAGGGAGGTACAAGTTTTTTGCCTACGCATTTTTATTGCTGTTTTTAGTGAAACAAATCACATGTTTCTTGCTTTATTATTTATTTTACAAATAATACACAACCATTTCCTCGAAAATTTAATTTAATAGTCATGGTCCCTTGACCATTATTTTGTAAGTGATTTGCATCCAACAAAAATTAATATTCGAAAAATTTGCTTAGAAGTGCTAATTAAACAAAACTTTACGTAAAGTGAATTAAAGTAAGCGGTAAATGTACTGCGCTGAAATACCAAGTTTTTAAATTATTTATACCTTTTTTCTTTCAACTGAAAAGCTACAAAATACTAGCAACAACATTTTGATGTCATATTTCATTTAAATTCCATTTAAACTCTGCATCAAGTGCGCGTAAAACTAACTGAAAGTTGTTCTTTGCACCCGCAGCTCAGCAACAACTGAACTCAACTCAACTTGGCTACAAAAAGTATTTGCATAACTGATGCAAGTTGACAGTTGCACACAGCAGTCAGACATCGGCTAAGAGATGGGTAGCTAAAAGAAGTCAACGTGGTGGGTTGGACCCACTCAAAACTGTTGTTGAACATTCAGCAGGCCTATGAAATTTTGTAAGCGATGCTCTTGTCGACGTTTTTACGGCTGCATAAATTTAAATCACCAAACAAACCCAGCTGCATCAACGAAAAGAAAAATAATTCAGTCACATTAGGGTGGTTGGGCAAACTACGCTCACTACTTGCATAAAAAAAGTAGCAAAAAAAAAAAAAAAACGCAAGACTACTACCGTCTGCCGAATGTAATCAAGAAAAAGTTTTTCATTTCTTAGCCTGCGCTGCTTTTTGTTTTTTTATTCTGAAGAATTTATAGTGGAAGAGAGTAAGAAAGACACGATGACTACGAAATTGCGCCTATTGCGAAAACTTTGCTGAAAATTGTGCAACAAATAAAAATGAAGGAAAAAACGAAGAAAA
Organism: Meiosimyza platycephala; assembly: GCA_963662105.1. Lineage (NCBI taxonomy): Eukaryota > Metazoa > Arthropoda > Insecta > Diptera > Lauxaniidae > Meiosimyza > Meiosimyza platycephala. The sequence goes on along the minus strand of OY759208.1, from coordinate 114,756,587 downwards.
TTGAGAAAAGTAATTTTTAAGTTGTGCGGCTCGCGTTGTGCTTGGAAAGGAAGTATTGTCGTTATTTATGAGCATAAAGTATCGATATCACTAAATTTATATGATACTTTAAACAGTTCTTAAGCAACGATATATTTGAACTATACTGTCTACTGCAGTTGCTGCTACTGCTCGGTATTTTCAATATTTTGTAAACTCCAACCAGCAGCTGCACAAATGAATGCGGCACGGCACGGCACAGCGCCTCAAGCACAGCTGAATCGATTTGAGTTGGCCTTTGTTGCGCCCTAGGGCTTCGCGCTGCATCATTCTCTGTAACTTTTATCTATGTCTGCATTAGTGCTACCGCTGTTACTGTCTATTTAAGTTGTTGACGATGTTGATGATGATGACGGTTGCTGGTTTCTTTTTCACTTTATTATTTATTTTTTTTCTTACATTTAAACATTATCATTTTTCTTCCTCAACTTTGTATTTTAAATTTTTTTTTCTTTTTGCTTGTTCTTTCTATTTATTTTTCCATCTCACGCTTTTCTGCTTCATTCTTCTTATTATTCTATTTACTAAAAGAGTTCTCTTTATTTTTATTTGATTTTTCGTTCTTGTCACGATTGATCGAAAATGTAAGTTTCACAATAATTTGATTTTGCGCCCCTTGGGGATATGCAGCAGTTATTTTTGTTGTTGCCAATGCAATGGCTCACGTTTTTATATTAACCCAGCGAATATTTAAAATATTGTTGAAAATATCAGGCGATGCTCTTCTAGAAGAGTTAAATTGAAATAAATATTTTCATTGCATATTTTTAGGCATTTTTAAAATATCATTTATTTCAATGCATAATAAGATTATTCCTTTTAATGTCAAGAAGCCTCGAAAACTGTGAAAACTGAGCACATATTTGAGTCTTCGAGAAAATTTTGATGGTGCAAAGTTTACGCAAAGCTCGAAAACTTTACTTCGGAGTACTCCGAAATAAGATTAAAAATGTTTGCTGGGTTTTTAGCAGTTGCAGCACACACATTGCACGAATACGGAGATGATGAGACTGCCTTATTTTGCCGTATTCGTTTGTTGGTCTGTCTGCCATTCTGTTTGTCTAGTGTGCAGTCTGTGTACGTGAACTTTTGACTGTCTTTTATAAATTTTAGGTTTTTTGCCTTTAGGTTGAGAGCAAGAAAAGTTAACTTGCCGTTTTGTGGAATTTATTTTTATGTTAGAGTTTCAAGTCCTTTGTTAGTTAAATTTAAAAAAAAAAATGCTAAAAATATTATTATAATGCCATTTATTTTGACAAAACTTAACTATCTGAAATAGCGTCACCCCTTTTGAAGTACACTTCTACACGGAGAGAAATGCTTTTCAATGTGTGATTGTTAACTAAAAACAGAACACTTTAAATGTACTTTTAATGGAGTTATATGAAAATAATAATTCCTACCCCTTGCATTTTATAATAAACAAATTCAATTTATATTTTGAAGTTGAGGGTATTAAGTAGAAATACCATGATCGATATTGTACTAGCAATATATGAGATTCTGAGTCCGAACTCTTTTTTTTACTTTCTAATACTAAATATGACAACAGTTTGAACGCACCAAATTCTTTTTTGTTGTTTTCAATTAGATGCAGGCTTAAAACGACCTGATTTTTAAACTTCCTTCAACATATGCACGTTTCGTGATAAACTAGAAGGAATGATTTAATGTCACATTCCTAATGAAATGAACTGGTACGAATGTACCAGTAAGTAAGAAAACTACCTCTATAGAATCATTAAATTTTACAAAAAGATTTCACCGATGCAGCATTAGCTACACTTTCACTTCCACTTCATCATAACAACAACTTCGTTTCAGTTTAACTTTACGTTAATTTTAACTGGATTTCAATTTCATATCAACTATAATTTAACTTGAATTCAGCTTGAAATCAATGCACTTGAACTTAGCTTAGATTTGATTTTTCTTCAACGTTTTTCATCTTCAATTTCACTGCAACTTCGCTATACTTCTACTTCAAATTCATCATCTTTTTAATTTCAGTATAACCTCAGATAAGTTCGCTTCAATTTTAAATTAACTTTGCTTTAACTTTATTTCCACTTCATTTCAGAGAAGTTGTTCAGTTTAATAATTTCTACTCTCGCTTCAAGCTCACCTCAATAAAACTAAGGAATCCTTTAAATTTTTCTTGAAATTCACTTTAAAAATACACTACATAACATTACATTACATTACACTACATAACATTACATTTCATTACATTACATTACATAACATTACATTACACTACATAACATTACATTACACTACATAACATTACATTACATTACATTTCATTACATTACATTACATTACATTGAATTACATTACATTACATTACATTACAGAACATTACATAACATTACATAACATTACATTATATTGCATTGCATTACATTATATTACATCACATTGCATTACATTTTATAACATTGCATTACATTATATTGCATGACATTACAATACATTACATTGCATTACATTACCTTACATCACATTGCATTACATTTGATAACATTACATTACACTACATAACATTACATTACATTTCATTACATTACATTAGATTACATTACATTACATCACATTGCAGTACATTCAATAACATTACATGACATTACTTTTCATTACATTACATAGCATTACATGACACTACATTACACAAATACTGATAAAATACCAAGTATCATACCTAAAATATTTTCTTTTAACATGTGTTCTTTGTTTTGTTATTTTTCTTAAGAAAAGGAATCAAACCAAAGAGCTAAAATTGGCTCATTTTCCTATTTTGTCCATCACAGGTTTACTCTGTAGGGAGCTGAGAGAATATTTCTCTTATGACAGCAACTGTGGCCTTTTTTTAATTCAATGTTTATAAAAGGAATTGAATTAAAAAAAAAAAATTCCTACCTAAGTCAATAGGTTGGAATTCACAGAAAATGCTTTGAGGTGCTCATGGGCTATACCTACCTTGGAGTAGATTTTAACGAATCAGCCAAGCAAAATTATTTGTGTACTATTTTGTATTTAAACTATATGCTTCTCCGAACTTGATTATCCAAAATATTATTCCATTACAAAAGTCATGTCCACGTCGGTGAAAATGTTAAGGATTATGAGGAAGGTTCATCCCAACTAAAATGTAATGCTACGCCAATGCTTAAGGCTTTAAGAATTCGATTTATACTCAACTATTACAATCTATGTAAGAGCGAAACAGGCAATGCCTAGTTTAATATAATTTTATGACAATTGCGAAAGCAATCATAATTTTCTAACCCATTCAAAACTCAAATTACTTGTAGCAATATCCTCTTGAAAAGATGAAAAAATAATGAACAAAAGCTGCGCAACAAATTCATCGTGTTCATACAAAAAACATAAAATTTTACGATTTAAGCATTTAGTAATGAACATTCACAAATCATAAAATTTTGCTCACATCATTTCATCGCAAAAGTGTTGTGCTGTCCTCAAACAAATTTTTGTTCAGAGTTTTTTTTTTTTTTTTTGCCCATTGAAAGCTTTACAATTTTAAAGGAGGGGAAGGAAAAAACCAAATCAGTCGTCGTCATAAACCCATGAACACATAAAAGGCCACTGAGCATTCAATACCGCACATGAACAAACCAAACCAGTTGAGTGACTGAACACACAATGTGAACATTTCGCTCATTTAACTTATTTGACGATTGCTCTTCCCCATCATCTCAATGTATGGATACGATCCAGTTGACATTTTTCCAAATGATTCCACTTCATCCCTTCTGGTATTTTTCTACATAAACGTTGTGTTTTAGTGGTATATATGTATATATTTTTTTTAATGTGATGTTAGTGTTTTAGGTTGGCACTTGTTTTTGAAAACACAATTTTCACGGTCGATTTGCATTAATGTTTCATTATTTTATTTTTAAGCTCTTCAGTACGTTTTCTGATCAAAAATGAAATTAAAGGTTTACTTTTAATAAAAACTTCAACTAAATACTTCGAAAGAAAAAAGCAATTATTGTTTTGCTTAAATATAATCCACCCTAATGTTTATCCCTTTTCAGCAATTTTTATTTAAGTCCTTATATTGTACAGTTTCCTTTTGTTACAATTTCCTGCGACGATAATTTCATCAAAGTTTCATTATGTTGATTATGATTGCGGCATTGATAATGATGACAATAATGACGATAATGATTCCATCATCATCATCATCATCAGCATGGATAATACGAGTAGTATATAGAGTTGAGTGTCGCTTAGCAGCTGGCTGGCTGGCTGCTATTTCTGTTGACATTAACGTTTGCGGATGACGTTGATAATCCTTATGCCATACAAAATCCTTCATAATCTGCGGCATGAAATCAATCAAAGTGTTAAACAGTCGACTGAGCAGACAACACGTTTTTCGCTCCTCAAGTGGCTGTGTGCTGGCGCTGCTCTTAATGGAATTTTATTGTTGGAATAGGCGTTGGCCCTAACAGTATTACTATCATATTTGTTGCTGCGGCTATTGTCGTCTTTGTCGCTGCTTTTGTTGCCATTAATAAAGTTTGAAGCTGTAAAAATGTGTGGCGGCAAATGTTGCGTTTAAATTGGCGCCTTTTATTAACCTAATAATTCGTGCGTCAGTAGTATTGCGAAGCGATAAAAAAAAAAGTTTTTCCATTTCGTTCTATTATTCCATTATTTTATTATATTTTTATTGCTAAACGATTGTTCTACAAGTAGGAGACTTAAATTAAATATCGAATTTATGTTAAAGTATTTAACTTTGTAATGGGTCATTTAAGTTGAGCAATTACAATGTGAAGCATTTGGTAACGCGATAAAATATTTGAGGTTAAATTTATATGCCTATTACATATAACAACTAAGCTTTTATTTGGTATGTAATTTAGAATTTTGGTATTTTTAATTATAACATTTGTATTGCATTTTAAATTTGTACTTCAGAGTGAGCGGCAGTTGACCGAAATATCAAATTCTGACAACTGATTTATTGTTTTATTTTGCGCTGCGCTGTAATTTTTTTAATTAAAAATTTAATTTTAACAATAAAAATGAGTTTTAATCTATAAAAAAATTGCATTGATACATTTCAACTTGTATTGGGTTTTTTATATTCAACTTTCAATATTTCTGCTATATATAAATATATATCTATCTATTATTTGTAAAATTTCTTTAATATTTTCTAAACTTTTAAAGCTCTTCTGCAAACAGCAATTAAAGAGTGCAAATAGAAACGGATATAAGCATTTCCAGCATAAGTTCAGCTTTTGTTGCTGTAGATTTGTCTACTGTAATTGCATTGTGCTCGAATTTTTCAAATGTCTCCATTGTGTTGGTAAAGTTCAGTTTCAAATAACTTAACCTTAAATTTCGCATTTGCTCTTTTTTTTTTGATACCACGATAATACAAAACGAGAGATAGACTAAAACAATGAAATGCAACAGAGCGTACGGAATTTTTTTTTTTTATTAAGGTGTCTTTAATTTGAATAAAATTTAAAAATTAAGTGACCTTAATAATGTTAACGTTAATTTATGTCTATAGCACTTCGGTACCTCTACCTCATTTATAAAAAATAATGATTAAATACTATCTTTGCTGCACATCGCAACAGCTTTATTAGAAAGATGACATGTGAGCTCTTTACCCCATTTTAATTTAATGCTCATACATTTCTAATGAACTTTGAAAATAACGTGAGTGGGTTTTTGTTCAATATCTTGACAATTACTGTATAAGAAGTTAGATTATATCAATTTTATACCCTGAATGTCTCCTCAAAATATTATTTGTCCACCTTTAAGCCATTTAAAATATTCAATAATATCATTGATAACCTTCGAAAAAGTCGTAATCGTGGAATTTTTTTTAAAAAATTGAATTAGTAATAAGCGCACACGGAAGCCCTCAATGTCATCTTACACTTGATGTCTCCTAATATATTCATTAAAGCAACCGCTGCCTGCAGTGTGATCCGACTCAGAGAAGCTGGCTGCTAGGCAGCAAAAAAATATGGGCACAGCTCCATCCTCGACACACTACCAAATGAACTAGCTAACATTCCAACTGATTACATCTGCCCCTCACTCAACTTCGAGAAAACTTTCAGGTGAAGTTTCCATAGAGGATTAAATGGGAGGAGGGCACTATCAATCTAAATGTTGAAACCATCATCTGCACTGATGGGTCAAAGATGGATTGTGGGGTAGGTTCAGGGGTCTTCTAATCAAAAGACAGAGAAATTTCTAAGTCTTTTCTACCCAACTCAGCCAGCGTCTTTCAAGCAGAAGTCTTTGCTATTCTAGAAGCCTGCAGGTCGGTCGGCAATTCTAATATGGAAAAGCTAGCAATCTTCTTCGACAGCCAGGCCGCCATCAAGGCTCTGAACTCGGAGACGATAAAATTCAAATTAGTAGAACAATGCAGGAAGAAGCTAACTAAGCTGGGTTGTCAGCTCGACGTAACTCTCATAAGGGTTCCAGGCCACAAGAACATTGAGAGTAATGAAAAGGCGGACGAACTAGCAAGGCGCGTTTACTCTCTTGACGAAACTAGAGCTTGCGAGCGCGTGCACAAACCGCTCGGTACACTCTTCTCGTTTTTTCTTTCCGAGGCAGCAAAGAACTGGAGAACCCTTAAAACCTGTAAAACATCCAGAGCAATTTGGTCATCCTGTAACAATTCAAAAACCACTGACCTACTGTCCAAGAGTCGAAGTGACATTGCGAGAATCAACGCGACTTGCACTGTACACTGGACTATCGGCAAGCATGCTGAAAAATTAGGTATTCCATTTAACCCTATTTTTGTAATATTATTTATTAAATATTGTTAAATATTGTTTCATAATACCTTTATTACCCCCTTACGTCTTCAATTGACAATTTTTAAGTAATTATATATGTTTAAAACGATGTAAATTAAGTCAAATCTTCTTAAACAGAGGTTTTTCGGACATGAAATTGATGTTGATTGAATTTGATTTCAGTAAATTTATTCAATTTTTTGAGTTATTGAACAAAACTTCTTTTTTGATCATTCTCAAACTTGTTAAAGAATAAATGCCTCAATCATAATCATGACATTATATCTTTACGCCAAATACTTATCATAGAAAATTATATCTAAAAGAATAGTCTGTAAGCCTGTAAAAAGGAGATAAAGAGAAAAATTTAATCAAAAAATTATAAATTTTTTATCAAATTCAAAAGAATTCCATTATTATGTAGTGCTTCTTAATTTTAAAATCGAAATCATAACAGCTGCTGTTTTCAACAATATCTCATTTGGAAAGATCCACTCTTATCCACATGTATGGCCATTGCAGAATAAAAAGGGGATATTGAATAAATATTTGGACTTCCGACTCTAAATGCTTAAAAAATGTTTATTCCAAAAGAGTTGAGTGTGGGAGCAATGAAAACTTTGTCCTAAGTTTTGTTTTGTATTCAAGCACTTCTTGGCGCAGCATTGAAAAGGTTGCAGCAGGTTATTTTTTTTTGTAAAAAAAATGAGTTTTACTTTATGCAGCAAGTTTTTCTCATTTGTGTGTGTGTGTGTGCGTGTTGTATTGTATTGTATTGTGCTGCTGATTTTTCTACAGCGTTTTTATTGTTCTTTCTTGTCACTTGCAGGTGTTTGTTAGTTTCATTTTTCTTTTTCATTCACCACTTCGATTTCGTACTTCAATAGTAACGAAACCTCATCGTTTCCATTAAAGTTTTTTTCTTCTCTTTCTCTCTTTTTTTTTTTTATTGCCGAGCAATGAGGTGATTTCTCATTGTTGTTGTTGTTTTGGCTAGCAACTACAAAACCAAATTCAGTGCAATACCGCCGCTCTGTGGTCAATACTGTGGGCAACCAAATACTTCGTATGGTTAGCTATTGAATGGAACCACTTGAAAGCTGCACCGGCTACACTGTGAAAAATGATGCTTCAAAACTTTGTTACCACATTTTTTATCGCTTTAGTTTTTTATTGCATTTTTTTTGGTGTTGTTTTTTTTTTTTTTGAAAGAAATATTTGCCTTTTTTTATGCTCAACGACCAATTTTACTTACACTTTAAGTTCGAAAGGAAAAACCGTACAGCTGCTACTGAACAACAAGTTTCCACCGCAAACTTTATTGCATTTTTTTCGCTACAACATTTTTATTGATTTCATGTGAAGTTTTCGATAATTTTTTTTTTTTTTTTTGTTCACCAAAGTGAAGTGAATGCGAAAAACTTGTACGGAATATTTTTTGTTCACTTGAATATTTAAACTTTTCTTTGAAAGATGGAGTATACAATTTATTAAAAGTAAAACTATTGAAAGACTCTTGATGTAAAATATTAGTTACATCAAATTAATATAGGACTGCTAGATGAGCACGAGACGAATCGGAACGTTCAAATAAGTATCATTTTATTTCATGAGCAAAAAAGAAAGGACAACAAAAGACAGTTACCGCACTTAAATTACTGGGTAACATCGTTAATAAATAAATTAAAAAGTAGCGAACCTAAATGACTTCTCTGAGGAACACCGGACTTTAGCAGTAGTGCTCTGGAATAATGCTCAACAATCTTGACAGTCATTACTCTGTCAGAAATATATGAGTCAGTCCATATTAAAACTTGAGGGTGAATACCCAATTTTTCAAGTTTTGCTAACAAGATAGAATGTTTCACGCTATCAAAAGCTTTTGAGAAATCGGCATATGAAACGTCAAAATGCGAACCACCGCATTAATGGCAAAATTAGTAAAAATGATTAAGTTAGAAGTGGTGGATCTACCGCTAAAGAAACCATATTGTTGATTAGCAATATAATTACGATATAATTATAAAAAATTTTGTCCAGTATTTTCAGCATAATTGACAACTTAACAATAGGTCTGTAATTTTCAATCAAAAACTTTTGACCAGACTTAAAAATCGGTGTAACGCACGCTGTTTTCCACTCCTTCAGGGAGATGCCAGAAGAAAGCGATTTGTTCAAGATGAAACCCAATGCGCTGTGCAAAGTAGAAGTACAATTTTTTTAAGAATAAAGGAGTAAGCAAATCGAATTCAGCACTTTTAGTAAAGTCAAATGCAGATATCGTGTTTTTAAATTCAAGCCTATCAAAATTATTTTTTAAATTAGACACTGGACTATAACTTTTAATTTCCCCGCTTCATTCATGAAATTCCAAAAATATATATATGCATTTTACGCTTTTCATGCTTATTCGACTGCGTACTTGATTCTCTATTTCTTGTGCAATATAAAAAATGTAAACTCTTTTCAACTATAATATATGCTTATGATACAGAATAGCATAACTACCCAGTAGGAACTCTTGCAAAAATAAATTTTAAGAATTAAAAGTAGAAATCGCTTTCTAATGCAAAATATATTCTAAAACTTTCTTACGCCTTACTTTATAGCACTTATACAGATATTTTAAAATTTTAATTCGATTTTTCTATGTTGGATCTTACAGCAGCAGGAAGTTGATACTGAATTTTTGCAGAAAATCTTAATCCCAGCTAAGGCACATTACCACCTATTTAGGGACTCCCCCAACTTGGGAAACCAGCATAAAAAATAACAAGTAAATGGAAGTCATCATGTCGGGCCAACTTTCTCTTTGAAATAGGCAATCTCTTTAATTTTGCATTAACAACCCCTTGCGCCTGTACTATGCAATGCAAAATGGTGTGTTGTAAAAATTTTTTGAAAATATAAATAACATCATTTTGGAATTAATTCTTGCATGCTATTGCTACTTCCATTAATTTTCTACTGGGGCATCACAGCATACATTCAAATGTGCGTTCAACAGCACCAAAGCATACATTAAATCTCTTATTGTTGTTACTTATTGCTGTTGTTGTTGCTGTTGCTGTTGCTGTTGCTATTGCTGTTATTATCGTCACATTTTTCACACACCCAACATTGAGCGCGCGTGAATGGAGCACCGAAAGAAGAATTTAACTGCTTGTCCTTTTTCTGCGAGATTTCATGCAGTTTTACTTTTAACAGACATACGCTATTCAACATTCACCACATTGCCCACATTTTGTCTATTGCATAGCATACAGGATAGTTGGGTGGGGTGGGTGATGGGGGGAGGGGGCTTGAGGCTACCATAGAGTGAATAAATAGAAAATTCAAGACAATAAAATGCACTCGACAATTTTCGCTTTGTCATTGAGAGAAAGAACTTTCTTTAAAAATTTTTCTATTTTTTTACTGTTGTTGTTCATTTCCTTTAATACCGCTGGTTGTTGTTTTGTTTTTTTTTTTTTTTTTTGTGGAATTTATTGTTGCTCATAGCTGTTGTTGTTGTTGTTTTCATTGTGGCTTATGTGACTTTGCCAAAGGCACTTTGTTTCAAAATGAATGTCGACATTTTTATTTGAGTTGAGTTGAGTTGAGTTGAGTTAAATTAAGTTGCGTTCTAAGTTTGCTGTTACGTTTTTTGAATTTAAAATTTAAAGTTCCATTCTTTTGCTTTTCTTTTCAATTATACTTTTTTTTCTATCATTTCCGTAGTTTATTTTCTCCATTTTCGTTGTTTTTTTTTTCAATTTCATTGCGCTAATAATTTTTTCTCGAGCCAAAAAGTAGCATATATTCTAATCCAGGACATTTCTGATATTCTTAAAACCGGTGCTCGTGTTGCCTCAAAGCATTAGATATTTTTTGATGTTTACCTGTCAAATTTAAAATAATGATCCTAGGAGTTAGAAGTTGTAATTAAGTTTTTTGCGGTAATCTGAAAAGATGGAACAGAATTTAGAAAAAAAAATTTAAATTAGTTGATTTTTCCTAATTTTCAATCGCTGTTAGCAAACGCTTAAATATTCAATATTATTCTTTTTTAAGAATAATTCTTTTAAAACTGTTGGTAATAAAGGTTTTAGCGTACCAAAAGAATGCAGTAATTTGAATTTTTGTTTGACATACTTTAATGTTTAGCCATTAAGTGACGTTCCCATATGCACTCACGCATACATACAAGCTCTTATTATGGGACAACCAAACGATGAAACTTTCTTTCTTTTGTTTATTAACTACATAAGGTGACGTCGATAATGTGTCAGAAAGCCACTTAAATACACGCACACATAATCACCAAAATTTAAAGAGAAAAGTTTTCAAGGTGGCTCTAATTTGTATTAAATAATAATAATATAAAAGTTTTGTTTGGAACACATTGACAAAGAATAATTCATGGATAATGTGATCATCTGCAATATTTTCAGCTGATGTTCATACCTCGAAATAGAGATTTTGGGTGTGCTGAATTTGAAGTTACCTACCGAATTTCCACATCACTTCATAACTTTTATCAGTTAGTTTTTACTATTAACTATCGTACGCAATCCTTCTAAAATATTGAGATTAATTGTGAATTAAATGAACAAAAATTTTAATTTTTTATAATTTTCCATTTTTATAAAGTATTTACTTTATTAAAAAAATTACATATTTCATAAAAATATTGATGATAAAGATACGGGCGAATTAATTAAAAGAAAAAACTGTAATAAAGGTTTGCTTTGGGCAGTTTTTCCAGACTTAACTTTTTTTCCAAAAAAAATTCTTTAAATGCTCTTCTCAATTATGCCAGCTGATTACGGTTATGCTGTCGTGGTATTTGTACTCTGCATTCCCATTGTAATAGTTCGCTTAGCAAACTAGAAGGTTCTTTCTCAATCTGCCACTTTATTAATTAATTCATCGCCACCTGATTGTTCATATCAACTGCATTATTGATTGGAGATTGACCAACATGACTTTTGGTTATCTTATCACGCTGGATACTGATGTTATATTGATAAGTTTTCTTTCGAGTTCGATACAACGGCGAATTCATTTAGCCACTGTTTTCTGTCAGCCAACGCATTGGACTTTGATGATTCTCTTCTTTGAAAATTGATTAAGGCAGTTATTTCATATTGTACTTGGTATTTCCTGCGTCAATTTTATCTGATATCTACTTTCATTTTGGTTTCCCATTAACTGCATGTATTAATTTTTTTTTTTTTTCTAAAATCGAAAGCTCAATGAAATTTTACATTTTGAATCGCATGTTACTCATACGTCATGTTAAGCAACATTTAAGTTTTTGTATTTCATCTCCGCGAGCAATTAAAGACAAAATGTAGTGTTTCAATTTAAATCCACTCTAATGCTTATGCGCACACATATACAACAGCTCATAAAAAAAAAACAAAAAAGTGCAACTCATTTGCATAGCAGTTTTTTTTTTATGTTGCACGCCTTTCGTAAGAGAGTTTTTTAAAAGCTTGAGAATTATAGAGTCAAAGTTTTTAACACTTTTTTTTTTGTTTGCAAAATAAAAAGAAAAAGTACTACTAAGTAATGGCATAAAGAAAGAAGTCTGTTGCCTGCTTCATAAGCCACACCACATAAATATGTGCACATGCAGCAAAATATACTTAAATACATACATACATACATACATACTTGCATGCATATACAGAGACTAATGCGACATGTGCTGTTTCATCTTGACGCTGCATAACTTAGGCCATATATCCGTATTGCTATGCTATGATACAAAAGTGTTGTTGTTTATGTACTATTTAATATACATATGTACATATGCTTATATGTATGTAACTGTATGTGCGTATGTACAACCTGATATTACTTGGGGCGCTGCTAATGAAGCGTACAATTTCAATTAAGCTCCATTAATGAGATTTTCTTGCTTTTTCTTTCAGCGTTATTTATTTTCTCTCTTTTTTAAAGCGAACGTTTTTACTTCATTTTTTAATAGAAAAAAGTTTTGATAACAATGGAGTAGTAAATGCATTTCTCTATTGTTCAAAGAAATATGAAAGATCTTTAGATTAAAGTTAGTTTTGTTTTAAAAAAAAAACTTACAGCTGAATTTTCTTAAAAAAGTCAAATGAGTTGAAACGAGCGCAGGTAAACCACAATATAGTAAAGAAAGCTCTGATAAATATGCAATGCAATTTGATGCAGCACTCAGATTATTGCACTCATTCAAGCACCGTTTTATCAGTGTTCCTTTAAGGAAATTATTTATTTTAAAGTGGCAACTTAAACATTTGAAAAACATGCTGCCGCTGGCAGTGCTTGGAACACAAAATACATGCATACAACAACAAAAACAGCAAAATACATAACAAGCAGCATTTGAATGAATCTGCATATTCCGTGAACGCTTGTTATTATTATTATTATAGCTGTTGTTGTTGTTGTTGCTATTGTTGTTTCAACATTACATTATCACTGAAGCATACAAAATTACATGTTAAAAAAAAAAATTATAGAACAAGTAGCAGAGGAGGAGCAACGCATGCAATTTTGTTATTTCTTGCATAATTTAAATTAAATATTTTATGAGTGTGCATAGCGCAATCACTGAGAAAAATTTAAGAAAATGTTTAATAATTAATTTACTCAATGCTTAATCAAATCCCCACAATTTGCGTGAAGTAGCAAACATTTTTTAAAGATACTTAAAAAATATTTACTTTCGTCCTTTCTTAAGAGCCTGTCTGAAATAAAATGTACGCTAATGACAGAAGTCATTTCTATGAAAAAAAAAACAATAATACAATTCATATTTAATATGAAACATAAAAACGAAATAAAACTGCCAACATCAACTGCAAATTAAAAGTTCTCAAACTTTATAGCTCATGTTAAAAATCTGACTTAAACCGGAAACTTCTCAACTTTTACACAGTAAGTAAGCAACAGAAATTTTTGTAAGCGAACAACATTTTGTTACGAAACCCAAACATTTGTAACATCTACTGCAGCGTAAACAACTTGGGATGCCAAGAAAAATACAAAAACTTTGTAACGCCTGGCACTTCACGTAAGCTTTTCATTAAATTACATGAAAATCAAAAATAAAAACTCAAAAAAAAAAAAAAAAATTGCTAAGAAAACACAAAAACTTGTGAAAACTTTGCAGCACAAAGAGTGTGAGCAACGAACGATTTTGGAATTTCTACTTAATGCAGTCAAGCAAAACGCCTACATACGTGCCACGCCTACTGTAGTTGGCACAGTAACAGTACGCCGCCAGTGGTAACAGCTTTCGCCAGCAGTTTTGACGAGCTTTCTCTTACGTACGTGTTTTGTGGTATTTGCTGTGTCGCCACTGCATCATTGCCTTTTACTTTAACTCTTGCAGGGATTTGATTCTCTTGTGGACTTGTGACAACCCTTATTAAATAAATTTTGTATGACAAAAGAATGCTATAATGAATATATGTATCCAGATATTTTCTTTTCAAAATTAATGAAAAAACATGAATTTGGTTTTTGAAGTAATTTTTTAGTGCTGATATTTCAAAAATCTTTACTTGTACCCACACTTTTGTATTAACATTTGTGTCACCAATTAAATTGACTGTTAGCGGAATACTTGAAAAAAATGTTTTTCTTTTAGACTTTATTTCTTACAGAATGTGCTATTTATTGTTCACAATTTTAAGCGGCAAAAATAAAAAATTAGAAGTAGAAAGAACAACGAGTACTCGTATAAGCAGCGAGTAGCAAACTTAACAACTTCAACATTTTACTCGCACATAGCTAGCGAATTGTCGAATAAATTGTACCCGAAATAATGCAATGTAGCAACACTCCGCTGCGTAAGGGTTAACAATGTTCGTCCAACTTACGGAACATCAAAATTTCTTTGTCAGTATTTCATCTTCTTTTATTTCAACTTGTCATTATTTAACTTTATTTCTCTGGCAGCTACATCTGTGGCAATGAACAAATATTTGCTTGCTTCGTCTGACATTTGGTTTGATCTCTCTCGCTCTCGCTCTCGCACACTTTGTATCTTTCTCTAACTAATGCTTTTCATTAACAAGTTTTAAAAACTTAACTTTTATGCAACTGTCTGCATAGCCTTTCATGTTGTTCTTGACGCTGCCGCTGCTGTTGTTGGGGTTTTTGTTTCGTTTCCTCAAAGTTACGTTTGTTTAGTTTTGTGTCATTGCGAATTTCAGTCGCATTTGCTCAGAATAACACAGTAAAGTTCTTACCAAAATGTCAACAGAAATTATGAAGCAATTAAGAGAGTTCTTAAGACAGATAATAAAAATGAAAAGTTTACAAAGATGGCAGGATGCATAATCGTAGAATTTTTTTGATTTTTTTTAGTTTTTGTTGACTTAATGCATCATTTAGAATTTTTTTACGGAATTATCAAACATTATTATATACTTCTTTTCTCTTAATACAAAGAAAGAAAAACTATCTGATAGATTAACTTTTTCCAGGAAGCTGTTAATGCTTATTATGCTCCAACAAAAAAAAATGTATGGAGCGAGGCTTAAAAGCTTTTGTAGTATTAATCTTCTGTTTTTTTCGCTACACTTTGTAAGTTTCTTAAGCAAAGTAATGCAATAAACTTGCAATGAAACCAATTATATTCTCTTAAGCAAACGTAGTTTCATTAGACTAAGAACATATTTTTTGCAATTAATGGGAGAAACTTCATTACGCACTACTCATACGTCATGGTGAGCAGCCATCACTGATACTGAATATACATACGTATAGTTAATGTCCTTTGAATAACAATATATCCAAAGGAAAAATAAAAACAAGAATTTAAAGAAAAATTATGCCAATTAATTTTCTGTACTTATGTAGAAATGTTCAAAAAACATTGGTGTCTTGGTAAGGGTATATAGTACGAAAATTATCGAAATCGGTAATATTGTATTGTAATTGTTACACAATTTTGCATCGGAAGTCCAGCTACAAATTTCGATACGCACCTCTCTGGCCAGCTTAAGGCTGTCAGTATTTGGACCGAGAGGTTGCGTCACTAAATTAACTCATCTGCGTACTGTTCCAATATTCCTACTTTGTTGATATATAATAGTTTGAATATAATGCTGCCGTGTTTGCCTTCCAGTGAGTGAAATATTGTCCCAAATTGAGAAAACTTCAGCTCAAAATGAAATATAATAAGCTAAAACTTTGTAATCCATAAGTTTTTTAACTATTGTCATAGGTACATCGTGAATTTTTACTTGAGATTGTGACCAAGCATTTAAGGATTAAATCTAAATAAATTTGATCAATATCGATCCAAAAGTCTTTGCGGAATGCGCAGACATTGATGGACATAGCTATCATTTTATTTATATAGATGATCTGTGAAATTTTGGAATCAATTTTGTTTTAGAATACTCAATTTCGTCTAACTCTGCGCTTCTATACTACAAATTTCCCATCAGATTGGCGGAATTATTTTCAGAAAATCGTAAAAACTATATTTCCATCCAGGATGAAGTAATGTCTATTAGTATATGATTTTGATGGCCGAATTTCTTGTAATTGAAGCCACTTTTATATTTTCATTTTCCATTTCAATTACGCACATATAGCTTTTTCGCTAGTCAAGCAAACAAAACACAAAAGTACATTCAGTGAAAAAGCTATATGTGCGCATTTGAAATCGAAATAATATAAAAGCATTGTACGCACATATAGCTTTTTCGCTGACAAAGTCAAGCAAACAAAACACAAAAGTACAATCAGCGAAAAAGCTATATGTGCGTACAATGTTTATATGTATAATACATATGTATTTCCCATGATAAAAAGTTATTACGAAAATAACAGTAAAACAAAAGTACGCAGAATGCAAGCACGATTTGCATAAAGTAATTTAAAATGTTGCTTTTATTATTTACTTTGAAAATAGTACCGTAGGGTGGCTTGGCAATGATGAAAAAAAAATTGACATTTCAATTTTGAAAATTGGGGTTTTTGAGAAAATCTGCCTTGTTTTTTTTTCATAAAACGCTGACCAAAACAAAAAAAAAGGACATTACGTTTTTCGCATACATTAAAAGCAAAATTTTTTTTGAGAAGACCGGGAATTTTTTGAAAGACTTGGCAACTCTTGCTATAAATATTTTTCTTAATAAAGAGAATAAATTCGGTTTTCAATGGAAATTTTTATATTTTTAAGGAGCTAACCAGGCTAACCTAAAATGCTTTCTACTGAAATATAATTTGATTCAAAATTGCACCATTAACGTCAAAACTTTCCAATAGACAGATACTTTGTTTCTGCACTCATTTACATTTATGTATGTATGTGATTCGTAACTTAAAAGTTAACCCCCATTCAAATTAAGCACAACAATTTGCTGCGACAATAATTGCAACAAAAACATGAAGACAAAGTTGTAACCAACATTTAAGGGAACGACCGAACTCATTTGAATTTTTTTGGAAAAATTGATGGCGTTGGCGGTGTTGAGTTAAACCAACAATTAAAGCAATGCAAACGATAAAAATGCAATAAGAGAATTCAAAATAAAACACACAAAAAAAAACGTAAAATTTGCATTTTTAAAATGGCGGTGAATTCAACACTTGCAACAAGCATACAGTGTTACACCAACATAAGCGTTTTAAAGTTCAAATGGGCACAAAAGAAGCGATATAAATTTAACAGTTAAAGAGTGAGAAAGAAAGAAACGTAAATACGAGATGACGCAATTTGAAATTTTTGTAATTTTATGCAGAATGACAATTTTTCGTAAGCGGAGCAACAGCTGCATCCACATCCGCTGCTGCATCAACAACAATTGCAGCGATTTTGGCAGCAGCAGCAGCAGACTCATACGCTCCAAAATGAATGGGCGAGCGAGAAACGTATAATTTAATTAAAAAACTTTCGCAATTAAATGCAAAATTGGTTTCAATTTGGTTTCAGCCAGCAAATTTTTCGGTTTGATTTTTTTCGTTTTTATCTTTTTTTGGCCAACCCTTTGCTGTATTGTGTCTTTTTTTCTTCTTCTCCTTTATTGCAGATGAGCTCCATGGTGATAAAACTCTTGACTGAGTGGGCGTACGTTGCAATGACACTAAGTGTGGCTGCAGGGTAAGGAAAAAAATTTTTCTTTTTTTTTATAACAAAGGGTTTTCAGGTTTGTGGTCCTTCCTATCCTTTTTTGACATGGGACGATTGTGGTTAATGGTTGCTACTAACTTTTTTCACTCACGTCTTTTTTTATATTTTTTCTTTTTTTTTTGGTTTATTCAAATATTCTTATCAAGTTGGTGGCAACATTGTTAAGCGAATTTCGAAAAAGTATAAAAATATCATATTAAAAAATGTGAGAAATGTATCAGTAAAATGTGCGCTGATATGAGCACCAGCTTCCAATATCCTTTGACACGTTCTCGGTCATTTATGTAGTAGGTGATATGATATTTTGACTGTTCATATTACGCATATGATAGGGTGGGAATTATATTGAATTTATGTAACAGCTTACAGTGCTTTAAGCGAAAAATTCGGTATCGAAATTGAAGCAAGTCCTTAAATAGGCTGTCACTGCTGATTTTTAAAACAAATTTATATGTTTCACTTTTATTATTATTATTATTATTATCCACCCTAGAGATCATCTACAAATGGCAACAATGTTTATTTCAATTTATTCGTTGCGTTGACCTATACGCAGTACAGAAATTTACATTTAAATGCAAAATATCCAAAGCAAAATATCCCTATTTTACAGTGCCTATACCAGTAATACCCACCCACTGCTTAATGCTATAGATACTGTTAAAGATACTTCCGCAACGTTTCATGCTGTTGTTATTGTTGTTGTTGCTGCTGTGCTGTGAATGTAACTGCAAACGATGCCTATCAGAAAACTCATAAATTGTGAATTTGATGCTTTTGTGGACATTCAAATTATCTCGTTTGTATTTAGATCAGTGTTTTTCTCTGTGCTTTTTATTAAAGTAAATATTTCGTATTTTGTGTATTGGAAAAGAGGTCATAAAACATCAAAAATTTCTGCAAAACATTCGATAGACAAAATGTAAAGCAAAAAAAAAAACATTTTTTTACGATATGTACTATGCTCCAGAGTATTTTACGATGCCTACTGGTATAAAATAGAATGCAGTCATAAAAACAAAAGTAACCTAGCTGGGAACTCCCTTAACGTTACATAGTAATCTTATTTTATTGATAAACAATTTTCTTTAAGAATAAAATTTTACTTTACGGCAAAATAAGGAGCTCTTAGCAATTCTTTCAAGAGCTCTCCTAATGAAAATTTCAATTTAAATTATATAATAAATTCTTCTAACTGCGATGACGATCCTGAGATTAGTTTAATTATGATACAAGATATCCTGCCATATAATATGCACACGTTTTTAGTTCAATATTCGCACTGAAGGGTGCGCTAGCGTTGACTTTAAAGGTTTTCTTCAAAATCGTTTTTTATACCCTACACAGAGGGTATATTCACTTTGTCATTCCGTTTGTTACGCATAGAAGGGGGCGTGGCAGGTAAAGAAAAGTATATATATTATTGATTAGCGTTACCACCTGAGTCGATAAAGCTATGTCCGTCTGTCTGTCTGTTTGTGAGTATGTCTGTCGGTCTATCTGTGTGTGTGTGTGTGTGTGTCTGTCTGTCTGTTGAAATCACGTTTACGGAAAAACTAAGTAAATTAATTCAATGAAATTTGGCACACAGGTCACACTTTCTTGTAAGCTGCTAACGTATAAAATGAGCGAAATCGGGTCACGACCACGCCTACCACCCATACTCTATGTAAATATACCTCAGCCCATTTTGGAAAAGTTGTTGCGATTTTGATGAAATTTGGTGATTTGGTGAACATGTGAACACAATTCAGATTGAGCTAGGTTTAAAATTTGCAAAGGCTCTTAAAGGGGTGTGGCACAGTTCCAAATTTTAACATTTACAACGCCATAACTCATAAACCGTGCAAGATATTGTGATGTAATTTGGTACACGGATACAGATCATATATATATTGAATTGTGTTTAAAGTGGGCAGAATAGGAAAAGTGGGCGTGGCACTTTTTAACAATTAAAAATTTTGATTTCGTATAATTCAAAATTGGCATATTCGATTTTCATACAAATTTTAGCGATGATACTACTGAGAGCAGTCATTAATACAAGCTTCGTCAGTATACAGGAAAAATACGTTGAAGGGCGTGGCACAGCCCACAATATTTATAAACGTTTTAATTAGAGAACTAACAACGTAATCGTATTGAAATTTAGTATGGCAGATATACTTGCTAAAAGGTATCTTCTTACGAAAATTTGGCACAGTAGAACCGGTGGGCGTGGCACCTCCTATATAAGCAAAACGCGTTTAATGCTATAAATAGTGTGCAATGAGAGTAATCTTCATAAAATTTGGTGCATAGATGTCAATTATTATAAGCTATAAAATTAAATAAATTTCAACGGGATTTCATCAGTTGGCGTGGCACCTCCCATATTAACATAAAGTTGGAAGTGATATTTTAAAATAACTATTGCAGCAATTTGCATGAAATTTGATGTAGGTAGTTAACATGCTATAAGGTATGTCAGCAACTGAAGCGGGCGAAATAGCACCATTGGGCGTGGCAGCTCCCATACAAGTAAAGTACCTTAAGTGGCATATCTATCGAAATATATGAGCAATCATACTGAAATTTGGTAAAAGAGGTTTGTTTATGGAAAGCTATTTTTGGACCCAATTTAGTCTCGTTTGTATCAGTGGGTGTGTAACCGCCCTAAATTTTAAGGTTAATTAAGGCATATATCGCAAACTATTGAAGCTATTTTGCTAAAATTTAGTGGATAATGTTGATGTCAATGACGAATATAATTTATTGAACCAAAAGTAGGCGGAATCGAAGAAGTGGGCTTGGTTAAGCTTGTTATATTGATTGTACTGGTATCTATAAGAGATTGTCTAAATTTCAGTATTCACCATTTATATACAGTTGAAGAAGATGAAATAAATGACGATGCATAAGCTGCAATAAATGTAAATGAAATTATGCTCATAGTTTTCCATCTACGTAGCAGAGCAGAGAAAAGTGCACATTCATTTGAAGTTGTAACTACAAATGCAGCTATGGTATGGGCAAGCTCTCTTTGATAAAATATAAATATATCTTTACTATATTTTTTTCGCTTTGGCGATTTTAAGTGCTAAGCCAAGTAAAAAATAAAATAAAATTCAAATAAAAGAATAATATAAAATTGAAAAATACCCCCACGAGGCCAATGAAAATCAACTTAAGTGCAGTTAATGGAAATGACAGTGAAAAATATGAATCTATCCACGAAAAATTGTTGCATTCAATTGATATTTGAATAAAGAATCTTATTTGCAGATATTATACTAGCAGCTTATGCCATATTGAGGGGTTCTTTATCCGAGGCTTTTTTAGTTTTCATTGGATTCTTTTTTTTACGTGGCGGGTACCAAACCCTGCGCACAACCCATTTTACTTCCAGGGAGGACGCGCTGCACACATTCGCTCACTATCTCAGCGGATGCAGAGATAGCTACCCAGATGGAGCCAGCGGGGAGGCTGTGTGTCAACTTGCTAATGGTTGGCTCAGAGATCGCTCTGGCAATCCCCAGGTGGAAAGCAGTCAGAAACTTTACTCTGATCAACCAAAAGCCAATCCATCCAGAAAAATTCTTCGCAAAATCTTCGGTCCTGTTCGCGTCGGCGACGACTACCGTATTCGAATGAACCATGAACTGTACGAGCTCTACAATGACATCGACATAGTCAAGCGCATCACTATCCTACGTCTGCGCTGGCTGGGACATGTTGTGCGTATGGACGAAGAAGCTCCGGCGAAAAAGGTGTTTGATGCGGAAGCCGCTGGGCGACGACGGAGAGGAAGACCATGCCTCCGATGGAAAGACCAAGCCGAAGAAACCCTATCCACGCTTGGTGTGCCTGATTGGAGAAGGCGCGCGCGAAGCAGAGGCGCCTGGAGAGAGCTTTTGAGGTCGGCCGTAACCCGGTAACGGGTTGTTATGGCCACCCAAGCAAGCAAGCTTATGCCATATAGTTTATTTTCTTCAGCTTAAAATTAAACAGAGTGAGGACGAATGCATTGAATTTTATATGGACTATCATTGAATGGAAATATTCTACTAGAAAATTCTAATAGAAGTAGGTACTGGTACTGTGCAACTCTTTTGCCATTTTTCTGCTCTATATATTTGTATTTTTCATTTATATCCTTTAATTTCTCGTTTGGTTTTAGTTTTAACTAAAAAATATTTTTAATTAACCTCTTTTCGTATTCAACAATTTAAAAATTTAATTTTCTTTTAAATGACTAGAATTTATTATATTTATAATAAAAAACATATTTACTTCATATGTTGCAATACGTGCGTAACAAAAGAAATAAAATGCCTATAGCAATTTAACATCCGTTTCCGTTGTGCAACAATTTGTTTCAAACCGGAAGTAAAAGTTTGTCTCTTCTTCTACTGCCCAAATGCTGCCGCCGCCATCCATCCAGTTGTTGTAGCAGCTCTATACACAATCATCCATAATTTCCCTAACAAACCGAACGTTAACAATTTGGCTGTCTGTAAATTTAATCAATTTCATGCTTTCTGACTCCAAAAGTTTCAGTTATCTATATTCGCTTTTTATGTTTGTTTTGTCCCCCTCTTTCTCACAAAAATATTAAATGTCCTTTAGACTACTCGCTCGTTTTATTGTCCTCGCCAGCTGGGGAGTTATTATTAATATGATTGTTTTTGTATTTATGCAAGTTTTATACTTTCTTCAACAATATAAAGTGCTATACTCAATCAACCACCCATCAACATCCTGTCGGTTGGCCCACATACTGCGTACGATTTTGATAGAGATTCAAGAAAAATAATTCCGGTTACTTAGAAAGCTTTTAGCGAATTAGAATAAGAGATATAAAGTTATATATGTAGTATGTATATACGAGTGGATAGCTAGATATATGGACAGATATATAGATAGATAGGAAAAAAGATAAATTAAAAGATTTTTAGATAAAAAGATAGATAGATAGACAAATGTATAGATAGGTAGATAGATCGATTGATATAAAGTAAAGAAACAGAGAGATATGTATATACAAATAGATAGATAGTTTGATAGATAGTTACATATATAGTTTGAAAGATTATTAGTTAAATAGATAAATGTGAAATGGATTAACAGTTAAAAAGATAAATAAATAAAGTCTTGAAGCCAAAACCCTAATGTCTGATAATATTTTTCTCATGAGCAGTTTTTCAAATACTTATCATCTCTAACTGAACGCATTTTCCCATTGTTACTGACTGTGCACTCTTTCGTCATTGCGTCATTCACTCCAAGCAAAATCAAATCCTTTATCAATGGTCTACCCAAGTGGCCAATTGGGACAGATTATTCGCATTCAATTTGTGATTTGTTTTCATCTCGAGTGCTTCGAATAACGTAGCTACCGTCTTCCGGTTCATCGTTTCTTATGTCTGCTATTGTTGTTGCCTTCATTTGTCAGTCCGTTACATCTCTTCGACAGACAGTTTGTATGGCCATTTGTTTGTTTGTTTGTCAGTCAGCCAGTCAGTCAGTCAGTCAGTCAGTCAGTTTTTGCGCATTTTTCCGTTATGTCAGTTATAAGCAGATTTGCCATAAAATATTTTAACAAATTTTTATTTTTATGCTATGGATTTTTACGTTTCATTTATTTTGTCTGTATTCGGTAACAGTTCGACCAACTATGATTTTTATTGTTCTTTATTTTTTCTTCTTTTCTTTTTTTTTGTATTTGTCCTGGTGTCATCATTTTCGATGTCGTTATCATTTGTTAGTTTTTTGGTTGACTTATTGAATTGAATGCTTCAGTGGAATTGGTATGGTTAATTGAAATTAGATTTGTTTAATGACTTTTTTTTTTAATGCTATTTGTATTAAGTAATAAATTTATTTTTTTAGTACAAGTATTATAGAAAAAAACTAGCAGTAGCGTTTTTATTATAGAGAATATTTCTTACGCCATTCAAGAATTAATAGAGGTAGATGTGCGATTAAATGCTTTCATCATTCTGCTCTAGACTCCTTTTTTGCATGGACGTAATAAACGGTCTTTTGCTATAGATATTACTTTTCTTTAAGTAGCCATGTTATGCCTGATGCTTTCCCGCTTGAAGTAAAGCTTGGTTTGTGCTACTAAAATTGTTTGCAAAACACTTTCATTACTAAGTAATGTTGATATTTACGAATTTGTTCACAATTTTCCCAAATCACAACATTCTTCTTATTTTCTAAATAACCATTTTTAAATTTATTTTTCAATATATTTTACGAAAGATTTATTGCACTGAAAATATGGAAATTACTTTGTATGTTCATATGCACATACATTTTTCATGAAATTTTAAAAACTTTAAAAGGGAGTTTAAACAAAATACTTTTTATTATAATTTCTCAAAAATCAAATGTCCCATTCAATTTGAATTTAATATTAACAATCAAAATACAATAATTCATATTGATTTTAAATGAAAAAATTACAATAATAAATCGAAAATTTCAAATAATCTAAATGTAAATAAAAGTCTATTCATTGACACATGAAATAAAAAATTGACACATGTAATAAAAACGAATATATACAAAAATTTAATCAAAGTTTTAGCTATGAAAATAAAAAAAATATTATTTGCAATGCGAAATTGCTAGTGATAAATAGAATAATGTGTTATTGTACTATAATTGATAGAAACACATACGTCATTCAATTTCAAGTTAGAAAAATTACATTTGTAAATACAATAAATAAATATTTTTTTTTTTTTTTTATAAATTTAATATAACTGTATGAAGGTACTATGTTATATGTTTCTCAATTTACGTTCAATATCACAAGTATCGTAATGTTCTTATACAACATACCGTGTAACGTTCAAACCGTGCAATCAAATCTTGAAAACTGAAGAAACGAGCGGAGTTAGATGCTATGCTTCACATGGGCTTGGCTCTAAGCGTAATAATAAAAAAAAAAAAACGGCGGGTTGCACTCTGGGAGTGCCGACAGAAGTGAGAACTTAAAATAATATAATTGAAATTTGTTTTCATGATGTTTTGTAATGTTTATGGAATAAACACCACCAACACCAAGCAACTCATGGCTGTCTCTTTCACAACAGTAAAGAAAAAATAAATGGAGGAAAGCTAATGTCAAGTTTTCAGCTTTTAAAATCCAGCGTCATCCTGTGTCGTAACTCAATATATGCATACGCCCGAAAGCACGCAGCAAATTTCTAAAATTACCATATACGAACAACCAAGACAACAACCATGACGTCATCACATGGTTGTTGTCTTGGCTACTGATCTATCAACATACCCTTAAAGCATGCTACATAATTTTAAAAATATTGTCATTGTGACGTCATGAATGTCGGTGTCCTGTCGCCAGTTTATACATTTTTCCTCACCCGCACAACGTGCCTAAAGAAGTTCTCACTTCAATAAATATAGCTGAAATTTTGTGTGTAACTCAAAGAAATGCTCCTTAATAACTTGCGCATCACTTAAATTAAATTGTTTCATTTAAAGAATAGCAGAGAATGGACATAAAATTTATTCTTAAGTCAAAATATTTTTATGTTCAATCAAAGCGTGCGATAAAAAGTGGTGAATCCTCAATTTAACTTTAATTGACAAAAGAAAATAAATAAAATGATTTTGGTGTAAATTATATGAAATAATAAAAACAGGTGAATTTATTATTTAAGCAAACAAAGGAAGAGCGATAATACAAACAGAAACAACAATGCCAGAAAATAAACGGATGGCTGATTTCGAATGTTGGAAAAATTTTACAAAATACAAAACAAACAGCAGTGGCACGAACCAAACAAAAAAAAAAAATCATAATAATAATAATAATTTTGCACGTTTGCAATTTAAGCGCAATACAATTAAGACAACAACAAAAATGTAAAATAAAAAAACAAAAACACCAACAGCAGCTATGAAAATACCAATGCACAAAAATAATAATAATAATATTTACTTTGCGCAGTTACGCTTGAAATTGTAGTTATCCTGTTACAAATTTGTTTGCTGTTTTAAAATTTTTTTGTTTTTTTTTTTCACATCCTTTTTTGCGTTGGTTTTTTTTTTTTTGGTTTTCGTTGTCCTTGCAAGCGGAAAATGCAATTACAACAATGAAATCACCTTGTCTGTTGTTGTTGCTGTTGGTAATGGTGTGTGCAAAGCATATGACTAAGAAAATTATTTACATAAACCACGGTGCGTTTTAAACAAAATTTAATTGGAGAGTTCCGGAAACTGTGGAAATCGAGTTGAGGATTAATTCTGGTACTGGTTGAAAGTGATATCTACCTATAAGAAACTAGAGAATGGGCACATATTGCATATACAGTGTGTTTCATTTAAGTTGGCAAATGGTAATGTCTCAAGAACTATGTATGTAAGCTATAAGATTTCTGGGTGTAAAATATGAATGACTTTGCTTTTGACCTTGAAACCAATTTTTAAGGTCAAATCGAGATCAACTCTGGTTTTTTATATAGAAATCTATAATTTTTAATGTAGATTTATTACTAATTTTTTCAAGTATTACATACGGCTTGTCAGGAAAAAAAGGATATTTAAGTCTTAAATTTAAAAATAAGTATGCAATGATCTTTTTTATGACAAACATATTGTTTCAAAAATTAAATTATTAAAATCGGTTCAGTATAATTTGCGCCAAAGCATTACGAATCATTTTCATATAAGCAATTTTATATAAATATTAATTTATCGACTTATCGATTTAAAATTACACCAGAACATACTCCAAAGTACCGGAAGTTTCCAATTAAATTCGGTTAAAGCTCACCGTGATGCAAAGTGCAAATGAGTAGATAAAAAAGAGAAAAATATCAAATATGAAAAAAGACAGTAGGTGTGTCATGTAGCAGTGATGCAATATACATACATACCTACATAGGTACATACATAGGTACATATGTATATGCGAATTGAAAATTTTTTGGGGAATTTTTATATTGAAAACTTATATGAATTTTGTAAGAGAACTAAGCTGGGTCGTCTATGAATCAGAAACTCTTGCAAAATGAAATATATTTCACTAAACTTTGAAAACTTATTGTTAAACTCATACAACATCGATTTAGTTTTATCCACAAAAAAAAAAACATCCTCATTTTTGACTTTCAAAAATCCTAGCAAAATGAGATATATACATATATATGTAATTCACAAGGATTTGCCGCCCCCTCAATTCTTGCACCTGCAGCAGCCGCACTTTCGCCTCACTCCCCCCTAGGTACACTACTAGGGGGGAGGGAAATTGGAGGAAAGCCTTTATAGCTAAAGAGTGAAACAATCGCAAACCTTAGCCAAATTGATAAATCGAAAAATATTTCGAAAAGCATACAAGAGAGACTATATCATGGTTTTTAGCATTGCCATTGCTTCAAAAGTGTTTTAAAGGACTATATCATGGTCTTGAAAATATTAAGTATGAACTTTATACGTTTGATGCAAAAAGTCGGAATATCTACTAGTGCCGTATCTATCGGTACTAAGCTGTAATCAGAACTTCATGAGAATCTTATATTCGTTTCTCAACGTAAACGTCTTTGTCAATACTATAATTTTTCTGAATATTTAAGCATCGTAAATAGTCCCCATAAAGCAAAATCCAAAGCAATATTCCATAGTTCACATATGATCTCTGAAAATTGCTAGCAAATATTTTTTTTTTTTTTTGCTATAGATGAAAGAACTGATTCCTCAACTGGCAACTCTGTCAACACAAACAAAAATAAAAATATCATTTTTTTTTTTTTTTCATTTTGTGTAAAATGGACATCTTGGCATACAATATGATTGGATAATTTTTGCAAAGCTTGACAATATTGCGTTATGTACTTACAGCGTGCGTGTGTGGTACACGGCTTATATACAGAATCAAATAATTTACATTAAAAAGTTAACAAGAAAAAAAATTTGTTTGTAAGTTTTTTACCACTGCAAGTTGGAAACAGAAAAATAAATTGGCATAATTTTGCAACATGTGATATACGACTGTATTTCTTGACTCATTGCGTCGGCAAATTGGATTTGCTTGGTCGGCGGTACTCTTTTGATAATTTTACTTTTTCAGTTTTGCTTAATACCATGTTTTTTTTATGAAATCAATTAAGATTGTTTTAAAATTTTTCAATAATTTAAAAATGCAAAATTTACAACAAATCATATTAAATATTGAATGCTCAATATTAATAAATTAATGCAAAATTTTAATTACCACTCTGTCCGCAAATGCGTCTGAAAGTTTTTTCTAAGAAATAATTAAAGAGCAATTGAACACGACCTAATAATTAAAATATTCAACAGCATGTTTTGAGCAATAAAACAAAGGGTTACATTTAAGTAACATAATCAAGGCTAAATTTATAATTATCACAAACGACGCCTACAATTTAATCAGCCAATTAAAACAAAAAATGGGCGAGCCATTAAATCACAAATAAAAAAAAGGAGAAACCTTTTCTGAAATAATGAATATTTCAATTAAATTTTTGCTTTCAAAAACATGATTTTGCCCATTCCAACGTCAATACGTCGGTGGTTTTAATAGAAGTCTTTTATTGAGTAGTGAGTTCTGGAGATTGTAATGGGTGTTTCTTTTTTTTTTTGTGACTGTCGTAGTTTGAAAGTGTAACTTTATATGAATGATTTGCGAAAATCTTCATTTACGAACTTTATATCTTTAGTTAAAAGCGAGTGCACACTTTGCATTTCATAAGAGAAATGATAATAATGTTGTTACCATAATTTTCCCCTCACTTATTTAAGGTCCGCTCTAATGTCCATTTTGTGTGTTTCTCCACAGACCTATGCAAATTATTGTAGTAAAAATGACAGAAATTGCCTCGCTTTTATCACATCCATTATTAAATTTGAACCATTAAAAAGAAATATTTACATGATGTAAAAAAAATATGTCATAGAATTTAAATAAACAAAACGTCTCAGTTTATGTTCTTTTTTTGCTGGTGGGCAAACGCTTCTGAATTTTTTTTCTTTTCTAAATTTTACTTGATTTATTTTATTCATGAATTGGCAAATGCTGACGAATTTTCTCATGAAAGGGAGAGAAAAGTTTCAATTTCATTTAATGTCCTCTTTTGGCGTAAGGTTGAAATTTAAATTGCTTTAATGACGCGCGTGGCGTTATGTTACTTTGACGACTGCCTGAATTAGATTCAATGTATATTGAGGACTGGACCCAATGAACAAAATCACCAAGGAGACAAAAGCGTAAGCAAAAAAAAATAAAAAATAAAATAAAATAAAATAAAAGTAAACAAACAAATTTTGACTGACAGTGAGTTTGAACAAAAAGGACGAGCTCAGTCGGTTGGCGCGCTAGTCATGGACCCATTATTGACGCATTAAATCGTAAATAAACCTATTAAAAATTCAACAACAACCAACCATGACATCAAAAGATGCTGCTGCTGCTGCTGATGCTGCTGCCTTACAACGCAACTTTAGCCCACAAACTTTTTCTTCTGCTATCATTCTGATTGAGATTTCAATTGTTTTTTAAAAGCTTTACATTTTCTGTCCCTTTAGTATAGTGATGTTTAAAATGATTTCGCATTTATTTACTCGATTAGAGTTAGAGTCTTAAAAAAAAAAGTTGGTATTGAGATTATAGAATATTGAGGCAACAAGTTAAAGGTTAGAGGGATTAAAGAAAATTGATTTATAATTGAACTTTAAAAGAAACAAATTTAGGTTCTATGCTGTAAAGTTGACTAAAATTCAAAGGATTAAGTTCAAAGTTTTTAATTTGAATTTGAAGATCAGTTTTTTATATTGAATTCAAACATATTGTTTTCTCTGTGTAGACGAGTTCCTTGTGTAGAGATCTTTCCCAGAGACTTAAAGATTTAAAGATGCCTTTCAAAGATCTTTGCAAGAATAAGAGAATAAAGAATATTTAATTTTATTTTATTATCGAATTTCATTATAACTTACACTTTTTACGCCGATCTCAAGCCCATGTCTCAAAAATCTATACATTAGGCTAACTGTGATATCTTATATTATACGATAAAGCTGAATTATTTTTACTCACATTTCTCTTGGTAAAACGCCTTAAAAAGACAATGAATCAGCAGTATAAAGACAAGAGGTGTCAAGTTTTTCAACTGACTTTTATGTCTACAGTATAAAGACATAAACGAGACTTATCGACTCATGTCTTTATAAGCATTTTATTGTGTACAGCCTAAGGACTAACACGAGACATGCCATCTTATTTATTTATAAGCATTTTATTAAGTACGGTATATAAACACATACGAGACATGAGACCACGTATGTCCCTTTATACTGTAGATAATAAAATGCTAACAAAGGTATGAGGCTGCATTTGTCATGTGTTCCTTATTCTGCATTTTTTTCGTCCGATAGCAAGTTCCGCTCAGTTGACATAACAGTGGCACGCAGTTGGTCTGAACGGTGTCTCCTTAAGGGTAATTCATATCCAGCGAAAAATCAAATGTATTTGGCTGGAAAATGGAACCTTTAAAGAACCATTTACATTTGGAATCTTTGGAACATGCAAGACATTATGTTAAGTTCTATTGCACAAATTATTCTCTGAATGAACCTTTTTATAGAAAAAAATTGGTGTAATAACCGTTTCCTATTACGAATTTCAAGAATTTCACATCACTATCTTGGGTTGCGCGTTGTCCTTTGTCAATAGAAAAGCTGCCACTGTGTTAAAACTTTTTCCCTTTTGCTGCTGATACTGCTGAAAGTTTTTGCTATTTATAGAGAGAAAACAATAACAACAAAAAATTATGAAAAATTTTCGCAGCTCAAATATCAAAAGATGGACGTTATTGTTCATGCTCGCAATACATCATCAAATTATTTGCTATTTAAAAATATTTAAAATATTATTAAATTTAATATTTTCGTTTTCATTATTGAAACTCGTAAACTCTTTTCAAAAGTTATGAACATAGGCTGCAACAACACTTTTCCTACCTACTGCGGCATGGAACGACGACGACATTTTGACAAATCTCTGAAGATTTCATTCACAACGCAACTGTAAAAGTTGTGCCAACATTTTACGTAGAAACGGTTGATGTTACTGATGATAATGAGGCAAACGACTTGGTTTTCGCTATTGCCACTGATGACGATGTTAATTTAATGAAATTCTAATTAAATTTGCGGCTTGTGTTTAGTATTCTCTGTAGCAACATCATAAATGCGTGCAGATGTTTTAATTTTATTTATCGTGTACTTACAGTGGTGCGTGGCTAATGATGTGACGATGAGTTTTCACTGGTTTAAGCTTGTAAATACGACGATAATTAATTTTATGCAAAAGTTTGTTTAATTAATAATTTTAGCGTAACACTTGCATTACTTACAGTGAAATTATTCTCAAGCGATTAGTTGAAGGAATTTTCTTTGAATTAATTTTTTTGTTAACATAAGATTTTGTCGATAATTTGATTGAAGACTAAAATTTACAGAAAATTTGCAAATTAATGAAGTAGTAGTAGTAAAAATATGAGGCATGTGATCTAGAGTGGGCGAATTCTTGATCATAGTGGTGTACCACATTGAGCTGTTGAGAATTTAGTTCCATAGCAGTTGGCGTTTGTATATCCAAAAGACCGCCATTAACAAATAATCTCCAGCAATAATCTTTACCAAATTTAAAAATTTAATGACCAAGGATACTATCCAAGCGCAAATCGCTTACAGATTTTGACAAAATTAAATTTCAATCGAACTCAAAATAGAGATCGATTGAAATCTGCCAATTTGAATTGAAGTGGTAGGCACCCTGAGCGTAGTAGGAAACGTGGCTGTCTGAATCATTTTAAAAACGATCGCTTAAATAAGATATATTTTATTTATTTTATGTACATGAATCAGACAAATCTTAGGTGAAAATTTAAGGCACGCGCTATTGGCTATACGATATGGAAAAGTTTTGGTGCAGACTCTATGTTCTCAAAGGATACTTATTAAAATAACAATTACAGAATTTTGTACTTCATTTTGTGTAGTAGTGTAACCACTTCTAGTGAATGCATAGAAACTGCAAACAGATTGCTGTTAAAGTTGTTAGATTTTGCATGTGCATATTGGCGTATTTGAGTAGCATATCTCATATTGACATTCAGACACCAGATTTGGGCAAACAAAACACTTGAAATCGCATACAGATACAAGAGTAAAACAATAGTCGTACATCTATGGATAAAGTACTTACATACATATATACGTACACATAAATCAGGGATGCCATGGTAACTTTTGAAAAAACAAATCATATAAAATTTATCTTTTCTAATTTTGACAATGTTAGTGAAGCCAACAAGTTAAACGTTATGGGTTATACTATAACCTATAAATTTTTGAAGAAAGACATTAATAGCTTGTGGATTTTTCAATGCTTTCGAAGCAGAGCCGATCGTTGCTAAAGCAGTTTAAGTGGGCGGGCAACTGCGGCTGAACTCAAGCAGAGGTTGCGTTTATGTATACTCGTCGTATATGCTGCGAAACGCGATTGGGTACGATTCGATTACGTACGGCTTTTATCTTGTATCCCAGTGTGCCACACGGATCCGTTTCGGATTCGTTTAGGATCCGCTTCTTCGTATTACTTATCCGAAACGGAAACCGTTTCGTTTAGGATCCGCTTCTTCGTATTACTTATCCGAAACGGAAACCGTTTCTGATACGATTCGAATCCGAAATCGTGGGTGATTCGCCTCCCAACAGCGGGAACGAACGTCCGCATTGTCGGATCTGTTTCGAACTCGGAACGGACTTCATAGAAGGATCCGTTTCGGATTCTTTTTTTTTTTGTTAATAACACGTTCGAAACGGATCCGACAAAGCGGACGATCCTTCCCGCTGTTTGGATGCGAATTGCCCACGATAACGGATTCGAATCGTAATCCGGAACCGATCCGTTATATTTAAAAGAAACGAATCTGGAGCTTATCCATTTTGTACACCAAAAAGGAGTCCGCAACTGATCCGTATAAAAAGTTTATTCCGGATCTGTAACGAATCCGTTTTAGTTAAAAAAACGAGCCCGTAACGGATCCATTTTAGTTTAAAAAAAAACGAGTCCGTAACTGATCGGTTTATGTAGTCCGTTCCGGGACCGTAACGGATCCGCATCCGTTTTTGTGCACATTGGGATATTATATTGAGTATCACGCGCACATTAGCATGTTTTGGTAACATACATTTCATAGCATAGCATTTCATATTTTCGAAATTATGACACTATGAAAAATAAAATATATTTAACAAGATCCTTAAAATAAAGTAAAGAATAAATTTTAAAATAATTAAATTTTGATAATTAAACCTAAAATGCATTTTCGATTTTAATTTTTTGTATACCAATTACATTGATCTGTATTTTAATTATCACAAAAATACAGGAAAAAAAGGACACATAAAAAGTAGTGTGTAATAAAAAAAATGTCGTAAATTTAATAAATTGTAATTTTTCTATAGCATAAAAAGGCGAAAAACATTTTTATCTCAACCCTCCGCATCCCCTTAATACTTAGTTTGCCACTTTTCTTTTTAATAGTTCATTTGTAGTTAGTCACAAAGTTTTTGCTTAGGGGCTATATATTAATTATATAAAACGTTTAAGGAAGTGGGATGGCATTTATTATTTATGTATTAATAATTTTCTTAATGCATCATATAAAGGGTATTGTCATATACTACGATTTCTTATGTGGGAGGGAAGAAGTTTTAATTTGCTCTCTTTACTAAATTAATTAGTTTACCTTCCTTATTATCGGTGTGTGAGCTAAGTCTATTAGGCGAATAATTCATATTTTGTATTGTAATAAGAGAAGCTCTCATGTGTACTGCGACCATTATTTAATTGCAATTTTTTATTAAGTACCTTAACGGGTTAAATGTTTCGAACTTTTGCACGTAGGCAAAATTAACTCATCGCTGTGACTGTTTTTTTTTTTCATTTACACAACGTGATATTTCGTAACAACGTTCATGCCAAACTAAAATCTGTAGATATCCTTGTCAAATAGAACATTGTCTTCTCAGATGATATCTGTTAACATCAAAAGAAAATTCGATCAAAAGTATCTATTACATATTAAGAAAGTACTTAAGTTAAGAATTTCTAAAATTTCAAAAAATTGTAGAATTTTCTATCAGCTGGCAACCTTGTCGTATATGCGCATAGCATATAAACCTTCATATAGTACACATAAAGATACGCATTGTCTAAAAAGTAATTAAATCCTAACATCAAGCCATCCACAGCAACATAATTTGTTGCTGCTATTGTTGCCATTACGAGTAGTACTGCTGCTGTCTGTCATTGCTGTTGTTGTTGTTGTTGTTGCTACTGCTGCTTTTGTTGCTCTCAGAGTCTGTAGTATTTGTGCAGCCATGTCAATACGTTGCATTGTTTCTCGATTCCATGCATTTTCTGTTATTACACAAATTTACTTGTTGGCCATATTTTATGTGATTTTTTCCTCCTGTATTTTCTAAAATGTCGAATGCCAAATCTGCATTCTCAGATCGATGCTAAAACATCGTGCACGTGCTCAAGCGTGAGTTATATAGATTGGGAATGGGTGGCATTCTATTTGCAATACGTGTCATTTATATAATGCCAAACGTTTGTTTGTGCAACAATTTAAGCTCAGGCTAATTGTAGTGCTTATTTAAATGAGGCATAGTTTTAGGGGGTATTCTATAGTTCCACAATGAATTTTAGAATGTACAAATATTGACTTGTTTACTGAACACCAAATTGCTACGCAATGCAAATCAAACTACTTGTATTGTGGGTATATGGTACATAAAAAAGATTTACTGCAATTAAAAGTAAATGCATGTGAACTTTATGAAGGACCTTAAATATTATCTTGTTACGAAATTTTACTCTTAAATTTATCATCTTCAACCTCTGACTGATGATGCAATCAATAGCATACTTTATTTATTGGATTATTTCAATCTATAGTGAAATTTTATGTCCTTGCAAGAATTTATACTGTACACATAATTAACATATCATACATTTGATTTCGTAATATAAATATTTTATTTAAGCTAGGATGCCGCCAAATATACCGAATCGGATAATATTATTAAATTAATCACATAGTTGGTAATAATTACTTTATTATATATGAATTATTACACTTAGTCAATAATATGGGTCAGAATTTACCAACTTTTAAAAAAAAAAATTATTTTTTAATGAAATTTTATTATTTAGATAGTGGTATGTGCTAGAAATTAAAATGTGAAGTGATTTTTTTTTAAATGATTTTTTTTTTGGTGTTATAGGCAATTGAAATTCGGGGACAAAATGTTTTCAAAAGCTTATAACTTTTGAACGGATTCGACGATTTTTATAAATTTAACGGTGTTCGATTTGTATTGAAATAGAGTATAAGAGTAAGTTTTTTTTTTCAATTTTAAATAATGTAGTTTTCAATGTTTAAAACGTGTTTATTTATTAAATGTTAATAAAAAGCAGCCTTTCCTGTCCAATCGAAAAACGAAAAAAATTATATAAATGTTAAAAATATTAAAGTACAATATTCCGTTGAGAAAAAATATGGATCGCACTTGACGTAATTTTTATTAACATATTTCTAACTCTGCACAATGGGGTTATAGTGAATTCTGTGAGTCAGAGAAAAACTTGAAAAATACAAATATTTAAAGCAGCAACCAGACCACCTCCACCCCCCGTTTTCGGGGATGCTGAACACGATGGTGCTGTTTAAAATTCTTTTGGAGTTGACCCCACTCTTAAAATGGCCAAAAACCGAACCAAAATGGGGGATCGCATATTCCGCGTCTTCCATCGGTAAAATATTTGTCACTCCCCATTTTCGAGGATGCTGAACACGATGGCGGTGCTTAGAATTTTTTTGAAATTGGTCCCACCCCCAAAGTGGCCAAAAACCGCCCCAACGGATCCAAATTACCATTTTTTTTTTGCCATTTAGAGGCATGGGGCCAGTTCCGATTTCGCGGATTATGTAGTTGGAATCTCAAGACACTATATAACAATCGTGCATTGTCAGATTTGGTTGACAATTTTATCGATCTTGATCTTGCTTCAAACGAACCGTATATCAAGGCCTTAAACTCGGCAGTAAAGGCAATAATAAAATTCACAAAAACAAAACCGAAAAACAAATTTTAACTATATTTTGTTTCAGTTTTTACTTGGAATCCCAACAAATCCATGCAAAAAGGGAAATATATCAAGCTAAGAAAATGGCTTCTGAATGAATTTAAATACTTTCAACGTACTATATTGTTTGAATTTAATTTCTCGAAACCATTTCGATACCATAATACAATATGCTAATTATAAAAGAAAAATTTATATAATAACAATGTTAAAATATTCAATGACTTCTGGCATTAGTGCTGCAATTATAATTGAATAGCTCATAAGTTTCATAAAGAAACAAATTCAGTTCTTATGTACATGAATATGAGCATTTGTACGTGTGTTGGTATGTAGTTGCAATGCCAAACATGCACAGAGTTTGTTGCCATCGTTACGTACACAATGCATTTTTAGCATAGTAACACATACTTGCAAAATAATAGCACTTACACGCACATTGGCAGCTATACTCACTTAAAAAAAAAAAAAAAAAAAATTCATAAGAAATTCCCTACTCCGAAAGACGACTTGTACTGCACATTTATCGTTGATCGTATATCACACGTGTCGTACGTAAGCAGCACAATTCAATTTTCATGTGAATTGTAATAAAATATCGTCATTTATTTTGCAACTTCATGAAAGGATGTCGACATAACAACTCTCATTGTAACCCATTTACATTGAGACAAAATCCTTGGGTAGCCAAGTCGTAGATGCAAACGACACAATTTGTTTTTGTGTTTTGTGGCAGCACACAACATACAGTACATGATGTACATACACATGTTAAAGACATGAAGATGAAGCTCATGTAAGCAGCATAAAACATTTGCAACATTTTACAATAATTTGATGCCGATTTGTTTTGTGTTTTTTTTTTTTTTTTTTAAAAAGTTTTTCGAAAATATTTACGTTTTCAACTGATTTCTTATGTATTTTGTATGCGCTTTTCGATTTTTTATTTTATCTATTCGAGCAATGATAGTAAACTTTGTTGCAGTGGCGTCAATTTAATTAAAAATAAAAATTTAAAGGAGTGTCACATGGCCCTCCCTAATAAATTCACAATAATAAAACTCACACACACAAACGTTTTAACTTGTCATTAAACGATTTGTTATGCTTGCATGCTTGTTTCTATTTGCGCGAATAATTTTTTTAATGCAATTTGAAAACTTTAATAACTTGATATTTAATAGAAATATTGTAATTAGTTATATTGCAGATTGAGAGCATGAGCCTTAGAAATAAATCTAAATAAATTTGAACAAATCCGCCATAGTAGCTTATGCGTGATGCGCGGTTAATATACTTAGATTTCACCAAAATTTTATTCTTTACGGAATCTGACGTTGTACTTAATAAAGTAGTTTTTTAGACTCAATCAGTTGTTTATTTGGTAGCGACTCCATGCACTTCGTTTCAAAGGACATCTCCAACTTTTTCTGCCTTTGGTACCAATGATTCCATCTTCAGATTTTATTTCTTCATCAATCAGCCGATAATCCTTGCTAGCATTTGTACAAATTGCAAGTTTAAACTTTTTGTTGCATCACAAAAGAGATGAAGCGACATAATGATGATGTTGATTGTGATGATGCTGATGCTAATGATAATTAAGCAAATTAATAAAAATATCCTTAAGCGTAAATACGAAAAATTAGCAAGCGAGCATTTGAAATTGAAAAGTTTTGCATCACTAACTAAAACTGCTGCAGCTGTTGTTGCTAAGTAGATGCTGTATGCTGTATGCTGTAAGCAACATTCAACATAATTTACAATGAATTACTATGATTAATTGTTTTGCATTTAAGTGAAGTGTACAGCAGCCGCTGCCAGTAACAATAGCAACAAAAGAGTACAAAAACAATGATGTGTGAAATATTTGCTTTACATCTTTATATATTAAGCCACGCACAAATTGACATACATATGTACATTACATACACACTATTAAAAGTTTTTCCCATAGGGCAGGAAACAACATAAGGATACAAAACAGAAGTGACAGTAAAAAACTTGCCGAATTGAAAATTAATGACTTTGTAGAAGCCATACAGCTTATGTAGCATTTGTAGAGGAAATCAATATTAAATATATACATATTTATAGTACTGCATATTGACTGATCAAAAGCGTACCCAATTAAATTTTAGACAACTAAATAATTTTATACATAATAAAAATTAAATTTCTTTTAAAAGAAGATATTTCCAAAACTGCAAGTGCGCCTAAAATTCAAATTTAACTTTTACTAATTTCATTACGATCTTCTTTCAATTCGTAGCTCAAGTGACCGATTTCAGCCATGGACTTTGCTGACAATTGTACGCATACGTTTTATTGATAGAATAGCAATTTTTCTTTGCTAAAGTTAGTCGTTTGGTCATTACCTTGCTATGCATTATATTCCTTAAGTTGGCGTGGCACCGCCCCATATGGGAAAAAATGCTGTCATGGCTGAGCCAATACACCAATTTTGATGAAATTTGGTATGAGAATAGATTGATTGTTGTATAAGGATACATATTTTTTTGTGGTCGGTGACATTTCGCTAACAAAAAAATATGTTTTCGCTGTTCTATTAGTGAACTGATTGGTATGATGGTATATGGTATAGAGATGGACTGAACCCAGAGGAAAGAACTTGATTTTAACTGGGCGGTAACACGCTCTTAACTGGAAATTATGCTTCCACAGCACAACTAATTGACAGATTTTGATGAAACTTGTTATAAAGATAAATTGAAACTTAAGAAATAGATAACGGTACGGATTGGGCATTATGATAATATGACTTTAATTTTTTGGGAGCAATTAAATTGCCAACCCAACTTCTTGATATTAATTGAGTACATTCAATACGTTTGCTTTCTCATAGACTTTTTTGATACTTCAGCGAACAGCACTAAATTTCAATTTGTCGAAATAAAAATTTTATTAATCCATAACATGTTTTCTTGTTTATATTTAAAAATTGTATTAAGCTTAAGATAATTTTTTCTTTGGTTTCAATTTCTCACCTTTTATGATATATAACTAAAACGTATTTTTTTTATATATATTTTCAGCACTATCAAGTCGAAAATGTAAGTACATACATTAATTATAAAAAATTACTCAAAAGTAATTTAAAACAAAGTTTTTTTCAACTATATAACTTATGAATAAATTGGCCCATTTCATTTAAAAAAAAATATGTCTATTTTTAATTCCAAAAATAAATGCCGACATAATGTTTAAAGAAAATAAATACAATAAATCCATCAATTTATTGCGTGAAACTTTGACAAATGATGGTAAAATTTATTGAGCTCTAAGAAAACAAAAATTTAAAAAAAATATCGACAAAATAAATCCCATAAAAATATAAAAATTGTAGCAACGAAGAAAATGGACCAACAACAGTAACGACGAGGAAGAAGAAGAATAAATGCAAGAGAAAGTAAAGCACAATATTTTTGCAATAATTCATCTGCAATGATGAACATCCGCTTTCAATATAAAAAAAAAACAACAACAACAACACATACAAAAAAAGGCAAGCAACAAACAAAAACGTTTGTGTCAAGCGAAGCGGATCTACAGGGGATCTGCACTGTCCGTTGCAATGACAATGAAACAGCAGCGTACAGTTGAATACATACATAAACTCACTTATACATACATGCATACAACGCAATACAGATATACTTGTATGTACAATACAACAACAGCAGCAGCAACAGTAACAGCAGTATGAGAAAAGATACAAATAAAAATTCTGACAAGCACCCCACCGAATGGACAACAATGAACAAAACACAAACCCAAAAAAAAAAAAAAATGCTTAACCAATGGACAATTTTCCCAGGAGCCAATAACAGCAGCGCACAGTGAGACAAATGTTAAAAAAAAATCACAAATATTAGTTTAAAATTGATTTAACTGCAAGCTTATGATTGGCAGCAAAGAGTTAATAATGATCAACAGAATCATCGATCGATCGTTTTTGGAACGCACTTTTCAGATTTTAGAAAATAGTTTTCCCTTTCAATGTCCATCTAAAATCGAAAATATTATCAAATATTAATAACTGAAGTGTGTCCACAAGCTTTGGAGTTAGAAACGCATCTTGGCTGTGGAAATACATTAATGGGTATAATTTTGGATAGAATCCGTTTCACTAGCTAATGACCTTACACAAAGCAAAAGTTTTTTTCTTTGATAAAGCGGCACAA
The DNA here is from genome assembly GCA_963662105.1 of Meiosimyza platycephala. Lineage (NCBI taxonomy): Eukaryota > Metazoa > Arthropoda > Insecta > Diptera > Lauxaniidae > Meiosimyza > Meiosimyza platycephala. The sequence goes on along the minus strand of OY759208.1, from coordinate 114,716,192 downwards.
ATAAGTGTTAATTGCTAACTGTAATTTTGAAACGTGAATTAGAGTGCAATATTAAAATTTTTCATCTCAAAAAAATCACCAAACTCTAGTTCCATAGTTCAGTCTAACGATAAAAAAATTAAACAGGACATCAAAGATATCGCTGTGGCGAATACTTCAATGAAATTTTAACAAGTTCGTTCACACACTGTGTGTGTTTGTGTTTGTGTTCGTGGGCTAAAGTGTATGGTATATGTTTATATTGTCTGCGTGCAAAGATAAATCATGATGCAACCATCTCCAGCAACATCACCAACAAAACAATTGACAAATTTTTATGCCAACCAATGCGAATGGAGTAGGAGAGCATGTTATTCGACGCGATGCTTGATGCTGTTAAATAAATGGACCGAACTGAAAGAACCAAATAGCGAAAAAAAAAGCAAAAAAAAAATAAAGCATAGATACTCAAAAATAAAACAGATGAACCCACCACATATCGAACAAATTTGTATCGCAGACTCACTAAACTGACATTTCATCAATCACTCCAGATAATTCGGACATTAATCAAAAAATGTTGCTCCCTGTCGTCAATTTACACCAAGGGGCCATAAAGAAAAGCAATGCCAACGAGAAATAGATAGTACGAAAAAAAAAATCATTCACTAACATACTACATATATATAAAAAGGCCATTTGGAGTAAAGAAATGGTGAACCTAAAAAAAATTTTGCACATAAAGCAAAATTTTTCTATTGTTCATTTAATTTATTAGCTGTTGCACAGTGTGGTCGAATAGTGGCAAAATTACAAAAAAAAAAAATAAAACATCTAAGCAATAAAAATGGATTCCTTTGGTATGTTTGTGTAGGGAATTTCTATTATTTGGTCATATTTTTATGTGATAATTCATTGAAATAATATTTTAGGGAAATTTAGGAAAAAAAGCCTACAGCCAGTTACATCAATTTCATTCATTGCTAAGCGGAATCATCAGTGACTTTTAAGAGGATAAGTAAGAATGTCTAAATCTGATATGTTTTCCGCTTCTTAAGCTTTGTTTCATTTTTCGCTTAGGTTCTGAATAGATCTTTGCAAGAAGGGAAATATATCATTCTTAAAAATTCTGACTTATCGGCTAAAAGGTCACTGATGATTACGCTTACCAGCGAATGAAACTGGTTTGACTGACTTTAGCCCTTTTGTTTCTCAATTTGCCTTTGCTTAATGTAATTTTTTTAGTGTTGAAACACACTGTACTGAACAGTAAGCTCAGCAAATAATTATATTTCGATTTATTTAAATTTTTTCTATTTTTTTTTCAACGTTCAATTTACTCATTATCTCTAGATTATTTTTAGCATTTTTCGAATTTCTTAAATTTTTCTTAAAGATATCGCCATGTAGCCAGGATACGCAGGTCGACATAATAATTTTTTTTTTTCGCTTTCCACTATTTTGTATTTTCTCTACTAAATATTGCCTACTCTATAAAATCTTAATTATTTTAAGTTAAAGTATAAAGTTTTTTAATGATTCCGTATTCAATAAATATCACACCATTGATTCAAATGTTTCCTGGCTTTTTTGTTTGCGATAAAAGAAAAACTTTTTTTTATCTTCTTTTTGATATCATTTAATGACCATAAAATCAAAGTACTTCCAGCGTCACGTTGTTGTTGTTGTTGTTGTTGACTGTAGTCGTGGTTTCAAAACTAATTTAAATTCTTTTGTGCGTAATTAAATATAAAATCGTCATTATTGTCAGCATCAGCAATATATTGACAGCAGCGCAGCAGCAACTTCGCTAGGAAATATGTTGTAAATTTTACTGTACATAAAATAAGAAGATTTTTTGTTGTTTCCCCTCTATATATTTAAATTAAAAGACAATTAGTAAATAAAAAATTTAAATTAAAATATATTCTTTTCATTAATTAACAATTAACTTTTATTTAAAAAGTTATGTATTAAATTGAATTAAAAATGAATTGAATTAAAAATGTCATATATCTAAATATTATGAAACAAAATACCAGCAAAAAAGTTGATTGTAGAAACAAATTAAAATAAAAGTGTTATGGCGGAAAATTCGTATTTAAATTCTGTTAAATAATTTTGCAAAATAAGGATTTCCTGGTTCTAATTTTATATATATGAAATATTTAAATAAAACTTTAATCACACATTTTTGACTCAATAAGAAACAGAACTATGTTAAAAAGTCAACCGAAAACAATTTTTTAATAATTAATTAAATAATAGCGCATAGTTTTTATTACCTTAAAATCTTTACATAGACACTTTTCAGAAAAATTAGAAAACGTTTCGTTTCTAACTTCAGCGTGGATTTTTCCCTCGAATAAATTTCACATCATCATTTATTCATTTGTTCGCTTATTTTCAAATGAGCACAATCTGCACATGATTTCCACTTCATCATGTTTCGTCTCATCATTATCGTTACCATCAGCATCAGTCTCTGCACATTTTACCTAACAGGTGCGCCAACTGACAAGGTTTCTCTAATGCCAGACAATTTTTATGTATTCAACGGTTGGCTCTTTATCTGCATTTTGATGTCATCATTTGTTATTCAAAAGGTTCTATTTTCTACTTTTATTTTTTTTTCTTTTTGAGTTACAAAAAAATTTATGCAGATTCTACATTCTGATTTGTGTTAAGTTTTTGAACCACGTTAATATGTTTAGTCTTTAGATGAAATGATTTTGATTAAAGATTTTGTATAAAAAACCTTGCAGCTTGTAATTTAATTTATATAAAATAAAATGCTTTGACATTGCCACGAAATTCTTTGACCATAATTGGGCAGGTTTGTGAATGCAGGAGTCATGAATGTTGTTGAAGTCGCTTTTGAAAATTTTTTTTTGCACAATACTCGAATTTGGACTCAGAATTAGTACATCTCATCAAGATTTTGAGAGATTCAAACTCTTTTCTACACCATAATTATGTAGTTGCTGGCCATACCCGTTAATTTTTAGGTCTTCAACTCGGTGACGTCAGTTCACGAAAACCTTGGAGGTGGCAAGAATTATATTTCCACCGATATTAGATGGTTTTTATGAATTGATGTATTGAATAATTATTAGTGCCAGTATCATATTGTTGTCAGGCCCGGAGTTGCCTTAGAGGCATACTAGGCCAGTGCCTAGGGGCGGCAAATATTGAGAACTTTGAAAATTTTTTTTTTAATTTTTTTTACACAGAGGGAAAAAAGATCCTCACTTTTGATATTAGAAAAATTTTTTTTACATATTCACCAGTGTGAATGGCCTATGGGCGGCAAATTTCTTAATGCGGGCCTGATTGTGGTCGAAAATCGACCGTATGCACCAAGTTTTAACTTTGGAAGAATTTTGCAGACCTATAATGAACAATCTTACTTAATTTCACTTTTCACTTTGCCTCACCTCACCTCACCTCACCTCATCTTGCCTTGCCTATACCTCATGCAGCCAAAATGCGTCAATTAAAACGTTTTTTATTGGGGCATCAAGCGCATATGTTTACTTTATTTTACCTGCCATAACGGCACATTTTACACATTATTTTTTTTTTTCCACATCTATGAAACAGTACCTTTCCAATGATATAAGTTTCATTTACCTTTCTTTATAATAAACACTAAAAAAGTGTACCATAAGTTTCGATGTTCACGTATTAATATATAGATTAGATCCTTGGGGGGTGGGGGGCAATGCACTCTCTAGCCGTACCAAATTGACGCCACTGCTTCAACTGCTTTATAGCTTATGATTATCTTCTCTCCTGTTATGATCTTGTCGATTAAATCCTCATCCTTTCATCTGGTTGATTCAGTGTGTTATCCTCTTGCGTACAATCAGAGTAATGAGTGTTAATCGGTAATCCTAGAGATTATTGGCTGTTCTCTACTAACGTTCTATCTGACGTTATCCGCTTCTTCTTGTACGTCTTTAAGCTGAGGTTATAGCTTACGCAAACTTCAACGTTCTCAAATTTCTTAGGTTTGTCGAAAAGTCTTCTTGATTCCACAACCATCGATCTCTATTTAAATACCGAATCTGAACAAAATACATAAACTTAAATTGTTTATGCTACAACTTTTGCACTGCAACAGTCTCTACTGACACGAATATTGGCAATTTTTCACTTTGCATTCATTTCAAAATGCATTCGCAGTAATGAAACAATTTTTAATCATAATGAAAATGCAAAAAACACACTGAGAGGGTGATGCTTTTAGTTGCTTTATTTTCCAGCATATTTTGCTTTTACAAACAACTACAACAAACAAACGTGTAGTTAGTTGTCTTATAACGCTTTGTCTCCATCACACTATTGCGCTCAAGGGACGTCGCATAAAAATGCTTTCTTTATTTGTGGGGATATGAATGCAAAGATAAAATCAGAGTTGGATGCACGCTGCTTTTATTAAATGAAAAATTCTCAGAATGATGGAGTACAAAGGATGAGAGATTTAAGGATGCACAATTCTAAATACACGAGGAGTGCAATGTGACAATGATTTCGATGATGATGAAGTAGTTGACGATGTTGGTGTTGGCGTTGGCGTTGGTGTAGATGAAGTTGTTTAAAACCATTAAGATGATGATTTTTCTGATTTTAGCAATGATGATGTGTACTTATCATGTGACCAGCATGTTGAAAAATTGGTTTACTCAAATATCGGTGGTTATTGAAAAAAAACTTTGCTTCTTCATGAAATTGCCCTATATCGTATTGAATAGTTACAAAGTTGCAACTGTAGGGTACTGGTAAGTTGGGGAAAAATTGGAAAATAGTTTGATGCAAAGAAATTGATGATAGTGGCAAAAAAAAATTAGCTTGAAATAGTTTTATTTATCTACTTTTTATATTCCATAGCTACGCTTACAACTGTGGCACTTTACGTTCTTTTGCAACTCTTCTGCTTTTACATCCTGCTGATTGCTGCATTCAAGGACATAGTGAAAATTTCGGTAGCTAAAAAACATGAAATGATAAAGAAGCCATGAAACGGTGGAGTGATAAAAAAAAGTCTTCAAGTAGAGATATGACAAGATATGATAAAAAATATTCGCTGTAGCTATCGGAAGTTTGACAAAAGACGAAAAAGTTGGAAGAGGACGTGGTGGCCAAAAAAAAAAAATACGGTTGGCATGTGAACGACAGAAGCAACAGAAATCTTCCTTATTTTTTTTTTAAGGAAAACTGCATCGTCATTGCAAATGACGCGACGTCATGCTTGTTCCTGAGTAGCATACTCGTATATAATAAACTGCTGCAAAAAATAAACAAGGATGTTTGACTTTTTTTTTCTATTTTTTTGGATGACATACACCATAGAAACGTGACTCTCAAGCGTAGTGTTTTTGAAGAAATTTCTTCATAAGAAAAGTATTTTTAATTTTTTGTCAACTACATTGAAAAAGAAAAGTCAAATTGAAATTTGTAATCAAACTGAACTCATACCAGTTTTAATTTACGAAAAAAAGTTTCTCTGTCATCATTCTGTAAGGGAACTTTTCATGGATACTCTATAAAGCTTTCTTTGAATTTTCTGTACAATTTTTTATATTTTCATCATTTTTTAGAACACTTTGCCGAAGTCGCCATTTGTTTGAGAAAAACTTTTTTTTTTTAAATAAATCAACTTTTCTTTTAACAATTCAATATCCGGTCTTTTGAATTTCACTTTTCCTTTAATTTGAACATATTTTCTGACATTTACCACAAGGATGAGTTAATATTGAAAATTGTCAATAATATATGTAATAAGACCCACTTCCTTTAAACTTAACATACAAATTTGAATTTTGAGGCAAAAAATGTGTGAAAACGTTCAATACATAATTTGGTAGTTATTATTAAATGAATGTTTGAAACAAGAACACACTGTTTTTTACAACTGATATATGATTTAACTAATAGCACTGGCTTACAAAGGTTGTGCTAATGGGAAGTACCGAGATATTTTGGATAGATTTTGCTGAACTAAAATTTTGATCAAAAAATTTGCATAATGTCGACTTTTTGAGAAAATGGGGGTAGACACCCCAAAAAAATCGTTTTAGACATTTTTGGTTAACTGAGGAAACTAAACCAAGAAATTCAGAATCTTCCAATACATCTTTAATTGAAGCTTGTCATGTTCTCTTTCGATTCCAATGAACCGAAAATTATTACGGCCTTGAAACACAGAGCCATCAGTTGAGTGAGGCTGAGTTCTTTCGTTTATAAATTTTGAAGGTCATAATTTAAGAGTTGTTTGTGAAGGGTGCAATGTACGCCCATATATCCAGGATTTGTTCGTTGATGGCCATACAAAATATTTCTGATTTCTAAATATTAACTTTTCAAAGATTGTAAATCAAAAAAAAAAAAAGTAGCGGTACATTAATCAACATAAGGGTTTTTTATAAGTTGCGATTTGCGTATGTTGCATAACGAAATGTTCAGGATGTCTTTGAATTCGATCAAATTTGAAAATCTTGACAGAAAACGGAGACATTTCCTGTACTCTCTCACTCTCGGCCACTGACACGACTATGCTCAAAGATGCACCGGGCTTGAAGGTCAGAAACGAACAAATTTGTGATCGAAAGAAAAAATGATAAGCTTCAATTTGAGATATTTTGGAAATTTTAAGGACTCCGTAATAAGTGTAAACGGTTGTCATTAAATAACCAAAAATGCTCTTTTTTGGGGGTTTCAACAACCCCTACTTTCTTAAAAACAATACGTGATAGACACATTTTGAGCTTAGATTCGTGTTCAGGGTTCGAAAATCTATCGAAAACACCTTGGCACTTCCCATTAGTAGACTGAAAGTTGAAATTTGCAGACCAGTGTAATTAATGTAAAAAAAAAACAACGCATTATTTAAAACAGCTTGAACGGCACTATGATCGGGAAGATCTAGAGAAATGAAATCTATGCTTTTAATGAGATAGCAAGAAATAATTTTGTTACTACAAAACGACTACAGACGTTCACGAATATGTTTGAAAGTATATTGTAATGTGGCTCTATAGTTGATCTCTAAATTAAAAATTTCAGCACCCTGTTTGTGTCTTACTTACTGTGCTAGTGTGTGTTTTTCTCATATAAAAATTGTGCTCATAAAGTGAACATCAACAACAAAGCACAGAAAACAAAAAAGAAATATGAAAAATCCTCATCATCAACGTTCATTGCTTATGCAGCGTTGCGCCTCAAAAGTATGCTAAGAAATTGGCTTTCAGAGAAGAAAAAAAAAAAACATTCAATATTCAACACGCTCTCTTCTTTAACTCAAACACAAAACTTTCCTCGTCATTTTTGTCGATAGAGTAGTATTCAAGTATTTCGACGAGTCATCAACATGATGAAAAGCGTTTACTCCTTCCCACGATTTGCATCCATTCGACGCAATGGATATTGCTAACGCCCACTTGCAATCTTGGTCGATTTCTCTCTAGCCTGGTTTTGTCAGTAGCTATGTGCTGCGTAGCTTCTTTTGTAAGTTCATGGTTTACGTGACGCTTGCAATTGGAATTTTTTTATTTGGATTTTTTTTTTTGCGATTTTTCTGACGGCGTCATTAAAAGTGTGGAAAATCATATAAAATTACAAAGGACATCAAAAAGTTTTTCCTTTGTTTACTTTTAACATTATAATGTGACTTGGGTAGACGTGTTGGTGAAGAAAAGGTTTGGTTTTTTCTGCGGCAAAAGATAAAATTTAAAGCGTAGTTAAATCGTTTATTTACTGTTAGTAACAATAAATTTTCAAAAATCGAATTTCTAGACCACTGCTCATGTGCTAATTCTCCATTCACACACAGAAACATTTTCGGGATTTCTTCGAGTTGGTTGTGAAGAGGGGAAAAACGATAGGAACAAATACAAAATTTATACGGGAATTCTCTTTCGAACGCTGATATATTTTGATATTGAATTTTTTTAAATTCGATTTAAGACGATGCATATGTTTTAACTAAACATAGCAAAAGATTTGAGTGTTGTTAAAATACATCTCCAAGGCACAATTAAGCGTAGTATTTAAAGCCCAAGCTCACATATGAACCTTAAAATCAGCTTATGAGTATGAAGAAAACGCTCTCGTTCAGAGATATTTCAATAAATTTGCCGAAGGTGAAAAATGTGTTTGACCTGAAATAAAAACCGTAGCAGCAACTTATATATTTCTTTGGTTCGGTTACATACCCTCAAAAAGCCTCAGATGTATACAATTAAGTAATGGAATTAACTCCCCCCATTCCACGTAGCCCTCTTCATTTTGTTCAATTTCATGTCAATGTACCACATCACTAGCGTTGTTGCATTTTTTGTTGTTGTTGTTGTTGTTGTTTTCTTTCTTCATTGATTCAATTATCTCTCACATTCAATTTCGCCAACTAATTACAGCTTTATCAGTCACTTGAATCATCTAAGCAAATCTTTTTAATGACACGTAATTTTCTGAACGCCCCAGGAGGCGTGGCGTGTTGTATTGTGTTGTGTTGACTTGTCATGCTCAAAAGGCGCATCACGTACGTTATGCGACACAGGCAAGTAGGCTTTTCGAACATTAGTACTCGTTTTTTTTTTTTTTTGTTGTATTCATAGCATTTTAGTTGTACGAGTATTTGTCCGATATCTTCTGGCATACATTCATTTGTATGTTTGTGTCTGTGCGCTTGTGTTTTGTATGTGTATTTGTGCTACGCTTGTTTGTGTTACTTCCGGCAAAATTTGTTTTGTTTGTTATTTTGTCGTTGTCTGGTAGCAATAACGTTAACGGAAGTGTTTACAAATACACATGCAGCGTATGCTAGTGTATTAAAATACACACGTACGCAAAAGTAAACATTTTTTGTTTACCCAGTAGGCATATATGCAAGTAAGAAATGGTAACAGAGAAGCGCAGGCATTCCCAACTCACTTCGAAACTTTTTTCAAAATAGGCTTTTGAGAGTAAACGCCAGTGCAAGTGTAAGTGAGAAAAGTAGACGAAGAAACGAAGAAAAGTATTTCTTCCGCATTAAAAAGAATGGGACAAAATAGGCCTGTTTTGATAATTTTCAAAGAAAAACAAATAAATTGAAGGAACCCCTTACTGATCGTGTACTTTGGAAGAATTTTGTGAAGCCCCTATGCTCTGTATAGAAATAAAACACACAAGCGAACTGATTTTGAGTTGAAGTCATTTAATTAAACTCATTTACCTACTGGGTATTGATTGAAATATGTTCCCATCTACATGTATGTGTTTAATTTATTTCTATGTTTATTTTATTGAGCACTTTGTCTTTTTTTTATTATTTTTATAATGCATTTGTGTGCGTGCTTGTAAGAAAATCGGGTAACTTTGTAACTGAATTTAATTTACATAAGTCTTTTTAATTACAATTCTTCTGAAGGATTTTATTGAGCTATGGCCTGAAAGGGAAAGGAATTTTTTAAAGTATTTACTTTAGAAGAAATTAAAGTACTCATACAATTTTCACTAGCGAATTCCTCTTTGAATAGATTTTTGAAACTATAAAATTCATACCATCAGTTACTTAGAAATGCAAAAGAAATTATATTTATCTTGACAAATGAGACGTCCAGTTTCAAAACCGGCCAAGTCCAAAAAAATTAAATTTTGAGATATTCTCATACATATATCAAAATCCGGGTCATGCTTTATCGTACTACTATGTTTTTAGATTAAAAAAAAAATTTTTAACAGTTTCAAAACCGGCCATGTTCAGTACTTTGGTATCAAAACCGGCAAAGTCCACTTTTTTTTGAAACAAATTTTTTTGAATACTATGTCAAAACCGGCCAAGTGCATGTTCCAGGGATCAAAACGCGCCAAGTCCAAAATTGCTTCCTCAAAAGAATTGGCAGATGAAACTCGAAAAGTCTGATCTGACGTGTTTTGAGTAAGAAATTTTATAAGCTATGATGTGGGAAAAACGTTTTATTTTTTCAATGAACATAGATGATAATAAACGTTTTTCGTTGTTTTTCCAAAAGTATGAAAAAGGCAGTTGGTTTTGCAACCGGACGCCTCAAATTCAATTCAGTAGTTTATTATTTAAGTTCAAATTATGTTATTATTTTGCCTGTAACCCCCTTCTGTGAATAAGTTTTTGAAACTTAAACTGACTTGCACACTGAAACCATAAGAAAGAAACCACAAAAAAAAAGACTTTTCATTTATCGAAATCACTTCAGTAGTTGTCCTTGTCTTGGCAGCTAAGGACTGACAGCAAAGGACTGGCAATTTTGTAAATAGCAAGGAACATCTTTTATTTAAAACAAAATATTGTTTTTATAAAAATCATTAATAAACAAAAAATTAAATTTTTTTGACTTCTCGGCTTTGATAATGCGTTCTAATGAATAGGGGTATCCCAAAATTTCCGCTAGATTAGAATTTCGCGCATCTTGAGAGATAAAGTGAACTGATGAAGCCAACTAACCACGGCCAGCGCAGAGGGTCACTTTACACTTTTTGGCTTAAATTTTCATTCTAATTAAACTCTCTATGCAACACCATCCTAAGAATATTAATGGAGTAATATTACCACACAGGTCAACTTTGCTTCATTGAAGATATTTTTTCTTTCAACTTACACATTTCATTAAGATAAAGTGCTGCTGTATTTCCCCCCCCCCTTTCTTACTTGCAAGCTATTTATTTACTAGTAGATTTTTTCACATATTCACGTATTGCAAACGTATGCCGTAATAGTGCCAATACGGTTTTATTTATTCTCTTATCACTCTATAGACTTGCCAAAAATGAAACTAAACGTCATTAGTTACTCAGACTTCATTTTCTTACTACTTGGATTTTTCTTGCAATTTTTATATTCGCAGCGTTTGCTTCATGCTACTGATGCTGTCACGCAGTCAAATGAAAAATTACTACAGCATGACCTCAAAATGTCCATTTCATCAATATATAGGAAGAGGAAAAAACAATAGAAAATCTCGTAAGAGACTGAGAGAATGAATAGGGTATACGTATTAGCTGCAAGGACATATTAAATAAGATTTTTAAAATAAATTTTCTTTGGACTGAGTAAAGTGATGTTAGTATCACTCTTACGATTTATTTCTTGTTTTAGAACGTATAGAATATATTTCACTTAAATCTTAGCATAAGTTCACTGTTTCATATGACAGTTTTTGTACGCAAATAAAATTTCGAAATATTAGATAAATAAAATTCAAAAAGATTTGAGCTTCAACTTTACTTTTTTCAATACTTCATAGTGCAACTTTTAACAACATTTAACTCTGACAAAATCTTAAGATTTTCTCTGTCCCTCAAATTCTTAATAACCGCACATTGTACACAGTAATTACTTCACGTTGAAGAAAAACTGTTGGGTTTTATCATCACACAAATATTTGGTGATGTGCTTAAAGCTCGAACTCACAACATAAGAAAATGTTTGAGATGAAATAAAAGAAAAATTAAAGGCCATAAAATAAATAAAAATATCACTCATCTTTGTTGACATTAAATTCCCAAGTAGCTGCTGGCTGCCAACTCGGCTACTTTTTTCAAAAGCTGCTTAAAATTCTATCAACGCTTTTCTCACAAAATTATATTTCTTCCATATCGATACAAATGTACAGCAATAAAAACAAAATTAAAAATATACGCAAGACATAGCTAAACAAGGACAGGGATACCGTATTATGGCTTTGCAACATTAGAAGAAAGTAGCAGCCAGCTTACTAGCAAACTTATGACAGAGTTGCCAACTCTTTCACAGCCTAGTTTGCAAAAATAAGTGATAATACTTTTTTTTTATTTTTCAATGAACGGTGTATGCTTAAAAAAATTTCAACAGATAAAATGGATGTGCTACATGTCGTATGAGTAATGTGATAGTGTTATATTTAGGGAAAATTTCATTATTTCAATAAATTTCGGCCACTACCGAACATTGATGCAATTCGTTATACCGCTTTACTTAAATAGAAAAGTGTACTCGGATAGTTTAATTAGATTATGAAGTTTATAAAAACAGATAAAAAACTGTTAAGTTTTAATAATATTAAGTGCTCCCAATGTATGAAATCATTCGACTCCTTGTTTACTTTTTTTCTGTATAGTAACATTAACACTTCGATCGATCACGTGTTAAGTTATTTTATTTAAGTTTTCTTTGGAACAAATAACAATCTTTTGAGTATAAATAATGCCAGCTTTCCTAACTGGAAAGTTTAACACTCCAAAAAAAAAACACCCTTTATAACCGATTGTATTAAAATATAAATAATCTTAATATATGAACGAAAGTTTTCTACAAAAAAAAAAATTTTTAACTAATCAGCTGAAAAATTGCCAGTCGCAGTGCATGTAAACAGCATCAATGGTTGTCAAACGGATGCAGCGGCGTGGCCAAAAATTTTCGGAAGGGGAAATCTGACTTTTTCAGCTTAAAGCGAAAATGAGAGTAATACTGTTTGCAGAGAGTTACTACCAGTTACCGCCAGGTCAAAAAAAAAAAAAGATTTTTGAATCTCAAAATTCTTTAGTTTTCTTTTCTTTTGGTTCAAACTCAATAGAATTTTGAGGACTTTCAAAAAAGTTTTATCTTTTTTATATTTTAGAAACAAAATAAACTACAAAATAATCAGACAAAGAATTGCATATGAGTATGATTTTGAGAGATGTGATAAAAGAAATATGGATAGATTTTTAAATAAATCTGTATTACATAAATTCATTTAATTTGCTTAGTTGGCGATTTATCCTCATGACCCCGCTGTCTACGCTACTGCAGAAAGAGAGGGGAACAATGTGTTAGTAAAAATTATAATATCTGTTTTTGTCGCAGCTGACATCAGCTTTATAAAATGCATTTCACAGGATATTGCTGTCAGCTTTGTTGCAGCAGCAAAAGTAATATGCGAATAAACTCTAATAGGGTAGAAAATGAAGACATAGAGCTAAAGATGCTGCTTGTGGCGTGCAATAAAATATCAAATTTTAAAAAAAAAAATTGCCAACGTTGATAAAACATAAGTAAAAAGAGCAAGAGTAAAAAAAGATATAATAAATTTGTACACAACATTAAAGTTTAACATAATCAGTTGGCACTTTTTGCGGACGGACTATTAAGAGAAACAAAATATGTGAACTCTGCCATTCGTTCAAAATAATAAGATTATATTGCGAAGTTCTTACTAAGCAATCGTTAAGTTAAACTGGAGCGTTTATTATTCAAAAGAGTCACATTTTGTAGAAACTGCCAGCTTTAATAGAAAAACCAAATTCTATTTTTGATTAAAAAAAAAGTACCTTTTACATTAGCGTTGTCTATTTCGTGCGATTTTTAACTTAGGTACAACTTATATCTAAAGCATATTTCTAACGAGTTTAAAAATTAAACCGATTAAGCACAAGTTCGTTTTTTATTATTGCTTGGGGCTTGTTAGTTCAGAACTTTTTTCAGTATATAATTTTTTGTTATTCTCTGCCATATGGATGAAACTTCTGCAGCAGCATAGCAGTTCAAGTCAAATTATTTGTCTTTTGGTGTAAAGAATTGTTTTTCCAAAGAAAATTTCACTTAAAATTCGATCAAGTTTTCTAAGTCTAAAGAAATTTTGTGAAGCTTAATCTCATTCAACTTTTGCAGTTTTGGTCGAAGCTTATCCCACGGTATTGTTCCCTTAGTGAACAGCAATTTAACACCATCAATATATGGCCTAAATTAGAGTATACATATATGTTCCCCTGCGGTGAAAACATTCATAACTTGAGTTAAATAGCTAAGAAGGCTAAAAGCTCTTGTTTCCTGCGACACAGCTTATTTATCGTTTACTGATGATAGTTCCGCCTATTTTTATATTGCGTTGGCATTCAGAGCTTTGACCTTTCTCTTAGCGTATCTGGTGCTGAATATGTGTACTTATAAATATTTTCGATTCTTTGCTGTAGTTGGTAAACTTTAATGCTTAGGTCTGCTAAAATTATTAATTGGAACCTTTAGAATGAAAAACTTTTCCACTATGTTAGAATCCTTCTGGTTGAGTTTTCTTCCCTTAAACAAAATGGTACTGTGGTCTACAATTTTTTAATTTTTATTTTCTTACATCGCGCTGCATCGTTTCAAATACAGCATATAAATCAAATGATTTTAATTAACTACAAGCCCTAGACGAATTTAATTTAGAAAAGAATGTACAAACATAATAGTATATTTTTATATATTTCAAAAAAGCATTTTTTATAAATACATATAAGCTTCTTTACTATGAAATTTTGAAATGATTCAACAGTTATGCGCATTAAAAAACTAATTGCTTTATGCTACATATATAAAAAGCTATTTGTCATTAGTAAAATTGATGTTTGATCTGAATTATAACATCCCATTATGAATAAAGTGATTAAAATATTAACTAAAATAAATAAGCATTGATGTTTATGTAATAAACTTCTGTTATGTTTATTGTTTTTTTGCTTAAAATTTCTAATGAAAACAAATAAATACCAATGCTTTTAAAATCTGTATAAATATTAAGCTTCAAAAAAAAAAAAAAACATTAAAATTTGAACTTTACATTAAATAAATTTGTAAAATCTGGCAGCGTTTTTCACCACAATGCCAACATTAATTGTAAAATTTATTTGAAATTAATTTTTTTAATAAATTGTAATCTGAAATAAATAAAAAAAATATTAAAATTTATGTGATGTCAAACAAAATAAAACATTATTCCATTTTGTACTTCATTCATTGTGGGTGGCGGGTAAAAAAAAATGCTACAGTTAATTGTAATTAAGTCACTCGAAAAAAAACAATTTTTTTTAATTTTATGCTTGTGCTTTTAATATTTTAATTGCTGTTGTTGTAATAAGGCACAATTAACTCTATGGCTTATGAGTGTGTGCTGTTCTGTGTGCGCGTGTAATTATAACAACATGTACTACTTAGCTACTCTGTAGGAAAAGGCAAGTCAATTCTTATAGGTATGCGGACTACAAAATTATGTATTTTCTAGCTATTGTTGTCCATAAAATAATCGAAATGAACATATTCGCAACAAATTTAAGCGAAAGTGTAAGAAGATTAAGTTATATATATATTCTGATCAAATGATAAAAATTTATTTATATTTCAGTTATCTAAATCAACACTTTCGAGAATAGTTGAAGCGATAAAAATAAATTACACAACTGAACAAGAAAAATTTTTTTCGATTTATTGCATAGGTTTTATTTTAATATTTTTTGTGTCTAAATTCCTTAAAACTGTCGACTTAAGCTCACACACAACTTGAAGTTTTCTTTTGTGGTATTGATGGCACTAGGAAAAATCGCTCTCCATAATAATGTGTTTTTATGAAGTCTTAAAAAGTTTGAGACTTATGCAGAATCTATAAATTTTCATTTAGTTTTTAACAGTCTAGATTTTCGCCTATAAAACGGTATCCTACAAATTAATTTCTAATCATTTTTACAGAAGTTATAGCTGCTTAAAAATTATCTTCCCCATACATAATATATTAAACAGCAATACGAATATGTTACTCATACGACGTGTTATATATGACAACAGTTTAATAATTTTTCATTTTTAATCAGCTATAACTTCTGTAAAAATAATCAGATATTAATTTATTTATGTACCGCTTTAAAGATGAAGCTTCAGTATTAAAAAAAAAAATAAATGTTAATTTAAAAAAAAAGACTTACAGTGGCTAAAGGATATTACCTGACATTCGTATTTTGTAAAAAATTTTGAGGTTAGCTCCAAAACCTTAGCGCGTTGCAGTTAACTCGCTCCAGTAACAAACCCATGTAAAAGCGAATACAATTTTAAAAAAAAACGGACTACTTACATATCTATAACGCTGCGCTTGACACGTGTCTGAGTATTGCCTTAGAGTTATCTAATTTCCTACAGGGCAGCTACATTCAATTTCAACGACAAAATGTCTGATAAGTATGAGTTGCAAAGTCGCGTGATGCATGCAGTTTAAAGCAACGGAATGTGAAAATTCAGTGTTAAGCATGGTATTATTTTAATTATTCCGATATACGGGACATTCCATACGAAATTTACTCTACATTTTATATAAACTAGAAAATAAGCACCCTATTATATAACAATAAAAGATTTAGGTGTGGGAGTATTGCATTGGGGGCATGAAAGTTTGACTATTTTGAATGTTTGCACCATGGTACATTGTAATATTTCGAAAGTTTCTTCAGACTATGCTTTAAAGATTTTATGGCATAAAATTTCTTTAATTCAATTAAGAAAATTTTAGTCTAAGATCGCAAGATTTCTTCAACTATATACTGCATAAAGCACGATTGAAATGATACAAATAAAGATAACACATATACTTGGTAAGAGAAAGGACATGCAATGATGAATACACAGTGAAATTCATTTCACTCTTTTTCATTTTATTTTACATTCAATCTCTGTTACAACTTTTTTATGAACTGACTTCATTTCACTGACAATATCTCTTCACTTGCAATCTCAATTGCTTACTATTTAAATGGTATAATTTTTTGTATCAGACACTTAAATTAATAAATTTAATGTTTTTGTATTGTTTTTTTTATAATAAATACATAGTTATAAATTGATATATGAATGTCGGCATGCTGCATGTCGGTATCCATTAGTGCACCATTAAAATTTATATATAATAGGCTATTAAAAAATAAAAATTAAAATATATTTTACAAAGTAAATATATATATATATATATAAATATGTATTTTAATGAATGTACATTAATTATGTTTCTTAAACACACATGCATATACAGCATATATGTATGTAGTACCGCCACAAGACCCACAAATTTAATAATGCATTCCACAACTAAATTCTTCTTCATTACATCTGTCAATTGACTGTCAAACGCAAGCAACAAACAAATTTGTATATTTGAGGTTTTTAATTGGAAACTCAAATGATTTATGTAAATGAAAATTTTATTCAATATGAAAATTGAACAAATTGAATTATTAGTATTGTGCAATAAATTTCTCTGGCAGACTGAGTTTTTATGACAATTTATTAAATTTTTAGTTTTTATTAAATATAAGCAATTAATTTGTGACATTTTTAAGTTAAAAGACTAAAGTGTTTGATAAAAGTTAATTGGGTATTTAATTTAAAATCTATTAAATAAATTACGAATGTAGTGTTTTACTGGCATTTTGAATCAGTTTCATTCGACTCATATGCATAGCTATAATATCCCTGAGAGAGACAACTCAGTAGATAACATGGGACCAATGGAGTTGTCATGGATAATAATTCTGGTATCAAATTGACTCGGATCACTTTGGGGCGATATATAATTTTGTTTTCCCCACAGATGTTTTTGCTTTTCTTATAATCTCCCGGGAACGTTGTTTCTAGGTATATACAAATCTATTCAGCTAGCAGGATGAAGGCCATTCTACAGGTACAAAGTTATATTGGGACTGTTTGTGAAATGTAAAACTAAGCTAGAGAAATTATATATAAGTAGCATAGTAGATCTAGTCTGGGTCCGGTGATCTGAACCAGAAATAGCTGACGAACTAGCCAGAGCATGGTCAGCTTGTCTCTTAGATAAGCCATGACCTACCTAAGCTTTATCGAGCATTATTAAGCTTTTAAGCATTACATCAAACTATGAGAATCCCTATCAACCTAAAGGCATACTAAGTTATTTGTGTTAGCGTATATAGCCAGATTGAGAAATAGTGCAGCATGCTTACGGTTGAAGTACTGTCAGAAGATAATTTCAACAATCTTTCATAATGTGGAGAGATAGAGAAGGAGACGGTTGCACATTTGAGTTGCTCAACACTAAGTGATAAAACTGCTGAATTTAAAAAAATATATATATTTTTTAGCTGGTTGAATTTAAATTAAAATCTTCTGATTCCGTCTTCGGGAACCAGGCAGACCTAAACTTGTAAGTTCAGATCTATTTCTCTATGATCTCTTGGAACTTTCAAAAATTATTTATCTTAGCAAATGACTCGATGTACCAGCTACCAGCCCAGTAAAACTAGCGCTGTGGTGTCAGCGAAATTAACAAAAAGAATGATTTTGACAAGCCCTGAACAAAAACTAGATGAATTTCGACAAGATAGTCAAGCGCCTTCCATACAGGCAAAAAATGCATTTCGGTATACTGAGAGATACAGCCTGTTTCATTTGAAATGAATACTCCAACAATGCCGAAATGTTTATTTTCTCTGTTCTATCCAAATCTCTCTTTCTTCGTGGTTGTCTAGAACATCTGTCGTGTAGTATATGAATAAAACACAAATAAATTAAGAAAAAAACCTGAAGTAGAGTCCTGTTATCCTGTCGATTTCAATGCTAGGAATATTCAATATTGTCTGCTATGTCACAGATGAACGGATTAGTTGCTTTCAGCACTCAATATAACCAGCGTAGATATTACGAGATCAAAAACTCTTAACGGATCTAAGATTTGGATTGGATCCTATATTAAATTTTATTGATGTACTATAAAAGACTTTAGATAATTGTTCAGCCAAAAAATCAATAAAATAAATCAACTCCAAAATAAATAATAATAAAGCAAACCTTTAACATATCAAATTTCTCATGTCAGTCTCATTCTATTTCAGTTTTTCTAAATGATTGTAATTAAACATAAGTTATCATCAAGCAAAATTTTACTCAAAGAATATCGGAAAGTACTGCAGCAAACATTTAAAGCCAACATTGACTAACTTGGCATGCTTGGAGCTCTCCCGCATTTATCGACAACGCACTACTAATGAGACTTCACATTTTTGACGTACTTCATTAGTCAAAAGTCAAAACACAAACGACAGCCACAACAATGACCAAACGACTTAAGTCGAGATTAAAGCCCTGTTATTAGTCAGTAAAAGCCTTATTTAAGGCAAAAATTGACATAGCGCTAATAGTGCACATATTGTACACATGTATGTATGTATGTATGTGTGTACATCTTCATATGCATGTATGAAGCTTACTTTAAGTTGTGTAGACCAAACAATCGGCCCGCACTAAATGTGTGATTGACAGAAGCCATCGGTTAAGTTAATTGCCTTCAATTTCAAGACTGCCATAGTGTAGATGAACAAATTAAGGACATGAAAAAGTTTGCACGTTTCACCCTTATACTTTTGTTCCTTCATCGTGCACCTCATCATCATGCATTGCAGTGGTGGTGGTCAGCTAAATTGGCCAATAACTAAGGAAATACAATTAAATGCGGGTAAAGGAAGGCAGC
Source organism: Meiosimyza platycephala (assembly GCA_963662105.1). Taxonomy (NCBI): domain Eukaryota; kingdom Metazoa; phylum Arthropoda; class Insecta; order Diptera; family Lauxaniidae; genus Meiosimyza; species Meiosimyza platycephala. Next base: position 114,696,939 of record OY759208.1, on the reverse strand, counting down.
AACTAAATATGTGTGGCAACAGTGAAATGGGAAAGAAAATTAATTTTACCTTTGTAGTTTTAATAGGAACGGCAATGTTCTATCTTTCAGTAAAAAGGCGCAAATCAAGTGATTAAGCGTAGATGGCATAAAGTATCGATAATTTTTTCAAGTGGCTTTATATCGCACGCTTTTTGCCACAGTAAACCAAGTGAAAATGTCATTTACATATGGGGCATTATTTACCAAAGCAAAATGAGTAGTCGCTGATTTTGAGGATTTTTTTTTATGCGAGTGATTTTAGCATAAGTTGTTCGATAATACTTTTAGCACTTCATAGCTGTATTGCTATTTTGGATACCATTTTCATTTCATCATCTAAATGGAACTAAGCTCATTTGAAATAAATAAGATGAGTCATATAACAAGTTCAATTCATATTCTACTCAAGCCAGCGTCAAGCTCAATTTGGGATTTTATCAAATCCCAATAAGTTCAAATGTCAAAAGAAAGTATCAAACTACTACTATTATCAGCTGCGATATTATTCTTTCATTTTCACATCTTAAACAAAATAAATACTAACGATGACGTTCAAATTGTGATGGCTTGCTTCAATAGTAAAAGCCAACGACTTGCAGCCACAATTGCCCTTTTTAAATATGACACACAAATAAACTGCTACCTACCTACATAGAGCAACTAACTGCAAAAACCCCCCCCTTCCCAACAACACAGTTGCTGAAGTAGCAGCTGACGCTCGCTTCAAACAGCAAACTTTGGTCGTCGTCGTAACGATTGGTTGGTTGGTTGGTTGGTTGTTTGGTAGCAACATTTCAAAGGATGTCACAGTTAATAAATGTCACGAAATGTGGATGACAATAAATCAGGATCTTGTACAAATTGTTGTCATCACGCTGAAATTTCCGGAGTGATTCACAAAAGTCAGCGGTAAGCACGAAATTTTTGTATTTTTGCTGAAATGTAGGAAGTAATCGTTGGACATAGGATGTGGTAGAGTGGTGTAAAGTTTTTAAAAGAATAGAAAAAGATATAAGATTTTTTTGTGACCTTTTAATTAAATGAAATTGGTAGAAGTAAAAAATGCAACTTTTTTTTTGAAAAAAAAAAATGAACGCTATAGCCTATTTAAAGGCACAAAATAGAAAAGTACCAAAATGTAACATTCATTATATGCACCCAAAAAAAAAAAACTGCTGGACTGCATAGATAAGCGCGCTTACATTTTGTGGTAGCACGAAAACTTAAAAGGAAACAATAAATAAATTAAGACAGCCAACAACCAAAATGTAATAAAAAATAGCATAAACGACATTAAAAAGAAACATCATATAAATTATTTACTTCGTGAAAGTTATGCAACTAATTTTCACAACAAAAGTGTCGCTTAAAACAGCAGCAGAGGTTGCACGATAGTAACTCTTTGCCGACAAACGTGCAAGTTTTGGTTTGGAAAACTTCCTCTAGTGTCTGATTTCGGAGAAATATTGCACTACACTATGTAGTATATTAAAGTGGACGACGCAAACGACTTTTGTATTTATTTTATGCGCGATAAAATTTAAATTTAAAATTGTGCAGTTAAAAAAATAATGTGCAGTTTCGAAATACTTTCGATTTTCATAATAATAAAATCCGAAAGCAATTTAACCCACGTTACGTATAGATATTTTGTGGTCTGGATTAGAACAGATGAACCCAACATTAATGAGATAAAATCTGTTATCAAATAGTAGTGATGTTTGTAGGTTACATCCGGATGTAGCTATTGATTTGCTGTATCCATTTATTAGCATTACCTTGGATAACAAAAGCTTCCCAGATGAATGGTCGGACATTGTTATTATCTACGTTCTGAAACAGATTGAATTTAGGGACTACGAAAACTGGTTTCAAAAACCATTTGTCAACTACAACTGCTCTATTATTGACATAAACGATGTTATGTTCATAAGAATATTGAAACTATGAAACATTCCAAAAATATTTTGTATATATTTGAAGTATAATATCTCTTAAATGATATATCTGAAAAACATTCAAATGGTTAAGTTTGATAGGTAAAAATTGAATAGGAACGCTTACTAGCTAATGACATAAACAAAATTGAAGTTAACTGGTAGGCAGATAACTTCAACGTTTTCAAGTTGGTATTTTTGTTACAATCGAAATTATTTATGATAAAACTTTACAGTCATTAGCAAAGATTGATTTTCTGGTGAGTCTACAAATCATTCAATGATTAAACAAGCATAAAAAGCAAAAAGTATAAATATAATAAATATATTAGGAGAGACATTCACAAAAATAAATACTCGAGCATCGTTCAAGAATGGATTGGTCACAAAGCTCAACAACAAAAAAAAAAAAAAATAAATGTCAATGTCTTCAACAATCTCAACAACTAAGCTCAAATAAACAGTGACGTGCGGTTATGTAGAAAATTACTTGCAACTATTGTTCAATAAACCATTTGATTGTTATTTCCTTAAGAGCCTTCAAGAATTATAATTTAAAATCAAAAGTTTTATATCGCATTTATATATAAAATTCTACATAAATACATACATATCTACCTATCGATTTATTTCTACTCATATCAAATCTAACAATTTAATCGAATTTGCAAGAATTTTGTTATTGCTATCGTAAAATTAATTGAAGTTGTTGCTTTTATTGTGGTTGTCAAGGAGATGAAGTAAAATGTTAAGAGATAAAAAAAAAACTTAAAATTAAGTTGTACATAAACCAAAAGAAACAAAAGAAAAAGTGCATACAAAATGTGCAAGGAAATAGATAAAAAAAGGTATTGTAACTTTGTTATCATTGCTAAAAGACAACAAGTACTTTCTGGTATTTGACAGATAGAGGACAACACTACTTTACTCAACTAAGCTAGAGATATAACTGAATTTTTCTTTACATTTTAAATTAAAAAAACACAAAAGAATCTTCGTTACTTCAAGGCTCAGAATTTAAAACAAATATTCTGTAAAATAAAAACAAGTGCTTAGTAAAGCAATGAACACATAAATAAATCCATACTGCCATCCATACTCTCTCCAGATGTGGTAAGTGATAAAGAAAATTGTTCTTTTATAAATTTAAAATTAAATGCTTTATAAAACTCTTAAAGGTTATATCTTTAACTATTCCAAAAAAAAAAAATTCGACGCTACATCAGCAAGTCGTCACAAACCAAAAAAAAAAAAATTATTTCAAAATTCAAATGAACTGCATTAGACTTTTTATAAAAACTAATTCACAATCATCAAAATATAATTACTCAATAATTAAAAATATATCGCTCATAAATACATACATATAATGAAATTCTTCTAAGGAAATTAACATGAGAATTTGTTTTCAGTCCTACACTTGTATCCCACCTAATGAAGCGCTTCTCATTGTTTTTGTATCGTACAAAGTGTCTTAATTACAGCGTATGGCATAAATTTATTAAGTTGCTAAAATCACAGCACTTTGGGTGATGGCGGCACCAAATACCCCCAAGCCTTTAAGTGCAAACGTTGTAGCAAACACGTTGTATCCTTAAACGAAATTCCTTAAGTGCTGCTTCTTCAATGACTTTTTTCTTTTCCTTTTAATTATTAACAAAGTCTGCATGAATATTCATGGCAAACATTTTAGCTTACACCACGGGTTGTTGTCAGTCCTGCCAAGCGAAGCGACTTGCAGAAAGCAATTAGAGAATACATTCGATATTCTTAAACGATACTCAATAACTATCGTTTATAAGTTAGCCAAATAGATATTTTTTACTTAAATACATACATTTATGTCAAGTTTCTTTTTCTAAAAATTTAATATCTTTATAGTTTATTTTGATTTCAATTCATTAATGTTGATATTTAAATTCGGTGATAATATTCCAGCATTTTTTCTCCAATTATTCTTCTCATAAAAAAGTTCGAACAATTGGCATTTCTGTATTTTTTTTTTTGTATTCAAAGACACATTTTTTTTTTATTTCTAAGCTGCTCTTTACAACACCGATGAATCATTGCATGCATCGAATAATGTGACTTACAAAGGTCAACAACAGTCCAGATCCTTTAAGTATTCCAACAAAAAATCTGCTAGCAGGACCTATGTATACTACCATTGAAAATCAGTTTTCCAGTTTTGAATATGCCATTTTAGTTCTTAATCAGTTTATCGGAATTCATCATAGGACAAGGCACAAAATCTTAAACGTAAATTTGTCAAGCGTTACATTTGATTCTTTTTGCAAAAGTTAAAGAATCGATGCTTTATAACATGATATTTATCATAAGCTTTGTAATTTTTTCTCTAATTGTACTCATACATTCAAAGCATGCAATACATTTTCCTAAGAGCAATACTTGCCGTTGGTGCTTGTAGGAGTATACCATAAAAAGAAGAAGTCGCTTCTTAAATGACTTCCGTTTCCTTTATATTCCGGTAAATTTGGTTTGGGAGCACTGAAAGTTAAAGCTGTAGCATATGACTTCATACAAAAAAAAAATAACAATAAAAGCAATACAAAAACACTGGACAAAAATAATGTGGCCCTATAAAAAATAAAAACCCCTAAAAATAGAAAAACTCATAGAAATATAGAAATATTGGATGTTCCCGAAAAATTCCTGCTACTGTTACTCTAAGTTGTGCCATTTGTCAAACTCTGTTGGTGTACTGTATGCACCAGCAAACAGCAACAATGACAGTAATAAAATAAAAATAAAACCCGAAACGAACATTAAAGTCAATGCAAAAGCACACACGCATACAAAGGCATATCTAAGTGAGCAGCAAAAGTTAATGGAAATAAATTCGTTCTATGTGAAACTTTAAGCAGCTGAAGATCTACTTTTGTCTGAATGGATTACTCTTCCAGGAACTGGCGCAAACGTCGGCTTATTAAGCAAATAGCACGGTATTTAATGTGAGGTCAACTCATTACTGCCTGCTCTGAAGTTCGAGAGTTCAAGAGGATCAATTTCTAACTTCATATATACACTGCGCACGCATATTGTTATCCAGTTTAAGGAGTTTCCACAAAGCTTCAGTAACCTACTTGTTACTTCAATGTGTTGTTCTCATAGCCTACTGACACTGATTCTTCCAACTACGACATAGATAGCGTTTTACAATAAGGCCTAAAGCCTTGAGGTACACCTCGCCACAGATATCTTGATCTTTCGAATGAATGCTATATTTTGTATGATCCTTAACTCTGAAAAATTAAGATTGGCGGTTGTAAATCTTCGAACTTGGAACCTTTGTATTAAACGCAGATAATGATCTTGAGCGCTGCAATTACGATCTATGCGGTCAAAACCGGTAGTACAGTGCTTTGACTGCGGGTTGGTAGTATAATTAAGTTTCTGTAGTTCTAGCAGAGCGATAAGTCATCGTTTTAGAAGTTTTCACTAAGATACCTAGAAGTTAGTCTTAACGTGCTCGTCCTTCTCTCAACTCTGTTTAAGGATAGAATACGAAGGTTAAGTACTGAGCATCTGAACATCTGTGTCGTGGTACAAGGCCATGTATAACCTCACTAGCCATAAACATATATCGCTACACGCCTACGTTTCTCATTGGGTAACATAAACCAATTACACTCACACTTGTAGTGTCCAAAGGAAAGTCTAGAAAAGAAAGAAAAACAAATCGAAGATGGAAAAGGACATGCATGATGCGTTCGAAAATTAATGTATTTCATTAAAATCTTTGGTGGACTTTGATTGCGCACTTGAACAACACAAAATGACAGATTTACGACATTTGAGAGTAGAAATAAAAAAAAAATGTTGAGAGGGCGGAAAAGAATCTCAAATATATATTACCAAATTAAACAAAAACAAAAAACAAATTGTTTTGAAAATGATAGTAACCTTCGTATACCATTTTCTTTCTTCTTACAGTTGTCACACTTGCACACACGTGCAATTAAACACAGCGGCACAACTATAGTATAGCCATCACGTTTTTGCCCAACCGATGCGGTAAGTAAAAAATATTTAACAATTATTCAATTTTAATTAAAAACAAATTTAATTAAAACAGAAATTTCATACACGCAAATAAATAAAGTTTTTAAATAACAAAGACAAACAAATACATGCTCGTATTCCTGACGTATACACGTGTTTTCATTTCAACGTACCGTACCGTACGGTATATGTGTGCTTGTGTAATTAAATTAAAACTTTTGTCAACACTTGAGACAAAAGAGCGAAGCAACACAAAAACTGCTGCTGCTGCTGCTACTGCAAACTTTGTTTTTCCTCAGAGTTTTTATCATAAAGAAACCTATGAAAACTTCTTGTACTCGTAGTTTTAGAACTTCACATTTTTGCTTCGTTAAATTTTTTTTAACAAAATTTGTTTTCTCAAGCAAACTTTTTCTTCAGAGTTTTCTATTTTCATATTTGGAGCGTCTAAAATAGCATTTGTTTGTTTGTCTTTATTGTAATTTTTAAACATTGCCATCAATTAGTGTGTCAATATCTAATTGTTAGACAAATATTGAACAATGCTTGCTGAATAGGAAGGTAGCCTGAGGGTTGATTTGGAAAATTTTGTAAAAGTTGAAATGTTCCTAAAATTTTCTTTTTTTTTTATGTGATAAGAACATTTTCAGACAGTGGGTTCACATATGGTGGAATTGTTTAAAAGTCATAAAGAAACTTTTATTATCTCCTTTTGATGACAAAATATTTAATTTTTGTTTCCATAATATGCTTAAAATTTTCAATTTATGAGTGTTTTAGTTGCAAACACTCTCCATAGATTGTTAGATGGGAGCAACGATTAGATCTGTTTTGGTGGCCAAGGACAATCTCCTTGGTTTGATTTTCTCACCATTTACGGTCAAGACTCGACTTCCAATCAAATCAAACGGTGAAAATAGAAATGAACCAACTGAAGTCTACCGGCAAGCATTGGTGAGGAACTCGCATGGTAGCAAAAGTCAGACTTACAGCTCTGTGCCTTTATACAGCATGCTGAAAATTACATCAAATCCGCTCACTATGACTAATTTAACAATATTTTTCCAAAATAGTGAATGCAGATTTTATTGCCGACTTCGTTCAAGACATCACACGTAAAGAATAACAAATTACTTGAAGTACAACATTTAAGAAATAAAGAGTAAGACACATCAAATGGCATGTATTCAATCCTTGGCTTAACCCTTTAAGAAATCTAATAAAGCAAGCAAGCAAAATGCACCCAACTTTTGATTTATTCTTCGAAAATTTTACTTAGAGCAAGCTGAAAATTTCACCGTTCAAAATCAAGTTAAGTATATATTATTCGATGCGGAGCTTGAAATATCAATATGATTATATGATATGAAATATATCGAAGTTAACTACGATGTAGAGTGTTTACTGTTATAAGTGACATTGATGGTATTTTCTATTTAAACTTTTAAAAGAATTTCATTTTTTTGTGATACAAAATCAATGTGAAAGGTTAATGACCAACTTCCTTCCAGTTTCTCTCATCGGAAAAAGCTTATACTTTGCTGCCTAAGTATAATTCTAACAATTTAAAAAGTTACCCCTATATTTTTAAACGAATGATAGCGCAATAAAGTGAAATTGAATTGATGAAATAGTTCAATTCGTAATTTAAAATCACTTAAATAAATACAACATAAAGCACACAAATTGACCTGCTAGGAAATGTGTTCAAACTCATCATATTTTAATGATTGATGTGTATAACAATTTTGAAGTTTAAATGAAGGTTATTTCTTTTATTTCTATTATTTATTTGACTTCATCTGAATATTTCAGTTCGAGTATTTCATAACAAATCAGTATATTGCACAAAAAATAGCAATGAAAAAATAAGACATTATTCCTTGGGACTCAATTTTATTTTTAATATCCGACTTACCTTCTATGCAAAAGGACTTAATGTCTCTTTATAAATGGAACGTCAAGTTAGAACTATCTCAATAATAAATACTCTTAAAAACTAAGTCATTTTAGTCACAATTTCTCGCTGGGTATATTGCATACAAACAGCAATTGGACGGACGAATCATCAACCGAAATACGAAAATAAACAGTTGTGCAAAGCCTAATTTTACTGGGCACCATTTCAACCAGAACCGACCGACATGGAGGTGCTATATAATTGGAATTTATTATCAATGCCACTTCATCAGAACAAGCCGAGTAGATCGAGAGAATTGGATAGATTTGATAGCGACTGTAAAACAGGTGAACAGCGGTTTACGTGGCTGTGGTCTGGCACGTTAATTGACATAGAGGGTGAGTTGCAGCACGGTGCGCTCGCCCTTCACTGAAAACCGCATACAGCGAGCGCAAAGCTTAACTTAATCGTATTTACCACGTTTTATGACACGAACGCGAATGAACGAACATCGAAACAAGCGAATCATCAATGCAACAGCGCAGCAACGTATTAAGCTATACACTGCAGTATGCACGAGTAGATATGTAGTAAAAAGGATGAAGGACAAATTTTTGGTCGAATATCAGTGATGGCGAGCGGCATTCTGATTCCAGTGTTTCTGTGTGTAGCTTAAAATGCTTCTTTATTGAAATTAATAATACATTGCAGTTAATTGGCTTAAGTGGAATTACAGCGCGTGTAAGTGCGTTTCGCGTGAACAGGTAGTTAAATCCTGGATGCTGCGAACTCAAAATGGTGGTGGCATTAAGCGCATAAAGTAGCGTCGACTTAATTGCGTCATATGCACGCAAAAGGGACCGACAGACGCACACTTAAATTCAGTCGCTGTACATAATAGTTTTAATAGAGCTTTACATACATACATACTTAAACTATTTTACACAGAAAGAAATTTAATAGATTTTCTTTAGATAGGACGTGGCACTTTGACATCTCCTGTGCAAAGCAAACCAAATAAAACTTCACAAACTGGTCGTGCTACAAATATGCTAATAGATCAGTTGACTTTAGCGATGTTAGAAGCTAGTTTTTTCAAAATTTTTTTCGATAGCAGGACTTTAAAGTTTAAAGTTTTGGTTGGCGAAAGTCAGGCAATTACAAGCAGCCGCAGATACTTCCTTCTCTGGTTAAAAGAAACATCGCTACATGCCAAAATGATTCCTTTATGAAACATTTTGCAATTTTGCATGAATCAAGAGCAGACCACCTTCTAGCAAGACTATCCTATCCTATCCTATCCTATCCTATCCTATCCTATCCTATCCTATCCTATCCTATCCTATCCTATCCTATCCTATCCTATCCTATCCTATCCTATCCTATCCTATCCTATCCTATCCTATCCTATCCTATCCTATCCTATCCTATCCTATCCTATCCTATCCTATCCTATCCTATCCTATCCTATCCTATCCTATCCTATCCTATCCTATCCTATCCTATCCTATCCTATCCTATCCTATCCTATCCTATCCTATCCTATCCTATCCTATCCTATCCTATCCTATCCTATCCTATCCTATCCTATCCTATCCTATCCTATCCTATCCTATCCTATCCTATCCTATCCTATCCTATCCTATCCTATCCTATCCTATCCTATCCTATCCTATCCTATCCTATCCTATCCTATCCTATCCTATCCTATCCTATCCTATCCTATCCTATCCTATCCTATCCTATCCTATCCTATCCTATCCTATCCTATCCTATCCTATCCTATCCTATCCTATCCTATCCTATCCTATCCTATCCTATCCTATCCTATCCTATCCTATCCTATCCTATCCTATCCTATCCTATCCTATCCTATCCTATCCTATCCTATCCTATCCTATCCTATCCTATCCTATCCTATCCTATCCTATCCTATCCTATCCTATCCTATCCTATCCTATCCTATCCTATCCTATCCTATCCTATCCTATCCTATCCTATCCTATCCTATCCTGTCCTATCCTATCCTATCCTATCCTATCCTATCCTATCCTATCCTATCCTATCCTATCCTATCCTATCCTATCCTATCCTATCCTATCCTATCCTATCCTATCCTATCCTATCCTATCCTATCCTATCCTATCCTATCCTATCCTATCCTATCCTATCCTATCCTATCCTATCCTATCCTATCCTATCCTATCCTATCCTATCCTATCCTATCCTATCCTATCCTATCCTATCCTATCCTATCCTATCCTATCCTATCCTATCCTATCCTATCCTATCCTATCCTATCCTATCCTATCCTATCCTATCCTATCCTATCCTATCCTATCCTATCCTATCCTATCCTATCCTATCCTATCCTATCCTATCCTATCCTATCCTATCCTATCCTATCCTATCCTATCCTATCCTATCCTATCCTATCCTATCCTATCCTATCCTATCCTATCCTATCCTATCCTATCCTATCCTATCCTATCCTATCCTATCCTATCCTATCCTATCCTATCCTATCCTATCCTATCCTATCCTATCCTATCCTATCCTATCCTATCCTATGCTATCCTATCCAAATTCTATTGCAGAATAATTATTTTCTATACTTAAAATATCACTCGATAATTATCACAGTGTGAAATATAAAATTGTTAACATTTTATTGATTGCCACCACTCATGCATCACGTGAACGTGGTAAAGTGATTAAAATTGTAAATTTTTAAGTGTCCATAGAACTGAGCAGTGAACAATGCAGCTGCCGACAGTCGCGACGTGATGAGTTCATCAAAAAAAAAAAAAAAGAGACTATTAAACTTAAAGTTTTTTTTAATTTTTAACTTTCATTTTGTTAATTTAACTACTTATCTTCTTAACATTTTTAATATGGGTGTGGCTATAGAAGCTACAATTATGTGGAGGCGAAATGCAAACCCTTCAATACTCGATTGTAGACCACAACAATGACGCCACTCGTACGCATATTAAAAGTTGAATTAATAATGAGATGCGGTTGATTACTTTGCTACACAACGCATGAAATGAAATTAATAATTCAACACTCCAAATTATTGCAGATATCGGACGGATGGATGAGTTGCATTTTTGGTAAATCAGCAATTAACATGCATTTACGTAGTGATTCCTAAAGCGAAACTAATTAAGTAATTAATTTTTAAATAATTACTAAAACAAATTGGCGATGCCATGTAACACTGTTACTACCTATGATAATGTAGATTTTATTCCTAATATCAAAGGCGTCTCATTTTTATTGCAAACAGTGAGTGATTAAATTTTGAAAAACTTATTTTGTTAAAGTTTTTCAGATTAACATTACTTTTTTTTGCGTATTATAAATCTCTTTTAAAAATCCATCAGTAAAATGTCTCTGAAAATAAAAATAGCTACAAGAACACAATGTTTGAAAAAAAAAAATCCGATCCATACAATTTAAAAAAGCATCAAAAAGCATACGGAAAACATTCAAAACTTCGGTATGACTATACCAATTGCTACATTCTTTTTAGTGCAAATAAATGGAAAAGGATTTCGGACATAGCACAACAGCAGTAGCAACCAACATCAAAAGAAGAAAACAACTACATACACTGGAAAATATTCAAATATTCAAAGAGCAAAATTCAATATTTGAAAAAAAAAACTTCAAGTCTTGCCAAATCCATTAAATAAATGAACGCACACTCATGTGTACTTTAGCACGCACTCACTCACTCACTCACTGGGCGTACTCACACATATGCATTTCGCAGCGGTGGTATAACGTTAAGCCTTTTTGTGGCTGACAATGCATTAGAAAAAACTAAAAAAGTTTGGTAAAAAGCAAAAGAAAAATCATCGCCAAAAATAATGGAAAGTTGAAATGTTTTTGATGTCCAAAACCAGAGATCACTTGCAATCCATATTCTACATTTTTTGAATTTTTCGCATTTAAATCATCAGCATTAGAGAGACGGAAGCTATGGATTTTTTTGTCTCGTTGAATACGCAGGAGTTTTCATTTTATATTTTTTGTTTTTTTCTTTTGTATTGAACTGCGGCTTTTTGTTGCAGTAGCCATTGCCATGCAAGTTATTGTTGAAAAAAAAAAAAAAACATATAGAATGGAAAAATGGCATCGTGGGGCTACAATTTCATTTCCATTACTCAAAGGGGTACTTTTTTCAGCAATGTATTTTAGTACTACGATTTAAATCAAATTTAGAAGAGAATTAAATTTTATTGAATATAAAAGCGTTTACCAAATAAAACGTCAAAGTTTTAAATGCTACACTTAAGTGTTCACATGTGCTCATATCGTACATAAAACTGATAAAGATTTTTATTAACTTTTCGATTTTGAAATATTAACTAATTTTCAAACAAAAAATAAAAATTTATTTTTAGGCTTCGTCTGGTTTTTGACCGAATTTTATCATTTAAGTAATCATCAACCTCTAAAAAGTCGTGACCTGCACTAAATAAGTTATTTGAGCTTCCACGATCACGAAATCTTTTCAGTTCGCTTCAACATGTAATCAGCAATCAACTCTCCAACTCGAAGCTTTATCTTAACTAGAGTGTTGATATTTTAGCTATTTTGAACTTTACTCAATAATTAACTCCAAAAAAACGTCTTCAGCCTCGATCAGATTTTCAATCATATATCGTTTATGAAAACGAAACTTCTTGGCTTTGTCGAAGCTATGTATATCCATAGTGGCCCCCCACCATTTTTTTGCTCCAAAATACATTTTTGACCTAACCTCATCGATTAAACCAAAAAAACTTTTCTGTAAATGGTTCATAAACGCCTCTTTCCATGGTTCGGAGTAATTACAAGTGATATCAGAAATCCATTTTCGACCTTTCCCCATTGATTGAAAAGAAAAAATTTCTCTAAAAGAGGGCCACTCCAATTGATGTTCTTAATCAATTTTTAACTTTCGGGGCCATTAAAATCTATATTCAACCTATCCTAGACTTCCATGGCCCAGGGCAATCCCATGTGATGTTCTAAACCCATTATCTAGCTCTCATCATTAATTAGTGCATAGATTTTTTTACGGAAACGGATCAAAAATTGTCTCTTCGATGATATGGGGCCACTACAAGTGATGTTTAAAGTCCATTTTTGATCTTTCTCCATCGATTGGTGGAAATGGGCTTTAAACGCGTGCACTTCTTTGACTCACGAACCCTCCTCCGGATCTATACACGCGTTGGCTCTCGGCTCTAGTCGGGAGTCAAGAGCTCTCTTTTGGCTCGCGAGTTGAGAGCCAACATGAACCGCAAAACAAAAATGTAATTGTAAGCCAAAGACGAGCTCTCGCCTCCCGCTCGCTAGCCGAGAGAAAAAGAAAAACAAAGAGACGAGAGCGTTTGTGAGAAGCGCTTTAGAGATGTCGCGCAAGCTTTTCCAAACTCTGTTTAGTGGCGTATTGGCAAAGTTCATTTTATATCATTCTCATTTTGATGTGAAGTGCAGTCAGATTCTATAGATTTTCTATTCGCACAGGAAGAGAAGCTATCTTTGCTCATGTGATAGAGATGCAGCCGCTTTCCTGAAGCATTTTACAAGTTGTTCCCACATCGGTTATTCATTTCATTTTGAATGAAACAGTGGTTCTTTGGGATAGATTTTTATTTAATTGAAATATAGTACACTGTTACGTTCTGTTCCACATTTGATTACTTTTTCACAAACTTTGCTTGAATCTACTTCAGCTGACTATAAAAATAGCATCAGCGTGACCAACACATTATATGCTATTACATGCCAGTTCCTAGAGTAATTTATAAACTACTAAATGTCATAGAAAAGCAGCTGAAACTCGCTCTAGAAGGCACCCGATGGTGGGTTATGCAGTCACTTGATGCCATTTCCATATACAATCAACAAAATGCTGCTAACCTCTTTGAAGCAATGGCGCACACAGTGGGAGATCGTGGAAGAACATGTGCTAGAGATTGGAAAATTTCAAACATAATTTCAAACATAAAGTGTTTAAGTAAAAAACAAATATTCGATTTTACTTTTACAAGCTACTGAGCTGCAGTCAAAGCAGAACCCCTAATAAATCACAAATAAGCCCACGAAAGTAAAAAAAGTGACGAAAAGTCAAACACCAAGCTCAATCATAGCCTTAACTCAAACGCTTCTACGCTTGTAATCTCCAATTGCATTTTTAATGTCCATGTGAGCTTATGACAGTTTTATTCAACAAAAAAGATGTTTTTTGTTTGACACCAACTGAAATGCCTTTCAACGATTAATGGTGCAGCCTGAAAAGCTGTGAAAAATCTGAAACTTAACGTATTGCTGGTCAAAAGTATAAATTGAAAAAAAGGGTGAAATACATTTCTACATCCAAAGCATGGCATCACATATAAACTGTGCAAATACGTTGCAAAAAAATTAAATCACTGTAAACATTTACACATGGTAGATATTTTTACATACAGACATAGTTTGCAGCACTTAAAAGTTTTATGCTGTGCCGTGCGCTTTACCCTCAGGTGTTAGAAATGCTATAAAAAGCATTGAGTCGACGATATGGGACTCAGTCTGGAAATAAATAAAAAATATGTGTGAGCATCAAAACCTGTTGCTTAGCTAAAATTAAAAGAGGAAATATGCATGAACAATTTTTCAAAAAAAGTGTTGCCTATTCTAACAAAAAACGTTGCTAAAATTTTTAGATGTAGAGTTGCTAAGTGCTTCTGAGCTAAGAAATTTTAGACGTTATATGTCACAAGGTTATTTAAAATAAAAATTATATTATGTATGTGAAAAATATCTGAAATGTTAAAATAACCATTTGGCAACCCTAACGTCCATTTTGCTAGGTGCTAAATTTTTTCTAACAACATACATTCATACATAGACATGTGCCGCCACTTTTTAATTCAGAAGCATCCTTATTGCTTCAACTAAATGAAACTTCTGTGTGTGCCGAAGCGCCACACATCAAGTGGCGACTTTTAAAGCAACAGCCTTAGGCTGTGAAGCCAGTGTGGAGTGTGTCGCGCTGTGCATAGCATGGTGCACTGCCAGACTTATCACGCCGCTCCTTCAAAATAATTGACGCTAGCTGCAAGTTTGTATGAGTGTCTTACTTTTTACATGTTTTCCAGTTGTTCGTGTAACAGCTATTGAAGGACACAGCTTTACGCTTTTATCATTTTGTATGATCCATTTAGTAACGATTGGTACTATAAGATAATTTGTTTCATTAAAATCTTTTAAGGATGTTTAATATGCGCTTAATATTCTAAGCCGATTAGCTTCTTTAATCATACTTAAAAGCACCTTATGAAAAAAAATATTTCACTTAACATTTTTCCACTTGGAGGGAAAGATCGAAAATAAATTATGAACTTATCCAGGGGCGGCCTCAGAGTCTCTAAAGGCCGTTTTTAAAAAATGTTAATTACACAAAGTAATGGGAAGAGTTCGAAAAACAACTTGCATTGGCCCACTTTGAGCCCATTACAAGAAAAAAAATCAAATTTATTGCACTTAGCGATGGGATAAAACTTAGGTAACATACCTGGACTATTTAAAAAAAAAAATAAGCTAATCGCAATCGATAGTGAAAGTTTGACAAAATGCTTGGACATTGCCCTGAAATGGTTGTTTTCTGTTTGATATGGTTCTGTCGAATAATTTGTTCTAAGCCTTTCTACATTGATTGGCGCATAAAAATTTAATTTTTTTGGAAAATGAGCCTAAGACAGACGCTTAGTTATCCCAGGAGCACTTTTATTCATATCCAAAAACACTTTTCTTGATGAAAGAGCACTAAACGTTTATCTATTCATATTCATATAGTTAGGGAGCCGGTGGCCTAAATTTTAAGCGTTCTCTGCCACTACGTAGTCTCTGCGTTATTAACTGAGAGCCCCCTCTAAGACTGTAAAAAAATGTAAGATAAGCAATTTTATCGCGTCTGCCTTTTATATTAAAAAAAGTGACTATGAACAATAACAGATAAATTCAAGAGGAAGACGTTTTTTGCTGCGTTTAAGATTAATAAAGTGATTTTATCGTCTGGCAGATTGAGACCATATCGGCCTCCATGTTATTGCTATATTTAAAAATAGCAATACTTATTACAAACATGTAAAAAAATGGGTACTAAATTATTTTATCGCGTCTGCCTCTTGGCTGACTGGCTCCTTTACTCTTAAAAAACATTTGATCAGAGAGGCAGACGATTTCGGTAAGGCAGATATTTTTGAGCACTTAAAGTTCATATTATTAAGGATATATCTATTATATCTAAGCTAATAACTTGTAGTTTTTGTTATAAAATATCGTTAATTAAAATTTATTACACAGTTCTTCATATTGATCTAAATAAGTTCCAGTCCGGTAGGATAACTGACAAATTAAAATTTACGATATCTCGGAGATAAAAAAAAATTGATATATGTATGTAATTCAAAATGGGTTTTGAAGAGAAAAGGTTAAGCTTTTCCACTGTTTACATAATTGAATATATTCGGAAAAATTTATTTTTCCTAGATCGACGATTTTGACATGTGGTACAATCCCATAACTTTTGAAAAAGCAGAGAACTACAAGTCTGCCTCCTGTATTTTTAGCTTCTAGAGGCAATACTGAAGACAACGAAGTTCTGAAAGAAAAGAATAAATTTATTTAATATTTTGCATACTCACAATTGCTGATATTTATGTAGAAGTCTGCCTTTTATATTTTCGTTAACTTTATTATGACCTTAACCCAATATATCAGAGGCAGACGCGATAAAATAATTTAATAAACTTTCTTTTCACACATGATATTAAGCTCCGTAATATATTTAAAGCATAGGCTTTTGAAGTTAGTCGAATACAAATCCTGGTGCTAGTAAAATCCTAGTCGGCACATCTAGGGCTTTTCATTTATGCACTTACCAGCACCTTAAGCGAACCTATGTGTAGCCATATCATACATCATTATGTGGTTACGTTTTTTATTATATATAAGATTTGGTAATGAGTTTATGAGGGTTGTGCTTTTTTGCATACGCTACAGCTGGTAAGTTTGACTTCGTCACTAAGCTGATACTCAATTATTTTAATGCCAATCAGGTGCCAAAAAATTTTGATGATTTTCTTTATTGGAAAATCTTTTATTTTGGAAATTGCACATGCTGTATGTATGTTAAATTTCAGATAAAAAGTGGCTTTATTTCTTTTCCTTTATATACAAGCACATGAACATATATGCATACATATATATATTATGCATGGATAATATCCTCAACAATTTTATTTATGGCAAATATATCACATTGCATTGGAAATACATAAAAAAAGGAGAGAAAAAAATTCAAGCGATGAAAATCCATAACTCAGATTTTTTTTTATTGAGTTGTGGGAATTTTGTGACATTTTTATGATATCACACACTAATCCCAGTAAGTATTACTATCACTGTTTTGTTATGCTAAGCCATATTGGAAAAAAAAAATCAATTAATGTTGAAATAAAACTTTTATTTAGGCCATGAATACAAAAAAAAAAATATAGCAAAATTTAATGCAAAGATATCAAAATATGGTCTAAAAACCGAATGTGTTTCTATATAACAACATATCTCAAAAACTACTTTGACTCAACAAAACCAATATCAAATTAAAATGTACCCAAAAAAAAAAGCAGGGATTACACAAGCATTAACACAATGTGGAACTGCAACAATAGCCAAGGTAGGCAACCTAAGAAACTGACGATTTTATCATCATCAGATTAATGTTGTCACTCAAAAAAATTTCTCTTTAATGCCATATTTTTTGTTGTGTTAATTCTACCCAAGTCAATCGCAATCTTCACTTTTGACTGATTATCAAAGTGAAAAAAGAACCATAGGAACGCAACCCTAAGAAGCTACATAGATTCAAAGAAAATGCGACAAAGGAGTAGTGATGAAGCGTTCAGCTTTTACCACATGTCATTAAGGGTGACATACCATAAAAGAGAATAAAACCTTTGCTTGTTCTTTCAGCATTTCAGTTTTTTTTTTTTTTTTTTTTTTTTTGTGTTGGCATTTTAAATCTTTAAGAAGCATTTTATTTTCACACAAAAGGCATTTTTACATTTATTTTTTTTTTGTATTTATTTTTTAAGCTCAAAACCATCAATCTTAATAGAACTTTTATTGTCGACATTTAAAAATGTCGGTTGACATGTAAGGAAAAAAAAACATAAAAAATGAAAAATCTGTAAAGATGATAAGACTAAAAAGGCTTAAAAGGATATTAGGAACTTTGATAGGTTAAAGAAATGCCGTTGTTCATTGTATGCCTTTTTATTTCAAGAAACTTAATCTTATTAAAACATTTATTATAAAAATTAATTTAATGCTTTAATTTATAGATGAATTTCGACTTTCGTACTTAATTTTTGTCGAGACCAAAGATAACACTTAACTAATTGTTTTTAAATTTCCATTATAATATTATTTAATGAAATATAAAAAATTATCGAAACATAAAAGATATTTTACATAAAAGACATCACTCAGAAGCACAATAATTTCTTCCTTAAGTCTAATTAATAAACATGAAAAGTTCACGATATTCTACGAATTTATTGTATTGTGATTGATTTGTCTGAAATGCTAAAAAATGCGATTCTACAAAATAGAACACAATTGTTAAGTGCTTTTTTCATTTCCGTTTTTGCGTTGGAAAGCAGCATTTAATTAAAAGTTTTCACTTTGACAAGTGATTGTTAAAGCAAAGATAATGACTAATTATGCAGCATTCGGTATTGAAAGAAATCCTGACTGCAGGATATTACATATAAATAGCACGATGAAAGAAATAATGAAGAAATAAATAAAAGATAAAAATTAAAAGGTTTTTTTTTCTTCGGAAAAGTAATAAAAGCTTGAAATAAACAATATTAAAAAGCAATTACCTGTAAAGAATTTTTTTTTTTATAGAATATTATAACTTTTCCAAATCATTAAAAGAGATGATTTGATAAATTATTTTTTTTTTTTCTTAAAAAATGTAATTGTGATATTTCAATGTTGAAAAATAAGTCAATTAAATAATAAATCAAAATCCAACTACAAACGTAAAATTTTTTTTTTGAAAAATTGTTTTAAATTCATCATTTTTATGTATAGAAATAAAACTCGCAAATTTTATGTGAGAGTATCTGTAACTCTTATCCCCCTAGGTCACATATATTGTATATACCAGATAAAAGTATAAAGAGTAATAACACAAAAACCGGAACAAATCACGGTGACAAATAACGCAATGATTTATGCGCGCCCACAACGAGGTGGGGCAGAATATAAGCAGCCTTCTTTTTCACTCACTCTCAACCCATTCCACATTCGCACTTCCCACTGTAAATGCCATCAATAAAAATACAAAAATTTGTTTTCGAAAAATTTTTTAATGGCTGTAATTTTTACAACAACGACAGCGAAGGAGAAACCAAAGGGAATGAAGAAAAAAATAAATACAAATTCATTCGCCATTTGTAAACAAAAATTTAAAAATAAATCAGAAAAATATGCGATATTTTGTGGTGGATTTAAAATAAATTTATTTACCACCACGCGCGTTGCTGCTTCTCGCCGCAATTGCTAAAAGAAAAAAAACAAAATGGCGCACAATATGGCGGCCATAAATCTTTGGCGTGTTGTAAACGATGATGCGTTTCCGCTTCGTATTTTCACTGCTTATAAAAATATTAGTATTTCAAAATTAAATATTTGCAGATTAAATAGATTTATATTGCATTATTAAAGTTGATTTCATTTGTTTGATTTATCAGCAGCAATTTAAATTTTAAATCAAAAAATTAGAATACCATAAAATGATATTGATGCTGGTTGGCCACTTAGTAAATGTTAGAAATATTTTTAGAATAAATTAAAATTTTGTCTTCATTTCTAAAGATGCATTAGATCAATTAAGGCAATAGGATATTTTATTTTTGTTTTTACGATTTTAATTTTTCCTCGTACTTAATATCACAATGTTTAATCCTATTATTTAAATGCACATTGTCTTAAATATTTCAATTTTTTATCTTCGACTTATGTCATTTACAAGACTGCCCTATTTTTTATATCAAAGAGTGAAAAATCTTTTATATGCTGTAGCACCGCTTTGTTTCTTCTTAGGTATTAAATAAGGCTGTGCAAGGAACCGAACTCGTTCGAACAAATTCAAAGCTCACGAGTTTTTCACAAAATTTCAGCACCGAACAAAGTTCAGTTTAACTCGACTCAACTCAGATCGTTTAGTTCGATATGTTCGCTCACATCTCGTTATATTGCTTATTTTTGTGCCTGCGCACAAGTCGTTCGAAGAAAATAAATAAAATTGCAGTACAGTGGGAAAAAATTCGCAACTCGAACAAACGATTAGCTCGAAACTCATGAGATGCAATCGTTTGATACTACAACAACGAACTGAATATGAGTTGAGTCGAGCGAATTGAGTTGTTCGACTTTGACTCAGGGACATAACTATTATAAGTTTTTTGTCAAAAAAATTGTTTTTTAATTATTAATAATTTCGGTCCATTTTCGAAAAAAAAAATGTTATGCACCAATCGATAGAAAGATGTCGAAAATGGATTTTGACCATCATCAGAGGTGGTTCCGAGTAGGTACCAAAAATGTCCCATTTCGGTCCATTTTCGAAAAAAAAAATGTATTCCCCAATCGATGGACAGAGGTCGAAAATGGATTTTGAACATCATTTGGAGTATCTCCGGACCCTAGAAAGGACCGTTTTTGACCAATTTTCGGCAAGTTTTTTTTTTGCTCCAATCGATTGGGAAAGTTCGAAAAATAATTTTGAACATAACTTTGGTTGGCTCGGGACCTTGGAAAGTACCGTTTTCGACGTTCTGGAGCAGCCCTAAGGTATGTCTAAAAACCATTGCCGGCCATTTCTTATCAGTTGCAGCAAAAAAAATTTTTATGGTGGTTCAAAACAAAAATTGTTGCACCAGTTGATAGATTGAGCTTGGAAATGGCTATTTTCGAGTTTTCCATATCGATTGGTGCAAAAAAAAATTTCTTTTGAACCACCCTAAATTTTTTTTTTTTGCTCCAACCGATAAGAAATGTTTGGCAATGGCTTAAAATTGGGCAATTTTTTCAATCACAAAAACCAAATAACTGTTATTTTAGGTCCCTTCTTTAACTCGTAGGATATGTCGAATATGTTCAATCAGCTCATGGCACAGCCACAGTTGATATGGGTCTCATAAATTTTATGTTCGCTGTAATAACATAAATTTCTCTCATGTTGTAGGAGTTTGCTATAGAATTGAGAATTATCAGTCTGATTTTTATCTTCAACTTACAATTTATGAAATTGAAATATGTAATTGTCTTAAGGCAATTTAGGCGCACTTACGTTACTTTTAGCTTATGTTCTATCAAAGCTTATTGATTTCGTGATTCAGGCTTATTCCACTAAGGTTTTTGTAGACAAATCAAATACGATTCGATATACTTCTCAAACAGCACAACTCAAAAATAGAAGAAACAAAATTGTAATGCCATACTGGGCTTTATCACTATGGAAATTTAAATGTTTCACACGTGAATTTAATTTTCATGCATAATTTATATCAATCGCATTTTGATGCTTGAATAAGCAACTCATCTTTTAATCTTATTGTTTTTTTTTACTTAGTTATTGTGCTTGTTGTTGTTGTTTTGTGTTTCCCACATAGCAAACCATGCATACATGCAATTTTAATTACATTTTCAAACAATACAACAGTTGTGCATACAATACAAATAAATACCTAGAGAAAATTTAAGCTCCAACTACTTGAGCACCATGTTAGGCGATACAAGCAGACTATAGTATATAAGAATATTAACTTATATAAAATGTTTCTTATTACCACCCTAGCGCCATATAATCTGGCACAGTTGTTCTAAAAATTTCCAAATATCATAGAAATTTGAAATTCATTTAAATTAAAATCACCCTAAAATATATGTATTCAAAGCATGTATACGATGAATTGTTTATATAGCACAATTTCTGTTTTGATTTCTGATAGAGAATCACTTTTCTTCTGCATCCTAATTACATCATTGACGCAATCATTCAATATTAAAGAGCTTTTGTTGTTTAACATTTCAATCAAGAGAAAAATATTGTATAAATTATGATTGCATATTTTTGTTGTTGTTGTTGTTATTGCTGTTGGTATTTTAATCTTATCAATTATTTATATGCACACATTTATTTGGTTGATCCTTTTGTTTGTTTCCTTCAAAATTTTATGATTTTCGCAATCTGTTGGTGATTTCAATTTAATTAGTTTAATTAAATTTGGATTTTTCATGTCATTAGTTTATGTACACGTGTATGAAATACACATATGGGACATAATTGGACCCAGCTGTATCAAAAAAAAGACCTTCCCGATAGCGCTAAAAATTGTGTTAATTGTTGTAGTATTAGATGGTAAATCGCACTAAATTAAAAGTTCTTAGAATTGGAAAAATTATAAAAACAACAATATTTTTTTGGGGCCATTTTTTTATGACGTCATAAAAATTGCTGGGAGTTCTTAAGTTCTAAAAATTAGTCAAAAAATGACTTGTACATGGATTCATTACTTTGCCTTGAAATACTCTTTAAGTATGATAACTTTGAGTTTTTGCTTCTAAGGGAGGAGTTAGTCAGTCCCACTTGCTCAATCGCATGCTCTTAACTTTGCAATGAAGCAGTAGAATCGGAGTATATTTTTGCTTTTTAAAGTCTGCCGTCTGTATAAAAACAATTATTTTTGCTGTACCAATATGATATTTAGAATCGATGCAATTTATAACAACAAAAATGAAATACAAATGCAGAGCAAAGTTCATTACATAAAACCGAAATAAATTCATTAAAAAATTTAACTTTTCTTATTTACAAAGTTCAAAATTAAAAAAAAAAAAGTATTTTTCTTTTTTGTTTTGCCTAAGGTATTCTCTATTTTGTCAATGCTGTTTGCCTTTCTTATGCTGCTATTGTCGTTGTCCTTATTTAGTTTCCTTTAATTTCTTAATATACCCACTGAAGAGTTTATTTTACAGCCATTTAATTGCATGCACCACGCCCACATAAATAAACAAAGGCAACAACAACAAGCAACAGCAGCTACAATCCACAGCAAGGAAATGAAGCGTTGTCATGTTTGTTTGCCATTCTATTACAGGCAACAAATGCAACAACCTCTTTGCTCAGTAAAGCATCTTTTTATTGTTGCTGCTGCTGCTTCGTCATTCTGTGCTAGAAGGTGTTGCTGTTGTTATTGCTAGTTTTACGGCCACGCAGTGACGTTATTTTACTCGCGTTGCGACTGCTGTCAATTTGTGCGAAGACTTGTTTCTACGCCAACAGCAACTTGTTTACCTGTGCTCCCTATGTCCTTTATAAGCTTGCGCAAACATTTTGATCCTTTTTTTTCGATTTTCTAAATATTTCCGAGTATTTTTTGAAGCGCATTGCAGTTTAACTTGATAGTCAGCTTAATTTTGGCTGAAATGTGTTGACGGCGGTTTCTTCTTAGTATATTAAACAGTAGGCTTAAGACAACTGCGTACCATAATAGGTATCATTTAACATCATTCATACCGCAACATATACTGTATCATATGCTACGGCATATTTTATATCTTACCTTATTGCATACGGTATATCATGTCTTATACCATGTCATACAACATACCATATAACATAAGGAACAGATTATTATTTCATATACTGTACCATGTATCGTACCATATACCGTACCATATAGCATAGCATAAACTATAGCATCGACAAAACCTTTTACTCTCCCATACACAATTCTCCATACCTTAACATATACATACCATATCATATACCTTACTATATACCATACAATATATCATATACCATACTCTACTGAAAACTATTACGCTTCTATATATCGTTCCACATACCGTACTATATACGATACCTTTGACCGTACCCCCAAAATTGGACAAAATTACTATTATTTTTAATCGAAAAATCTAAAATAACGATAATTTTTGATCAAAAAAAATAAAAATTCAAAATAATGATTATTTTTGATCGGAATAAATTAAAATCTAAAATTGCAATTATTTCTGATCGAAAAGAATTAAAATCCAAAATTACGATTATTTTGGACCGAAAAATACAATTAAATTAAAAATCATATCGTATGCCACACGCTTTTCGTCAAAAGAAACTCATATATCATTTTTTCCATCGTTGTGATTCTTTTGCCCTGAATTATTGAAAATAACGTTTATTTACGGTCCCTAGAATACACCATACATAAAGTCGCGTACTAAATAACCGAATATATAGGTACATATGTACACTGTAATCACTTCCTAATTTACTAACTTCTCTTCACTGTGCGCAGCTATGATGAAGCGCAACTGAAGCTGTCGATGTTTTTTTTTTTTTTTTTTCATTATTTACCTTTTGCTCTTTTTTTTATCCAGCTTCGAGACACTTCTACACACCGCTTCATGCTTCGCTTTTGTAGGATTTTGAGCTTTTGACTTCGGCTTCTCAACTTCAGTCCTTCTAATACACTCCTGCTTTTGCTTTGCTTTCTTTTTCCTACAATTTTCTTTATTGTTTACTTTGTTTTTTGTCCTGAAGACTTCTTTCCTTTGTGCCATTGTTTGCAGGTGTACGACAACTCTTAAGCATAACACTTCCACATACCCGAATGAGATGGTGGGATGGAAGAAGAATGTTAAGTCCCGCACTCTCATCGACCGGAACTGTTAACAAGTTCTTTAGGTATTCTGTTGTGGTGTTGTGCGATTCAAGAACTCATGCTGCTCGCTTTTATTTCACAATTTCGAGCAGTCGTTTATGTGTAAGTGAGTGTTTGCGTTGAGTTCATAGCAGGTCCTTAGCAGAATATGCTTTCTTCTCACATTCCCAATGTCTTATGTTGCTATAATGAAATAATGCAAACAGCTTTATTAAATGCGTTAATATCATTAAATTACAAAATTTTCGACTTACTGTCATAATGTCATCAACATAATGACAATACAAACAATATTTACATGCAACAATGACTCGATTAATTAAGATGATTTTTCGAAAAATTTTGTACCATAAATAATATAATTTTATAATTTAATTTGAGGGTTTTACTTATTGTTTCTATGGTTAAAGTTTACACCATATATTAAGAAAAATACTTATTTTCTTTCGCTTTTTCTAATATTAGACCTCCTTGACTTAATCCTACAACATGCGACTGGTCTCTACGTAGATTTAAATATTGTAATTTATTTAAATAAAAATACAATAATTTTACTTATTTTTATTTTACTAATTTTTATTCAAATCTAAATTATTATGCGTTGATATCACTATGTACCACACAAAAAAACAGAATCCAATTAAGACAAACATTGTGCGAATATGCTGAAATAAACGAAATTACGCTGACTGATTTCAACCACCAACCGAACACATCGCTTTGAAGAACTGAGAAAATCCAAAATGAAAACCATTATGCATGCATCACCAGGCAGTCGAATACCAAAAGAAAATAATTTTACCAAATGGAACAAATGCAAATAGACCAAAGTGTTGAAATTTTAACAAACTTGCAGCAAACGCAATGAAGACTTACTACGTACAAATCCCATGATTTCTTACACGACGGCGGCCAACAACAGTTGACGTTAGAAGGTTGAAGCTGTGGATTAAGAAGTACAGAAATTAAGGTGGTTTTGATAACTGCAATGATTGGAGTCATTCAAAACTGGTCGGTCTTCGTCTTAACAAGAAATGCAACAAGGAATTTGTAAGGATACTCAACGTAGGTCTTACCAGAGTTGCCAACAAAGCGGAAGAAGAAAGAAAACAAAGTACTTTTGAGAGTTTTTGTGTAAGAAACTCTACTACGCGTATCAAACTACTGTCGGTTGTATGAAACGTGCAATGAATGCGTCTGTAACGCTTAAGGACCAAAAGGACCAACAAATCTGTGGCAATGAATTTACAAACAATTTCAGCGCAATTTTCTGCTGTTGACACAGGTAATGCAAGCAACGAACGATTTGCAGTTGCAAAAGATTTTTCAAATCGCTTTCAATTTTCTACGAATTTGCGCTTT
Organism: Meiosimyza platycephala; assembly: GCA_963662105.1. Lineage (NCBI taxonomy): Eukaryota > Metazoa > Arthropoda > Insecta > Diptera > Lauxaniidae > Meiosimyza > Meiosimyza platycephala. Next base: position 114,670,900 of record OY759208.1, on the reverse strand, counting down.
GATCATTTATTTGGCTTTAACATAATTTAAAGTAAATTACTAACGAACGAAAGCGTATTAAAGTAATAATTTTTTAGTTTACAGTCAAAAAATGTTTCGGTCTTTTTGATTTCAATCCAAAACTTTTTTATTCTTTTTTTATAAAACGCAGAATGTATTTTCTCAGATTAATTCAATATTTTCCTTAAGGTGGCCGGAGAAAGGGTTATTCTGATCTAAAATAATTGTTTTAGTAAAGATCTACTTTTTGGTGAAGGGAACTATTTTTACGATAGGCGGCGGCATATTATCTTAACTCACCAAAAATTCATTATAATCGGATGATTGGTATAGGAGCTTTTCCGAAATATAGATGAAAAAAAGAAATTCATCACCAAAAAAATCTCCAAAATTCAATATTTAGAGATACATACATATGTATGGGAACAGCATGATTTTTGCTCAAATTTTTCAGTTAAAAGGTAACAATCGGGCATTGTTTTGAAATCTAACTTTCAATTAAATCGCCTATTTTGAAATCGGTGTACCATTTAACATAAAAAATTAGCAATTTAGAACTATTTTTTAATTTGCAAACTTGTGATATTTTCTGCTGTCAACTCGATGACACATCACCAAAAATTCATTTTTTTTTATCAAAAGCTTAGTATGTCATTTGAATAAATAATCAAAAGCCAAAATAAAATGTCGTACTTTATGCAGAAAATGTATACATCTTGTAGCGCGGACTCAAGAAATACCCACTTAATTGCACTTGAACAATTTTATTACACAGTCTGGCTTTTGAGTCCTTTAACTTTTTGATAACGACTTCATTCAGCAACAACTTAATTAAAAACTCTTCACTTGCTTTGAAAGTCTTGTGAAATTTTCTTTTCATTTCATTTCATTTTCTATTTTAAAAAACTTAAAAAAAAAATGTGCAAAATAAAATTTGTAAGAAGTTGCTGTTGTTGTAACATCAACAAAACTAAATTTATTTGCAGCTTTAGATTGTAGGTGTCACGAAAAGTGTTGCCGAGTGAAAATGTATGGCAAAGTCATTTGCAATTTCTATTGACAAAGTTCTTAAATTTCTTGTTTTTTTAACAGAAAATACTTAGCCAATGCTGCTGAATGCTTGCTAATCTACGGTATTAGAAAACTTTATAGATGAAGTTCTTTCTTATAAAATTTAGTTGAAGGTTAATTAGCTGAGAGAAGGTAAACATTTGTAGGTGCCATAGGTAACTTCAGAAATAAGTTGAATTATGTTTTGGCGTTGGTACAACTTGAATTGTGCGTTTGATGAACTTAAGTTTTTATGTACTTAAAAGGGTGTTTCACGTTGTACTTTTGATGCAACTTGGCAATGACACTTAGAGCTGATTAAGTTTTAGAAAAATAGTTTTAGGATAATACTTTCATAGTAAACGCTAAACACTTGTTATTTTACTTTCAAACGTATTAAGCCGCATGTTAAAACGTATTTAATTCTCTCAGTTAGAAATTCTCGACTCAAAGGTCACTGATGATTCCATTTAGCAATGTATGAAACTAGTATGATAAACCTTGGCTCTTTTTTGTTGTTTTGCACTTTGTTTTCTTTTAATTGTTTGGCATTAACATATACTTTACAGAACAGTTAGCTTACTAAAATGATTACAATTCTTTAATTTTAGGCATACTGTCCAAAAAAAAAAAGACTACATAAACCAAAATAGAGGCAATTTTAGCCAAAATATCAAAAATACCTGGATTTTAGAGGACATTAAAAAATTGGTAGATTTGTCAAATCGATATATGTTTTCGTCTCCATTTCGATTAAATTATAAAAATAAATGCTATTTGCTAGCAATAGCTCATTTGAAATGTCTATTTAGTACAACAAATATTTTTGAAAATTTTCCGAAACCGATTTTCAAATCTCATCATTAGAGCTCTAAACCACTAAGTTTACTGGAAGCACATGGCGTATGTGGATATCATTAGACCGAAATTCTTAACATAATCAGCAATGCTCTGTAAGTTTTACTATTTGACCATTGTGTTAATGAATATCCAATTCAAAATTTTGTTTAAATTGACTGACGGACTTTGATCCGTTTAGATTTGACTATCGGATAATTAGCCTCTTCCAGAAATTTACAACTTCTGTCTTAATAGCAAACTTTTAATTAATGAAAACTTTAAATCAGAACGAAGACTTCAGTCGCTTATACATATAAAACTTTATACTTTTATTTATTAAAAAAAAAAAAAAAAAAAAAAAAATAAATGAAACAATTCTACACAACAATGATATTAAAATAACATTAATTTGTTCGATTCGTTCTTCCTTTTCCTTTTGAAAAAAACTTTCTACATTCACACATTATATTCGACTTCGAGCTCATCAGCAAATCAATAGCTATCATTGATAATTATAATGAAAGCGATTCCAATGATGTTGTGCGATGATGATAATGATATCGATATATGATGCTACAGCAGTGAAACAAGGGCCAGAAGCACACTTTAACACGTTTTCATGAAATAGTCATGAGCCAAAGCAACAGCATTAGCTGCTGAAAAACCAACAACGATAAGCTCGCAATTAACCCATGAGTGAAAGTTTCGATTATTTTGTATCTGAGTCAAAGAAGTAAAGGATATTTTGATGCTTCAAAGTCATAAGTGAAACTTGTCGCTATATTGGCAGTTACTAGAATGGTTTGAGACTAATCAAACTGCATCAAAACTTAGCTTTAAAGTTTCCACTCTCGAGAAATTTGAATTTACTTCAAATTTAAAAACTTAACGCTTAAGGGTTAAGGTTATTATAACCGCATGGACTCATACTGACAACAACAAACAGCAATTTACTTTACCCTGTGAATTCATCAGTCAGAGTGTGAATCCAAATGACTTTTTAATGGAATTCATTTACAATTATTCATCAAATGTGTCTGTTGATTGAATTTATTCTAACGAAGCGAGAAAAAAACACAACTGAAGCAACAACAATTGATTGCAGCTGCAGTAACATCCACATCAATGGATGGCAATAACAGCAAAAGAGCTGACTGTCAACAAATGCCAGGTTTCAATGCAACATATTACGTACTACAAGTTAAACAACAAAAACAACACAATAACTACAAGGCAACAACTGTCGTTACCGTGGAGTTTATTGATTCTCATTTTAATTGATTTTTCAAATGATGTGGAATTGATTGGGATCTCTGTTGTTTTTGTATCCACAGTTGGTGGTGGTGGTGGTGGTGCCACCTAGCCATACAAGAGTTTTTCAATTTGTTTCTCATGATACTTTTCATAATGATTGCTTACAAAAAAAAATTAGGTTGTTTACTTTTGATGCCTTTGATATGACAAAAATATTAAATGACAGAGTTGAATTTTTAAGTTTTTACATGTGAACTGCTTTTATGATTCAATAAAAAAAGATATGCTGAAAAGATATATTGAAACTTTAAAATTTAACTGAGAAATTGCTGCACAAGTAGGATGTAGATACATACATCCTCCTATACTACCTAAAGACATAAATTCATGTGTCCAATCATTACATTGGAGGAAGCACTTATATGCTCATGAAGTAAGTGAAAAATTAGGAAAGGTGGTATCGCAACCTATTTGGTACTTTATAAATCTAATTAAACTCGTCATGTTGTACCTTAAACGTAGTATCATTTTGCTTCTCTTATTTCATAGAAGAATTGCCAACTTGACAGGTAACGTTCCGTTCCTTACAAAGTTTCACTTACGTTTCGGAAATCTTTCCATTTTAGAAAGTTTTTTGTGTGTCAATATACGTCTTCTGGTTTCATTTGAAACGTTTCTGAAATATTACAGAAATCTTGTAAGATTAAGATCATACTGTAGTCACAACAACAAATTCAACCACCAATAAAAATGCCAGCGTCTTTGCAGGATGTGATTATATCTAAATTATGGTTTTTTTCTTTAGCTACCATATTGGATCCAGAACTGCCGCACCATGCTTAGCGTAGGAGCTAGAACTGTGGTTCTTATTGCACTTACTACACATTGACTGTTGAGACTGATTCTTAAATGCAGAGCCTTATTGAACATCATCTGCTGATAGTATTATGCGATGCTTTTTGGGATGTTCATGAGTTATTTTGTCAAAATATGGAAGACTATAAGTTTTTACCCATTATAGCCAAGGTTACATAAAAACAATTTCTTCAACATTTTGAAAATGTTTCTTTGATCTACATCTCCTATAACATTCTAGTTAAAAAAAATTCCTTAGCACAAACTAATTGACCAACTTATAATTAAATTAATTAGATACTGCACAAAAGCTTTGTCGTTTCAATAATTCAATACGAAAAGTCACAGCATTCATTTAATTAAGTTGTATGCAGATATCATATCATATGTTTATAATTAAAGATTTGTACACTTTGTTCATAATTATAAACTGAAGGCTTCTAATTTGGTGCAAAATTGAAACTCCTTTAATTTAAACTCACAAACATTTAGATAAAGAAATATTATTTTAATATCAACATAATTACTGTAGAATTATCTGATAAAAGTATGGTACATACACCCTAATATCTCTTTGCATACTCCATATAATTCAATTATTTTTATTACCATCTATAAAGCACGCAGACATCATTAAACCCTTACCACAGTTTTCACACCTTTTCTGTCTGGTTGCTGCTACCTTGCCACTAGGCATCTATTGTTGTTCGGTACCCATCCCACAACCACAACCACAACCTTAACACAAACACTTAAAGCATAAATTCTGTAACGCCTTTAAGAAATTTAGATAGCGCGCCAAACTTTTTACGACTCTAATGAAGTTGAGTTCTTCTTCTTCTTCTGCGCTTTATTAAATAATTACAGTCTGGCGGAATTTTCACACAATGTTTTCTATATTTTACGTAAAACGTCTTACTACTCCGTACTAAACTTTGCGCCTGTTCATAAAATACTTGTAAAATTTATCTTAATTTTTGCACCTCTTTCGTTGGTTTTATTTGTGTTTTTTATCGCGTCGCACCGGTTTTAACTCTTACGGCCAAGTCAAGTGAAAAGGATGTTGCGCTTTATTGGTGTTGAACGAAACGGTTTTCTAATTGAGTTATTAACACTACCACTCCCAGTTTACACAGTTTGTATCTTTTGATTAATTGGCTGGATAAAAATGTGCTACTTAAATGCTCTTACTTTGTTGTTGAAGTATAGTAGAAGCGGTCTTATTTTCATATACCTACGGCTTGAATTAATTAAAAATTGTTTTTTTGTTTTAAATTTTAAGAATTATCTAGCATTAAGGAGGTTAAGCAGAATATGTAGCGTTTTTCCAGAATATTTACATTATCCTTATATTCACTCTTTGGTCTCATATTAAATAAACTTTATTTTTCTTTTCAGTTCAGCATTGATCTTACATATGTGTATGTATTTGAAAAATTATGGTAAGTCATTTTATGTTTTAATTTTATACATATTAACTGTTTGTTATCAAAAGCGTAAGCAGAGCTAATATCTTAATAAATAGTAAGAGGCTACATAGCCTTGTAGTGTTGACTAAGTCACCGAGATTATTGCAAAATAAACCTCAACTATGTATCTTGATTTACGTTAAAAAGGTCGGGATCATCAATTAAAGATTCAAATAGATTCCGTTTAATTTTTCTAAATTTTAAAGATATTTTTTAAACGTTGCATAACTTGTCCTTACTTTTACAGAAGATATTATGATAAAAAGTCATTTCTCATGTGATTTATAGATCTGCTGGCATGTGATTTACGTTAATTTCCCATACAAAGCCAAATCAATAAATAAATTTCAAAAGAAATAATTTTTGCTCATAAATGGCATATGTTGACAAATCAAAGATTTATTGTGTATACGTCATGTGCCCAAATATCGTTGGTTGACCTTTTTGTTCGCAGGTCATCATCATATACATATGTATGTACATATATAGCATTCAGTCTGTGAGGCAAAATATGCTTTTTGTAATCGCGTTTTGTTTTTTTTTTTTTGTCAATGAAATACGATAACTCAATAGTTTTTTTATTAGGGTTGCAAAAAGAACTCGTAAATTTTTATAAATTTCTTTAAGCATTTCAGCGCTACGATTTCGTTAACTAATTTAAAAATATTTATATTCTTCTAACATTCATCTTCATCATCTTCATGTTGTGCACAAAACAATAGGGTCAGTGCTTACCTAGAAACATACATAAAATTTTTTGGCAACCCTTGTACGATCCATGCAAAAAAAATTTTATTTTGAACCACACTAAAATTTTTTTTGCTCCAACCGATAAGAAATATTCGACAATGGCTTTCGGATATACCTTAGGGCAGCTCCGGACCTTGGAAAGCACCAAAAGGGTCGAAAAATAATTTTGGACATCAGTTTGGTTGGCTCCGGACCTTGGAAAGTACCGTTTTCGACCCTTTTGGTGCTTTCCAAGGTCCGGAGCCAACCAAACTGATGTCCAAAATTATTTTTCGAACTTTCCCAATCGATTGGAGCAAAAAAAAAAATTTCCGAAAATGGATCAAAAACGGTCCTTTCTAGGGTCCGGAGATACTCCAAATGATGTTCAAAATCCATTTTCGACCTCTGTCCATCGATTGATGCAAAAATATTTTTTTCGAAAATGGACCGAAATCGGGCACCACCTCTGATGATGGTCAGAATCCATTTTTGACCTCTTTCCATCGATTGGTGTATAACATCTTTTTTTTTCGAAAATGGACCGAAATCGGCATTTTTGGGACTCAGGACCACCTCTGGCCAATTTCGACATCTCCCCATCGATTGGTGTATAAAAAAATTTCTAAAATTGGACCAAAATCAGACATTTTTGGTACTCTGGACCACCATTGAATAATAATTGACAATTCCAGATGGAAAAACCATTTCTTATGCATAATAGCTATGACTCAACGTAAAAATGAATCCATTGAAAAATAATAGTTATGGACAATTAATATTAATATCTCTTATTAATAATAATTAAAAAGGCAATTTTTAAAAATATTACTTAAATTTGGGCAATTTTTTCAATCACAAAAAACCAAATAATAGTTATTTTGGGTCACTGATAATAACCCTTAATCCGTAATTCTAAAATTTATTTTTTAGTAACGCACGAAATAATTCAACTATGGCCAACGCCTCACATTGCTAATTTCGTACTCAACTTTTTTATTAATACAAAATTATTTATTAAATAATCGTTAGCATATTACTGTTAACAACTGAAATCGCAAAAGTTTAAATTGTTTCAATTTCAATAATAATAACTCACCGAATCAGTTGCATACATCCAATACACAATTTAAGCATTACCTACCACAGAAAACACATTAAGATGCCAAGAGCTGATTATGCTACACGACGTAAACAACATCAGTCCTTATCTACCCTACTTAAACCCCTTCTCACTTTATCTTTCAAATACAAAGACAACGACGACATCGATGTTGATGTCGGTGCAAAGACAGAAGAAATGGGTCTACGTTCATTTCTCACATTTAACTGATAACTAATAAAAATTCCACAACACGTTTCAATGGAAACCCTGGCAATACGGCAGACATATTAAAATACGAAAGGCTCTCTCGCATGGCAACTGACAATCACACGTACACGCATATCCTCTGTGTGAAGGATTGCTCAATAAAGCAGAAGAAGGCTTCCTTATTGATAGCTGTGTATTGTATGTCTGTGTGCGACAGTAGCAATTGAGGAGGAAGGGGCAGCAGTAGGATGTTTAGTGATTGGATTCCTGGAGCTATAACCCATAAGATGTCGGGGGTGGGGGAATGAGTTTTTTTTTTTTTTTTCTTTCAATGACTGGGCTCACAGTTATTAATAATTCTGTTGTGGTGTTAGAAAAGTTTTCTTGCTCTTCTCCATTTTTGTTGTTGTTTGTTTGTTTGTTTGGTTGTTTTTTCATTCGCCTTTTTGTTTCTGTTGCTGCTGTTGTTGTTCGATTAAAAGAAAGTCGAAATTGTTGGTAAAACTTTAGATAAAGTAAATACAAAAACAACATCCGCAAGTATGGCTTATTAAGTATTATTTTACTCATACTGAGGCAGCGTTGTCATCGCCATCATCGTCGTCGTCGTCGTCTTTTAATGTTTGCTAAATAAAATATAGATTTTTGCTCGGGTTATTTATTCAATCCATCAAAATTGGATTAAAAGTTTTTGCTTATGTTACCAAGTATACGAAGAGGAAGTAGCGTAGTAGTGGAAAGGAAATGAAAGCTAAAACAGCGCCAATAGCAAAGTAGAAATCCAATGAAACAACAAACGCACCAAATATGAACATAATGCGTAAATAATTGGCTAAATTGAAAAAAGAAAATAATGGAAAAAGGATAGAAAATTAAAATGTATACAAGCGCACAGTGGGCCGATATTGGGAAATTGGTTTAAGAAAAAACATAAAGTTTATTTTTAACTATAAGAGATAGGACCATTAGTGATCGCAATTTTCAACACAACGTTCACGCAGTATGCCTTGTATGCTTGTACTCACCCAGCTTTTTTCTGTTTACTTTATCATTTCAAAGAATAATTTGTAATTTTTGTGATTTGTGAACTTTTTTTTTGTGCCTTTTTAATATTTCTGCTTTAGTTCCTTTCTTTAACGCTAATAAAACGCTTTATAACGGAAGTTGAATGTAATTTGACACAGTTTTTTTTTATTCTTTTCTTTTCTTGCTACAACATCAGCCAGAAGTGGTTGCTACTCATTACCTACAGCACCACTTATTTTTTCCAACTTTGACGAATTATTTTTTTTTTTTTTTCGTATTTTTTTTTTGCTATGCTGATTTGGCACCCTGGCTTCGTTAATAAAAAAAATTTTTTTTTCTCATTTTCTTAAATATTTACAAACTGCTAATGGATTTCTTTGTTGCGAAAAAATAATAAATGTAAACAGGCCTAAAAAGATTTTTGGTCTCAAAATGAAAAAAAAAGAGAGAATGTCGTAAAATACATTTTAATAAAAATAACAACAACAATTTCGAAATTATTACAATAATAATAATAATAAACATAAAACTAAATAATAGAGCAGGACATAGAGCGCAGCGCACAGGATACATCTGAGTGAAATGAAAAAAAAAAAAAGAGAAGCTTCTTGATTAACCGTAGAAAATCGTTACTTTTATTTTACTTTCATTTTATATTTTGTGCAGTAGTTTATAATAACAAGCCAGCTACTGCCATAAGAAGAATAACAAAATAACAAACAGGACTTAAGTACAACAACAACAACAATCTGCAAGCATTACGCCCACGAGAGTGGAGACAAGCAGACAATCTGGTCAACTGTTGTTGTTGTTGCTGTTGTCGTTGCTGGAAGGTCGTTAGCATTGCAAACTCTGGTTCTGGAGTGACCCAACTCAACTTGAATTTTTTATAAGTGGAGGAGTGTGTAGGTAGACTTTGTTATCAGGTTCGCCCTGTGCTTTTTTCCCTTTTGTAATGCGAAACAACATTTTATAACTTTATTACTTGCGCTCATTTTGACTTCTACTGTCGTAAATATGGTCGGCATTAAATTGTGTCAACAGTAGGGCAGCCGGTTGGTCATTTGGTAGCTTGGTGTTAATAAACGAAAGCTTATGACATTTTAAGTTTTTAAGAGAAAATCTTGTGTAAATTCTTTGAGATTACTACAATGAACGTAATTGTAGCATAATTTTAAAAAACATTTAAGGACATTCATTTTTAAGTTTTCTGATTTTTTTTTTTTTGTTTCTTTTCTGCCCACAAGCTGATGGTTGTACGCAGTATAATGTTCAACAACATAAATTTCCTGCTCATTATGACGAATTGCATACACTATAAGCTTTAAGCTGTCATCAGAACAAGCTAAGTCACTGCATATATTGGGAAAATTCGTGGAAGTACGTGGCACAGCCCACAATTTTTATAAACGCTGCTTTCATGAAATTCAACATGGTAAATATACTTGCTATAGGATATCTCATAGCCCAAAGTGAGCGCAATGGTACCTATGGGCATGGCACCTCCAATAACTGCAAAAAACGTAAAATGTAAGCTATGGGAGTAATTTTTTGATATTTATTGCAAGGGGTGTGGCAAATAACAATTAATGGTATATTTTGTGTACTATATATATGAATAATCTTAATAAAATTTGGTATGAAGATGTTCGTTACAATATGCTTTGAAATTATATGGATTTTAACAAGATTGCATCAGTGGGCATGGCACCTCCCACACTAGCAAAGAACGAGTGGTGTACTATATGAGTGATCCTAATAATATTTAGTGTAGAGATGTCGGTTACTACCAGCGTTGAAATTAAATAGAATTCGAAAGAAATGAATCAATGGATGTGGCACCTCTCATGTTAACCAAAGGTTGTAGGCGTGTCATTTTTTGATTTTTTTTTTTTAATATTTTTTTAATATTTCAACCATTTTCAACATTTTGCCTTTATTTCTTTTGACTTTTTCAGCCAAGATTTTTTATTATTTTCAATTTTTTTTTTGAGTTCTTCAACGTTTTCAACTTCTTTCAATATTTTTCAAATTTCATCAACGTATTTAGCTTTTGGAACCTGTTAACAAATCAACCTCTTTTCAACCTCTTACAATTTTTTTTCGACTTTTCCATCTTATCTACATATGTATCTTTCTTCGTCATTTTGTATATTTTATCGATTTTTTTAGTTTTTTTTTTTCACTATTTCAATATTTTCCAATTTATTTTAACCTGTTTTCAACCTCTTTCACTTTTTTTCAACTTTTCAGCCTTATTCAACTTTTTTCGTCGTTTTCCACATTCCATCGATTTTCTAGCCTTTTTTTAGATTTTTAACATATTTAATTTTTTAGACTTTTTATTTTACGAATTTTATCAATTTTTTTAGCCTTTTTCAACTGGTTCAACGTTTTTCAACTTTTTTCAACCTCTCTCCATTTTTTTTTTCCAACTTTCAACTAGTGTCCTTTCAAATGATGTGCTACTATATTCTATGTTGGGTTTTTTGGTAACCTTACAAATGCACCTGCTCTAGAAATTTTTTTTAAATATTAGAGGAAATATTATTAGAGCTCGTTCATTTGTTTTGCCTTACCCGTATATTTGTGATTGTGTGTGTTTCATTTCTGATTTTCCATATAAAGGAAACCACTGTACATTGTTTTATTTTATTTATTTTCATTTATTCGTAGAAAACTTATAGCATTCAGCATTTTTATTGCTGTAACAACAAAATCTTCAAACACTTTATGGTATTCAGCACAACTGACACTGAATCTTTTGTGTCATTCACTGCAAATACCAACACCCGCAACTCTCTACCTTGGACACTTACCGCTCCACGGCATAACCGTATCGAGTATAAGAAAGAAACTCCACCTCAGGGTGCAGTTCATATAAAGACGCAGTCATTTTCCACTTTTCTCATAGAAATAGTTCACTGACATTGATTCCTTTGTTGACAGTAAAAGGTTTTCAACATTGCTTCCTTTTTTTTTGTAATTTTTACGATATCCTTTCGTTAGAATCAAACATAAAAAAAAACCTCATCATTCTATACTTGGTTTTCTTCACAAATCTTCTAAGAATTTTTTTCTTCAATTTTTAGTTGTTGTTATTGTGGTTTTTGTTGTTGTTGTTTCCATGTTACTTTAACAAAGTGTCAGAAAATCAGGGAAGCATCATTGCATGGCTTGCTCGCATTACACGCAAAGTCATTTTATTCTTTCCTTTGGTTTTACTCCTTTTTATTGCAATTTTGATTAAATTTCTCAGGACTCAGGGAGACTCAACGTCTTAGCTTGTCTTGTGCCGAGGTCAATCTTGCACGACTTAAGTTGACTTGATTTTTTCCTTTGCGCTTTTTTCTCTTCCTTTCTTTTCTTCTGCACTATTTTGAAGTTAATCCTTAAGTTTTTTTGCTTTTTAAAAAATGTTTCCTTGTTTTATTGAAGTTAGGATATTTTTTTTGTATGCGTGTGGTTGACAATCATTGCATTTTTTATTGTTTTTGCTCTCAGTTTTGTTAGAAATGCCAGGGATACTATTCCGTACTTATTATATTTTATGGTGTAATCGTCGTTGTAGCAACGCGACATACTTCAAGTGTACAAAAAGGACTTTGATGGGATTATCTTGTGTCGGCAAGATTTCTGAGCAGGAATTACATTTGAAAACTATCCTTTGTGAACTGCAAGTTAAGAAAATTGTTGAAAATCATTGAAAGCCATTAATTGAGATCTCTTTCTCAGTTCGTAATGCGTTTGACAAATTTAAATTCATTATTTAAATGTATAAAAATGTTATAAAACTCTTTAAGGGTTTACTGCAAATTGTTGTAATCGGTTTGGAAAACCAGTATTGCATAGTTATTCTAATAATGCACTTAAAAAGCAATAATTTCTACACTGTGTAGAGGACTTTTTATTAATAATAGGGTTGATTGATTTTGAAAATATTTGTTTGAAACTGCGGTATCACAACCGAATATTATATTTTAGGAACTATAATTTATCTGTTAAAAAATTCTGGAGAAACGATAGATTCCTGAAAATCCGGAAACCTGCAGCTATCTAAAACGACTCATCTTATTCAAAAATGAGGATTTTGTTTTACTGTCATACTTTTTGATATGTGCATATCCTTTTACAGGCAAGTTGGAAAGAAAAACTAATGAAATCAGAAACTACATTATCAATATTTTTTGACTTTATCAATATTTCAATTTCTTTCTCTACATTTTCGTTTTTTTTTTTCAACATTTTCCAAATTTTTTAACATTTTAAAATTTTTTTCATATTATTTAGTTTTTGAACTTTTTTTGCTCTTTGAATATACTACTTAATATATAATAATGAAATACCAGAATTTTATAAATAATGCAACAAAAGCTTACATTCATCATTTTTTTCTTACGAAAAGAAAAATTAACAGTGACTTTTGTTTAAAAGTTTTAAATTTCGATTTTTAGCTCTGATTGTCCAAACGCAATTCTTGTTTCGATTTGATATTTCAGGAATTGTGACTGGACATCGCGGCTCGAATTAAGAAAACAACTTAAAACTTATGAAAATCGTTTAATAATAGTATTTATAAATTAAATTATTTCGCCAAAAATATTTGCATTCAGTAAATTTAATCCTAACATAATTTTGAATTTTTATTTAAAAAAGTTTTAAGTTCTTTTGTTATTATTTATTTTACACAAAATAATGAAGCACAAAAAAAACGAACAATAAGTGAACGTTGATTTAAGTTAATTCGATTATATAAATAAATAAATTTTTTTGCATTTAACTAAATAAATAACTAAACAAAGCTGATTTGGTATAACTTTTTCAATAAGTTGCATTGGAAAATTATATACTAAAAATACATTTCAAAAGAAATAAAAATCATTCTGATCCAATGACAACTTGAAACGTTTGAAATAGAATCATATTTAATCTGGATCCTATGGTTCAAACTTACATATGTGGTTGCGGTAGCCTCTGAGTAAAAATTGTAGCGAAAATTCCCTTGCAACTAAGGAACATAAGAAAATTTCATTCCTTTCGAAGGCTTTTTAAGTCGATTTTGACTCCCTAAGAATAGCTCGGTAGGTGTTTTTTTCATTCTTACTCAGTTTAAAGTGCTTAACAAGATATACATATAATGTAAGTGATAAAAATATCCATCATAAGCTGGTTCAGCGCCGACTTGACTTGTTTGTCATGTATGAACAGTTGGTGAATTATTTCCTTTATGAATGGGCATGAATTTCAGATTTCAGTTAATTAAATTACATTTCAAATGACATCCATATTTTGAAAATCGATGCAGTGGTCCAAACTTATTATGACTTTTACATATGCTATATTCATGACTTCCGATGTCTATATCTCTGAAACTAAGTAAGTTCCCGAACTTTTGATTCCATATAGCCTCGTAAGAAAAGTTGGTTTTAATAAAAATGGATATGAAGAGGGGCTCATAAATTAAATTTATGCCAAAAAAAAAACAATACCAAACGAAACCAGAGTAGGTTCGGAAGGCCTGCTTTGCGTTAATGGAAATATGTGACTTTGATTTTCTTCTTCTTCTGAAAATTATTTTCGCTCTCACTTATCTTTTATGTATTTTTTGGAGTATTTTTTTATATACTTTCCATTTCATATATCTTATGTGATCAATGAATCCATTTAGTTTTTACAGCCATTTTTTTTTCTTGCTCGAACAGATGTTTGCTGGTATGTAAGTCCTGAATTATTTTGGTCTGCATTTGCCTTCAGAATTTTGAAAAAGACAGCAAAATCTTCTGAAGATCTGCAATTTGAGTTGTTGTGGTATGAGCCCGGGACTTCAGGAAAACCTTGGGAATTCAAGCTGAGTGGATGAAGGCTAGTCATAAAAGTATGTGGTGCTTCAAAATTTTGGTGCAATTTTCGTCGGAGCTTGAAAACTTCTAAGCACTGTCAAATTCCTTTTTCGCACTTTAGAGTCTTAAAGTGTCCCTGAGAGTAGTACCAGGTACAGAGTATATGAATGATCTAACTTAACAGGAAAAGATATCAGTAATTGTATAGAAATAAAAAGTTTCCGAAACCATTATAGTATGGGTGATTATATTTGATATTACTCTTCTTTCAAAAAAAAAAAAAGTATGTTATAAACATTTTATAGAATCAGTTTTTTTCAAAATTGTTTCATTAATTGTGGTTGCTCTAAGAAATCCCATTTAACGACTGACGATACCAAAAAATCTGCCCTTCAAAGCCTAAGTCAACTTAAATGTGAGAGAACTATTTGTAATTTCAGACTTATTAAAATAACATCCCTCTGAAAGTATGCTCGCATGCTTGAACTTTAAAGCAAACCTTACTTGATCAAAACTGGACCATGCGCAATTCCATTCTTTACTGCTTAGATAAAATTATTACAGCACAAAGCTGTGACTTTGAACAACAAGTGATTGGTAGAAATTAAATTTTTAATGCGTTTCAAAATTGTTTCATAGTCCAATAATTTTAGAAATGAAATTGCTCAAATTTATTAATTTAGCCAGAGTTTTGTATACACCTTTGGTTCTGGTATTTTAAAAAATTTGCCAATAATCGACATCGATATCGTGCCGTATGAAAAAATGCTGGGATTTTATAAAAAGTAAGAACCTAAATTTACTGGACTATTAATTACGTAATTTTTTCTGATATTATCAAATAATTTCAGGCCATCTATTTATTTCTGTTAGGATAATTTCACTTGAATACTTTAATACATAATAACATAAAATTCTTACACAATGAATGGATTTCCAACAGTTTAAAGGATCATATTTCCACTTCTTTAGCATTAAGCAACGGATGTGCAGCATTAACTTGGTAACTCCCTTTATTCGTCGAGTTGGTGCAGTTAAAAAGTAAGTTAGCAATGACACAGCAAGCATGCAATAAAAAAAAGGACACTAAAAATCAAAATAAAGGATACCACTACTATCATGTCGAAGGATATAAAGCGTAACGTGGTTTATAAAGCGTATGAGCCTTGGTCTCTCAGCTTGGACTTGACATTTTTATGGAATTTTTTGCAGCTGCAAAACTCAAATAGAAAAAAATTCCAAAAAATAAAAATTTTATATCATCGTCGTCGTTGTAGTCAACGTTGTCATAGTCATCGTTAGATAACATGAAATTTGCGGAGTGGAACTGAGTTTACGACATTATGTTTCATTTATGATATCGCGTTAACTCTACACGTGTGCGCATGTCTGTGTATGTGTTTGCATGAGCAACATCAAGGAGCGAACATTTTACAGTTAAACACCTCAATTACACTGCCCGATATAAAGCAGGCATTAGGGTGTCCTACTTTTAAAGAATTTTTAACTTGTACTTCTCACTTATAAGTTTATAAAAATATGTATAAATTATGTTGATTGGTTGTCTTAATTACAGATTTAATTACCGAAACAGAAATTTCTAAATGGATTCTTCTTCAAGGAAGAAGGCTTTCGACTCATACTCAATAGTTAGAGTTTTTGTAAAAAAAAATATTGTACGGATGTCGCTCTTTTTAACACTAACACAAATGTACTGTTAAAAGAATTCATTTTTGTTATTATATAATTTAGGAAGTGCCACCCTAACAAAACCATACCTACTTGCATTTAAAATAAAATAAAGTAAACCTATCCCTGTGTTACACGAAAAAAGGAAATCAGGTTCTGTAAAATTTTCAAGTGTCCTAACGTTTATGTTTTATCTTTGCCTTTGGTTTCTTTGTCTCAACATTGAATTGACAAGAAATTATTTCATTATCCTTTTACGTAGCTGTGTATAAAAAAAAAATGGAAACATTGAACAATAAAGTGTCCTTTATCTGATACATTATTTAAATAATTTTTAATTTACTGGAAGAGCTCGTTACCAAGGAAAATTAACAAAAAGAAAAAAGGTTTTAAAAGGAAATAATGATTAAAGTCTGATATATGTTTTAGAAAAGATTGCCATGACATATTCGCTTCATATTTTGTAAGCTATTTTAAAGTAACTTATCCTTAAAGTTTTGAAATACAAATCATATAAAATGCAAAACAAACGTTACTCGTAAATTTTTCGGTTATTGTAACCTTTTGAAAAGACAGAATTAACTTGGGATATGCGTTATCCGTTCTAATTTAGGAAGAATATACCCTATAAACTGTGTAAATTTAAAATGTATAATTTCGTAATAAAATCACTACATGAGTGCCTAAATGGCTTGCAAGCGTATAATAATTGGTAATAACGTTTTGTTGCGTCTTAGGCACAATGAAAAATAATTTACATAACAAGTACTCGCTGATTATGCAATTTTTAGACGTTTCCATATAAATGTGACAATTAGGACTATAATGCGTTCCTTGAAAGAGAATAGATAAATTAGTTTTAGATAATGTGAGAATCAAGTGTTTCTAATACACAAAAATAAAACTGAACCCAATAGATATGAAATGATAAAATATTGCAGTATATTCTATGAAATGCGGAAGATGCCAACAATAATTTGATTTAACTTAAACTCGAAAATACTTGTTAAATAATTGAATAACAGAATTGACAGTGTCAAAATATCCTTAAAACTATATATTGGTATATTCCGATATATCGATGTTGGCGATATTTATTTTCCGATGCACCGATATATATAAAAAAAAAATTTCCTGCAACCATTAGGCAGTACAAGCTTGTTTGCCACGCCTAAAATGCAAAGTAGAACTTTGAACTGACGAATGGATCAGGATGGAGGAGGTGGTAAACATCTGGAAATATTTTGAAGAGGTTACAACGACGCTATTTCTTTAGTTAACAGTCTTCGAAAAGTGCTCGAGGACAGACATCAAAGGCAAAGAAAACCAGCCGGTACTCCAGCAAGTAGCCGCCAATCTATTATTGGCTCTTAAAAAATGATTCAATTTGGAAAGTGAAAATTCTTATTATTTAGCAACAGCGCTTGATTCTCGATATAAACTACGAACATTCCAATTGCAGTCTACTATTTCTACGACAAAAAAGTGGCTTGCAAATTTACCACTATATTCCGAAACCTCTTCAGAAATAGTTATGTTCCAACCTAGTAATCTGCAGAAATAGAACCAGTGTCGTCTTTGTGCTCCGATACTTTCAAAGAAGAACTCACAATTTTGATATTGCAACAGATGCAGATCCTCTCAGTTTTTGGCATAATGAGGTTCTGCACCCAAATTTTAAAAAATTGCCACAAATGTATTTCAGTTTTCAAATGAGCTCTATCGCATCCGAGCGACTGTTTTCAACGGCAGGTCAAATCCAAACAGAGTTGCGGAATCGCATTTCTCGGCTCAACTTGAGAATGTTGTGCTTCCTAAATAAAAACATAGTTAGTGTTAATTTAAATTACTAACTATTATACTTAAGAAATAAATAAAATTAAAAAATAAATAAAAAATTGAATTTTTCTATTACTTATGGCTATATATTTATTTATAATGATTTTACAACTTGGCGTCCTTCCTCCTTTTTAATGTAACATCCGTGTCATTCTCTGCGACAACTTTTTATAAATATCGGTATCAGTATCGGTATCGGCGATAAATTTTTATGAATATCGCTATCCGTATCGTATCGGCCAAAATGCGTATCATTGCATCCCTACTTAAAACTAAATTTGTTTTCGAAGTTTTAACATTTTTATCGTTGAAGCCGCTGCTTAAGCCGAAAATATAAAATTCCATAGTAAACTTGAACGTTAATTTAAGCATTTAGCCACTCTGATATGGTCCCATTAAAGGGGGCTCCTGGTCCGAAAGAAACTGTCCCTATGCTTAGCTTCCTTACCAGAGGTTTTTATATTACAAAGTATTTATGATTCCATAGAATCAGTACAAGAACATTGCCTTATCTTTTGCTTAAAGTATTAGTTTGGAATTTGATTGACCTACCTACCCTCAAAAACAGTTTTAAAATGCTTAATGTTTCTTAAGTCTTAAGATTAATATTGAGTAGTATGTGTTTCCAGGAGATTTATTAAGGAAGATTACTTCGAAAATGCCTCAAGGTACGACCAACGTTTGCAGTTCATCTGCCGTTTCGTTTGTAGTATTTTTTTTACTTACAGGTTGATATTGAATTGCTAGTAAAAAGACCTCAAGATTTTAGAGAACAACTAATCATTGGATCTTGCTTACGCTAAACAGCATTTTCCCAATTGGGTTTCTGTTAAGACATTGTGTTTGTTTGGTGATACTATGTATTTTCAATACTTTTATTATGATCCATATTTTTTTATGAAATCGGCACAAATGAGAAAAATAAATAGACTAAAAATCCACAAAATTGAAGGATAGATTTTTGCCTTAAGATATGTTTTTTCCAGAGAAGTGGAAAAAGTTTATTTTCCAAATGGCTAAAACTATTCTTTCGAAACATTATGCTCTCATGAAAAAGTAGCAGGCATTAAAATATATATAAATACAGGGTCGAATAATCGAAAACCTTAAAATTTCACCGGTTTTGAGCTCTACACACGGCGACAGGCGAGTGTCTTTAATTTTCTATTTGAATAAAAAGTTGCTCATACGTCACGTTGAACCTTTCGCAAAAATAATGATATATTAATAATGTTAGCAACATTTTAAGTAAAAAGCTTCAAAAATTCTGAATTTACAACCGATTTTCAAAAAAATTTTGTAATGGCTGAGGTTAAAATAAGAAATTTTTAAAACTTTAGGACCATCGACTTTTGTCTCACGGTATTAGCAGTGATACTTTTTTTTTGTTTTAAACGAGTCTTTGACTCACATTTAAGATAATTTTTGTCACCAGTGAGAAAAGAATAAAAAAAAATAACATTTTATTGACAAACTTGGAAAAAACTTTAAATACCACCAAGCAAATTGAAAAGTCCCAACACGATATGCACAAAGTGCAGCAAAACTTCAGCAATATCCAACAATTGCACAAACAGGACCTCGAGTGACCCCAAAAGACAAAAATTTTAATCTAATTAAAATACAAAAGGCACAAAGTGGACGGATTATTTACATGCACCACGTTTCAAAAGCATCAGCAGCAGCATTTGAGAGCCCAAAGGCACAAACATAACGCAGTACAACGCACACACACAGTAGTCAGCTAGGACACTGTGACTGTAAAAAAAAAAAAAAACATGAAATAAAAAATTAAATATTCCCAAAGAGGATTTACTTCACTTTGTAAAACTGCACTTCACCCAACAACGCATACACTGATGCTGTTGCTACTGTCGCAGTTGTTGTTGTTGTTGTTGCTGTTCAAATTATTGCGAAACATTTGCCAAAAATTTAATTTTGCAAAATATCTGCTGCAAGTCAAAAGAGCACACAAACGAACGAATGCAAAAATGTTTTTGCGTATAAAAAAGAAGATAAGTTAGTAGTAGCATTAGTAACAACTACGAAGACAGCAATAAAAATATGGATGCAATAATAACAAAGGAACGGGAGAAAAAAGCGTGGCAGTGTCCGATTTCGAAGGGAAAACAAAAATAAAATATTTCATATTTTAAATTAAAATGAATGTGCAAAATATTAATAATTTCCAGCATATCACGGTGAGCTGGAAACATATTAGAATGAAATGCTATTCTAAACTGCTAATTTTACAGCTATAATTGATTGCATTTTTTCTTTTTCAATAATACCAAATATAACATTTAATATAAATAATGCCTAAGTTTTCGGGGTCTAATTGTTACTAGAGTTCGCCTAGTTCAACCAAATTCAAACTTTCACCATACCAAACTTAGCTGTGAAAACATATTTTCGAATTAAGGGTGTGGCACCCCATACCGAATTTCATGATGCAGCAGCTTAACTGTGACAGCGTTTTTCCTGTTAGTGGCGGTAACACGTCCACTACAAGGACAAAGCTTTTAATAGCATTTCTTAAAGTTCAATCCATATCTGTATGTACCAAATTTCATCATTGGTACTCCCTTTTAGCCGTGGAAACGTAGTTTCCTGTGAGAGGCGTGGTACCGCCTACTATTGGAAAAAATTAGAATTTCGGCAATGCAAGAAAAGAATTATGAAATTATGTGTTATCTTTTGCCTTCGCCTATTTATATTATGATTATTTTTGATCAATTTCATCATATTCCTCAATTGCAGATATTTCAATTATAAATACATTCAGCACACCGTAAACAAAAGTGTAATAAAGTGAGCGAAAGCTAGAGAGAGATAGAGAAACAAACCAAAACTTCAATATAACAAAGTGATACCAATGTGCTGCTGCAACGGGTACAGCAATAAAATGAGATCACAAAACTTGGCAATTCGTGAGTTTTGGGGGGCGTTACAATTTCAATAACATAACGAATTACGTATTTTGTTGCTATGCATACGTAACAAAGTTTTTAATTTTAATTTGCGTGCGATTCGACAAACATAATATTAAAGCACTGTAAAAGGACATGCGACAAAATGCCGCAAGCAAAGTGCACGCTGTTGCTGTTGCTGTTTTAACTGCTCTGGCTCATACCGCTTGTTGCTACACTTGATAGCAACAGCACAGAGAGTACTAACAAAAATGGCAACAGCTCAACAACTCATGAGGTCGTGCCGCGTGACTGTGACTCGTGTTGCTCGTTGTACGCTTCGACAAAAAGGATATTAATTTCCCAAAGGTGTTGTTTTAACAAAAACTTCCGTTATTGTAACGTTTAGTTAAAAGTTTTTTGCTCAGTTTTTTTTTTTTTTTTTTGTTCTCTTTGTCACTAGTTGAATTACGGGGGAGATCATGTATGGTACATAAATGAGGAGCCGTAGCCCGGAAAAAGCGTGACAGTACTTAAAATGCGACAAACAAAATGTAGAAAAAATAATCCTCCCTAGATACGATTTTAATGAGACCATTTTTTTGAGGTGTCCTTACTAAATAAACGGAGTGCATGCAGTTTGAAAATTAATTTAATTTAATGTTGTTTTTAAAAGGCACCTACATGATTCATATACATTTCAAACTTTAGCATAAATTAATTTATGGTTTGTGTACGATGTTTTTGTCATTTATTTCAAAGAATAGTTATCTAGTAAATTTTAGCAAACCAAACTTAATGGAGCTATAGATAAGAATTCTGAAAAATACTTCTTTGAACAACAACACGACACGTAGTCACACGAGAAATATCCCTCTTTGGAATGCAAAATTTTAGTGACCAACCGATATGAGCACTGATTCTGCTTGACAAGACTTGATTTGATGATGACGACGCACAGTTTGCACCTTTCTCTGTTATTAGACAATCCAATTTTGAAACCAATTCTCATTTTTTTTTTTTTTTAAATTAAATTGCTGAATTTTGAACACCGAACCTTAACTTTTACAAGATTTTGTTTTTATAGGAGCAATGATATGGCGTTCTGAGTCTTCTTATTTGACAGAAAGTGCCCAACGTTCCGTTGCCTAATCCCGTTCAAAATTCTTGAGGCACTAAACACAGACAATATACCTCTTAGTATCAAATTTCAAAATTTTCCTGTTTTCATAGGTGTCCAGATATAACATTTTAAGTGCTTTTCTTGCATGGCTTGTCTTCGCTGTCTAGTCCTCTCAATATCATATCATATGTATCCTAACACCAAATTTTAAGACTCTTGCTGTCATAGGAGCCAAGATATAACGTTTCAAGTGCTACGCCTCATGATTTTATCAAAATAGTGTATGTTACTCAAAGGTAGTGCAATTTTCTATTTGTAGAAGAATTCTTAGAGCCGGTTCAGTAACTCCAGAGATCAACTCATACGTACATACAAACAAACAAACAAACTTTATCACTTTATATCAGCGATGGGCACGTAGTGGCACTTTCCGCCCTCATGGCTCGAACCGTTATCCGACGCACAAATAACCAAAAAAAAATTCGCAAATTTCAACGCTATCGACGCACAGCATTGGCTTGAGTTCAAATGAAAACAAAAACAACACACAAAGGTATTAGCGACAGTGCCACATTGTGTCACGCCGAATGTAACAATTTTTATTGTTTGTAGTGCAATTTTGTTTTTGTTTTTTTTTGTGCTGTTGGCTAATTTGGAAATAAAAGCAAAAAAACTTCAAATTTCGTTTTTTGTTGCTTAATTTTATTGTTGCGCCCTTTTGCTAGATTTCTATGCCCACCGCTGCTTTATATAATAGGGAAACAATGCAAATTTTCCTAATTTCAATAATAATGTCGGATAGAAAGTGGTTTCAAGTTCAAATTGTTGTCGTAAATCAAAATAAAAATATGAAAAAACCGTAAAAGTACATCTTACGTTAATAATAATTTTAGGAATCGTTCATATAATATAAGAGAATATTTCCTTCGAACATTTTAACCCATTAGCTTTTTTATGGATTTTTTTTTTTATCTTTTTTATTTTTTCATATAAGCAGGCATTATTGAAAGTTATGGTCGTGATAGATAAACTTTTACAGAACAAATTTGCCTCAATTTCTGATGGCAACAAGTTTTGGGTTACCAGTGAAGAGTCTATCGGAAGATGTTAAGACCATTACCGCTCAAATATACTGTTGTCTTGGTTCAAATTATTGTCTTTTGATTTCAAAAATTGTTGTTGTACGGATACTGCTACTGCAGTCGTTAATTCTGTAAATGTTGTTAATGAAAGTGTTAATGCTGCTTTAGTTTTGTTATTTGGTGTCATCTGCAACGTCTGCAATGCCCTGGTAGAAGTTTAAATATTTAAAAAAAATTTCCACGCAAAATTTTAGTGTGAGACACAGAATTAGCCGTAAAAGCTCTTCAAGAATCATGTGTTCGAACATTGTATTTTTTCTTTTTTTGTACAGTGTAATCTTACATATGTATATATATTTTTTAATAAATGACATTTATATTATTCTCTAGACTTCAAAAGTTCTCACTTACATATATATAGTCTGTATGTATGCACGTGCCTAAAAATTAACTTATAAAACATTAAGAGTAATTCAAAAAATATTGGCAAAACATTTGAACTTCTAAGATGTACTGAAAATACTTGGAAATCGCTAAAAATTATCACTTAAAATACTTTCAATTTATTTTTTTTTAATTTAGCAGTTATTTATTTTAAAAATTGTTTATATACGAGTACATATGTATAGTACATATGTATTTTCCATGAGTATAACATTTAGAACCAAATGAAGTTCAATAAACTACCTTGTAGACTGTGTTTTGGTGTTCATTAATTTACTGTCAGCAACTGCAATAGCTGTCCAGAATGTCAGTCATTGGGACAAGTGTAAGTAATAGGGAATTCAAGGCGTCCCTGGTCGTTATGTTGAATTTTTGTTAGTTTGCAGAGAAAAAACCACCTACATAAAAAACATCGCATTTCCTTAGTCCTTATGAGGGCCATTATTTGTTTTGGTGGTTTTAGATGTTTATTTTTCAAAAAAACAAAAAAAAAAAAAAAAAAAACATCACTAAGAGCAGCAGCACCAGTAAACTGACAGCAGCAACAACATCAGGAGTAAATATATGTATATTTGAAATACTACTGAAATAACGAACACCCGCTTGTTGACACTGCTGAGTAAAGGAACACAGAAAACCACAACGACGATGACGACTACGACAGCCATGGCAACAATATGCAGTGGAAAAATTACTTGATTTGTAAAAACTTAAATTTTTGCTTAATTCTGGAAAAATATCAATGTATTTTTATTATTAAAAAATCGCAATCTTGAAACTACATAAATTATGACCATGTATTCAATATATTTCAATATCTTTTATAGTCTCAAATCAAATTTTCTCTTTAATATTTCATTACAATTTAATTTCACACCACTGTTCACTTGCAAAAGGGCGTAGCTGTCTTTTATTTTGTGATTTGCTTATGTTTGCTTATATGTATTTTTCTGAGTGTAAACTTCGCTGTTTTTTTTTTTAATAAAATTGTGGTTTTAATTTGGCAGCATTGTCAGTCAGAGTGTTGGACAAAACAAACTCAGTGTTGCCACTACCACAAAAGTTAATTTATTCGGCATCCAACTGAGATTTCGCTAACACTGATAAAATAACAAATGAAGTAGAAAAAAAATGCAACTAAATTGCAAGTGAAATATTTCAAAAATATAACGAAGAGATTAAAATTAATTTTTTTTCGTTGCTGCGTATTGCACTTATCTAGCAAATGTTGCGCGAGAAAGTTGCAATTTTAAAAATTCGTTACAACGACGATTTACTGCATTTTAATTGAGTCACAGAGTTAAAAGCTCATCAAGCTTGATCTCTGAATGTTGCACTAATAGTTGCAAAGTTGTAATTGAAAATGCCCAACCACTGAAGGGGAGGAGCAGGTGAAGTCAGCAAGGCTGCAATTAAAAAGCAATTATTTCAGTCATGCAACTCGATGTGTTGCTGTTTAAAATGAAATATTGCTGACATTATCCTTTGGTTTTCAATGGTTAAATATTGTATTTAAAAGTGACATCTCAACAGAGTATTTTGTCGCGTAACTTTAACTTTAAGTGAAATAAATACAACAAAGCAATTAATGTAAAATTGGATTGAGAATTGAAACTTTAAAATTTGTACAAAATGATCGAAATGCAGTCAATGGTGTTTAAAGTAAAGCAAACTTTCAAAATTCAAATAGAAAGAAACTACCCAAAATTTTGAAAAATAAACTAAATATGATTTAAGAAAAACACGCATAAAATCAGAAAATTACCACTTTATATCTGTCTAGCTGTACTCCCATTGTAAAACCCCGCTTTCATTTTATGCAGTCCTTACTGTAGATAATTGGGTCTTAGTACCAAATTTCATAATGTGGCATCACCACCAAAAATAGCAATTTAAGTGTTTTTGTTCTGTGGGAGAAGCCACGCCCCATTAGCATATCTCGTTCATATTTTGCGTATAGCCAGACCCGGATTTAGAAATTTGTCGCCCATAGACAGTTGCAGTTTCTTGCCGCCCTAGGCACGTGCCTACTCTGCCTATATGGTAAATCCGGGCCTGCGTATAGCTTGGCACAAACAATTCACACCCATGTAACGAGCTTCATAACTGCAGCTGCCATGGATATAAAGATACAGCGTTGTAACAGTTTTTTTTTGCTGTACGGAATGTGCCACGCCCCATTTTTTAACCCCGTTTACATTTCGTAATGAACTTTGCTTAGACAATATACATCCCAGCACCAAATTTCAAAACACCTGCATTCATAGGTGCCAATTTATAGCGTTTTAAGTATTTTATTGTATTAGAGGTGCCACGCCCTGTTATCTAATTTCATTCACATTTCATGTAGCTTTTAGAGTAGACAATATAGATATTATCAGTAAATTTCAAGACACATGCTACCATATATGTCAATATATAGCGTATAAAGTATCTTTATTGTATGGAAGGGACACGTTCCAGTCCTTATCAAAATACAATATAGCCTTTGTTGCTCACTCAAGATTAGTGTAGCTTTCGATTGGTAAAAGAATTTTGAGAATGAGTTCAGTAGTTCCAGAGATTCCCTTAACACACAGACAAAGTTTAGCTCTCTATATAATACTTAATACAGATTAAATGGCACATGTTATTTAAAGAAGTTAAGTGAACGAAGGTTTCTTTCTTGTCATATTTATTAGTCATATAAATTTTGTTCATAAACTTGTCTTGGGGAAAACTAAGTGACAACGAATATTTTTTAATTTATTCCACCTGTTTTTACTAAATTTCACTGTAGTTAGATCGGTTTATATAAGTCAAAGGACATCAACGCGGCCTTTGATTTTTAAAGTTTTTTTTTTCACTAAAGAAATAGTTCACTGCGTAGATACTTGACAGCTAAGTATATCAGTCTTGAATCTTACCAAGACCAATAATATTGTTGAAAACTGTCAGCGATTATCTATAACCACCTTGGTATTATGAATAATTTTTGTACAATGAGGGCAAATCACGTACAGCTTAGACAAGAAAACACCACCACATAGGTAAAACTGAATTTTTTTCTCTTAATGTAACATAATATTCCTTTGGCTTAATACACTTAATTCAACTGTTCTCCAATTTTTTTGATGCCTTCCTCATACTACTATTTGTCCAGGTCCTCAACATAGGTACTTGACTCAAAAATAACCTCTTAATTTGACTTAAACCTCTTTCCACGAAGCCATTTTTTTAATTTGAGAATATTTAATAATCACAAGAGCAGGCCCGGCGGAAGACCTGTCCGCGATGTAAAGAACTAAGCAGCTGAAAATTTTGCACATGTTGAATGAAATTTACTTGAAAATATAAAAATATTTATTTTATGGTTCAATTTGTTAAAGATCGTAGGGATTAAAAATGAATATAGAATATATGAATTTGAATAGACTGCCAGGTGATACAACATCGATATGTCATTTATTTTTTGTCATGGAGCCAACTGACGAGGAGTACTCTTGGAGTCTCTCTGTCTCTACATTTTAATGCAATAAAAGGAATTAGAAACGTTCTGAGAGTGTTGCAGAGCATTTCACTCGAAAACGCTGTTTGTTGTTCATGTCGAATCATTCAAACTGACTCCACACCCCCACCCTCCCCTCCTCCTTTCACTCTACATATGTTTTACCGGCACTGCACAAAGTGCCAACATTTTGCCATGGCGACCACGCTCTTAATGATTTTACTCCGTATCTTTATTGGATCGAATTTATGGCTATCATGCTTTAATCAAAGCTGTCCCACTAACATAGATCTTCCAAATGAATCAAATATGATCTTCTCTTGCACATTAATGGCTAGAAAGTGGAATATCACTTGAAAATTTCATTAAAAATTTATTTAAACTCTCAATCTCACTTGATTTAAAATACATTTACTGGAATATTCCACGTCAGCGTATAAGTTTGCTATATTAAAATTTATTCATTTTAATGAAATTCAGTTACATTCATATGCAATTACTCTACCTTTCGGTAAATGCACAAAATTAATGTAAATTACCTACGCTATCCATGCCGGAAATTTATGCTCTGAACTCAAAATAAATATGAGCACCTAATGAATGAACAGCTGAAACTAACAATAAACAACCCAGTGCAGTTCAAAATGAATTTTTTCAATTAATTTTTCAATTTAACTCTTGTTGGAAATTCATGTTCATTTTGTGAGCGCAACTCATAAAAAAGTTTACTCCAACGAGTTAACAGAATGCATTAAAATTTAATATACATATAAAAAGTTACCATGGTTGCCAACAAATTGAAAAATTTAATATACAACTTTTTATGCAACTCATTAATTACAAAAAAATATTTAGTAAAAGGGGATAAACAAAGAACGTCGGAAAAAGGAAGAAGAAAATTTATGAAAAAGTTTTTGCAAAATAACAGAGATATATACAACAACAAGGACATCAATTGACTTCAATACAATCGAAGGCAATGGAAATCAACAATTTGAAAGTACGAAAGAAATTCAAGTGGCATGAAGAGCAAAACAACAACAAAAAAATGCTGAATCTTTTGCCATTTACATACGATGTATTCAGCAGTTGGAGACTGATAGTCAGTCATTCATATTGAGACGTCATATGAGGTGGAGCCGCCTGATTGGGTATGAATATGATTTACATGCAGAATGCTACTCAGAATTGCAATCAACTGCTTTATTGTTGCGAATAACTACGATATACGATGACAGTTATGTTTAAAATAATGTATCATATTGCTGAAATGAAGAAGAAAAGGTTTTTAACAAATATTAAGAATTTCCATAGTAAATTGCATACTGAGAAAATGATTCGATTAAATATAACAAATTATATTTGATAGAGAGCAATTAAATATTTAAAAAAAAAAATTTTTAGCAAAATCCTGATATATGTAGGTATGTGTCCACTGAATTTGTTAAAAGATGCAGGAAAGAAATTTTCATCGCATTTGCAGAAGTCAAGGTTTTTTTTCCTGAAATCCGTGCGGTTTGTAAAAGATTAACCGATATAAATTTTTTTCTTAGAAATTCAAAAAAGAAGAACTTATTATGGGTAGGTAGGTTATTTGCGCAAAATCACAATCAGTAAATTGATTTCAAAATGCTCTTTAAATTTCCATCAATTTTCTCTATAAATCCGTATAAACTGCTTATAGCAACTTATGACACACAAGCTGAACCCCATGCATACAACATACACACACACACACACAAACACATGTTTTATTTAGAGCATATTGTAAATTGTTGTTATTGTTGTACTTCCGCTTCCTTTATCCTTTAAACGATGCTATTGTTTAAATTCTGTTACAAAGCTGCTACACCAACGCACTCGTTCCCGCTGTTGTTGTTATTGCTCTTGTTGTTATTGTCATTCTTGTTGTGGCAAATGTTGATATACGAGTTTGTGTCGGTGTCACATGACACATTTATTTTGATTCCATCATTTATTCCGCTGCTGCGGGTATTTGAAGAAAAATACAAAATAAAAAGGAACAAAATAAATCGAAAGATATGAGCACCGAACGAAAAGTCTGAATGCACTCGAGGCGAAACAACATAAATGTCATTTTCTACAGTAAGTGGATTTGGTATCTACCCTGTCACCATACGAGTGCTAGCAATACGTGCAAAGTTTGCTGGCTGGATTTTTTTTTTTCCTTATACCTTATTATGTTTGTATGGTCTTGAAGCTTTCATTTGGGATTTTTTATTGTAATATTGAAATATTGTTGATATTCATTTTATGTTATTAACGAAAACAGGAGTGCAGAAAGTAGATGTAGTAGAAATTAAATCAATCTATCTAGATTACAAATAAATGGTTAGATATCACTGAGTTAGATACCATCATCAAAATTGCTTTTGACTTTTCTATATAGTTTTTGGTTCAAAAATTGCCAGATATCGGAAATTTTGTCGGAAATTTGATTTCGTATAAGAAATATTTGATTTTCATGTAATCCCATGAACAAAAACTTAAGAAGAGCGCTGATAGCTTTAAAACGATATAAAATAAATGTTTTTCCGTTAAAATTTCCCAGAGATAAAACAATTTGAATATGACCATAAAACCTTCAATATTCACAACTCGATATATTCGATGACAAAAAAGTTCCCAATACTATATAATATAATGCCTAGAATATATAAAAAAAATTGGAGCGATTTAAAAATGGGTCAGTCAGAAAGTATTGGGTTTATAAAATAATATCTCATATAGTTTCTGAAATAAAAATATTCAGAGCAAAGCTTTTAAGTATTTTTGAAATTTCTATTCCTAACTTTATTTAAAAATAGAATAAGCGAATTCTACTAATTCAGGCATCAAGTAATAAGGCACACTCCAGAGCATAATAGCCATTAAATAATTCATCAAAAGATTACAAATTATCATCATGGTGCACAACACTCTGCACGTCGTTAATTTATTTGATTGTGAGTAAAATGCTGCCGGATATGTCACTATTTCTATTGTTTTTGTTAAGTTTTTTCTACCTCCTCTTATATTTTGTTTTTATTGTTTCTTTATTAATAAAACGTACGCAATTCATTTAATTGCAACAGATGTGGGATTTAGCCATTTTTCGCTGAGTTTAGCCGAGCGATAACTTCGCTTGCGTGGCACTCTTGTTAAGCCATCCTTTGTAACTTTTCACAAATTAATTGCTTAAAAGAAATTTACTATACAATTCAACCTACCAGGCACTTTATATACTTATTTAATTACTGTCAACATTGCTGTCTCCAGTGTGATATTAACATTTGATATTTAAAGTCATAAAAAAACTTTAATAAGTTTAAATAAATTGGCACATTAAAATGCACAATGTGATGCTGTTCATAATAAACATATTATTACTTGAATATACAATAGAGTGATCCTTACATTCAACTGTTTTTGTTTATTTTTTCTAAAAAAAAGAACTTAAAATTTCCGATATTAAATCAAAATTTAAAAAATTAATAATTTTTACGGAAGGAGACGTTAGTTTGATACACAATAGGTCCGCTATTTAATTTTCTGAATTAAAACCGGAAAAACTGTCAAACACGGATTCCCTAAGCGCAGAGAATAATGCATACAATTCAGCTTAAGGAACGTCCCTCCCCTTGGTGAGATTTGGTGAGATCTGGCGGGACCCCTCCCCCCCCTCCCGTGAGATTTAAATTATAATTTTTAATGTAAATTCTATGCATTAAAAAGTTGACGTGAGGTTTTCCTTGACCCCCTCCCCCCCTTGGTGTGATTTTGCCGGACCCCTCCCCCCCTATTTTAGCTCACGTAATTAATGGACGTCCCCTTACAAAACACAGAACAGCTTGCTATTTTACATTTTTCATGATTTTACCAGCAATCCTCTAACTTTGAAAGAGAAAAGCTCAATTATTCGCTCATCTCCACTCTCTCTTACAGATTTTTCGAGTACAGCAATGCTTTTCAGACGAAATCTGATTAATTCCTGTAAGTCTGATTACTTCTTAATAGTTCAGGAATGGATCTTATAATAGAGGCAATATCTTTCATGAAATCAGGGTTATCAAGTGTCGGGGTTCATCCCAGCCAAGCCCGAAATTTTATTCCAAAACCGGCGGCTCGGTAAATTATTTTATTTTGTGTTGTGCAAAGATTAATGGTAATTAAATTTGAGGAATGCGCAAAACAAAAATTGTTTTGTAGACTTAAGAGGGCAGGGGCTGTCAGAGGCGTGAAAAATAGACCATTTTCAATCATTTTTTTTTTTTTGAATTAATTTAATTTATTTAATAAAAGTGATAATATGATATCATTACATTATGTTTCAACTTGACGAAAATTTAGAAAAAAAAAACTTAAAAATAAAAAAGTTATAGCTGGCAGTGTTGGACCCTGTCCCATACAGAGCGCCTTGCGGTGACCATCACAAATTCTTGGAAAATCATCTAAAATCAATCGAATAAGAAAAATTAGTTACTTAAATAAATAATCTAGTGATTGATAGTTTATTTTTTTTAAATCAACAAAATGACGGCCTCAGGATATTTTCCGCTAGATTTTCGTGAAAATACCAACAATTAATTGTTCATAAAAAATTGATATTTAAAAAAAAAATCCTTCAATCAGGGATTAAAAAAAATTTCATTGAAATCTATCGAGCAGTTTTCAAGTTACATTGGTCACCAGTACCGAAAACATAAGTTTTGAGAAAATCGACGAGAAACACATGAATTTCCGTACTCTTACTACCGAGAGCCCTTTGGTTATTGCCGAATAACAAGCAATTTTCGGATTAACTTCAAATATTCAGAATATATTTTAAGGATATTATATATATTATTATAATCCAAAAAAATATCAATTTCCTTAAAATTCTGACTGACCCTGCCCCCTTAAAAGCGGAACTCAATAATGTTGCTAAGGAAGCTCAAAACCTATCACTTTATTGATTTGGTTGATATGCTGACACTCAGTATCCCTTAGTTTTCTTCTTTTTAAAGTAATGAACTCTGTCATAACACCTTACTTGCACTAAGTGTATCTACTTTTACTCAATTTTTCATACAACTTCCTAAGCACTATTTGTGTGTCATACTCTGGATAGGTCCTATAGGTTTTTTTAAGTGTCAAGTATGTAAAAGGCTACTTCTCGGTAATTCAGCTATATATTTTCTGTATAGATATGAGCACAAATTGTGCTTTATTTAGTTGTCGAAGGCTATTGAGCATCAGGTTTATCGATAAACAGTCTATCATATCTGATTACGCTGAACCTGACTGGTGCCAAAGCTACCAAAAGTCATTTTATTTAAAAAAAAAATCTTAATTTAGAGAATTATAATTCAAATACCGCTGAAGTAAGAATATTAAATCGTTATTTTCTTAAACTCCCAATTTTTTGTGAACATATTTATGAAACTACTTGAACAGACGCTGTGTTTTCAAGATAACTAGTGAAGTATATGAAAGAAATTGAAAATAATAAATGAAATAAAAGCAAAACACATATGCTCGATGATTGCTTGTGGCATATTTTGAAGTGTTTTTATAAACTGCTACTGGGTGTCACATCAAACGTTTAGTCCTTCTATCTAGGCTTTTCTCTGTCAACAACAAAGCATCTTCTTTTTTTTCAAAAACTTTTTTTTTTTTTTTTGTAGTGTTCTTTTCCTTCATTTTTCATTTGCTCGTATTCTGCTAAATTTGAAAGGACATTTATTTCACTTTCAAGTTTTGTGGTCTATTTTAGAAATAATTTATTTGTTTGCAAAGAAAAGGGGAAAAAATACAGCAAACAACATACTAAGACGAAGATGGACAATCATATAAATGTACATATGTATGTATGAGTATGTGCATATCCATATAACTCTACTCTGATATGTCATGAAAACAAATGTTCCCACTCAGCATGTGAAATGAGAGAAATCAACACTTTTGTACAAAATCTGATGACATACTGCTGGAGTGCTATTAAAAAAAAAACCCAAGTGAGTTTGAAGAAATGACAAAATGAAGAATGAGGAACATTGAACTTAAGCGGTACCGGAAGCGGATATGTGTTTTTGGATATTGTAATGGTTTTTGTATTATAGAGATGTCAGCATTTTATTGGATACCATAATGTAATTTGGTGTTTTGAGAATTTTTGGGCTTAAGCAAGATGCTCTGAGTGTGGACAAAATCTTGATAAAAAATAAGTAGCGAATATTTTAACATATTACAAACATCTTTACTTGCGAACACACGGTGTAACAGCGTTGGTTGAGGTTCTATATCTCAAATAAATTATATATGAGAGGAAGGTTAGTGTGAACAATCTATTTCTTAAAATAATTCATTTCGTAATTGACAAAGTAATCGGTGAACAAACATTTTTCGAATTGACAAAAATATAATTCAAAACTTGAACTGATATCAGCGCTGATAAAACATCGATATTTCAATGGCATCAGTGTAATCAGTTACAAGCTACCATTGGGCGGGTAAAAAGATTATGTTGATGAATTGTTACAAGTAATAGAGGTAGGACACTAAATATAAGAAAACGTTATACCAAACATACCAAAACTGCTATCCGTTCGGATATTCTGTTTGCTTTTTAGTTGCTGCTCTCCCGTTTTGACAAATGGTTGCAATCATCAACGCGAACGCCTTGACAATGACGACGACAGATGATGATGTTCGAAATATCCGTTACAGGATATGATTTCCAAAGATACTTTACACAAACAGTGCATTTGCCTTAACGTCGTGTGTGTGTTTATAAGCATGTGTGCATATGTACAATATATTCGTAGATATGTGTGACATTGTTTGAGATAAATTAATATAATTTATCATCTTGAAAGTTTGAATTTGATTTATACAATTATACACAAGATTTCACACAAACACTAATCTACGAAAAATGTATATATGCGCACACACAAACACATGTGTACTTAGCAAACTTACACATGTGTATGTATTTGTTCGTAAACGAAAAACATGACAGCTAGAAAAATATCACTTTTTTTTTGGTATGCTAAAACTGAAATTCGAATGATATTTCAGGTTCGTTAGCTGATAAGCATTTGTGTATGCATATGTATGTGTGCATATAAGAAAAAAACCCAATGCGAAAAAAAAAATTAAAATACTTACTTTCATACAAGATATATCGGTGCTATTCGAAAGATTGATCACATCCTTTTGTGGCAAGCCATCAGTAGGTAGTTAAGTTACCTCCTTTAGTCTTGGATAGGCATTTTTAAGAATTTCCAATAAATTTCAAAAAAAAAAAAACTAAATTAAGCTGTAAATGACTTGAAATTAAACTTATATACGAACATTGGCACATACATACATGCTAACATCCGTGAGAGCTACAACACTTAGAAATTTTCTTGCGCAATATATATAAACCTCAACACACAGCTATCCGGGATTGCAGTGAACAGAAATATGTCAAAGAAAAATACGAAAAAATTGCAATAGCTGAGATAAAAAGCTGGCAGCATAAGTTTAAGCTCTGATTCCAGCCAGCAAATATAAAATAGGAAAACTCTATTCACACCAACTTTTCAAATGCGCAGTAAACCTCAACAAAAATATATCTTGCACTCTCACACACATAGCCTAGAATCCTGGTTGAGGTTTGATTCACGATTCATGTTTGGCGCAAAGTTTCTGGATGGCAGTCGGCGAACTTTTTTTTACTGTTATACAGCTCAAAAAAAGCTTAAAATAACTATGCCAACTAGTAACTGTGGTATTCGATAACTCAAGAGCTTTCGGCCAAGATTTTCCAGTCTTATTTTATCTCGAAAATAACTTAAAGTTTTGAGTTGATTCACTTTTACTTAGTAAATTTCTTTGGTTATTCGGTTAAGATTTTAACTGTGAAGACCCTGTTCTTATTTTGTTCTATTAACTATTTCTGTGTTTTTAATTTTTTATGTGGGCACAACTTTTTTTTGGCAACGAAAACAAAACCTGAACAGCTAGTTACTTTGTTGCTCGTTAATCCGACAGTTCGATCATTTTTCAATAAAAAAATACACATAAGAAAGTATCGAATAACGACCCTGGTGTGAATACCACTATTATCTTCAAGGTTTTTTTTGCGTTGCACTTACATATGTATGCACGTTACTCATACGACATGGTTTCCTGCGGCGTCGAGTTTTCTGTAAGTTGCCGCCAGTAGGATGAATCTTAAATGACTCGACCTAGAATTTGATGGAAAGTTTCAAGAAATAAATGTTTTAATAAAAGTTTTTAAGTAAAAGAATTGGAAAAATAATGTTTCATTTCATATAGCATAGTGCTACATACCATAGTAAGGTTATGCTACAGTGACATTATTATGTTAAACTTGACACAATACTTGTACGATAATTTTCTGCTCATGAAAAATAATTTTATTTACAATATACTATTCTGTAATTAAATAGCTAATAAAAATATAAAAACCTGCTGTATTACAAGTCAGGTTGAGTATTTATTTAAAGCTAAAAATCAATTTTAAAATCATAACTTTCATGAAAAAATATTGATGCTACACAGCAAAAACGTTTGCATTTAATAAGCTGTTCTTTTTTTAAAAATTCACGCGAATAAGTAATACAGGGTGCAGTGGAATTGGAGGAACATCAACGGTTACAAACGCTCTTCAACGATTTTTTTTTTTTTAATTCAAGACTGAGAGGTTTGGTGCCTGAGAGAAACTTGTCGCTCATGAAAAGGTAAAAAATTTTTTTCATATACACTCTCCTACCAGCACCACTAATTAACCCCCTTGGTGTATTTAAGTCAATTTTTCTAAAAAAATTTACACACGGGACAAACGACTGAAAGTTTTTTCAAATAGTCTCAGCCAAAATTTTGCATTGAAACAACGTTGTTGAGCTTCAAAATATGTTCCGTTCCATATGTTCCTCAAATTCATGAGCTCGAAAACATTTTTAAGTACAAAACTTCATTGAATGAATCTTCGAATGGTGTGTAATAAATTATCTTCTAGCATATTGATACTACCAATACCCAACCATACTCCTACTACGCAACGCTCTAGGGTATATTCACTTTATCATTCCTTTTGTAACGCATAGAAGGGAGCTATATCCGTCTGTCTGTCTGTGAAAATCTCGCTTAAAGGAAAACCAAGCAAGATATTTGAATTTGAAAAAGACCAAAATGCTTTTTCTGAAATATACTTTGCTTTGGACGAAAAGTTGACGAATTTCGACTGTAGGGCATGGCGAAAACTTGAAAACGCTACACTGAGAGAGTTTCAAACAAATACTAGGATAAAGAGCTAGGTGAATTTTAACGAATTTTATACAAATAAAAAAAAATTTGCAATGCTTAGTATTAGCTTCAAAACGCTGCACACAAAGCTATTTAAGTAAATGTTAGCATATTCAATGTGTGCACATTTAGTCTGACCAGCCACATTTTCTGTTTGCGCGATAGTGAAAACTAACGCCCATATTTAGTAGTTTTCACTAAAAGGGTACAATGTCTTTATTTGAATACAGTTTTTCTTTCAATAATAAATTTCTAACAGTGGCAATAACACCACTTGGTGGGTAGGTACATATCTTCACTCACAGCACAAAGTTATACGCGGCGTATGAGCAACATTAATTATTTTCACTAAAGATTGCACAATATTTAAAGTTTTTTTATACGTCATTTTTATTTTTTTATTGTGAAAGTATAATAGTTGTTTTTAAAATAATAGCTGAAACGTTTAAAAAATTGCTGAAAGATAGAAAAATTGTATTGTTATACTATGGACAGTATATCATCAGCTACTATTTTATCGCTCAAAAGTATTTGAAAAATTACTTTCTGCATTCAAGAACCTTTTTTGTTTTACTTATGTTCGCAGTGAATGGTCACCGCTCTCTTAAATAATTCCTATTCTTTATTTAACTTGCTGAGCTTCCAATTTCTTTTAGCCAATAATTTTTTATATAAGCTACATTTCTTACTTGGGTACTCTAATCTTAGAAGATAGTGTTTATATTAATTTACTTATAGAATATAAATTAAATTTTACAAAATTATGCTAATTTTCATATAGCACAGATATAACTAAATTGGGCCAGTTATATTTAAATGCTGCATCGTCATAAGCCTTACTCTGCAGTTGTTGCTGCTTCTTAGCCACTTGAAGCTTTCATGTTCACTTAATTTCATTCAATTCAACATTTCAACCAGAAATTTTCACTTCTGTCATATGGCATTTGCTTCGGCGGCATTATCGTCATCGCCGC
This sequence comes from Meiosimyza platycephala, assembly GCA_963662105.1. Taxonomy (NCBI): domain Eukaryota; kingdom Metazoa; phylum Arthropoda; class Insecta; order Diptera; family Lauxaniidae; genus Meiosimyza; species Meiosimyza platycephala. Next base: position 114,633,678 of record OY759208.1, on the reverse strand, counting down.
CATTACCATCGTCGGAAAGTGACAATAATAATTCCTCTGGCAAATATTTTATTATTATTCCCCACACAAAAGTCAACTTAAGGCGAAAGAATAAAAATAAGTGAATGAGAAAGTGAAGGAAGCAAAAGAAAAGCACTGCAGCTGTGGCAAAAAAAAAAAAAGGCATTAACATCAGAAAAGTAGTAGTGGGAGAGTTGAACAAAGTTAACATATCCGGTGCACCGGAGAGTTCTGCTCTGCGAGTTGCATTACAGTCAATTCGTTTAGATGACATTAAAGTGCTGCTTTTCTTTTTTTTTCAGCAAACTTTTTATTTCTAATGTTTTACTTTACAGCTTTCTGCAGCAAGAAAATTCTACAAAATAAAGATGTGAAAGGATTTGCATTTAAAGTGATGCGCAAATAAAAGATTTTAAAGTGGTTTGCAAATTTCTACTAAAATTCTATAATTTTATTATGTGAGATTGGTGAGTTCTCTGTGCAGAATGAAGTCCCATTTGCTTTAATGTAACTACAATATAGGAAATCTTTTCCAATTACAAAGTTGCAATCAGTTGGGAATATATAGGGCATACGTTTAAAATGCACACAGTTGGTGTAAGAGATTTCGTAAGAGCTTACAACTTTATCAGATATAGAAGACTTTATTTGTCTAATTATGAAAGAATTGTCAAAAATGTCTTCAGTCATTCAAGCACAATAATTTCGCAACAATAAATATAGGTTACTAACAACAGTTTGAGATTATAGGTACTCCTGAAATAGGCAAATAAAAAAAAAACACTTCCATTTCACTTTAGCGATCTATTTAATTTTATTACAATTTATTTTACGTTATTAATTTTAAATGTATTTTATCTGTCTCTAAAGAAAAAACTTTTCTCAACTTTGCCTCAAAGATATTTGTGGCAATTAAAGCTAAATCAATACTCTCTACTGATAATCCATCCTAGATTTATAACAACAAACCCAATAACAACAAAAATATAATGTGTCAAATTACAACAACAACAACAACCAACCCCAACAAAAATAACAAAAAATACAAAGTGATTTCATCACAATATTCACAATCAAACCGTTATGATTATGAAATTATGTAAATCGATTGAATGAACGTAAAACCCAAAAATTTAATAAATTCAATACGATAAAATTGAAAGAAATGATGAAATTCCCTTGGGTGGATTGCTTTGCTTTAAGCAAGCAATACGCAACTGTCTTCCCCCCTTCTATGCTGTGCTTTAAGCCTGCCATCAAGTTTTCATCATTCTCGCTTTATAAAGCATGGGAAAAATCTGTAACGATATGTTGGCGAACAAAAAAATTGCTGAAAATTCCCACAGGTGAATTTTGTACATTTCTCAGATACAAATCAGAGAATTTGTATTTTGCAAAATATGTTCGTTTGCAAATTCTTGGGGTTTTCTTTCGTAATTTTTGGTTTTTTTTTTTTTTTTTTTTTTTTTGTATGCGTATCCTTTACCACGACTTTAGCCAGAAATATGAGATATGTTCCGCATATATGGAAAACCTTCATAGAGCGCTTCAACGCCTTTAGATTTATTCGCTGTTTGCGTAAGTGGATTTTTGTTTTCTTTGGTTGTTTGTCTGACATCATCAAGAATAAAATCATGTTATGCGATTTTTGGCAATCGCTTAAGGGATTCCCAACCCATTCGTATTGTGAATATATATTTTGTGAGTAATATGACATACATAGAATGTCCTGTATTTTTTTCTTTACTTAATACTTACAGAACTGAAAGGAAAAGGAAACCCAAAGTTTTCAACTTCTGAGATTATTGTTAAGCGCCTTCCAAATACATCAACGAAGGGAGTTGCAAAACTTCTCATCCTTAAGCTGTCAAATTTTGTCAGGCGTATATCACCAACTGAAATTTGACAACACTCATTGGAGTGTAACCCCCAGGTGGCCGTCATGATTCATCGTTTAAACGATCGCTATAACTGCAAATAGGTAAATCGAAAAATGTTGGAAAGAATTGAAGACACTCACTACTAATCGTACGCATTTGAAGAGTTATTGCTCCTTGAGAAGATAGACGACACAAAAAGAAGTACAAGCGCTGGCGTGGTTAACTAACGTGTCATCTATACTATTTATATAAAATTGCTGATATGAAAACGGTTTGTAACGATTTGGCGCAAAACATACTGAATCAATTTTTATAATTATATTTTGAAAACAACATATTTGTGCTATTGAAGTTTATTGCATACTTTTTTTTTAAATGTTAAGTATCCTTTTTTTCAGTATTAAGTTTTTTGCAAAACCTCGCACAAAAATTGTCATTTCATTTTTCGTTATAGTTTTAGAGATATGAAAGATAAGTTTCTGGAAAAATTTTTTTTAAAAAACCTTATTTTTTGTAAAATATTTTGTGCAACATGAAATTTCTTGTGTAGACCTAAAAGGTATCAAATGCCAAATCCCTTCTCTTTGTATGCTTCCAGCTATCATACATAGATTTCCAAAATGACATTTTGTGTAACCGACATAATTAGAGTGAACTCTCTTGTAGGAATTATTGCAAGAGTTTTCTTTGAACAACGTAGAATGTCACAGAAAAGAAATTTTACCAGCAAGTTTGTCCACCACTGTTGTTGCTTACACTATATTATATACGGTGGTCTTAGCTCTTCGAGATATTGACGCTGTTGGCAATGTTTTCGCTTTAGACATCAATATCGTTTTCGACACCAACACATGTTAATGAAGCCCACATATCGCGTAGCCTTTCGTCTATTAAATCAGATAGACGCTGGAATCACAATCAGAGCTGCCAAATCAATCCCAGCAGCAAAATAGCAACACACAACTGATGTGTGGCTGTCTGACTAGAAGCGTTTTGAGGTTTTTGAGCAATGTAAGAGTATGTATGTATGTGTGCATGCTATCGGCTTAGATCACTCAAGTAAAAAACTCAATTTGCATATTAATATTTTTTCTATCTGCTTTACCTATGAGAAGGACCCTTTTTTTTGTGCTATTTTGGTGTTTGTTTTATGCTCTGTTGGCTCTACAGTCGAATGCCTTTTGAAGTCTGATTTTGTTGAGTTCTTTTTCTATTTTTTGCCATGTTGTTTTTTTTTTTGTTTTTGAGCATTTGTGTAGGTGTGTGTACTAATGAAACATGTGTTATGTTTGTTTCATATGCACGATGTTCAAATGGGAGCAGAACAAAAAATTAGTGTGGCTATATTTTTTTCCATGGATATGCTTATCGGATGTATCCTTAGTAATTTTCATGAGGAATTCAAAATCTGTCATTTTTGGAAGAACGGATGAAAATTTTAAAAATTACATCAAACTCTGATAGTAAAAGCAAATGAATGTAATGATTTCAACAACAAAAATATATCTCATTTAAAAGGTCTGCTTTCGTTGAAAAATTATTGCTCAGTCTTCAAGATCATAATCTATATACTAGCGCCCATAGAGATCAACATATCGCCAAATAAATGTTTTGGCTACTTGGCAAATGCAAATTATTTTTTAAGTGTTAATAATATCTATGTATATCGTTTGAAAGGAGCTCAAATTAAATAAATATATATCATTGATAGAAAAGATTAATCTTCCATATATCAACATCTGATATCTCTGGCATACTGAGTATTATGAAAATTTTGCAGATGCAAAACTTCTTTTTTTTCGACTACCCATTTAAACACCGTGTGTCTTACTTGATGTGATTTTTATTTTTATCTGATAAATCAAATGTTTTGCAAGGTCGGCTTAAATCGAAATTTTATTTATTGGCTTCGTTTTTCTTTTTTGTGCATAAAATGCTTGGTTTGCTTATTTTTTTCTTAATAAAACAAAAATAGGTGAAATATATCATGTGTGTGTATATTGTTTGTGTGCTGGTACCTAAAAATGTTGGTGCGAAATTTTGTGTTTTTCTTGGGATTTTCTTGTTTTTTATGAACACATACAACATTTTGCCTAAAGCTTTTGAAATTTAATATGAGAAATATTTACATATGTTGCATTATAAATCACTTTTCTCATATATTTTTTGTCGAAAAGCAAAATCAAGAAGCGTATGATAAAAAAAAAATTCCAAATGTGTTGGTTTAATAAAATTTAAGATTTGCTTTAAAAGTGAATTCTATATAAAAAGAAGAAAGTTCAAACATTTTTTTTCATTATGTGAACCTCAGTCTTGTGTCGATTGCCAAAAAATTATAGGGTCAGTCAGGTCATGGATAAAAATAGCCGAAATATTTTGAAACTATGACGTGATGCAAAATATGGTACAACAGATTTCGGTTTTACAACTTAAAATTGATTGGACTGTATTACTGACATCTCAGCTATAAGGACATAAAGCGGAAAGTTAGAGTTATAGCCACTGATATATGGTCAAGCCTATCACAAAAGCGGACATCAGCAATGTTTTGATTGTGTCTTCTTTGAAACAACAGTTATTATCGAAAAGACTTTACAGCAATAAAACGTGAAATGTGAAACGTTTTATCGCACCAGAATACTAGACTTATGTGTAGATGAATCTATTAAGCTCTGAGTTTTGACCAGTGGCGTCCCCTGTTTATAATTTTCATTTTCCCAAAAAAATATTTAATTTTTACTGTCACTTGAGGCAAAAATTATTTCTTTTTTGAGGCATCGCTTTTTTTAACTTGACAACTCCGTTGCTGAACTTATGATTTAACTCCTCTTCATTTGACCGCCTGAACGAGTCGATGTCTTTATTTCAACCAACGCCCAAATTTTATGCTTAACAGCTAATTCTTTTTTTTTAAGGCTAATAAAATGTGAACAACATTTTATAATGCAAAGCCTGGCAACATATAAATACAAAAACCATCTTAGTTAGCCATATGCTAAATTTTACAGTCATTTCACTTGTCTGTCTTGCTATATGTTGTATAGCTCATCATATTAATGCAAGAACACATACTTTATTATATGGTACCATCCTCATCACATTAAGTAATAATTTTCAAGCCATATAAATTAAGAACCTTAATTATATTTGCAAGAAAATATATAACTCATCATAATTTTAACTCCGCACTCAACATCTTCGACCCCCCCCCCACCTCATCTCTTTCACGTGCTGCTAATTTGAATTTAATTCCTTATTTTCTTGTATAACATGCATAATGAAATAATTGGAACGTTATGGGAAGTGTTTTTATGTTCAACAACTTTGTTTGTGCTTAGTTACGGCAACAGTGACGCGTGGCTGAATCGGGTTGTGCACCATGAGTTACATTAATTTGACGCGCGCGGCGCACGTTCAGCGAACGAGGAGCCAGAAAAATGAAACATTACAATGTAAGAGAGAGCAACACAATATGGCATGCCATGCCATACGATGTGATGTCATGCCATGCCACGCCATCTAGTGGCATAATGAAGCGCGGCGTTGCAAGTGCGCACCATATTGAATATTGAGATATAGTGCTACGTTTCTTAAAATGAACACAATATAAAGGAAAAACTTCATAAAGAGTGCTCTCACCCGCACCTTGGATTCAACCAGCCGCTATGAAGCAACAAACAGAGCACTCGCAAAGAATCAATGCACAGTGTGCACGTTTGCTGTTATTTTGAGCAAAATTCAATTTTGAACTAAATTTTAAGATTTTGGTATGAGTTTCCTAGTTACCTCCCTATTTTAGATTATAAACGCCAACTTTATGATATCACTTATTAGGAAGATAGGCGTGGCAACCATGAAACTATTTTTAAAATTCGTATATCTTATATTGATAAAATGATGTGTCAGCGTATAGAATTTCAAAAATTACGTAAGACATTTGGAAGGAATGGGGGTTAAAAAAAAATAGTTACTGTAGTCTACTACGAAATCTTATCTGGGAGAAGGGCTTCAAAATGAACAAAAAATTTTTACCATAAACACTAAGTGTCGTCATTTATATGGCAGGCAGGCGAGGCAACATTTCAAATTCATTAATTTTCTCTGTGTTGCCCCACACTAATAAAAGTGTGCCCAATTTCGAATTTTTAACCTGCTAAAAAATTATTTCGATCCATAGTACACTGTGCAATGGGGTAAAAAACGGGTGAAAGGTAATACAGCTTTGCGTCAACTTGAAGTAATTACTGTAAATGCGCCCATAGTACTCATATTTAGCATAAAAACGAGCAGCTCACTGGAATGGGTAAAACTTTTGTCGTCAAAGTGCAAAAGTGAAGTGTTGAAAACATCGTTATGATATTTACTCAATGGGTAAAGGAATAGCACTTTGATCGCGCGCTTTGCTCTATAACAAGCTGACAGTTTTTTCTTTAGGATAAAGATAGATAATTAAAATCGTAGATTTGGAAATCATAAATACAAGTAGAATAGTGGTTTTCAAAGTATTTCTATAATAAATTTTGTTTGCTTTTATCATTTTGCCTGCATCTGCTCACACAATGCGGGCGCTTAACATTTTAAATTTAAGAATAATTATTCATACTCAGAAAATACAGGAAGCGTTAGAGTCTCAGCTAGCGATAACATGATTCGGAACCTAATTCTCTGATTTCAAATACTGAATCAGTCGAAGAAGTTTCGCGAAAAAGTCCCAGACGCATTGTGCGTACTGACAAAGCGATGAAATCTGCTACTACTACATTAAGATGCTAAGCAACATATCTATAGTAACGCAATTCAATTTCTACATCTTTCCAGATATATAACAAATTTTTGAAAAACTTGATAGTTCAAGGAGTTATTGGCCCTGTAGAGAACAATGATTTTACGTCCAATAGTCAAAGATAATGAGGTGGTTTAGTTCAAACAGAGTGAAGCTATTGCGCACATTACCAGGGCGATGATGCACTTTCTGAGTAAAATTTTCAATAGACATATAATTTCAAAATATGCTGAATTTATTAAATTTCCGCATTAACTTTATTCGATGTTACCAGACTTTTTTTCATTTCGTTATTTGAAAGAACGTTTTCGTTAAAAAAAAACTTCGAGTATTCATAAACTTATAAGCATATGAGTTCAAATCCGGAGTTTAATACCTGAAACCATGCATTAGGCAGAGGCTTACCGTACACATCTGGCGCCCGAAGTTATTTGCCACCCCTACCGGAAGAAATTTTTATGTTTTTTGCTAAAAATATCATTTATCTTACAAAGAAGAGAAGGTACTCACTTTTGACTTTCAAAAACCCCAGGAAAATGCGATATATTTTACCACGATTTTGACTTTGAAATCGTGCTGTGACCCCTATTTCGGATCTTAAAAAAAAAAATTTCTCAAACTGTTGGTTTTCAATAAAAGTCAAAATATCACGCATATGAAAAAAGTCGTGTCGCAACTTCCCGTTGGCGTGAAATTTATAACAACAAAAAAACTTTCAGTAGCCTAACAAAAGGTAAAACTTTAAATACACCACAATTTAGTTTAGAAAACAAAGTATTCCCACTTTTTGCATAATTAAAAGCATTTTATGTTCTTAACGCACCCAACATCAAGCCAACTAAATGCAACCCATTTCAAATATGTAGTTTATTTGGTGTGTTTTCGCCTTACAGCCATTCGTGTTTAGCTCAATTCTTCTATCACTTTCACTCGACGCCTGTCTCGTATAGCCAACGCTGCCACATTTTCTAAACGCCTCTATCAACTCTATATTCCCGTCACATGTTCGTAGCGCTCCGTTGTGTTGTTTTCGCTAACAAATTAAAATTGTTTTCGCTGCAGTTGCTGAGTTTCCGCCAGAATTTTAAAACTTTTGGCATCGTGCGGTTTTCTAACTCCCCTGCACATGTTCTATGTATTCTATATGGGTGTGTATGTGTGTGTGTGTGTCTCTGTTTGCTTGGGCTTTGCAACAACTAGGTACTTGCTCTTTCATTTGTAAAGTTTTATTCCAAATGAATTACGAGTATTTTGTTACTCAACTCGGGCTTCTTTGTTATTTAGCTTTCATAACAACGCATCGTTTCGTTGCTAAGTTTCACTAAATTCACTCAATTAAATGAAAAGTTTAGCGATTAACAATGGGTAACTAACAAAAAAAAACAGGCCGTAGCGTAATTTTGCTTCATTCCTTAAATACTGAAAACTTTTCGGAAATCCTTTGCGGAAGCTGTAAGTAATGAGACAGTACCTGAAACATCATATTTATAGAACACATGCATCCTTATTATAAGGCTCAAATTTATTGCAATTTTGAAAATTATGGAAAAAATTAATTTACAAATAGAACTTAACTCTCATCATATGGTTTTGCTATGGATTGACTAAAGACTTAATCAATTCATCGTCGGTTGAGATATCCATATGATAGAATCTGGAGCGTCTCACAACGCGCTCGTCATCATCCATTACACCGTAGACTTCCTCAATTGGTAGTGATACTTCGACCTCATTCGGTGATAACAATTTACGTGCATCCTTGCGGAAATTCTCGATTGTCAAACGCATATCCTCGTGTGCCATTATAAAACTCTTCAATGAGATAACTTCATTATTTTTGGAATTTCGCAAATACTTGGCCTCGATCTTGTCAATATCGGCAACCAAACGTATAAATAGAAAGTCCGCATAACGTTTCTTCACCTCCAGTTGTGACAGCTCGTCGAACCAATTGAACGAGCGTGAATTCATTACAATGATGAAGGCCAGAAAGACGACTTTTATCAGCACAACCAACATGATGAGTATGAGGGCGAAGTGTTCCAACTCGTTGTAGCAAAACTCGAGTAGATCCTTCCAATAGATTAGATCGCGGCTATTGTGCTTGAGCTCGTAGTGCAGGAAACCGATAAAGACAATCGTAAAAACGGACATGAACCAAATGTACGGATAGTTGTCTTGGAAAATTTGATGGAATTTCTGAAGTACTTTTCGAATTGAGAGCATGATAACAATGAGTAACTTATTTATTAACAAAATTTATATATATTTTTTTTTTAAATTTTGTTTTAATGAATTTTGACAAACTTTTATTTGAATTTTTCCATCAAACTATCAGTATTTTGATTGAATTTTAGAAGATAATCAAATTAAAAATTCAATTCAGGTTTTGAAGTGTTCATAAGTGCGTGGGAAGGAGATGTAAACGTGAATTAAATTATATTAAATTAAACACAATTAAGCCAGTTTTCTCAAGTTTATTGATTATTCTTCGAGCTAATGCTTCACTTAGTGGATTATTTCGTTCGAAAATTTTTATAATGAGTTTTAACAATGCAAAATTCTTTTATGAACACATATCACCAAGTTACTAAATGTTCACATATAAACATTACCTACAACAAAATGAAACTAACACTTTCACCAAGTAAAAGTTACTTGACTTTTTACACAAAGTATTATGTTCTTTTGTGACCAATGCAATAAAGTTAAGGGCTTTTCCAACAACATATTTACTTTTAATGTTTCTTTTTTTTTTTTGTTTTTGCCATTCTCACTTGACCAAAACCAGATCATGTTCTTTTCAGTAGAACGAGAATCATAAACAAAAACAAAACTAAATAGCGTGGAAAAGTTGAATTGAGTGCTAAATTAATTTCACTTTTAAGACAAAGTTTTACAAGTTTTATGACAAGTGTCAGTGCAACTCATAAAGTTTATGTCGTCGTCTTTCCCCATCGCCATCGTCGTCGCCGTCACAGTTATCACAGCAACGAATGGAAACTTTAAAGTTTGGACAAGTCGACTGAAATCAGTTAACATTTCATAGTAAGCGCGAAAAGACATTTTTAAATTCTTCATAAATCATTTAATTTTTCGTTTAAAATGAAATCGCATTTTATAATAAAGATTTGTTTAGCGACTTATTACTTTAATATTGTCAACTCAGACTTAAGAAGTTGGAAGAAACATTTCAATCAGTTACAAATAGAACAAAATTTCAATGTAAATACTAGTGATAAAATTCAGCAACAACGTTTACCCATACATTTTAATGTTGGTCTTTTTAGCCCAACTGTATGGCCAGTTTTCTTAATGATATTGCGACAATTTACGCAAAAGGTCGCTGTGGATACAATAGCAAATACAAATACAAATTCGCATCGGTATTGCAACCCATATGAGTGCAATACACTAAAAGCACAAATCTCAGAAGATGTATTACAAGTCGATTCCAATGAAACAAATGAACAGAGGTCAACACAACTAACTGACATTAAAAATAAAAGTTTCAAGTTTGTCAAGACGACACCAACTGTCAACATCCTGGAACAACTAAAGTTACAACAACTGCTGCTACTACATAAACTACGTCAACCCCAAGAAAGCGCTCGAGCTCCATCGATACGACAAAAGAAAAGAAAGAAGAAGAAACCTAAAGATAAAATGCGCAAAAAGAAAAAGAAACCACAACAACACACTTTGGGTCAACCGGCACATGTCATTTTTGCCACAGTAACCAAGAAACCCACTTACCACTACTACGGACCAACAACAACGACAAAAGCACCCATAACGAGACCAACATCAAAATTGAAATACCTATGGAAGAAACATGATGCCCTGAAGAAAAAGAAGAAAAAGTACTTCCATCATTTGTTTGAAGTATTTTATCCGTTTGTCAAATTTGTCGCCTTTTTTACGGTACTCAACCCATTTACGTTGGCCGTATTTCTTTTCTCATTGATATCGCCAGTGGTTTTTTCTTTTTTGGGTTTCGTTGCATTGAGTGCGTTGGTGAAACCGTTCCTTCATTTGGTATTTGATATCAAACGTAATGTTGGCAATATAAAGCAGCAGAAATTAACGCAGCAACGTCGTCGTGAACGTCGTAAACCGAAGCGTCCTATAACGATACATAAACATTATTACCATGATAGGCCCATGCAGCCGCCAAAAACTCATCAGTATGGTGGGCAGAATTCTAAGCTGATATATGGTAAGGACCAACTGTTACATGGAGCAGTGGCGTTTGCACCAAAGTTTGTTAGATTTGAAAAAATCAATTATTCTGGTTAAGAAAAATAGCTGAATTTGTAGTTTCTATTCCATTATACTTGAAGCAAATAAACAATGAGTCAAGCACTTGAATAATGTACATATTGAATCAAAGATTGTAAGAAACTTCTTAAGAGTAAGTTACGAGATTTTTTAAACAACATATTACTTACTTAAGTGTGTAAGTATAAGTGTTGTAGTGGTAGTATATTGATATTTACTTTCATTTTAGTAGAGTAAATTATAGTTTTTTTGGCATTACAATGAGATTCATGCAATACACGGAGTCTATTCCATCAAAAAGCAATAAGTGTAGCCTAAGAGACCATAAGCTTTATGACTATACTCTATCTTATTGTGCACATCATAAGCACTTGCCTGACTTCTGTATCAAGAAGAAGACAGGACGTGATCGACTTTACTATGTTCAAATAAATGATGATAGAATAGAGATAGATAGAAGAGTTAGATCACAGAGGTGTCGTGACTCGGAGAAGTGCCCCTATTGGACCACTATATTTTTATAGTTTGAGCTTTTTTCGAACACGGCTCGGATGCACAATCTTTAGCCACGACGCTGCAAAAATGTAAGTCTAGAACGAAGGATTCGTAAGGAAAATATGGTCCCCAGAAAATTTATGAGAGCATTGGTACTGAAATATATAGACTATGAGAGTCAGCAAGGGCATGTAAAGTACTGATAAATGCAACACTTGAAGAAGTCCGCAAATCGACGGTTCATTCACTGATTGAAAATAGGAGAGAAATGATGCTCTAAGAGTCTTTGCAAGACAACATTGTACACCAGAATCAGTGTAGGGAAACCTTATTGCTTCTGAACTTTCCTTCGATCTTAACTTGAACCTCATGGCATGCATCGAATAATACTGAAGAATGATGTTGAATTTTCTGAAGATAATTGCAAGCAAAGGTGTCAAAGTGTTGGCCTATACTAATGACATGGTAATAATAGTATCAGGGATATTCCCTTTCACTTTGAGTAAAATAATGGATTGAATATTAAGTTAAAGTACATACTTAATTTATAGATTAATCAGGGTAAAAATTTGAATTCAGAACACAGGAGGCCTGGAAAATTTTTCATTACTGTAGCAAATTGTTTGGACAAAAGTATGATATTCACCCGCTTATGATTCGTATCACTTACACATTTATATTAAGTCATTTTCCAAAACTTTCATGAGCAAAGTTTGAATACATAAACGAAATACAAATAACAGCTGGACTGGGCATTTCTGGAGCAATAAGTTCTTGTCTTTCAGAAAGACTAAGGATATTACGTAACTAAACACGATGTCATATAATATACGTAGCTTGCGCTTATATAGCCAGACTTTATGCGTCGAAAAGCTAGTGAACATACATTATAGTCTAGAGAATCTTCGCAGCGATGGATGACTATTACTTATATTCCACAGATATATTTCGAGAGAGAGTTTTTATCATTGTTTTCAATTTGAGCTTAGTAGAAGTGTGACAAACCATTAACAAAATTCAACACAATGACAGAAGAACTTAGAGGACATATACTTCTTCCCATCTTTCCGATTACCAAATAAAGCCAGGGACTATTAGGCAGAAGTTCTAGCAATTTTAAAGATAGAAATATTACAGGCACATGTATCAACGGAGCTATGAAAATAAGTCCATACATCCTGACACTAAAGCTCTAATATTAAATGTTGTGATCGAAGCCAGTTAAAAAATGCCCACTCTTAAACAGCCCGTAACATGAGCTATCGATGGAAATTCATTATAAACACATCCACTAAAAAGCATTTACACTGTTGCGAACTTTATCAAAGTGATGCACTGTCATATAATTTTTTTTAACCTATTGCTGGAACAAGTATTACATCTGGTGAGATTAAACATGGAAGGCATTATCCTTTGCAAATATTTTCAGTTGCTAGAGAACTCAGATAATACCAATATCAGCGATCTATGTACGAAACCTTTGAAGATAAGATCAATGGAGACTAAAATAGTGCACCGGCTGTCTCTATAGTATAGTCTCTTACTTGTCCAATATCAACCTACAAATACGGATGAAATGCAATACAATTTCATTAGCTTCACACATCATATTCTCTTCGGTTACCTTTGGCAAATGACTTAGAAACTGATTCTCCGAAATACCAAAGTCAAGATAGATCTATATAATATCAAGTCATTATAATTAATTAGTTCATAGCCACATATGTCAACAATGAAGTTCTCAGTTTGCGAGACTCCGTAAAATCAGTTTGATAAGAAATGTAATATAAGTAATCTTTCACATTAAAGTCATAATCAAATTTATATACTTTGCAGATAATCACATCTAATTATACTTATGATACCGTCAAAAAAATAGATTGAACTAAAAAATATAATTGAAGCGCACACACACACACACAATTAGATACAGGCATATACATTTACAAATACATATGTGCAAATCGCAGATTGAGATAATCACACATTAACATATCGGATTTGCATTGAAGAAAATAAAAGAAGGCAGTTACCAAAGTAGTCGAAACGGAAGAAAACGCCAATATTAAGTAGATGGCATTACTTTCCAGGTTTGCCATCAACCTTCGATAATCATTTCCTTCTTCGTGCCATTAATTTGCATAATCAACGTAAATGTCACGTGGTGCAAACGCAGTGTATGTGTTAATGAGGAACATTTATATGGGAGGAAAATGCAGTGATATCAGCACGGATAAGTAAAAAGTGGAAAAAGGAAAATTTTATTACCAAATTAACTGACTTTAATGACATATGAATTATAATAATTGCGCACATATTTTACACATCATAAATGTAATGCTAACTGTTTTTGTAACAAAACTTATTTATTGGTATAAGGATATACGAGTACAAAAGGATGTACGTACATACTAAAACTTTTAAAACTTTAATGGCTTCTATTGGCCATTGCGATGGATTAGCCAAAAGAATTTTTGAAATAAGCGTTAATTGGTAGAAATACTATCTATTAGAAGCAGTTTAAATAACTATAGAAAGAATTTACTATTAAGTAGAGACAGCTTTTTACGTCTTAGCGTTACCTATTAATTAAAAATTAGCAAGAAGAGTTTTGAACCATGAAATAATGTAATAAAAAGACATGAAATTACTTCATTTTCTTAGTTTATTTGGACAATATGTGACTTACCAGTTTGCTGGTTAAACATTAAAAGAACTAAGTAACTAAATAGCAAGAAATGCATAAAGAAAAATCTCTAGAGCTAATTTCATTTTTACTAGTTTTCTTAAAAATAGCATTGCTGATCACCACTTCATTCGATGTGGTCAAAAAAAAATTAAACTTTACCCGAAATCACACGCTCTACAACATAGCTTGACGGTTAATATGCTAAAAACCGCGCGGCACTTGCAGACGTGGTTAAAGTTCACTTGAGTTTAGAAGAAATATAAGAAGAAAAAAATACTTAAAGAAAAATAACACGTGCTACTTAGAGAAAAATTTCTATTTCACAGAGAGAAGTTCGTAAAATAGTTAAAAAGCACTCGAACTTGAATTGAAAGACAGAACTGCTTCGTAAGAACTAGCAATGAAAGGGAGCATAGAGATGGAAACACTTAAAATAAAAACCAACTATTTCTTCTATTTCTGTTTTGATAGATAATTTGACAAAACTTGTTTGTATATTTAATATTTCCAAACTCAGTTGATGCAGTTCTTATGTCATTTCACAGACTTCTTGTGGATGATCAGATTCATCTTATTCGCCTCCATCATTATGTTCCATACAGCTAAGGTCTTACAGGATGTTGTGAAAAAATAAAAAATTCTTTTGCAGCAATTTTTTGAATTTGTTTCATTCGACAACTGATAACTTAGTTATTTTAAGCTGTCGAATCCTTTTTTTTAGTTTCACAAAAGCCTGAATTTTGAATAGCATTAGTTAAATTTATCTCTTCTCGTCATAATTCAGTATTTTTTCCCCCTACGAAAACGATATGCAGAATCCCCAGCTATCCATTGCATTTCACAAAAGTAGGTTTCTAGCAGCTGACTGATTAAAGGCTCTTCAAGGAATGAAATTTTCCTGTATATTTAATAATTGCCTGAGGAATATAAAGAGAATAGTAGCCGTACACTATTTGCATTATGAGAGAATATTTAATCTGTATTTCGTGATTTTCACGTTTTTGATTTTCCATTCCGCTTGGTGCGCGTTCTATCGTCTAATTCGAAATCCATTGGA
Organism: Meiosimyza platycephala; assembly: GCA_963662105.1. Classification (NCBI taxonomy): domain Eukaryota; kingdom Metazoa; phylum Arthropoda; class Insecta; order Diptera; family Lauxaniidae; genus Meiosimyza; species Meiosimyza platycephala. The sequence continues at coordinate 114,618,493 of OY759208.1, read as the reverse complement.
AATAATGGATTGGAATTTTTATTAAAAAAAAAGCGTGTTTTCGATTTGAGCCAAAATGCACTTGAATTTGATGGCTTTTGTGCGCAAAATTTTACCCATACGACGTTCATAAAAGTTGCTTAGATCTTTTTCATTTCATTGTGTGTATTTTGGAACATCCAAATGTCTGCTTCCTCAAGATGTCAAAGCCAGTCTTGAGCTAAAAATTATTACAAAATCATTCTCGTCATTGGCATTGCCGGTGAAAAATTATAAAGAATATTAAAAACTGTACTTTCTCAAAAAGGGGTTTTGCCCATATTTGAGAATCATTTGACAAGCCCGTAAATTTGAAGTGAAATAGCTTTTTTCTTTGTAAAATTTGGCCCTTTTAGCCAAAAAAAATACGATATTTCTAATTCTGAAAAATAGCCCAATGTTTCACAGTTAATTTCATTCGTTCGATATGAATCTTTTTTCATCAAGCCATTTCTTCATATTTGGAAAGGCAAAGAACTCACGGAGGGACTAAATCTGGGAAATGAGTTGGATGAGACAGCAGGTCGTATATCATAATCGGCACCCAACTTGCTTACAGGCTCTTCACACTCAAATATTCATGCATGTTCATCATCTTCGCTATCTCTCATACATATATTTACTCGACGGTCATTCAATACAATATCATATATTTTATTGATCATTTCTACAGTTGTAATCTCACTCGGATATCCCGGGTGCGCACGTCTGTGATGAACTTATGAACCATTTCATGTGACTGAGCGGAGTCACCTATTACTTTTTGTGTTTTTCTTCAGTTTCCTAAATAGTTTTTCTGCGATAAAAAGTAATATTTCATGAGCACAATTCACTTTTTTCCGTAATTTTTGTTAATAAATATTTCATAAGAATACTATTATGACCATTATATAATGAATGCTCACAATTTAACTTTAGTATCATAACTTTTAAAAAATACATTGAATTCTCTTACCCTTCAAATGGTAAAGTCTTAGAGTTTAAAAAAAAATAAATTTAAATATTGATATCAGTACATTTATTTAAATAAACATCCTTTAAAATATCAATCGCCAACATTCAATATATATTTCAAATTAAACTTCAACGGTTGGTCGAACAAACGAACACAAAGATGTTAATTCAGACAATTGGCCTGCCAAATGAACATGACGGGCGGCAATCAAAGTTCAAAATTTACATGTGTATTTGCATGTAATTTTCAACTTTCATCAAATGGCTTAATAAACATTTGTAAATTATGGTGCCAGCATTTTGTTGTTGGTATTATTATTATTATTGTTGTTGACGCTTACACAATTTTCGTCGCTTCATTGGCAATCAGACATTTCAAATCAAATTATGACGTGTTTTCAAACAATGGTAATTAAACAAATACACCGTATATGTACACTCACACATCGTTGAATCCACTCAAATATCATACATATTAGATGCAACCAAATGCACCATCCATCCAATATCCTATTTAATTCGCAGCGAACAGTCGCCAATGCTTAACATCAAATGCCACTCAGCGCGCACTGACGCGGATGGTGTTGATGATAACAGCAATTGACAACCACGATATGTACATAGTTACAATGAATATTGGATATATTCACACTTACACATAGATACACACATGCATAGGTAGTCGGTCATAGAAAGAGCATAATATGACCCGGTAAGTAATGAGTTAACTTGCGAAACTTATTAACTCACATGAATTCTACAGCGCGGCGTGCATTCTTCAGAAAAGGAGCCAAGAATTTCAGAGGAGCCCAGAGTCCAGAGCCTTAGTTGAGGAGACTATTGTTAATGGTAAATTTTCGTATTCATAATATTTAGGAAAGTTCACAAGGTCAAGTAAGAAAGTTTTATTGACTGAGTCAGCCAATATTCTACAGTAAAATCTACCATCAAATTTTGTATAAGAATTTTACCTGCTGGGATTGTACATCATAATTATTGCACTGAAGCCACCCGCCTTAACTCTTGCTCCCATTGTTTCACATACGGTTTCTCCATTCGAATTAGTAAATGTTAAGCTCTATGACCAATCAATTTGGATTGCAACGGAATAGCATTAAATTATGTTAATTTTTGTATCAACTACTGGCTGTAAAAAATTGTGAATGTAAAACAAATTGTTTTAATGAAATTAATTAAAATGTTTCAAAATGTTTTGGTTTCAAATATTACAGTTTACGGCTACATTAACTTGGAATCTTCGAAAGCTCCTTTATATTATCAGATTCACACACTTATCCTCATGTGCCAATGCCAAAAGCAGCAGCCGCAGTAGCCATAGCCGCAGCATCAGGATAAGTAGCCAAAGACGCACATTAATATTTCATGAATATTTCGTGTGTTTACCTTCAATTGGATTCTGTGCTTGGAATACATAATTTGTGCAATCAGAGTGTCGCTTTATTGCCACTGCAGGAGAAACGAACGGATTTCGAGATTGTTATATTTATAAAAAAATATTTTCCGTTTACGTACAATACAGTGCTGGTGAAAAGTTTGCATCCGCAATAGCTGTTGATATGTGTTGTATACAAAAAAAATTTCTTCATTTAGCATTTTTTTGAATTCCAGTAATTTTTTTAAATTTTTTTTTTCTTCTGGCTAACAAATGGAAGTTAACCTTGTTTAAGAAAACTGGTGTTGGTCTGAAACTTTTGAACTGTAGTGTATATGTAAGAGTGTAGCAACAGAATTATAAGGCTTTAAGAGTTTGCTTCTCTGTACAGGTTGGCAGTATTTTTGCATCGTTGAAATGCGTTTCGAGTATCTCGGATGTTGGTCATGGAAACCAAAATTTTTTATTGTATGTACGTATATTTTGAACATACCAGTTCATACATAAATACATACATTTGTATTTATATTATAAGTTATTTTTCCCAGCAGCTTGCATGGAATATTTCAGATTCCAATAGTGCTCGTCCAAAAAATGCTTGCAAACCATTAAACATGTAAATTTTAAAATGCGGTTTAAAGCAATTGTTTGCAAAAATATTTTCACTGTGACCCTTATTCAAAATGTACTTGGTAGGTTTTTCGTATAAGAAATATCTTAAAAGTTTTCAATATTTTCATACTTTTATGTAAAGAATTTTGAATTGTGCTTTGTGCTGGATTATTGAAGTGAGATATAATAAGAGCTTAATGCCATCTATGCATATTAAACAAATTTGAAACTGCATGGGAGTTGCAATATATAGCTTGTTAGTAGTACTAGAAATCGCCCTGTGGTTGAAATTCAAACACTATAGTGATGAAACAAAACAAAAAATACTTTTTAGTATTAAAAACTGATATTGGATAAGCTCTTTAAAGACATATAACTCAGGCAATAGACAGGATCAAAATCATCACTGGGACTAGAGATAGTTAAGTGCATGTAAACCAAAAGAAAAATGATCTGAAAAAAAATATAAAAAAAATTCATAGATAAACTGATTTAAAATTTTTAGAATTACTTTTCTGTATTGACTTGAAGGTGAATTCTTTAAAAAATCACAGTTTTCGAGAAACAAGTAATAATATCTTTCCTTTATTTGCAGTATAATACAATTATTTTTTTCAATTTGATACATAATTTTTCATCATTTCCACAATGGGCTTATGCACCAGCTCACGCGCTTCGATACCCCACAAAACAGTTAGATGATTCCATTCTTTATTTGGATATAAATGATCATCTACGATATTTGGCAATAATTTAATCAAGTGTTGTACATCAATCAAATCACATAGATAGTCATTGTGTGCATAATGTAATGCAACCGGTGCTGTGACTTTTTCCATTGGATATTCGGAAGACATAATGCTACCATAACGTTTTTGATTCTCTTTCGCACCATAATCAAATTGACAGAAACGATCACTTTTAGTAATTTGGAAATAGTGTTCAAATTGTTTAAGATTACAACCAGCTGGTATATGACCAAAAATTATGGGTAAAATTGTCTGAAATGTCGAAAGTTTTTTTTTCGAATACTCAATTAAAATCAAATGCTTTCACTGACCAGATTCATTGATGTTGTATCCTTGCCCATGTTCTGCCAAATGGAATTTAAGCATAGTTCCTCTGTTACTTTAGAACGAAAACATGTTTCTAGAAGCTGGAAAGTATGTGGTAAAAATTCATGCACGTTATTTCTTGTAAGTTTTAGAATATAATTTTTCAAATAGTTTGGCATTGGACTACGGATATGCTTTGTAAAGACAGCTGGAGCTAGGGCATGCATTATGCTGATTTTCTCATTGTACTCAGGATGCATTGAGCACATAACCCAAAATGATGTAGTGCCCTGTTCAAGATATACAAAATCATAATTTTTTGAAGTTTAATCTTAGGTGACACTTACCTGGGAATGTCCAAAGTAAGAAAGTTTGCTATGACCAGTTGTATTCAATATATAATCTACCATTGCTGGCAAGTCATAATAACCGATTTCATGCCAACTAAAAGTCCAAAATGTTTCATCCGTACTTGGATTGAGTGTCGTGTGATTTCGCGAATAACGATTGCCACGAGCGTTACCCATCCAAATATCATAACCCTCATCATGTAGGTAATAGCCTATAAATTTACAAATGGGAGAAAAAAATAAAAAAACATTGCACATATCTCGCTTATTTTAATTCATTTATTATTATCATCCTCACTTACCGAGACCACTCGAAGGACCCATTAAAATCCATGTAGCTGAACTATCCATAAGACCATGCATCAATAAAACGGGACGTCCTTTAGGATTTGGTATGCGATGCAAGTTCAATATATATTGATCGGCTGTAGTAACATAATGACTTTCAGCGTGATAATTATACTTTTGAAGTAGTTGCAACTGAAAAATAATTAGTTATATAGCATAATATAGCACTTTCAAATTCACACTATACTACGTACCGTATCAGAATACGCATCTTCAATAACGCTTTCCGAGTAGGTGTCCTTCAGATATTGTGTTGTAGAAATTACACATTGAAATATTGCGCTAATAACAAGTAGTAAATATTGATGAGCGACTATTTTCGAAATCATTTTTTACGAAATAACAACTCTCGACTAATAGCCAAAATACGAAATCAAGTCAATAAATATCAATTGTATGAAATGTTTTTAAAAGCGTTCACTTCCTCTGCATTATAATGCACTTAAATCAAAACTTGTTCGAGTAATCAGATAAAAATATTAAATATGTCGCTATACATACATACATATTTGTACGTAAATATAATTATAATTTTTTTGTTTATAATTATTTTTAAACGTTATTTTTATAGTGGCAAAGAGTTTTCATTTAAATTGTCATATAATTACACTCAGAAGAAAATTTAATTGTAAATATAAACATGACAAATGTTGAATTAAATAAATCAAATATTGATAACAACTCAACAGAAATAACACCAAACATCAGAAATATAGTAGATAAAAATCGGACGGAAAATAAATTTGAATTAAAAACAAATTTATTTGCATCAAGTTGGTTTATTCCAAAACTGTTCGCACACGATATTCTCTACGTTGTTTGAAGTTTTTGAACGATTATATGTATCTGTGGGAATAACTGCTAAACTCGATATATGATGACAAGACGAAACAACAGAAGCTATGTGTGCATTCATATGAATAATACTGTTTCACCTTGTCATCAATTATCGAGTTTAGCTATTTTTCCTTGTGGCCACAGATATTTTAAGGTAAGAATGTTGGGAAAATATATAATTTTTTTCCTTAAAGACATATGTCCTGTGTCCCTAACATCCCTTAAAAGTACTAACACGGTTAAGTACTAATATCGGTTAAAATAAGTTTGATTTCATTAACATTATAGCTATGGAGACGGTTGCCTAATTTTTCATATGATTTTATCGTGTGGCAGAGGCTGAAGAGGCGTGGCACCGTTCACTTTAAAATGAATATCTTTGCTTAGGATTCAATCTCATTAATGTGTAAAATTCCATAAAAATCGGTCGATTAATTTAGCAGTGAAAGCGTTTCTTCCTGTTAGAGGCATGGCACCGCCTATTCAGAACAAATATTTTTACTCAGGATTCAATCTATCTGCATACTAAATTTCACCAAAATCGATGAAGCGGCTCAGCCAAGACAGCGTTTTTTCCCATTAAAGGCGATTCCACGCCCTGTCCTCCAAATCAACTGAACTTTTCTGAATTTCAGTAATTTTAGGTAACTTTTTGATGTTCATGTCAAAAAAGTAGATTCGGCATCAAAAAAGTAAATCTCAAGTGTCCGTTTAGTACATTTCCACAAAAACCAAATGCCATCACTGTTTCAGATTCGTTTTTTTTTTTTCTTTTTTGAATTAAGTTTTTTTTTTGTTTAGTAAGCTTATTTTTTTTATTATACTGCCTGTCATCAGGATATTTGCAAGGACCAGCTGTCATCAACAAAACTTAAGTTGTGCTACAATAATTTTATTAAATTTTATTATCGAGCCAAGATCAATGAAAATTCATTTTTAAAGTTATTTCAGCGTTGAAAAATAAACATTTGTTTTTGTTTATAATGAGTTCTTCTAGAATTTCTAAGCACACAATACCTTGACACTTGCGAAACCGATAGATATTGTATAAGAAACAAGATAATAAAGCAATGCGCTACTGTATACTCGTAGACTGTTTATAATCCAGATTGCCACAGTGAAACCAAAGAGACCCCCAAGAACTCATTGTTTATTCATCTTTACCGCAGTAACCTGCAGCCGCAATCACCAGCATCCAGTGAGTGCATCATGGTATAGACTAGTCCCTTGTGTCCATTGCATAAACAGAAACAATCCAAATCCGATTAGTGCATGTTTAGACACACAAAAACAAACAGAAACACTTTGTTTACAGGAAAAAGAGTCAGTCATACTACGAGCACAACAACAGAGAGAAGTGCTCGGGAATTGTAGGGAAAAGTGTGTACTACTTATGAAACCAATATTGCATAATCGCTGCATCAGAAGTGTTATTGGTCACAACGGTGAAGCTAATTATTATTTCCATGCGCACGAATAATGTGAATGAAACTGACTTGGTTGACGACATTGATGAGGATGATGATGATGATTTTGATGTTGCATCTGCAGCAGTTATGCATTCTTTCAAAACTTTCATTAAACATTGAGTGACTGGATGAAGGCGTAAGTTAAACTCAGCTTATAGTTCTACGAAGGATAAGGATGAATAATAATGGATATCAATGTTGAAAAACAAGTGTTCGAAAGCACTGTCCCACTCATTTCTATTCGTGAAGTATATATAATACAGGAAAGTTAGTTAAAATTTTGCTGTAATAAGCAAACAGTCATAATTATTATAAGCAAATGACCTATATAAACTCTGATCAGGAGCTTATTAAATCATACCCTTTGAAGTGATTTTAAGAAACTGACATAATACGGTAATTTTTTTTTTTCTTAAATGAAAACCATTTCAAAGGAATATTTGTTTCAAGGCCATGAAATCCATTCAGCAGTTGAGGCGTGAATTCGTAATAAATATCAAATTAGCTAAGCTTTAATTATTTAGACAATATTTGTATGTGGTGCATTTTTTAGTTATAACCTTTCTTAACCCTCTCCGGAACATCTTTGACGAACTTGTCCATGCAAACTTTTGGCTATCTCTGTATCATAAAAGTGGCATATGGGCGTGGCTAGGGACCCTAACCTAAAATAACTATGTAGTACCTAAGGTCCTCACGCCAATGCATGTCACTTTTCATTTAGCCGTTGTTGAGTAAAGTAAAAGTTTAAAATTAGTGAAAGTACGAATTCATAATAGGTGTCCGGAGTCAGTAGTTTTCCACGTAAGAAAAATTTTGTGCAAATATCATATTTGTTTATTCAATTAGACATTTAAAAAAAAAATAATCAATTTATTATGAAAAAATAGTTGTATTATTCTTTCAACAGTTTATCATTTTGGAATAGAAATTTTATTGCAAATTTCACATACGAAAATTCTCTCTTTTCAGATAGCTATATAAGTACGATTCCGGGGGCGGCACCAAAGTCAGTAGGTTCATTTTAAGAACCATACTACGAAGATCAAATCCCAAATTTTATTTTTTTTAACAATTATTGTCCGAGATATCGATTTTTTAGTAAACTGGACACTTGTGTCTATTTTTTACGGTTCATTCACCTTTGACCGGTTAGTGCTAAATTTTTTTTTTCTAATTATAGGAACATCAAATATAACCTAAATTGATTTTAGAACGTTTGGCCACTCCTAAGTTGCAAAAGAAGCCAAGGACAACTTCACCATAGGTGTCCCTAATAAGCAGTGAAAATGTAGATGGGCTAAGAAGATTTAAAAGTATTAATTTTTAATGCTTTCTGGGTTGCGAAATTCATAAGTTTCTAATTTTCTTCCCTTAGTTTAGTAGACTAGCACCAGAACTCCAAACCTTTTTTTTCTTTTTAGGGGTCGCCCGTAAAAGATGTCCGCAGCTAGAGCCTCTCTCTTGGAGGTCGTAAAAACGGACAAAATGAACAAGCAGGGGAAGACGTGGTGCGGCCTTTAAGGATGTCCGTTTCTTTCCTAACAAAAAATAAGGAAAACAAGATGGGCAGCATAATGCTTTGCGGACGTCCTTTAAGGAGACAACTAGGGGGGTGGGGGTTTAAACTCCAGAATTTTTACGGATGTCTTTTATGGATGACCCCTTAAAAGGTGTGCCTCATTTTAATAAGATACGGTTGGAAATTTTAGAGTAAAATTAAATAAAATCTGCTTTGCATATGGTATGACCATCCCAAAAATGTATTAAATTTGAATGCTTTCAAAGTACTACTACTTTTATTTAATAATCAGATTTATGTTCTATTTTTTTTCCAATATGAGCTTAATGTTTTTTTTTTTTTGTTAAAAAACAATAATGAATACACCTCAAAACAAATTACAATTAGAAGCTACCAAAACACTACGAAATTCACCACTTAACTACAATGCTCGCTGAAAAATGGAGGATTATAATCCAACTGTCCTATGTAACAAAGTTTCAAGAACCCTCCTTACTAACGTCGCACATTTGCCTTACACAAAATGTTAACTAAATAAATATTGAATTTATTGTTATTTAATGTTGAGATGAAATAAAAATTTTTAAATATTTTCCAATTGTATAAATGCTAACAAAAATGATTGTCCATTTTTTATTTAGATGGAACTAATGCCACCTAACATCTGCATACAACAGTTTGGAAGCCACTGTTCTATGTCATTAGACTATGTATGTAAGTATGTATATAATTTCATTTCCTTATTGGTACACGCCTACATGTCTATACGTACACACATCTGCGAAGCTATGGCCAAAAATCACCTGCTGCACGTGTATGTCACGTTTCTATAGCAGATTGAATTGAAAATTTACTTTGGTATTATCTTAGTAGTTTTAGTTGAATATATAAATGCATTTACAAACTACGCATATGCACAAATATTATTATTTATTTTGTGGTTGTCTTCATGCGGTTGAATACTGAAAAGATACATAGTATGTAGGTGAGCCAAAGGACGCACAGACAAAGGGCAGCTCAATTTTGGGTTTTGTCTGTTAACTAACAATGCAAATATCGCTTTTAATTAAGTTTTAACTAATTAGTGTCAGTATAGGTGATGAATAACAACTGCAAGATAATTGCATCTGCAGAACTATTAAGTCAATATGTACCTAGAACTTTACATTGAATATACGAGTACGTTGTGTTTTGCGAGTAAACATGTGTTGTCTTAATTAATAAGATTTAAGAAACGCTCGAGCACTATGTTGCTGTGGCAGAGCTGGTCACTTTTGCACCTGAAGCAAAAGTTAAATTTCCGCTTCTTTTTTTAGGTTAAATGTAACTTTCGCCGGATTTACTACTTCAATTGCGGTTGGAAATAGTCGTAAAAGTGCGTTTGTTACCGTGTCAATTTCCGGTTAATTTACCGTCAACGCTGACGTAAAGGCCAAAACTTGATGACTGGTTCGAGGTCAACGACCCCAAATTACCCTAGGTTAATAACATTCGATTTTCCTTCAAAATGTTGGTCTCATTTTTGCACATTTGCATCAAGCATTACCATACTGTTGTTGTCCTTTGTTGTCATGTTTATATGGCATTAAACCGATCTGTAAAACTTTGCAGAAAATTCTATCGTTGCTAACTAGCTATTTGTTTATTGTTACGAGTATCATTTTATTTAATCGATTATTTTCTTATAGGATATTTCTGCGTTGGAAATAGATGTAGGGACTCTCAAGTTATTGTAAGGCTTTTGAGAATGTTTGTTTTTGGCATGGCAAAAATTATATTCTAGGATTTAATAAGAAAATAAATGCACCTAAATAATTTAGCATTTTGCCAAGATGAATAATGTTCTTTTTAGTTTTGTCACAAGGTAAATTGAAATAAATCTAAAAAGGAACCAGGGTCACCGCAAGAGAATTCTGGCCCTAGATAACCATGACGTATGAGCAACGTATAATTGAGGACAAGTGCAATAATTTATTTATCAATCTTTACCTAAAGGAGCAGATCATGACGTTACTGCCGTTGTCAAAATGCAGAGGTTTACTTTAGGTGTTTTTCGCAATTTATTTTTTTAGTCTTAGTTTAACAGAGTAAGTATTGCTAGCGTGACAGATTGCTCGAACCATAGACAAGGTTTTCATAAAATACCCAATTTAGTGAAGGTAAATTAACGAGTAGTACTTAAGCTATAAGCTATTTAAGATCTATGTATGTCAGATCGACTATATAAGCCTTAGCTATCTACATACAATATATGTTATACAGAATCTTGTAAACTAAACAAGAAATTCTTATCTTTTCTTTTTAATTGAAGATCCGACGACGAACCACTTCATTTGGTGCCCTTTTTTCTTTATTTTTAACTTTTTTTTTTTGTTCGTGAATCACTTCCTCTTATCTTCATTCTGTTTGTTGTTTTGCAATATGAGCGCACTATGTAATGTGTTTGAGTGTTTCTCTATATCCAATGTATTTGTGCAAAACTCCACTTTGGAGCAATGGGAACCATGGCAGCTGACGTTCATTACAAATTGATTTTTAACTATTCAACATCAAAGACATTGAGTCGTTTTTTTTTTTTGTAGAACCATTCAGAAAGCATTTAGCATAAAAATGCCTTGCCGTCAACAAGGTATTTAAATCATCAAGCGCTTCAGATGTTACCTTAGCCATATTTCAATTATCATGGCTTATGCGCCAAAATTCAATTGATAATAAATATGACAAGTAGGTAGGCGTACAAAATGATTTAGCTATCAAAGTATGGATCAATTTGATTCATAAGAAGTTACAATGCAAAAAAATTTAATGACGCTCTCTTAGCGATATGTGACCGAATAACGTAATTGTTAGTACGTTACGTATTACTTATTCCTTACACAATATTTAATAGTATGTTTCATTTCTGTCGCACTCGCATCTATTCGATGTGGCCCCATAGAATTATTAAAGAATTTTGCCATAAAATAGGGTGGTTGGTTAGCTTAGCGCTATAAAATGTGTAGACAAGGAAATTGGGTAGATAATAAACTATGAGGAATGATCCTTAATTCTACTAAGAAATTTTTCACATTTCTATATTATTAAGTTATATTAAATTAAATAATTTAGCATTTTGCCAAGATGATCAATGTTCTTTATAGTTTTGCCACAAGGTAAACCGATATACATCTAAAAATCAACATGGGGCCACCATAAGAGAATCCAGACGCTGGATAACCATGTCGTATGACCAATGTATAATTGAGAATAATTTCATTCCCGAAAAATACCATTTAGTTAGAGGATAAATTATTCGAAAATTTTAGAATTCCGTAAATGTCTAGCAAGTATTTTCTTTTTCCTATCTATCTGTGTACTCTATATCCGGTCGTAACATAGGGACTCCACAAAACTTTTTCGCCATGCACGATCATTAATGAATTACTTCAATTCAGGACGGTCGCTTCTCCTGCTGTCCTGAGGACTCCAATTTAATGCTTGACGTCAGATGGTAATTTACGTAGAATCTATTTCCTTTTTCGACGCTTGATTTTGGCGGAATTCGTACCTGTAAGCTACTCATAAGCACTACTTAAAAAATGTGTAGCAAACCATTGATGGTTCAAAGACTCAAAAATATTTATTATTATTATTATTATTAATTTAATATTACAAGGTAGTTAATTACTCTACAATGGTTTATTAAGAGCACTAGCAGCCAGGCGATCTACTTGAAAATATTTAGTTATATAGTTTCTTTGGGTCAATTTGTAGTTTATATTTTCAGCTTTTCCAATATTTAGTTTTGTTTTTGAATACAGGATCTGAGATCGAAGAGTTCGGCTTGCATGTCGGACAGCTAGGGGGCGAGGAGGCTTATGTTATATGTATGAGTAGTGTATTTCATTAAATACAGCATATGGTATGGCATAGAGCTCCGCAAAAGATATCGCTGAGCAATATCAAAAAGAAAGATTGGTGTCAATGTAAAACCTTGGCGCGGACTCAAATGTATCAGAAGGGTTCCCACTTATTTATCTGGTCAATGAAGGATCGCCAAAATCCTGCTTGAAATAAGTGTTACTTACTGAGCCCTGGATGAAGTTAGGGCTAGAGCAGATTTTAGTTCCAGGCCCAAAGCTTAACGAAGCCCGAATATTCCTTGTGGAAACGGAAATTACCTTTCTTTTTGGTCACACAAGTTTGGTCTGTTCGGTGCCAGCTCTACCTTATTGCTTTATTAGTTAGAGCTGTCAAAATATGAACAATTGCGACTTATGACTTCGCAGTACTCTAGAGCAAAGTTTATTAAAATTTGAATAAGAACTCATTCACTTTCTCGTTTTACTGAATTTTTGATAAATATTGTTATGAAAAAGAAAACAAGCAATTAAAGCTTATGTCGAGTTAAGAGAAATGGAGTTAAGGTTGAGCTAAGGCCATTTTTCCCTTACTTCTGCACGAAATTTCATTTAAGTTTTTATGCAATTTTTTTATATATATTTAGATCTAAATAATAATGCACTCAACTAGTGAAAAATTGGCCTTAACTCGACCTCAACTACATTTTTTTTTAACTCGACTTAAGCTTTTATTGCTTGTTGGCACAGAATTCACTTAACATATGTAGTCATTCCAGCAATGAGTTTTTTAACTAGGACAATATCATTTTAGCGCAATAAAAATGAAAATATTACTATTACTGACGAAACCCCAGCCCTATGTTGGTTTTTAATTGTTGTTGTTTTCACACTGCGGTAATTGGCGGAAATATCAGCAGTAGACCACAAAAAGTGAGACCAATTTCATATTTTGTAAAATTACAGCGAACGATAACTTCTACAATAACTATAACACGGTGTTCAAATAGATAACTTAAATGAAATAAAAAGGACATCTTGTTTTCGAAAATGTTTGAAATAACGTCTGGTTCAAGGATCAGTAAAATTTTAAATCCTTTTAGTTAAACATTTAAAAAAAAAAATTACGAATCTACTTGAAACATCTATTATCAAAACTTATTTTTATAACCTTTGGCGCGAAATCGGAATATAGTATTCATTTTTTCTTATACAGTTTTTTAGATAAATATAGTCAAATGGGTGAAATACGCTGATTTTGAGCATTTTCGGGGACTTGTACCAAGGGCACTTATTGCTCTATAGCATTTGCAATGAAAGGAACTTTAATTTTACTGATCTCGTTCTGGATGTTATGTCAAACCTTTTCAAAAAATAAATACATAAGTATATGCTATTGTGCCTTTCATTCAAATCATCCATTTGGCACCGTGTGCAAATGCATCAGCAACACAATCCCCGTATGTATGCATATATGTATGCATGTATATATGTATCTACAATTGCAATAATTCAACCACAAATCACTCGCCATGACACGTTAAATCCACGAGAGAAAAACCATTAATTGACGAAGAACAAGCGCGCCACACACTTCGTTATATCAAGATATAAATCAGTAAATCTATTTAATTAAAAAGTTTGTACAACCCAACTACCAGAATTATTATTATGTTAACTTATCGGAAGAAGAACTTTACATAAAAGCTGGTAAGCTTTAATTATATATTTTTTGAAAAATATTAGCAAAACAAACTTGATTATATCGCTACCACCCAATTACTAAACCAATTGATAATCTCAGAAGCGAATGCTCAGTTGCATCTGAATCATCATATGTATATCCTGAAGAGTTTTGGTCCAATCGCTTGGTCAGTGCAAGTCATTATTGTCGACGATTATGTTTATAAATATACTAAAATTTTTGTGAAAAATATCACTTAAGGCCTATAACTTTTTTTCTATTGTTTTTATTGAATAAATAGTTTGGAAATTTTTGTAGGCTATGCCACCATGAACAACTTTCTATACACATTTTATAAATTTATTTTATTTGGAGAAGTGTTAGAACGTTTCAAAGATATCAAAAAATAAAAATGTATCAAATCCAACTTCAATTTAGGGGAAGAAGTATAGGTAGAGTGTGATGGACTCCCTAAGGGTTAAGAACTATTTATTTTTCCCAGACAAATGCCCATTCAACTAAGCTTGAAACAAAAAGTAGAAAGCAAAAATGTATCCCATTTGTTTTATATCGTATTTTAAGTCACTATACTGCCCTCAGAAACGAAATGGGCGTATATCAAAAAAATGCATATCCGTGATTCTTATGGCATCGGATAGATTAAGATATTACGCATCTACACTGAATGCTGGTATCTTAGTTTAAACCTATAAAAAATTTCTGAAGAGCATTCTCTATCTCTATCTTAATTTTACATGTATTTCAACAAATTGACATAAACAAATCATCAATTATCTCGAAACGCATTTTTTTGAGATACGTCTATTTTGCTTCTGAGGGCAGTATAGTGGGCCCTAGGTACAGTAGTGTACTACCGGGAACAAGGCCTAAGGGGGCGGCAAAATGGTCGTGAAATATATCTCATTTTGCTAGAGTTTTTGAAAGTGAAAAGTGAGACGTTTGTTTTTTTTTTTGTTGGTGAGGTAAATAGAATTTTTATTAAAAAACACGAAAATTATTTTCAGTAGGGGCGGCAATAAATTTTTGCTCTGAGCACCCCAATATGCACAAACACATGAAATCTATGTATTTTCATCTGCTCTACTACACTGGTCTTAACATAATTTTTTACTTGTGGCTTACTTCCCGATTTATAAAGCGAAACTTTTTTGTCGGCCTCTCACAACGATTCTGGCGACTGGCGCTTATTTCCATTATCAGCCTTACTCAAACTAACAGTTGCAAAAATAATTAAGCGGGAGGGAATGACCTTCAAAAATGCAACGCTACCGCCCGTACTAAAATATTATTACGTGAATAGGATGCTTAAGCAATATGGTGCTAGTACTGCAAGCAAACATGTTGGGCAACTCCTCTGCTGTTGTGCAGCCTTCAATAGTAGTACAGTAATCATCAACCAGCTGATCAACTGTCATTGAGGGTTGCTTTGCACTGTCATGCGTATTTTCATAATTTACAATTTTTTTCTTTTACACAATTCAGTGCAGAAAAATCAAATAACAAACAAATACAGAAAACCAAAATTAACATATTCCAAACAAATATTGCCAGTTGCAACAACAAAAAGTTTAAACGCAAAAGAATAATTTATCAAAACAAAAAGTCAACAATCGTGGAACTAGCACAACCCGCACACACAGAAACGATGGCCTCCAACGATTCTGGTGTGGACACCAGCAACGACAGTAATGACGGTGCTGCTGTTGCCGCTGTAGCTGCCGCTAATCCAGCAATGCCACCGCTGCCACCAAATACAACGCATGCAGTAGCTGCAGCTGCCGCACAAAGTTGGCACAACATTAATCCGAATGCCTTCCTTCTGAATGCAACATTTGATGAATTCGCCCTGCCGCACTCTCATGATTATCAATCACCTTGTATTATGCGCCCCTCCAGTCTGCCGTCGGTGAGTCCTTCAAGTCACACTTATAAAATGCGTCTTCGTAAACGCGCAAAAGAGCGTCTGCGAAATATTCTTGCCGAATCTGATTGTCGAAAATTGCGCACCGCTGCCTCCACCTGCAATATTGAGCTACTTACCCGCATATTGGAGTCGGGATCTGATCCAAATGCAGCTGATGAATATAAACGCAGTCCACTTCATTTAGCCGCATGTCGTGGGTACATACAAATCGTTCAGCAATTACTTAAATTCGGTGCCAACCCGAATGTTGTTGATTCTTTGGGAAACACTCCGCTGCATTTAGCGGTCATCTCCGCTAGTTCCAACAATTTTAATGTTGTAGTGCGTGTGTTGCTACAGGGAGGGGCAAATGTGCAAGTTCACGATCGTAGCGGTAAAACGCCGCTTGACTTAGCTGAGAGCAAACTAAGGCTGCTGCGAACGCGCTATAATCAATCGACGCCAGAGTCTGCTAAGATTTTGGAGGACATGTGCCTGTTGACGACACTCATATTGCGTTATCTGGTCAAGCAGCAGCAGGATGGAGAAGATCTCTCGATTTCAGCATTGGAAATGCAACTGCAAAATATGAGCACCAGCGATGAGCCGGCACAGACAACCATTGTGTCACAGACTGCGGATGCGCTTTTGGCCAGTGTCGAACGATTGTCGTTAGGAAAGTGAGGAGCTTATGGTAGAGAGAAGTAATGGTGGGACAATGTTTGCGATTTACTTTAATTATATTTAAATTTTTATCTATTAAGTTCTAGAATTTATTTAAATTCAAATCATTGATTTTATTTTTCGTGTTAAAAACAAAACTGAACGGTATCATCACAAATCTAAAGTCTAAGGGCATTGCATTGATCTCTTCTTATCATTTAAAAACTATGTGATAAAAAATTTCATTATCAATGAAAATTTGCAGTTCGAAATAGAAGCGCGTGCGGGCTAATTCGTAGAAATATTGTTCCCTCTATATTTCATACGTAAAAATAAGATATTTTGTTCTATGCTTTCAAATGCTTTATTTGAATTAAACAGTACTATAGGCTGTTCGATATTATATAGGCTGTTCAGAATTTAAACCGAATTTGAAATGAGTCTAGACTCCAAGGAAATCACCATAAAATTTTCAATAAGTCAATTTTAATATCATGCAAGTATGTACATACAAATCGAAATTCTTTTTGTGTTACCGTTTAATTTTGCAATGGTACCTTTAAAATTAATAATAATCGGGTTCAGTTACAAGAAAAAATTCTCAACCATTGTGAACTTTGAATGGCATATTTTTAGTGCTGTGCTTGGAAACATAAGCAAAATATCACTTTTTATTTTAGCAAAATATTTTTTCCATGTTCTTAGGTATTATTTTCTTATAGCATTGCCCATGATCGTGAATCGTTTCACTAAAACAAATGTTTAGAAGTTGGAAATAAAGCCCGTTATGCAACTACATATTAGTAAAAATGCCCTTAGATAAAAAATCTATGCTTATGATTCTGCAATCGTGTTGCTTTTTCGACATTTTTGGCTTTTCGGTTTTGTTTTTAATGTGAACACTTGAAATTATTAAGTTATTTAAAAATAACCTTAAATGCAATATATATATAAAACTTATTTTTATTTTCGATTATGTTTAAACAAGACAATTCACTAACATTTTACTATTTATTGAGAAGTAACGTATATCATAGTCATTAAATATGAATTATTGAATAAGCAAGAGCAATTGCATTGTTGCTTGCTTGCTGCAAGAAAGACACATTAGCTTCATTCCCGTACAATATTGCAATAGTTCAATTTACAGGATTTAGTTAAATTTAACTGATCCGATTATTTGTGTTCTGCATAGATTTTTCAAGTGCAGGAACGCTTTTCGAACTAAATTATGTAAATTGGACTAATGCATTATTGTACGGGAACACAGCTATTATCTCATACTCTGATGGTAAAACAAAAACTAATTTTAGATTTTCAAAAATTTTAAATTAACTTATACTTTTTTCTATACCGTAATATTAATGTAAGATGTGTCGTTTTTGTGGCAAAAAACGATATGTGTAAATATATTTACAATTATATACACAAGCATACATAAATATATACATTAGACATTTTACATTCATATAAATGTGTATTTTAGAGAAAAAAACTTGCAATAAATATTTAATAACTTGTCTTAAATTACATTTAAATGCTTAAAACTTATTTGTAGCTCACTGATCGGTTTGTATCAATATTGTTTTCATACCCTCACAGACTAATCAAATTGACACCGGATTTATTTTCAACGAACAAACTTACACCTATCTACTATCTAGATACTGGTCTTCACCATGAGCTCCACCAGAAATTTGTGGGGTAAACCTTCTTTGTTCACCGAATTTTTTTTGTACCATTTGAATGGACAATACCGGCGGCATCATACAAAATCTCGAAATCCTATAACATACTTTGTTTTCGAAATATAGAAATTACTTATTTTTATAATACATAATTTCTTATTGTTGGCAAAGAAAAGTTAGGCCAAACTTGGCGAACAAAATTCTACTTAAAAACTATAAAATTTTTAAAACTGCCTCCATTTGCTTATATCTACATTCAAAAAAGAGTTAAGGCAAACGTTAAGTCGACTTGTGACAAACTTAAAACAGAGTTTATTTTAAAACACACACCAGTCATTAAAACTGATTTAAATTTGGCGTGATCGATCTTCATTGATTGATGAGCTGTTGATAAATTACGTGGCTCAATTTAGGCCATGTTGAGCGAGTGAGGGGCCTAAAATGAGCCACGTTATTTATGAACAGCACATTCAACAATAGACAAAACGGAAGAGGAACCACTGACTATGCAATTTCTATTTTGATCCACAAGCGATAAATTTTCGAGAGCTCTAAAATGTATTCCGTGACATCAGACCCCGTTCCCCTTCGGGAATTCGCATACATTTTTTGAGTGAAATTTCGAGTGAAGTCTAATGTTTGAGCTGAAGAAACAGTTTCATTGAGATTGTAAAGTCTTCTAGTCGACTATCTATAATTTATGAATGAATGAATTGCTGTTTAAATTTATCATCAATGGTGAAATCTCCTAAGCACATCATCTTTGATTGTACCAGCAAAGCATCACGTTCCAATTGTGTTTAGAACTTACATCTTGTTTACACGCAGCGTCGACTTACAACGCAGACTTCATGGCTCGTTATTATTCGGGCACTTGCACGCGGCGCTTAATTTTGATTCGTGTAAATAGCGTAATAAATTGAGGAATTTTATATCGCATTTATAAAAAAAAAACTTGAGCTGGTAACTCCGAATAGGTGAACTCGTTTTGACAGCTGTGGTGAACCCTTACAACAAAAACAATTGCGTGGTAAAATAGCATTTTTTCATTCCAAACAATTTCAACGAGTTGCGTTGTTAATTTTTTATTTTGCAATTAAAATTTTAGCTAATACTACAAAATACTAGAAACAACAAATCAAGGTTAGTAACACTCCAACATTTTGTAAAAGTTCAACAAACGTAATGGAAATATTTTAAAGAAAAATAATTTTCAAAGATGATTTCATTTTGCTTTAACGAATTGGAAAAAAATTTCTTTTTCGTCTTGCTCTACGCAGCGATATCGTTCAGCCGTTGATGTCAACCTGCAAAAAAAGAGTGCTTCAGAGTGACGCTGGCTAAAACTTTTGACAAAAGCGAAACAAGAAATTAGAAAATTAAAAACAAATAAAACTATTATCGATGTGATGCACACCTGCTAATTGATTTATTTTTTTAATAATTTAAACAGCATCTCGTGAAGTCGGTGGAAGCAAAATAAACGAAGAAAACAATAAAATTGATCAAGGCAAAAAGTAAAAAAAAAGACAACTTTGTAAACAGTAAAAAAAAACAAGCCACCATGGATTCCCCGCCGATGTTTAACAGTGTCGAAGACGAATGCAGATACTGGAAGGAACGGGCTAAATTGTATCACAAAGAGTAAGTGATGTAAAGCTTGGTACTTAAGTTTAGTTTAGCGACAATTTCTTTTCAACCGAGTTTATCTACAAAAAGTGTCGTTCCGAACTCGTTTCATAGAAATAGCCATCGGAACCAATGGATCGATTTTCAAATTATTGGTGTCTTGAAGGATAGTTTAATATGCTATGATCTTATTTTATCAAAGCGAAATCTGTAGAATAGTTTCCGATTTTTCTAATTTTAAACAATTTTTAGTTTTTAAAAACATTTCGAGGTACGGTGCCAAGTATCCTTTTTGTGTTATTAATGAGAATAAACTTAAAGTTTAATTTTTGCAGTAGTTTCTAAGTATATTTTTAAAATTAAATGGTTTTCATACACATGACATAGCACTTGTCAGTCTTCCACATGTTTCTCCTTTCCACAACAATTTGACCCATGTAAACTACTTATTTATGCAATTTCTCAGTTTGATCTAAAATGTCTCTTATACCCTTGGGATCTAACCCACACTCTTAATATAGTTACAGTTTTTTCGCATCACTTGATATGGCATTCTCAGGGATATGCTGAGTTGGAAAACAAAAAAGATTCAATAAATTTTGGAATTTGTGGACAAAACCAAGCACAATAAAAAATTTTTTTTCATCAAATAATAGAAAGATTATGATTAAATAATTTCTGTGTTACACATTGCACAATTGTACCTTATTGGGTTCGATTTTCGGTTTTGCGATTTAATAAAAAAAATTTATAAACTATCTAACAATCTCTCTAGATATACATGCGTGAAATAATATCACAGTTTATTTAAATTAAAAACCTTTTAACTCTATACGACAGATTAAAACTCTCTGCTCACTAAGTTTTTTGCTTATTAAATAACAATAATTTCAACTAAAGATGGCTATAACTCCAAAACTAGATCTGATCTATACTTATTTAAACTTTAATTTTCTACCCCTAAAACACTACTACCTCTGAAAAAAAAAATTATCCGAACTATTGTCGCTGAAGTAAACTTGTGCCCGCTTTGGTAACCTTTTTAGCTTTTCTTACATTTGAATATTGCAGATGGACAGATGTGAAACAAGAATATGACGAGTATGTAGAGCAGTCACGTCAAATGGAGGCCGAAATGGATGCTACACTCGATCAGAAACAAAATATAATCAAAGATCTCAGAATAAAAAATACAAATTTTGAAAAAGAAAACGAATCAGTTAAGGTATGTACAAAACAAATAGTGTACCTAAATGGAAAAGTAATCCGTATCATTGAACTATAATGGGAATAGCAAATCTGTTTACATTTGAAAACAGACAATTTTAGGATTCGTAACTCTAATTATCACGTTAATTGTACAACAAAAACAATTGTCTTTTTTGAATTGTAATGCCGAGAATAATCTCGGCAGCTACAAAAAATAGCGTACTTTTTCTAAAGTTACCTGTATTGTCTGCCATTCAAACCTTAATAAGAATTCGAATCGGCCATCAAACCATTAAACGAATTGCTTGAACGATAGTTGAAAAGGTGTAACATTTCGGAATACTGCACTTCGTATTAGAGATTGTCCGGATCATCAATTTAATTTCACTCGATTTCACTTTCACTGAGATTTTGGAACAAGTCTTGTCTATTTTTAGCTTAAAATATATACTACCGTGAAAAGGCCACAACAAGAGCTATCAAAATGTTTTTTCGCAAACCAAACTCTTTTAAATCCTGTATTGTATTGTTGCGATTAGTAAAATTCTTGTCATGTAAAAAACTACGGGTTCTCCAAAGTAGAGGAAAACGCTATTTTTGGGCTTCTATTATGATTTGTTACGGTTTTTCCTTTTTTCGATGTTATTACTTTTCATAATTTTTTTCTATTGTTAATCTGATAGAAAATAAGTTTTTGTGCAAATGGCATTAACGCTCTGAAAAAAAAAAAACGCTGAAATTAGTATCAGTTAAATTGCACGGTACAATTGAGCGATATCGTAAAACTAAGAGGCTTGAGACTAAACCTCGGTCTGGAACCGACAATTACAACTAGCAGAGACAACTTATACCTGCTCAACAGATAAAAACAGCATCGGAGATAGGGATGGCAATCCTGGGATTCGCTCTAAATATAGGCTAAAGTTATCCCGGGATTATAAAGAGACTATTCCGGAATTTTCAGGATTAGAAAAAATTTTATCCAATAAATATTCTTTTATATTACATACTCAAATCCAAAATCTTCAAAATAATTATTATTACATTGTTCCCAGTCCATGCTGAGAAGTTTATGTCATTTTCTACCAAATAAAGACTGGTAAAAGCAGAGAGAGCGATGGCTTGCATATGAAGCCAATTACCAAGACCACCGTTTGATGAAAAGCTTTACACATCGTTAGTATTTGTGTATAAGCCAAGGTGAACACTAATTCTTGCCATATACTATGCATTAGGCTGGCTCAAAATCGTATGGAAAAAATGAAATGTAGTCAAAATTCTGGTGCTCAGGCCTAAAAATATACCTTGCGCCTATGAATCCCTTTTGCCAAAATTTCCCACGAATCGGACAATGGGAAGGCGTTTCAGTGGGCCGATTTGTGTGATTTTTGTGCATTTGCGAGACGAGTTTTTAGTATTATTTCTTTTAACTAAAAATATATCAACTTCGAGGTATATTCGTGGCTATCATTTTTTGCGGACTCAGTATTGCCGCAAATTTGAGTATTGATTCATTGATACGAATGTTGAAAATGCTAAAAAATCTAACATACGTCCAGTTTACTCGTCCGAAACTATACCTATTTTATACTTTTCAGCCATAACACTATTCTCAATCGAATCATCTTTTACACAGAAAACGATATATCAAAGAATTTTTGGACCATCGATGCTATGTGGAGAAATTTTTGATAAATAAAAGCAAGCATTTTCTTCATAAAAAAATAAAGATTTTTAGATAATTTTTGTTCCAGAAACGCTAATATTTAACATTTGTCCGTTTTGTAGATTTTTTTCGGTTTTCGGCAGCCACTTTGATTAATTTTTTAAGCTGTTCTTCGTCCTTCGTTATCTGTTTGTTTGTTGAAAGACCAATTGCACTTTCCGCGGTGTCATTCACAGCATGGATTTTCTGATAAAAAGCCCCATAAGCTGGCCAAATGAAGAATAGTACAAGTGTTTCTTATGAAGAAAATGCTTGCTTTTATATATCAAAAATTTCTCCAGATAGCTTTGTTGGTACAAGAAATCTTTGGCATATTCTTTTCTGTGCAAAAGAGAATTCCCAATCGATTTTAAGCGTAAAAGTATCTGGGGTTTTTGATGCTTTTTTTCATAATATGCGCTATAGCTTCGCCAATTTTCAACAATTTCAAAAGATCTATTAGAATCAAAACACAAAAATTAATTATTTTGATTTGGATGAAAATGCCAATATTTTGAAAAATTTTTTAGCGATTTTCAAGTTTTGACACTAAAACTATAAATGGGCATAACTTCGTAATAAACGTTTTTTAATCAAATCGGTGGAGTAAGTGTCTCCTTATATCCTCTTAAAATCAACATACATAATCGGCAACCAATTCCGAGATTTGAAGACTGCATGGTTTGAAATAAATTTAGTCTGCTGTGGAATAAAACAATTTTAATTTTGTAACGGAAATGAAAGCTACTCGCTTTATTGTAGTTTTTTTATGCATTTATTAAAACTATCAATCCCGGGATTGATACCGGGATCCCGGGATTAGAAATTTTGATCCCGAAACTCAAAAATGGTCCGGGATTGCCATCCCTAATCGGAGATCCGCTCTGAAATTAATGTGAACCAGTCTAAAAATACTTCCATTGATACAGTAATTAAAAGACAAAAGTGGGGTACTTATAATAGTAGTAAAATTAATTATTGCCTTAAGAAGATTCAAAATGATTAATTTTAATTGTGTTCTGGTTTTAGAATTTCATAAGTATCTCCTTTTTACCAGGCCATGTATCATGAGATCATATCCCAGCTCAAAGTGAAATATTATGACTTGTTACTCCAAAATATTTTTGATCACTGAACACGAATCCACTGGATTTTTTTTTATTCAAAGAACGCTCGATAAAGCCACTGAATTCGAGCACAATCGGCATTTACTTCAGCTTTTGTCGATTTGCTCAAAATGCCGATTTTGTTCGCATTCAGGCGAATCTTCTTTTAATCCTAAAAACTTGCAGCGGATTCATGTTCAGCAAACAAAAAACCTTTGAAGTACCAAGTTTCAGCTTGTCTTATTTTGAAGTGGGAAATCAATTTTATACTAGATTACTCTTGTCGGGTCCACTGTACGAGCCTGTTCTACCAATTGAGTGGCAGAATGGCGGCAATGTGTTCATTCGATCATGAACAAATTCAATAGGTATAGTTATTAAAAAACAGTTCAAGTAGTATTTTTTTTTTTGTGACGCTATCTCCTCAACTACACAGGGCTAACAAACAACAAGCAAGCAAAGCATCTTAAAAAAAGTTTTAAATACATTTTATTTTATTGCAGTTAAAACACGACTCTCTTGCAATAGAATTTGCCAATATTGAGAAACAATTAGAGAAAATCAAAAACGAACGAGATTCTGAGAAGGAATATATGCGTCAGTTAGAACAGAAAAACGATGATTTGGAAAGAGCACATAGAATTTTAAACGAAAGTATTGTTGATTTTGAACGAATGCTTGATAAAGCTTATGAGAAAAATGCATTGCTGGAAATGGAGGTAGATGAAAAGGAAGTTTTGCAGGAAAAACTACAAAGGCTTATGGATGAAACACGAGGTAATGTGGTTTTTTTAACAAATTTTTTATAATGTAAAAATAATATAATAATTTATTTTAACAGACCTTAAACAAGAACTTAATGTTAAGACACGTTATGCTCCCAATGGATCGACGAATAATTCGTTAACAACTTCGGCGACTATTCCCAATGGAATTGTTAAGATTGAAAACATTGGTGATATTTCAAATACAATACAAAATACAAGTACAGCAAATATCACAACACCAATGACAAATATAAATGATTTTAACCAACATTCAATTAAAAGTAAGATTCTGAATTCCATAAGGCAAACAAAGCGTGCTTTTAAACTTTCTAAATCAAAACCGTTTAGCAAATAATACCCAAAGAAAATATTGGACTGCACAAAATCATAAGCTATCGTTTATTTATACAATAACTCATATTAAATATACGCATGTACTTTTTTTATAAACACTTACCTTTACCACTTACATGTTGATTCGTATCAACTAATGTGTTATTTTATCAAAGCACTTGAAAGTAAAGCTTTAAATACATTTTTTATCTTATTTAGATTTTAAAGTTTTTTAAAATGTGTATGCTCTTATGTAATCTTTTACAAAAAGCTCCTCTTTAGAGGTCAAATTATTTTAAAAATTTATGAATTTTGAAATTTTTTTCGTTATGGCTTAAAATTTATTTTGAATTAGTAAATATAGGCTTCGAAACCCATCAGATATTTTTATATAGGTTTTGGGGTTTTTATTTTTGTATGAAAAACTTGCATTTTGTAAAATATCTTATGAGAAATAATTAAAACATGGCTAGTAAGGCCAAAGAAAAATTATAAATCCTTCAATTTTAATTTGCAAACTATGTTATTAAAGAAAATGTGTGTCCTTAGATTTTGTGTCCGTCCATATATGTGTGTGAAAACTGATTATAATCTAATTATATTATAGATCTGTGTAGTTTAAAAGCATGCTAATGTAAACTTATCTTTCCTCCTTGAACAAACAACTATAACTTAAAGATAGAACCTTTTCCAGATCCTGACAATTTATTGAATGGAAATGCTATGACAGCCAGTTCACGAACCACCGCATTAAATATTGTTGCAGATATGCTAAGAAAGCTAAATGTAAGTACAAATTTTTAATGTCTCAAAAGAATATATGGATTTTTATTATCATGGTGAAGATACAATTTTGTAAATTTTATCAATATGGTTTCCTTTTCTATCTACTAATTAATACCATCAATATCTACTGTTCATTTTTTAATTCTTGGTACTAACTGCACTTCTAAGTATGAAGTAGTTTTTGA
Organism: Meiosimyza platycephala; assembly: GCA_963662105.1. Taxonomy (NCBI): domain Eukaryota; kingdom Metazoa; phylum Arthropoda; class Insecta; order Diptera; family Lauxaniidae; genus Meiosimyza; species Meiosimyza platycephala. The sequence goes on along the minus strand of OY759208.1, from coordinate 114,592,417 downwards.
ATTTTTTTTTTAAGTAAATTTGTGTATGTATATTTCAGCTGGATAAAGCACTCCTTTGTTCACAGTGTGACAAATTTCGTTGTATTTGTGAACGTCCTGCCGCCGCAACAGAGCTAAACCTCTGTAACAGCGCTACTAATGATGGTAGTCGCGTTAGCAGAAGTTTTTCATCTTGCGTTGGTGGTAATGATTCTACAACACCCACTATCACAGATGATTCACTTCGTACAAGCACAAATTATGCGGTTCCTCCTAGTTTTTGTCCTAACAGTGGCAGTAGCAATAGCTTAAACTTTGGCACAAATATGTTCAAACGCTTTGCTCAACGTATGAGCGGTAACGTTGATCTATTTACATCGACAATAAACACAACAAAGACGACAAGAACAGCTACGGTAGAGGGGAATAAAACAAACCCGTAATGTGAGGTTTCTGTATAATTTATGTTTTAATTTACTAATTTAGTTTTAGTATTGTATAAAGAGTTTAGTTTTAGTATTTTTTTTATAATAAAATAGTAATTAAATTTACTGAAATTTGTATAAAATTTTTACGTTTGTTTTTTATGCGCTTAGTGCCTTTGCGAAGTGAACTATCTAAAGTGGGCTTGTATAAGAATTTGCTTCAATTTTAATTTAATTTGCTTTAATTTTATTGATGAATCATGTACATTTTTTTTAATTTTGTGTGCAAGCCCTTTCGACCTCTTTCAATAAAAGTTTTTCGATTTTTGTCAGGATGTAATTCTCAATTTATAATTTAGTTTGAGTTTTATGTATAAAATATATTTGGATATTTCGACTCACACGATAAATTATATAGAACGAAATTATATTCAAAATATATATAAAATTACATAACCCAAATTTAACACAATTCAAAAGAAAAAAGCACAACATAAGAAGAACATTTTACTCGGCAGGTGCATTGTCAACTTAATAAGTTTACTAATCTTTCAGAAAATTTTACTGAATGCTCCATAAAGGGGTTAGGGGGACTGACGCTGGAGGGAAAGTGTATATGAAAAAAATATTTGTAGGAACAACCTTTTTCGGACACCAAACCTCTCGGACTTGAAATAGAAGGAGTCGTAGAGAACCGTTTGTAAACGTGTCAATTACCAGTTAATTTATCGTTATCTCGAAACGCTGACGTATAGTCCAAAATCTGAAGGCAGATTCGAACTCAGCAACCCCAAATTGACATCCTCGGATTGCAATAAAAATGCAATTTTTTTCATTTTTTAATTTTTTTTACTAAATGAAAATTTGCAGCTCTGATAGGAACCTTAGAAGTTTTTTTTTTTTGATTGAGAATATACTCGTAAAGAAGCTAATTTTCGAATTTTAAGAGTTCCCGAAGAATTGTAGGACATAAGATTATTTTAAACATTTCTAGTATTCAGTATATTTATGGCATTTGTCATCGGAATCCGCCGATCATCTCAATATATTGTATAGTTTACGAAATATGACATGATAAAATTTTGAATTTACGACCCTTATAGTATTTTTTACAAAGTCAAAACTTAACTCAATATTAATCCTATAAGTCGTGAGTTGATTTTTTTCTTGCTAAATTTTGTTTCGTCGGTGAAAATTATTTTGTTTAGAATTTCATCAAAACTATCATGAGGTTTTGCAAGTGAATTATTTTTGAGGAACAATGTACTTTACTGACTGAGCCCATAGCTTGAAACATGTTTTTGTTGTTGTTTTAGTTGCTTTTGTTGTTTGTCTTCGGGCCAGTTAAAATAAGTTTTGATAAAAGCAAAATCGTGTTCATTAAATTTAAAAAGGTCATAAGCTTCTATGGTGTCAAAACTAAAAGAGAAAGTGAACAGTAATTCAAAAAATTATATCTTCAACAATTCCATTTGAAACAAGATTGACATTAAGAGGCAAATACTTCAAGTAATGCATTGGAAATAAGAAATCCTGAAATATCTTACATTTGCTATAAACAAAATAAGTTGGCAGCAAACTTAACGAAATATTGGCATACAATTCAATGAAGCATTCTTAATCATTTTGTAGCGAGTGTTATACGTTATATTGTTTTAACCCAGGGTCGTATATGTTTTTCACAGGCTATGGAAACAAAACTGAAGACCTATCGTGAGCAGGCACCACCGATGCAACCACGACAATGACAACCACTTAGTTGCAGCTCAGCAGCAACCACAACAGCAACATTAATTATAAATCCAAACACAACTAATGCGCACCCGGTTTTGGATAATTAAGGTGGCAGAAATTCGACTATCCTCAGTGTTTTTGTGTACAATGTGAGATGTTAAAATACATTTTTTATTTTCACCGATTGGAATCTTGTGAGTGAAGTAATGTGTACACTGCAAGTATATAAGCAATACACATGAACACAAACATAGACATACACATTCACACACAAACCCACAAAATATGTGTAAATTCAAATTTATAGTTTATATAAAAGCAACGGAGTAGATAAATCTACAAATTATTAATTGTTTCAACAAAAACTAGTAAAAAAGAAAACAATAAAATAATGATAAATTACTAATCTCAGAATAAATCTGTTAATTTGTATTATAGCTATAGATGCCTATAAGAGTTAAATTATTATGATTTATGGTACCAGAAGCTGACCAATCGACATAAATTAAATGCTTGTGATTAAATATTTATTTTGTTCACTATACATTATATATTTTTATTTTATAATTAAGAATTTGAACACAACTTTTTTTAATTTATATATTTTTTAAAAATAAATACAATGCGAATTTAAGTAATTTAATTTTATTACTAGTATTACTGGCTAAACACCTGTATCACGTACATAAAAATGAAATGTAAAAAATATCGTTAAAAAACTAAATGCTGCTGTTAGTAGTACTTTGAAAATTAAATTAAAAAGCTTACTATTTGGCGCAAAAAATTTAATTTAGTAATTATTCGTATTGCAACTCAATTTAGTTGAGTTGCATTGAGTCAGCTTAAGAACTTTTTGTTTGGATTATGTATTACATACGTTCTCCGTTGGTTTGTTACCAACGTTTGGAAGAATAAAAACTAAAAACAGTCGTTCTTAGCATTAAAAACCTCGATTTCTTGACATTCATACAAACAGCTGTATTTGCCTTCAGAGGGGGAATGCTTTATAGGGAAAACAAGTAACTGGGCGGAGTGGATGGCCCCTTTGTTCAAAAGTTGAAATCGGAAGATTAATATATTTCATTTGCTTTTCAAAAGTCTCCGGTAATTTTTAATTTTTATTATTTAAATATTTAAATAATAAATTTTTGATTTGATAATTTCAAATAATTTAATACAATTTATGAACACGACTTTTGATACTTTTTTCCATAATGAAAAAAAGCGAATCAATAAATGTTGCGCTAGTGCAAATCGTGACAATTTTTTAAACTAGGTATTTGTTAATTCATATCATTTATATATACTCATTTTCAATTTTTACTGTATTTTTATATATATGTATGTATATATCTAAAAATATTGTATGTTGCAAAACTTAGATTTTTAATTAAAAAACTTCGCATACGCCCAAACGCAAAACAAAATAACAAACACGAGCCAGTTTCAGGATGACTCAGGATGTGTTGTCAGTTAAAACATGAAATAGGGGCATAAGTTTTCTTGAGTCGGAAATTTTTCATAAACTATAGTGAGAAAACGATGCGTTTGAATATAAGAAATGTATATTTCATATAGAACAATCAAATATTTATTTGAGTCAAACATATTGTATTTGGATCAAACAGTGATATATCGTCGCCTGAATTTTCTTTTGCTCCATAAGCATACGTTTTATCGTGCGTGTGGAGCAGAAGATAATTCAGGCGACAATATGTTGTTGAAACATTTTATGTTTGACTCAATCAAATATTTAATTTCTCTATGTCAAATATAATTTGTTATATTCACATAAATCGTTTTCTCAGTATAGTTCTGATCTTATACGATAAAATTTCACTAATGTGAATCTATCTAAAAAAACAAAAACAGCATATCGCTCTATCCATTGCCTGGTAATCGCTCAATCATATAGGGTTTTCATTGTTGTTTTTATCCAATTGGAATTTAAGCCAGTAAACTTCAGAAACACCCTCTCTGATGCTAAGGTGAAATAAAATTAATTGAAACGAATTAAATTAAGTTTATGTATTTTGTTTTGCTTTGAGGCCTATGTTATTTCTATCATTGATTTACTTAAGCCTATTTATACATATAGTTAAAATTAAAAACCATGCAAAAGATTAAAATGGTCTATCATACTGTACTTTTAGGCTAAGCGTTGTCCGAGGATAAATTTTTATTTAAAAATATGACCCAATTATAGAATGCAATGCCGTTGACTTTTCAAACATTTGTCCGTCTGGCATTCAAATAATTTATTATTAAATTAAAAGCTCAAATAAAATTTTGAAAAATCTCAGCGAACTTTGGTTGCTTTTTTGTGCATTATTTTATTGTTGATAAAAACTTCTTTTTTTATATAAGACTGCAAACATTATCTTTAAATAATATCCTAATCAGTGAAGGACTCTAAGTTTTATCTAAAATATATAATAATGACAGAGCGTTGGTAACCAAATATCGATAAGGCAGCGTCTAAAAACCACACTGAACTTTTTTTAAACCCTTTCTTCCTACGCATAGCCTAACGTAGCTTCTTCTTTAACCCTTCCCCTCTCCCAATACTATTATAATTTTTTTACCAAGTGCGGACGATCAATTTTAAATTTTTGCACACGTTTGGATAAAAATTTGGCGGCGCACATAAAGCATAACACAAAATTTGTGTGTATTTATTGTTTGGAACAGGCTTGGACCCCTTCCCCCACGAAAATTTTTTTCGAAGTCCTCCTCAGTATGTAGCACATGGTTTACGGACGCTCCCTAACAAAAAAGACAAAAAAAAGAGATTTATGTATGTAACTCTTGACTTGAGTTAAGTATTTCGTTAAGATTTTAATTATTTTGAGCAAAAACTAAGGCAGTTATTTTAAAAACATCAAAAAGTGTCTTTTGATTGCAACTCAATCCAGTGATCGAAGTAAATTAAGGGTTAATTTATAAATAAATTATGTATACATAAATAATAAAAAAAAAACAACTTTAAATTTTTCATTTCGTGTTTTTAAGTCTTGCCTCGAACTCTTGAACTACTGCCCTTAAATGCCGCATGTCTCTTAACGAGATGGCCCAGCATTCCAACATTTAACTCATAAGGGTACCGGGGCATAGTGCATAGATGGTAACAGCAAGTGGCTTTGTTCGGTATAACAAAGCGCCGCGCTGCAACGCGGTCTGTGTATGCGGTCAGAAAGACAGATGAACTTGTTAGGCAGGGGACTACCTCTAGCATTCCTCTAGATAAAGAATGTCTAGGTATGCCACTTGAAAGTTACTTACTTTAGAGAACTTGCGTGCTCGCAAAAGCAGACATGTATTTAATGGTGCTCGCTGAAAGCACCTATAATTCAAAAATTATTTTGGAGCTTCCAAACATATAGAGATTGGAACCAAATTTTCAAATAAACGGACTCGAATGGTGTCCGAAAACTAGTGATATTTTAAATTCATTTTCGATATTGGTGTCTTATGTCACCTTTACCAATGTACAAAATTTTAATTCGATCTTTATTGAATAAACAAAACGTTTGGATGAAGAAAACAAATTATTTTTTAACAAATGGACCTAAAACAACTCGGAACGTACGACTTGGTGTTCTATATAAAACAAAAAGTAAGATTATTTTTGATCTAAAAAAATTATAAATCTAATTTGGCGATTATTGTTTATGGGAAAAACACAAAACAAATATAAACGCTACAAAATGATTTTAATATTGGGAATCCTAACCGTTACGGTCTCTGTAATTCATTATGTCATAACTGACGAAATGGTGTACAAATCCTTATGACAAAAAAAAAACCATTGTATAAAATGTTCTGTGAAAAGAAGCTCGTCTATTTAAACTAAACTATCCTAACATCGAACCCATCGAAATTTTTTTTACAACTGTGGAACGATAAAAAAAATTATTACCATTAAGCTAAAAAACTGGAAACGATCGCTGGAAAAAGAAATTTGTGAATCGGGAAAATGTTGCAGGAATATGAAGGCACTTGATTTTGACCGTTCACGATGGAACGTATACAATACACAGAATTAAACTTTTTATTATAGCGGTAGTTATTTTCATAAAATTTTACAAAATATTTAATTTTTCTTAACGCAAGTATAATGAAAACTGTTTTTAATAAAAATAAAACAACCATGTAAAAAGCAGTGCAATTCATATTATGTATATAAAAGACACACACTTTTGCTAAATCCCTAAAAGTGAGTCTCTACGATCTTAATTATTTTATAATGATAATACAGCCACACCAAAAATAACTTTTGGTCATACCAAGAGATTATACTAGCTAGGTTCAAAGGTTATTGTGCGTTAAACACAACATTACTTTCAGGATTCTGATTTTACCTTTCTTTCCGATACATCATTCATGGAATTAAATACTGCTTGAGTGCAAACTAAGGACATGCCTGCACTCGCATATCTTGAAATGTGTCCGATACCTCTGAAAGAAAAGCTTCCGTTTAAGAAAATCAAAATGTAAAATTTCAATATAAAGCTTATGCCTATCTGGCACCATAAACTGTAATAAGCTTAATAATTTAACGTGTGAAATACGCCTCTTAAGTACGTACATCTAATCGGGTTAAGCTCACAAATGTCTTTCGAATCTGCATAGTCTGATCTCTAGGTAAAAATGTGCGTGCCTGTATAATTAATTAATTAATTAATAAGGGTGTTTTCAATTAAAATGTAAGTAAGTTAACAATTGTTCATTTTGTACAAGATTTTGAGTGTCTTTCAACATAAAGAATTATACGCTTTAATTAAAAACATATTAATGTATTTTTATCTTTCTGCCCTAAGCTAATAAGCCGCTCTTCTTTTAAAAAAAAAAAAACAACAAAAAAAATAACACACTTCTAAATTATGATGTGTATAACTTTTTCAACTGCTTGTTTTTATGTATTTTAAGAGCATTGTTTCTAAGAACCCATTATGGCATCTTTAAAATAACATATAAAAGCATATGTATGTATGTATACCTAATTATATAAATAAATTTTAATTTATTTTGCATTAATCTTAATTAAAATTTGTCTTTTAATGCACCACGCATAAAAAGATAATTGTTAAAAATTTTTGTATATTTAAAAATATATTTTATTTATACTAATTGTATATGTTTATCTTCTATAGAGAATCTTATTTTCGTATGTATACAATATATAGATAACATAAAATATACACACAATAAACAACAAAATAAATACTTTAAAAGCTTAATGGATTTTAATAGTTTTTTTGGTTTGTTGTTAGCAAACGAGCCGAGAGTATATTAAATTTAAAGGGTGTTCGAAAAAAGCCATATTTAAAATTTAAATAAACAGTGATAGTTTTCGAAATAGAAAAAATTCAAATTAATTTTTCTGCTAATAATAACAATTTTTGTGTTTCTTGAGTGATTTTGCTAAATTGAAGTTATATTCATTTATTGACTGATAACTTACGAAAGATCATATCTAAAAAATATGAAATAAATGAGCCGACCCGAAAATATTTCAGTTGATAAAAAGATGTTTGAGAGAATCTGGATCTTTTTGGTCGTGAAGCAGCCAATAAAAATAAACGTTTTGAATGGGCTGAAAGGCATCAATCCATGACAGGAGAAAACGTTTGAATAGTTCTTTGAACTGACGAATCGAAGTTTGAGCTCTTTGGGTCAAAAAGTCGAAACATCTACGGTATAATGAAAAAAGAAGATTACAATCTCAATTTACAATAATACGCCTGCCTTCTGGTCTTAACTTATTTGGAGAAAATGTATAATGCAGAAAAACAACAAGAACCCTAACCACACTTCACGACTGTGTAGGCAGTTTTGGTAAACATAAGCTGACCGACGCAATTACCCGATCTTCAACCTATTGAATTTTTAACGGAAGAGCTAGATAAATCAGAGTCAATGATCCTTCAAAACAAAATAAATTACTCTTCTACTTGAGCAAGTTCAGTTACAGCTATAATTTCAGATGAAATGAATGAATATAATAAACAGCTTTTAGCGTTCGAAACAAATAATTTCAACACAATCGCGAATCTTTTTGTTTCATCTTACGCTTTTTTTAATATTTTATTTCTTATTCTCCAATTTACTTTTAAAATATGCAAAAATTTAGAAAAAAATTAAACTGATTCACCCATGCACCGCATGTCCCAAACCGTTCGTTACTTGCAAAATACTCATTAGAGCAGTGACCAAGAGTTTTTCCGAAGTAAATAGTATTGCAGCCACAATCTGGGTTATAGGCTAAAAAAAAAAAACAATAATGTATAAATTGCTCAAAACAGATCTCAAAATCACTAGATCTCAGACTTACACCAAGCAGGAAGAGTGCAAGATATACAAGGCGTTGTACGACCACAATAAATATTGAGAAACCTGTCAAAATTCCCAACATGGTTACCAATGTAAGTACTTCAACTAATCTTACGGCTACTGGCATCCTTCCTCTCTACGTAGTGCTGAATTTAGAATTTTTTCCCTTTTTTTTTCAATATAATAAATCAATTTTGATTTTTGAATTTACAAATACGATTATATTTTTACAATACTTTTCAATAAATACAAAAAATAAATGGTTTTTTATTCACAGCAACTTTGATTTTTTTCCATTTTTTTTTGTCATATTATGTAGGTATATATCTTATGAGAGCAAAATAGAATTGAAGCATGGACAAATATGGCGATATCCTCCTAATCAAAGCAATCTACAAATAAATCCAGCGCTTTTGTTAAAACTGTCACCTAATGGAGTAGTGGTCATATCGATGATTTCAAAAATAATTTCAAGCAGAATCAACTTACCAAAGTATCAGCAATTATTGAAAACGATGTGGTCACTATTGTTGTGAACTCCTCTGGCTCGTAGTGTTGAAGAATCCGAAATACAACCTTTAATTTAATGGTGAAAATTAAGAAACAAATTAATTTAAGAAAATTTATTTATTCATTAGAGGTGCGCACCCAAAACTTACAATTGCTGTAGCAATGACAAACAGTGGCCATATTATAGACATAATTAGGCGGACAACCCATATTATTGTGTACCATGTTATAAGGAAAAGTCCAATATAGGCTACTAACGTGCTAAAATCACTCGGGAACTGCATATTATTGCAGGACCATTCATAAAGTAAGGTGTGTAATGGTAATCTCTGAAAATTTCGCTATCGTTAAAAACAGTGTCAATGTATGGAATGAAATTCAATGATTTTATTATTATTATAATTGAAGGATATTTAAATGGTTGTTTTAGGATGTTAGCACTTACCGTCCAGTCTTTAAATGCAGTTTGAAATTGTCTTTGATTGCAGTGTGAATCTGTCATTTTACTGAGAATTTTGATACTGTTTGTTGATTTTTTTTTATATTTTGGCATTAAAATTTTCTTGATATTTTATTTGATAGAAATATCATTACGTAGAAGATTTTAATATTTTTTTTTCGACATATATTTAAATGAGCGGTAATGTGTGTTCAACCTTGGGCGGGGCATGATTAAGGTTAATTGACTTAGCCATATGTATGTAATATTTACGGACTTCCCCATATTTGGTTTTCGTAATATGTATGCATGCGAACAACATCTTACATACATCATCTATGCAATAATTGAGACCATTCTTTTCTTTTATCCTGAATCTTCTACATCAAAACCATAATGAATCCAAATCCTTTTACAAAATTTATCGAACGCAATTATTTTAGAAATTATGACGAAAACAATGTACATACTATGCTCGCTGTGCTACACGCGCGAGTTATATACGAGTGTTACTAGTCTGTATTGTTGTTTGTCCTATAAATGTTGCTTCATTCGTTCTATATGTTTATATTAAAAAGCACTTGAAATTGTTTCATTTGTTTATACCAATAATCATCTAGAACTATGTAATAAGCGTTATATGAGCATTTATTAAAGATCTTAATTTATAAGTCAGCCACAGGGTTACCAAGTCTTACAGAAACAATCCTCGGTTTCTCAAAAAAGATTTTTGTTGCATGCGAAAAACTTCAAACATTTTTTTTTTGGTCAGCAGTATCAAAATTAATTCGGGTTGGAAAAAATTGGTACCTTCTTTTTTTTCTCGTTAAAAAAAAAGTTTAAATTCATTTCACAAAAATATCGTAAAATTCCCACCTATTTCAGAGATTTTTGAATTCCTACCTGGCCGTCCTTAAGATGAAATTCCCGACCAGGCCGACTCAATCCCGGTCATTTGGTAACTCTGGTCGATCATCTGAGTAGTATAAACAAACAACAACATTTAATTGAAAGGAAGATCTACAGATGATAGCCTTAATGGTAAAATCTAAAAAATAAAATAGACAGTCTCGTGAAGTTTTCTAATAGTATAAGTTTAGCTGTAAGCAAAATAAACTTTATTAAATAAAAATATATAATTGAAAAGTGAAAGTGTATTTTATTAAATAATATTAAAAAATGCATAACTCGCATACATTGTTATCATCGTAATTTCTAAGGTAATTGCGACTCCTATATTTTCTCAACGGATTTGGACTCCTTAGGGCTGTGATGTATAGAGACATTTTATTTTTGCAAATTACACGTATTCTGGCCCTATATTGGATACAACTAACTGAAAAGTCGTCTCAAACGAGATATTATTGACACCAAAATTATAGTTTAGAATTGCTTTATGGTTAATAATATTGATCTATAATTTTAATCCAGGTCAGAGAGCCTCTTGTGTTTGACATATGACCTAAGTTTCAGAGAAAAGTTAAAAAATATTTCTAAAATAAGGTACATATTATTGGGATTAAGTGCAAATTTGCATTTTCGCATTTTCAATGCTTTGAATTGGACCTTTTTTTATAGTTCTTCGACTTATTTTTAGGATCGTGTTTCAAATTTTTATTTGAAAACAACAACGAATTCTAGTCAAAAATTCATAAACGCCCACATTTGTGGATCAAGCATTTAGTGCGTAGCTGGGGAGCCGAAAGTGTTGAAAAGGTCGATAGAAAACAGGTTACAGGTACTACAACTTAATAGTAAATCGGAGCAAAAAGTTGAATCTCTTCTGAACGAACTTGATTTTTATAGCGTGGGCTTGAGGCCAGTCGCTGGGGTCTATCCTCTGCGCATATTGGGAGTGCTTTCGGGTAGAAGTGGACGGTTGATGGCCTTCGAAAAATATTCTTTACAATGGATTATCTGGTCATCTGATGGCTCCCGATTTCACTTTTGATAACACAATGCAGCAGGCGAAGATTTTCATGTGTTTTCAACTCCTTAAAGACTCTTGAAAACCATAGTCATAGCTACAAAATAATTCAAGGAAGCGGTTACTTGTTCTGAATTTCATATCTGGCTCTATCTCGTCTGTTTTGATGAATTTCTTACGGACCGAGCTTTAAATACATCATCGCTTTTTTGGATCATTTAAAGTAGTTTTCTTGGAGTGTATATGTATGTATGTGCAGAATCAAATATTTATTTGACTGAATATCTTAAAAACTTAAGAAAACCTAGTTAAGTATAATTTGTATTTTCGAAATTGTCAATCAATAATTCAACATTGATTGGTTCAGAAATGCATTTATATCTTTGCTGATATAATCACAAGCCTTGGTCTTCGTTAGTTTGTGAATTGTTGATCAATAAGAAAGTAGCCCGCCCTTTTTGTATGAGAAAAAGTATACCGATTTAAATTTTATATGAGAAAACGATTTGTTTGAATAAAACAAATATATATTTGGTATAAAGTAATCAAATAATTATTTGAGTCATCATTTTGATGTTTTCTTGTGTTCGCACTATGAAACTTTACTATGTATGTATATAAGGTACCCTATTACATACTACCCATTATCAATAAGTTACAAGTGGAAATGTATTCATTAATTCATTCATACCATTTCATTCAGAAACGCCACTTAAGAATTTGCACTAACAACTATTGGATTTTATGAGGCCCGTCTTTGCCTCGCAGGCTGTAAGCGTAGTAAATAAACTTAATGCGCGTGACACGCAAACCTTGTTTACGTTACTCTGTTTATGTTTATTAACTCTACAAGTATGTAAACAACAACTTGTTGACAAAGTAATTTCGCCGGTACACGTGACATTTGAGAATGTAAACAATTGCAATGCGCAACCTCGAAAATAATTCGCGTTTGCGCTCTATAACCAAAGACAAAGATGAAAGACAACCTTTTTGCCATAAAGTGGTTATCCTTTTGTAACACACGTGGCATGCCTGCAATTAGGTAAAAATTTCATATTTTTGGAGAAAATCAGTATAGAGACACGTATTTTTCACTACTGAAGCTAAATAAAAATTTTTAAAAATTGTTAAAACTTAAAATATAAATTTCGTACTCTATAAAAGGAAGGATTATTAAGAGGAAAACTGAAAATACTTCAAAGAGTTTTTTCAAAACTACAAAAGTTATTGAAATCGACGTTTTCAGCTACAGTGACGTGATGCTGAAATTTTCTACACATTTTGTTAAATTAAATTTTAAGTGTTTCTCTTCTTAACTTAATTTTTATTAGTTTTAATATTTGTTTCAAACAAAATTATAAAGATGGCTGTTAGTATCAAATGGAAATTTCCGCTATGCATCTGTTTAATTTGTTTTTTGGTGCTTTTCCCAAATGGTGCTGATTTTGTGCCTGCCGAAAAAATCACATATAATATGTAAGTTCGAAAACAGTTCAATGCAATACTTTTAACTTAATTAAATATAATTTATTCTAGTGTCCACTCATGGGCGGATAAATTGGGAATGGAACTATTCCATCTGGGTGATTTCGTCACTAGAAGAAAAGAAGTTCAAGAGGTGAGTAATAGTTTATAGATTGACATCGTTTCAGAAGCTCACTTTATTGATTTTTCCCATAAGGGTGATGTGTAATCAAATGCAAAAGTACGCTAGTACCTAATAAATAAAACAGCTGGAGTTTAATTGGGTCATTTACTAAACGCACTGCAAGTGAAGATTTCTTAGAATGAAGAATATATTGTTTATTCAGCAAACTGCCATAAAAGAAAGCATTTAACATACAATGAGGGTGATTTAAAAAAACTGTTTTGTTTCAAAAATTAGTGATTTGACTCCAAAAATTTGAGGTCTTGTGGCTGAAAAATCAATTTGGGTTCTTATAATTTTCAATAGTTCTTATATAATATATATCATTTACTATCAAAGTCAGGAGCCCATATCAAACCTTAGCACTCCAGATGACATAGAGTTAACAAATTAACTTTTTAAGATCAAAAACTGGACTTTTTATGAGCAGTTTTATTGAACTGAAATAATCGTTCGATCCCACTATCGAGTGGATAAAGCTTACTTCTGGCATGTCATTGTCTTAATTCAATATTTTTAAATATGAAGACCATGCACAACTGATAGGATATGTTTTAGATTGAAAATTGTAGATGAAAAAATATTGAGGCGTGGCACCTTCTATCCAAAAAAAAAAAATCACTTAAAATGCTAAACCATACCACTCTGTATATGCAAAGAACAAACTTATATATCTCCCGAGAAGTTATTATGTCGACAAGCCTTCACCTGTGGTGGGTTCTGTCCAAAATGACTGAGCATCGTTCTTAACAGCCCTCAAATTACCTGAAATATTCACATACTTTTTTTTATCTTCTTACAGAGCTTCAAGCAAGCACAAGTTGTTCCAAGATCTGGAGCAAAAATCGTTGAAAATATGGCGAGTGAAATCAAAATGATGATGGACTTAAAAATTAGCGCTGTTCGAGTGAGTATAAAATTTATGAAAAACAATTACATTTAAATAAAAAATCAATTCAATTGTCAATTTATGCATTAAACTTGATACATTTTAAATTGAATTTGTTAAACAAAAATTTTGATATAGCGCATCATGGACGCAGCAGAAACTACCGCACTTTCGCATCAAAATGAAAAAGTCAATAAACGTTTCTCCTATTATAATGCCAAAGATATGATTGAACCAGCAGAACCTATGCCAACTCAACCACCACGAGAACTTGACGATGCCGGCGAAGAAAAGATTTGGGTTCCTCCCAAAATCATTGTTCTAACACCCAAAGCTGAATTCAATGCGTCCGTTAATGTTAGCGTTAGCTCAGTGCACGTACCGACTAATGTTTTTGATCGAGGTTTGAACAAGAGATTATGTTTACTATTGTTACCATTAATTAATATTGAACCGAAATAGCTTAGCTTTAATTGGCTAATTGTAAAGCTACCAAATGGTTATAATGACTAAAATGTAAAGGAAAAGTTGGATAGTTTATTTTTCATTTTTCAAATACTATACTGGACTGAAGATAATTTTTTTTAACGTGAAAACTTTTTTTAACAGATATTAATTTGGCTTGAGTATAAATATAATTTTATTCGAGCCAAAATATCAGTAACCCGAAATCCATATAAAACACAAAATAAAAAAAAACTTTCCACCTTATAAAATAGGGCGATATTCCGAATACAAAAAAAAATTACTAAAACCAAATTAGATTTTTCTTATAGATTTTTAGTCACAGGAACTGAATCTGTTCTCCGCTTTGCCCGCCATCAGATTTCTTTTAATTTTTCTAATATATTTTTCCATACATATACTATAGTTACCAAAATTGAAGAAGCAGGACTCAAAAAAAAGTTCTATTGTTTTGAAACTCCGTAATATTCATACTTTCATTTAAAATGTTTTCGAAAAATTTCAATTATTTTCGGATTGGGACTAACTTTAATAATTCAAAATTGCTTATAGTTACTGGACTTCTTTATATAAAACTGAACTTAACTTTACTCATAATACTTTGAACGTAAACATTTTAATAAAACAAAAACTATCCAAATAATCCTTGAAAACTTATTTGGCAAATACATAGTCCAATAAATGTAGACGTTTTTTAAATCAAGAAAATATAGTCTAAAGATGAAACTTTGTGGAAATATTTGATTCAGTGCCAGAAAATCAAATTCGTTGCGGCTACCGCCGCTGGCGTTTTCCTTTAGCAAAATTGACAATTTTATATTTTTTGTTGATTTATTCCAGAAGTATGTTTTATATCTAAAAATTTGTGTTCATCAAACATAACGATGTATGTACATAAGATCGATTAAACATCGATTTTTGATCGTAAAGACTTTCCCATCAAATTTTACCTACCGCTATCGAAAAGAGTTTTACCAAATTTTCTCTTCTTCTAAAAGTTCTTTTGTCTGGCGAAACTCCATTTTTTCCCCCTACAAATTTTAATATAAAAGATATATTGTTATATGGAAACTGTCACCATAAATAGTGAGGTATGTTCATTGCATTTTATTTAATGGCAACTAAATCAAATATTTTCGTCGAGTCTCATCTTTGAAATAATTTTGATACATGGAAACATTTCATTTATTGGGCTTAAATTGTTTGCGAAAAACCGCTAGTCAATGGTTAATGCACGCTATTTTACCAATTTAGAGCACATACCCTATACTACTTTGTGGCACAGCAAGTTAATACAAACGTAAGAAAAGCTTAAAGTCAAAGTAGGTTAAGCGCTTTAGGCTGATAAAAGTTAAATTGGCATCTTTCACAGCAACACAGTGATACACTATTTAATTGCACTCTACAAACTCTGCACTCATCTAAAATTTGACTAACAATAAATATAAGAAATTTTTATTAATTGGAAACATTCAAAAATACTAAAATAAATTTTTAATTTTTCTTCCTTTTCTAATTACTGTCAATTCATCAAAATTATTATCATCTTGATCGGTACAACGCAATATAAAAATCTAAATCAACCCTCTCAAAAAAATAAAAAAAATTTTAAAAATACAACAATTCAACTTGCAACCACGTCATCAAAAACATGTATAGCAACGGAAGTGATACAAGCAATTCAATGGTCAGAGAATTTGGATCAGATTTTTCGTGATAATTACAAAAACGATCCAACACTCTCATGGCAATTCTATGGCAGTTCGACCGGCTTTATGCGTCAATTCCCAGCATCGAAATGGAGAGCGGATCCGGTTGATCTTTACGACTGCCGTTTACGTTCATGGTTTATGGAAGCGGCAACAAGTCCAAAAGATGTTATTATTCTATTGGACAGCTCAGGCTCAATGACTGGACAGAGGCTAGATATCGCAAAGCATGTTGTAAAGACCATACTTGATACATTAGGTACAAATGACTTTGTGAACATCTACGCCTTTGGCAAGGAAGTCAAGCCTGTCGTTGGATGTTTTGATGATAACCTCGTTCAAGTATACAAAATTTTAAACACATACATACATGCATACATTTTAGTATAGTCGATGAAGCTTTTTACTTCGGAACTCAGAAAGAATAAATCGCTTTTGAACCGAAAACTGTATCAAATTTTCGTAATTTTGATTTATGACCTACTTCAACTTACCCAAAACATTTTTTCTTGATTTGAAAAAATTTAACATAAATAGGCATTTTACAAATAAAAAAAAAAATCCATCAAAATCGGTCCATTCTTACCGAATTCCTTAGTTTTGCCTAATTTCCAGCTTCATTGACTCTACTATATAAATTTTTAACAATTTGATTATTTTTCTTATTTATTTTCTTTAGTTTTATTTTATTAGAATGTTGTATCAAAGATTGTCAAATAACACTCATTTGCCGTCAAGGTTTTCCGGGCCAATGAACGATGTGGGCAAACGTAATTAAGTTGTCTTAAGAAAAAAATTTCTTTAAATCATTTTTTATTTCTTCGTTCGAGAGTTCAAAATTTTTCTTAATTTGACTAAAGCTGCTTTTCTCTGGTACCATTTTCGACATATTGCGAAATAATGTTTTGTTTTTATCGGTCTTTAAAAGATGATTCCATATAACACTTACTTTACATAATTTGAAAGTAAACAAAACTACTTATTATTATTCGGGAAATTGAAGAAAATAATGAATTAAATTGCAAATTAAAGTAAGAAAATTCTTTAATCTTGCCATGGTGTATTTATTTCTAAAGTATGTAAGCATGACAAAACAAAAGGTATTGATATACATAATAAAGATCTTATTTTCCCGCCGGGGAATAAGTTTTCTGATTATTTGACAATCATTGATTATACTTTACAAATACGTAAATAAGGCTTTTATTTTGAATTTGGCCTGATCTTACAATATTTAACAAAAATTAAATCTAAAATAATTCAATTTACGCCACTTTCAAATGAAAAGCTTCATATATATTAATTAATTTATTAAGCAATAATGGGGGCTTGGCAGGTATTGAAAAATGTTAAGCAACTAGTGACTACTTATGACCAATGTGTCGAAATTTAGTTTTTTTCCACATCAAATTAGAATTTTTCGGAGACATTTTCCGACTTATATATGTTACATTACTTACTAAAACAAGTCTGCCTTAAGTGCAAAGATTTAATGTTTTAGTTATTTAAGTTGTATGGGAAGTACCACGCCCACGCGTTTTTTTACTTTTATTTTTTTTTGCAGTCCCATTGGCCAATATTATAGAAGACGCAAACAGTTTTTACTGAAACGGCTTTTTCGGTATGTCAAAAAAAATCCGATCCGATAGGTAGATATGACTCCTCAAAATAAGCTGATGACGGCTTACATAAATTAAAGAATTTGAGTTATTTAGTTCAAAAGTTGCTAGAGAGCGCAAAACTGGTCGGAAAGGAACAATTTTTGTTTAAAGTAAAGCTGACTGAAATGCCAGCCTCGGAACCCGAATTTTTTTTAAAAAAAAATATAATTTTTTATTTTATATATTATTTTTATTATTATTTAAAAGCCAAAAATCAAAAATGGTTGCAAAACGCATATCTTGTCGAAAAAGAACAACTTTTTTTTGAATTAAATCTTAACGAATTTCCAACAAATCCTCGACTAAATTTAAAAAAAAAAAAAATCGTTTTTTATTATTAATAATGCTGATTTTTGCTCAAGGCTCAAGGTTCCATTTAATGAAAATATTTTTTATGTTAATCATATATTAGTAGTCATCTTCAGGATGATCTGCTTGGAAAATATTTTTACAACTAAAATAATAAATAACACAAATAATAACTTACGTACATATGTCACGCAATAGTTACTTTAAAAATAAATAATTGCTTAAAACTAGCAAAACAGTGGACAAAACAAAGACATCACAGCTGTTCTTGATGGCAATCTCTCAACCACTGATATTTCACATTTATTTTGATTTGCAATTACATATCTGTAGCTTTGATTGTGTAGCGTTTGATGGAATTTGTATTTTGTTGCAATATTTCTACGATGTCAAAGTCAGCAAAGTGTCTATGTTGTGTGCAGTGGGCCGAAAGAGCTGTCCTCTGTTCCATTGGCTTATCATCTAAAAGAGTAACTTCCATTAAAAATCGCTGGGAGTAAAAAGTTCTCAAAATTGGTCAAAAAACACAAAAAATATATAATCTTCATATCCATATACACAAAAAATCATTTTGAATATTTCATGATAAAAAAAAATTTGTTACAATAAAAAAATATATTTTTCTGAATACTTTGACGAATTTTAAGAACTTTTTACTTAGTGCAATATGTATATGCTGAAAACTGATAATTTAGTGATAAAAGGTGAAATTTTGACCAAAACTGTTTTTATCACTAACGTAAAAACTAAAAATTTTTATAACCCAAAAATTTTCTAAATCATCCAAGCTACGCATTTAATAAAGTTTATTAAAAAAATAATTTTTTTGGCATTTACTAAAAATAATAAAAAACAAAAATGTTTTTTTTCAAAATTCGGACTCCGACGATTTGGCATTTCAGTTAGCTTTGTTAGCGCTCTCTAACAAACTTTGAACCAAAAATCTCAATTTGAGACTACTGTAGCGAAATAACTATAGATTTTTAAAAATAAACGCTTTCATTTGATGAAAATTTTGGGAAAAACACACAGTGTTTTTTCTTTTTTTGTTCTGTTTATGAAATAAAATTATGACGACCTCTTTACTCTTAAAGAAATTTGCGTGTTTTTGATTTCCTCAGAATACTTTTTACTTGTCTCCCCTTGGGACAGTAGTTGTCGAAGCAATTTCTGCTCTCTTAGATACCATCGTCAATGGCACTCTGCTTAAAGTTAATTTCAGTTGCTTAAAAAAAACAATCTAAGCAAAGACACTTTAGAATATTACTTATTCACTACGAAAACAATAGTAATTTAACTGCCACGCCCATCTGTATTGTATTGTTCTATAGGAAGATTAAATTTGGTTTCAAATTATACAAAATCAGCTTGTAGTTGGAAAAAAAGAACGCGTATCAGATGACACACACTTTGCTTGAAGTTGGGCTTATGATCAAAAAATTTAGCTAGTATTTTTTTCCAGCAACAAAATTGAAATTTTTCTACTAAGATAGGATTTATTATTATAATTTAATTTTACTAAAAATCTTAATTGCTCATGTGATATCATGGACCAAATGAATAATCATTTTTAAAATATGAATGACCATTTATGAAACATAAATTTGGACAGGCAAATCTCGGTAATCTTTGGGAACTAAAAGAAGGGGTTGAATTAGTTAAAGCCGACTTGATCGCCAATTATTCAGCTGGATTAACAAAAGCTTTTGAGGTTTTGGAACAATTTCGTGCTGAGTCACATGGCGCACAATGCAATCAAGCGATAATGATTGTTAGTGACGGTGCACCATTTAGTTATGAGGACATATTTGAGCAATACAATGGAAAGGATCCAGGCTTTAGACCGGTACGTGTGTTCACTTATTTAATCGGTAAAGAGGTGGCCGACGTTAAGGATATCAAATGGATGGCGTGCGCAAATCAAGGTTACTATGTACATCTCAGCGATACAGCTGAGGTACAAGAGATGGTTTTAAATTATATACCAGTTATGGCGAGACCATTAGTATTAGGTAGGCATGATCATCCAGTCATTTGGACGCAAGTTTATGCTGATGTTGTGGTAAGTAGATACATTAAGATTTGATCAGTAGCTTGAAAACGTAAGCTTCCAACGGAACTAATGTACACAATTTTTTTTATATAAAAAGGATACTAGAATGTCCGACTATAAGTGGGAGATGAAGCAACGTAAAGATCAGCACGAAGATGTTTGGGAATATCGTCGTGTTCATTTGCGCATGCTGGAACCGGATGAAATAAGAAGACGTGAATATAGACGCAACAAAGAAGTGTGTTTTTTCTTTATTTAATTTTGTTTTATTTTTAATATTTATATTCTATTTTTTTTTTTTTTTTTCATGTGAAAGGCGTGGAATCAACCGACCGACACCAATGACTATATATTTATGATAACAGTCTCCATGCCAGTATATGATCGCAGGGAAAATGCGGTAAGTTGCCACAAGTTTGAGTTTCTTTATCAAAAAATATTCTTATCTAAAGTATCTTAAGCGTTTAAAACAGGATTTTTTATTTGATTTTTATTTAATTTTTATGGTTTAAAGAAAAGTTATTAAAATTTTACTTTTATAAAATTTTGAATAATACCTACGCATTATACTCGAATACACAGAATATTACCGAAGAAGTATTAATTAACGAAGCTCTATGGGAATTACAAACACGTGAGGTACAAATATTTCAAAGAAATAAAAAACAGCATATGTACACTCTTAAGCGTTTTTGTTCCTACGCTCATAACGTAGCCTACGATTAAAGTAAACTTGTTATTGTAACTTGACAGAACTTATTGTCTGCAGCAGCATTTAGTAATAAACGCTATAGGAACTATATACTCGTAATAAATTAACTAAAAAAAAACATTAATTTGTAGATTATAGTTAAATGCCGAAACTTATTGATACTTAATACTATAGTCATCGTATGGGTTATAATTAAGGCTTCCTGTCTCGAACAATTTTATTCCCTGGAATCATTTCGAGAAATTATTTTCGATTTTCGAGAGCAATTCGAGTTAAGATAAAAACTTTAAAGCTCATTTCTATAATTTTTTATTTATCATATCACCTTCATCCACTTATGCCTTCAATTTTCAGTTTCACATATTTATAGTATCAGAGTTGGTCGATTTTATTAAATAAAAATCTTATCTTATGAAACTAAAACCTCACTTTGGGAATTATTCATAATAAGATTAATAAAAATACGACGACCCAATTTTGCAAAACTACCCAACTGTTGGCTTTCCCAGCTAGTGGAAGATTGGCCAATAACAGATTGAAGCACAAAGTTAAGAATTTCTTTTATTTCTGCGCTTTTTAATGAGTGTCATCTTGATATTTACAGTCCCTGTCAGATTATCTTCTGTCACAAAAGATTCGCTTCCCTTGAAGTAACTTTTTTAATTTCTTCATCAAGATCATCTTATATGAAAGATCTCGTTTATTTAAGTTACAATTGATACTGCTCAAGGTGTTCAAATAGAGGGCTTGAATGAATCATACAGGAAAGATGTATTATTTCCTCTTTACTAGATGTCCACGTCCATCAGACTTAACCAGAAAGCTAGCTTTAGTGGCAAATATTAACTAAAAAAATCTTGAGAGTCGTGTGGGGCTTTTAATCAACCACTATAACCTAACCTAACCTGGTCTTAGTGGGAAACATTTTCCATAATCTTGAAGTTTCTGACACTTCCTCAAGACTGCTATAAAGAACCTCCAGAGCCCCAACTGATTTTTCTTATAACATTTTTTTATGTAGAAATTTTACTTTAATAGATATCCTACCTCGTCAACTACCTAGTTGTCTTGGCTAAATCGAAGGTCTTAATGTCTTGTCATGTTTATTGAAAAAGTATTGATCGATTTGTAAGAATATCGGTCTTTGCTAATCAAGCTGAATAAATTAAGAGAGTTGCTATAGACTTTCCTTAGTTCTTAAAGTTTTTTTTTAAGTAATCGCGCAGTTTCGACATAAAAATTCAACAATATAAAGAATATTCCCGGGAATAGTTTCGATATCGATAATTAACTAAAACATATGACTAACACGAAATTTTGTATCTTGCGATGGAAGCCTTAGTTATAATGCTCGATAGTAAATAATTTTTTCAGCTGTTGCTGTAGTTCCTTTACATACATATACTCAATAGTCGAATATACAATACTAAATTTGAATACTCGTATTTATCAATTAAAATCCTATATAACCCGTAAGTACTATAACTAGCGAATTTGTTTTTTATAGAACATGCTACCTACTGATTTATAACTTCTGCATTCTGTTATATATATTTAGTCGTAATATACATATATCTGAATAGATATACATAAATATGTGTATTAATGGTTAACTTAAATATATATAGTCATACAAAAATATTTTAGTCAATTAAAATCAGTATTGCTTTAGATTCTCAGATTAGTATAGGTTTTAGTAGTTTTTTTGTATTAGATTGGCTGTTCCGTATATAAGAAATTTAATTTAGAGTTGTAGGTGAAAATATTTTGCTCTTCAGATTATATAAAAACGTACTTATGGTATGAGAGTTTTTCATTTAAACATTAAATTTAAGTTCATGTACTCATAAAATAGAAAATTATTGCCATCGAATAAATACACAAATATTGTTAAAATTTTGAATTTGAAAATAAAAGAAGATCAAAAACAACTTACTACTTAGTTTATATATGTACCAAAAAACATTCTTCAAAATGTCAACTGCTAAGAACGGCTATAGGGCTGTTCGAAAACAAATATTCGATCATATACTTCATAAAATTTTACCCACATGTTATCATCCATAGGAAGAATAACACTATCTTCCATTTTCTCGAAACAGCGATATTGGTAAATTTTTATAGAAGAGAACATGATGCTGAATACTAAGTCACTTTAAGAATTTTTCAAGATCAAATCGTCAACAAATGATAACTTATTGAGTTTTTAAGATTTTTCTATTAACCATGTTATTTCGATTAGTTTTCGACAGGCAGTTGAATTCGAAACTTCATTAAATTACCTAAACCAATTGGCATTAGCTTGATCGATTAATTCTTAAATTTTAGATTTTCTGAAAAACTTTAACACAGGAGACAAGTTGCCTTTTCCTATGGACGGCCACATAAAAAAATTCAAAATGATTTTAACTAACATAAGATTATGAAAAAAATCACTTTCTTTTAATTTAATGTTAGAATTTAATATGAACATTTTGTAATAAAACATTTTTTCATTTGACCAACAGACGTTCTGTGAAGAAGAAATATCAAACAAAAGAGAGAAAAAAGTGATTTGTAAAACGGTAATTCACATTTGATGATAAGAACTAAACGCTTTTCAAAATCTTCACTTTTCTTTGCTATCTACGCTGCCAAACTTTGCTCACAAAGTCTATAAGAATCGTTTAGTGAATGCATCTTTATTTATATACATAAGAGCCGATATCTTTGAAAGTGTCTTAAACCTAATTCTTTTTGAAAATGTTAAAAAAAATTCGATAAAAACCATATAAGATCATTCAACAAAATTCGTCGAAAATAATTTTAAATTTAATTTGGACTTAGTCACTTTTAAAATAAACAGCATATATACATATGTACATATTATATATGCTTTTTGTCTATATGCGCTCTATAAAAAGCTCTGCTCGTTATGAAAACAAAACTGTTTTAAAACTGGCTGCTTGTTTCAGTGCTTAAGTGTATATATATTTTTTACATTACCGTCGGGCTTATGCTTACTTCACAATAACGATGCTAAGGTCTTCGCAATTTCGTAAACTTGTCATCTTCTTAAAAAATGTCCCGTAAAAGTGGGTATGTACCAAAATAGTACCAACTAGTGACCAGCTATCAAAACTACTAGCTCAATCTTAATAAAATCTGAACTAGCTTAAAATTTAATCGTGATTGAAACAATCTCCGTAACTTTGTCAACAACGAATATGTTGACGAGCAATCAAACTAGTGATCTGTCTACAAAACGGCCATCAAACAAGCTAAAGCTAAAACTAATTTTGTGATGCTAATACTAGTGCTTATAGTACTACCACTTTATCTTTAACTGTACTGTCGATCGTTGGGCCTGAACAAAACTTTTGGAGCTATTTTGATAACTGGCTTTTTATTTTATACTGTCTATTTCGATTCGATTTTTGATAAATCATTTCTGAGCCTCGATGTTCTGGGTATATTTTTGCATCTGTCTCTCTGCGTGTTCCACCATAACGTAGATCGTCAAGTTTCTCTTTGCTGATCATGTGACAGTATCAGTTGTCAGCGTCTTTACAGGTGGTCTCAATTGCCAAGTTAAATTTATTAAGATTAATTTAGCCATCGAGAATTCACTAGATACAATTCATCTGCGGATTCTAAGCAGTGATGACATTTTCAGTACAATCATAATTTGAAAAGGCAGCGAACTAATTAATTTTACTGAAGATACCAGGTGACGAAGACACAAATCTAGGGCGTCAAGAATGACTTAAATTTTTAATAACGAAGTTTTCTAATGTGACTTGTTTTTTTTTCAATGTTATAATATCAAAATTGATTTGCAGAAAAAGTATCCCCACTTTTTAATTTATAAATCGAACACATTTATAGGCAAAGGAAATAAAATTGAAGACATTTACAGGATTCCGAGAACGCAAAAGCATTCGCCTTTTTAGAAGAATTATCATCAAATCCAATTTGGAACTCATAAAAGTAACAAAATGTTTCAATTGGGCACAATGGGCCTAATAGTGCCCTAAGTTGTAATGATAACTTATCTCCGCCCATAAATCAGCTAACGTAGACTATTGAGGTTATGTGGGTATTAAATGTCTGAAATTGACTTTATTAATAGAAGGTACAATTTTTATATAAACTAATGCTACTGAGTTAAATAATAAGCCAAAGAAAGTCAAAGCTAAAGTCAAAAACCACAAAACACCTCAATTTCATGTTACGAAGCTCCCGAAAAAAGCAAAAATTCTTGAAAGTATTTTTTTGGGATATGGAGTCAGAGGTCGCATCAATATATTAACTTCCAAAGTAGATTGTGGAAAATTGTACAGGAGCTAAATTAATTTTCATTTGCTATGCAATATTCGTCTATCGCTGCTTTAAATAACAGTACTTCATAAAAAGGGCTTAAATTGAATCCTTACCCTGAGTGATTTTTCATTCGCTGATGTTGCATGTGCTGCTTACATATGCTTTTGCGGCTTATACATACATATATTATCCATATAACTTCTGTGAGAATCGCCAAAATATCGATATTCTTTCTGCTTTATTACTTTATGATCATAAGTCTTCATTCATTAATATATCTGCTCTTCTAGTTTGTTTGCCGTAAGTAAATTGCGAAAAGAATTGCTACAGGCAAAATCATCCATTAATACTTAAATCCATATATCTATGCCCATACGCTCAAAATGTTATTGAGAAATTATTAAATAAAGGCTAAAGGCCCAACTAAAATCAATTGACTGAAGTCAGCGAATGCACATAAATCATGTATGTATTAACAAAAAGTTTCGTCGAGTTTCGTTAAATATCATTTGTATATCCAAAGAGCGAAACTGATCGCATTTTCTGTACGGAATCATCTGCATTGTATACATACAAAATATTGACAATAGATCCCGAAGTGGAAAAACCATACACAATCAAAATAAAATTTGACTTTAGGTTAAGCTGGCCTATGCATAGTTTAGTTGGCCCTTTAGAATGATATATAAAAATTTCAATGGAAAGACCGATACTTGGATAACACAGACCGAAAAAATTTTAGCCCAGAAACCAGAATATGTATTTTTTTCCAAAGATTTGATGCGCTGAATCTGAATTCGAGGTCCAAATCTCTCAATGGACTCTGGTTTTCGATATATCCTAAAACGGGATTTTGGTTTATATTTGAGGTTATGTAGCATCACGTATTTTTTTTTTTTTTCTTTTCAAGTAACTATAAACGTCATCTTTAAGTACAAGTTTTGCCCTATTAAATGCCGTTGAGTTTGCTCAAACATCTTTTTTTTGCTGGGATATGGTTTGTATGGCATTACGCACGTTAATTTGTTAAAAACACTATTTCAAATATGGGTGGGACAAAAAACTCAATTCAACATATCTCACTGAAAAATAAAGATATTTGAGAAAACTTAAGGGCATTTAAAAGACTTGTACTTTAAAATTACTTTTATAGTTATTTAGATAACCTCAAATATAGGTCAAAATCGCTTTTTTGCAATTTTAGGCTAAGATATCTCGAAAACCAGAGCCAATTGAGAGATTTGAACTTCGGATTCGGATTCAGTGCATCAAAAACCTTCCAAAAAATATATTCTGGGTTAGAAGATCGGCCGAATTTTGTCGGTCTGTGTAATTATTGAGTTTTTCAGCTGCAGCCACAATATCAAATGAATAAAGATGATTTTTGGTCAGTGGTTGACAAAATTTAAAAAAAAAACTATATGTATGTGTGCGATTTTTATCATAAAATCAAATTTAGCTCACTAGTTTCTCAGAAAACTCACTGACGTTTGGGAAAAATCCCGAAGTGGGATTGTCTTCTGACTAATTTAAGTTCCAGTGAAACAATTTTCATCAATTAATTTAACTCCCAGACAGGCGAACATTTTTATGAATATGGTTCGATCACCTTCATCATGGTAAAGAATATGCTATCTTTTCTATACATATTTAGCTATTATGCCCCTTCTAAACGTTGGGTATAAAACTGACAAAACTATGTCAGAACGACACACATTTATCAGCGCCGGATCGAGGTAAATTTAGTAGACTATAGCACCAGGATTTATGAGGCCTCAATATGTTTTGTCGAAATGAAGAATGACAAAATTTTTTTTTGTTTGTCACACCGTTAAAATATATCACAAATTTCTACTGGTGGTCCATTTTATACCGCGGACTTAACAGTAGTAAAACGTATTTTATTAAAGACCTTTGTTTTTTGTTTGTAATTTTTTACATGAAAAGAGACTCGTTGTCAGTTATCAGCCTCGGGTCCTGCAAAGTCTTAATCTGGCACTAAGATTTTTGGGTAAAATAGAGGTGAGAAATTTAATTCAGATGCTACTTTTCCAGTGAAAAATGTGTCCTCTGGAAACCTCAAGGTGTTTTTTTTTTTAAGTTTTTCAAATTCATATTAAGTTTAATATGTATTTTTAAGCTTCTAAAGTAAATGTATGCATAGAATTTTGTATTTTGAAATTTCACACCTCTGTTATTTTGATCCTTATTGATTTCGAGTTATTTTAGCTTAGATGCTAAAAATTAGTAAGAGATTTTTGGTTCTCAGTTTCAAATTGAGGAAGATAATATAACATTTTAAGAATATTAAATTCACAAATTTATTTTTACTTGTGTTATTTATCAAAAAAAAAGATATTAAACCAGCGCCATCCACAAAGTACATAAAACATTTTAAGACTCATAGGCAGTTCATAAAACGCATATATTAAAACACTAACACTACACGAACCTAATTTATATTTACTTATGTTTCAGTTTAATTTGATTTATTAGCAAAAACAAAATATTAAAACGCATTAAATGTTATTATTACGATATAAAGAAAAAGATCCATAATATTTTGTATTAACCAATTTAATATTAATTTTTTATATTTAACTGAGTATAATATACATATACAAGATATTTATGTAGAAAATATATATTATGTATTTAAAATGTTTACTGCCGCAGTGGAGTATATTTTTTCGACTTAAAAGCTTCATGTAATCGTAGCATATGCTTTGTATTTTTTTATACAATAGATATAACTTTAATATCCTTAAAAAAAATTAGGGTGCTGGTTAAATCCAAAAAAAAAGTCCCAATAATTCAAAACTTTAATGGTTTTTCGCCAATTTTCAATTTTAGTTTTTATAATCTATATCTTAAAATGTTAACAATAAAATTGATTGAGTTTTTTGATAGTTAAAACCTCACATGATTATCATAATTTGATAGGGCAATGTTTGAAAATCCAAATTTTATAATAATTAGCTAGCTTTTAGCATTTATGTTTGTGCCATTTACTAAATTGTATTATAGTTTTTATTGTAGTCTTTTTTTAAGCTTGAACCACTGTGGCAGTGCTCTTTTTTTATTGCCTATGACAGACTATACTAATGTTGGAACTTAAATTATAATTATATTTAACCATAGACAAAAATAGCAAACTTGCTGGGCGTGGCAGGAACCGATGTGCCAATCAGAGATATCAAAAGATTGTTGTCGTCATTTTTGGTAAGTATTAAGGTGTATTTCTTAAAATTTAAAATTTAATTTAATGAAATTTATTTTATTTACCACAGTTAGGTGTCAACGGTTATGCATTTATGGTAACCAACAATGGTTATGTACTCTTCCATCCAGATTTTCGTCCAATTGTAAGTTTTTTATATTAAAAAATATGTATTACGTTAGATTAATTTTATTTATTTTGTCGAAACACTATAGTTTCAAGGGAACATACTCAAACCTGCCTACAACAGCGTTGATATGATTGAAGTCGAATTGTTAGACGATGATCGAGGGCCAAGAGAATTTAATCCAGTTTTGCTAACCGTAAGTAAAATTGTGAAACTTAATTTGGCTATGAGTCAGAAATTTAAAATCTGTTTTAATATTGGAAAATGTTTTTAGATACGTGATTCAATTATAAATCAATCGACTGGTAGCAAATGGATGCTTGTAAAAAATCATTTTGATGAAATGGTAAGTGACAGAAAATAAATTTTTTCGAAAAACTTTTGATGTATGCCGAAATACAATAGACCTCACTACGTTAGGAAAGATATTTTTTTTTATTTAGGAATCATTAGTATTGCTTATAAAAACAAAAGTTTGAAAAAATTTTACGGCAGTTTCAGAAAGAGTCTTAAAATAATAAAAATTGCATTTCCGAAAAAATTTTAAAAACAAAATTTTTTCGAATGGAAAATATTCCTTTTCAGTTAATTTGTCAATTTTTTCGGTTTTATGTTTTTTTTTTCGATTTTCGAAATATTTAATAAAAAATATAAGCATACAGTAAAATACGTTTCTTACTATTTTATGTTACCAACAAATTCAAAAGTCTCACATATAAAAATCCCAACTCAGTCATAACATACAATATATTTTGAACTACTTAGAGAATTCAACATCAAAAACGTTAAGTAAATTATGATCGATATACATGTTTACATTATGTTTTCTTCATACCCGTTACAGAAACGTGTGGCTCGCATCAAACGTCAATACTATTGGACAGCGATTAAGAATACACCATATACTTTGGTAATAACATATCCAGAGCAATATGGTGTTAATCGCCTGCAAATACGCGCTGAAGATGAAATTCATCGCATGAATGTTAGAGGCAGTAATACACTTAACTACTTCAATGATGAAAAGTGGAGAATTCACCCAGATTGGTATGTTTATTATATAAATAACTTTTTTAGTTATAATACTTATAAATACTCTTATCCTTTAAGGCTGTTTTGCAAACATAGCAGTATGACATTTCAGACACCAGAAGAGGAACTCTTATGGTTTTTAGAAAAAATGTCACAGCCCGGGTGGAAATGGCCATTAAGTAGAAGTGCACTGCCTCCAGAGCATACAGCTGCAATCTTCTGTAAGTTTATTAAAACTATTTACAAAACTATTTTATTACCGAGGAACTAACCAATACGTACTCGTAACTCGGGATGCATTACGAATACAAAAATATAAACAATTTTAAAATTCATAGTCTTAAATATAATTTAAAGGTGCTTAGTTACGGAACTATATATTTAATTTTAGCTCTAAATTAGAAATTAGTAGAAAAATTATTGAAAATAAAAATCATTCGGAGCTTAAATTGAACATATAGCCCTATAACTGTGCACTAATTAAGTTTTAAGAAATATAGTATCGTTGCTTCATTATTTTATAATTTCGTAGTAGAATTTTTACTTTTTTTATTTATTGTATATTTCAAATATTGCAAAAACTCTTCTAGTGACCGCGAAAAAGAAAGTCTGTCGATTTCCATACATATGCATTATTTATGTTATAAGCGCGATACGTTCTATCGGATCTAAAATCTTTATGCAACTTTTCGCTATTTTCTATTTAGTTTCGTTGAAATTTACATAATGGTTTCTTGTGATGTATTTATTGCCTGTAAGGATTCAATATTTTAGATAATCAAAATGTAGAATAAAAACGTAAAAATTAATTTTACGGGAATCGCAGCTATGAGAAAATCACTTAACATCCTAAAATACTTAGTAGTAGGTCAAGCGTTATAGATTACACAAGGCAACAAAGGTAAGAAACAAAGAGTTGCTATTCGCCGAAGAATCCTTTTTAACCAATTGAATGCATTTATTTCAAGGGTTCAAAGTTTTTCGTGTATTTTTGATTAAATAATCGACAATTCCAACCCTTCAGCCTAATTTTTCAATAATGGGCTTATTGGAATCATGCACCTCTATTGAAAGCTATTTAAGGTTCATTTCTCATAACTAATGTAAAATTGTTGTTATCTTTGCATAGATAAAGAAACTTCTTCTCTAACTACATTGCATATTTTGCTTATGACTTTGAATGGATATATATGAACAACCTTAAATTCCGGTGGTCAAACCGCTTGTGCCGTGTATATATTTAAGTTATTACCTCTAGTTCAATCCGAAACACGTATCGCGTCTAGACTAGGGCTTCTATCGATTAGTTTTCCGTGATCATCAAAAATTAAAAAAAGAAAGTTATGGGGTAAATTTCACACCAGAATTGGACTGACAATTGATAAGAACATCATATCCTGATTTTCATAAATCAGAAAAATATTCTCCTAACTCAAAAATTTTTTACGACATCTCCTTTTTTACTCGAAGCAGAATAAGTATCTGTCGTTGATGTAGATTTTGGAATCGGAAAGTGCTTTCCATTTTGTACTATTAAGTAATAAGACAGTTATGTTACTAAGATGTTGGGATTTAAGCGAAAAATACGAAAAGGTATCAACCCCATGGTTCTGAAATGAGAAGATCAGAACATTGCTCGTATACTTGTCTGTCACGTTCATTCTATAAAATAGCACGTTGCCATTAAAAATTTTTTTTTTAAATTAAAGATCTGGTCTCTGCGTGTTGTGATTTACTTTTTTAGCATTTTGTTAAATTAATGTAATGAAACATAGCATAAGAATTATAAAAAATAAGTTTTTTTTAATACTTTCTTTTTCTAAACTGCAAAAAAGTCTTATCATATCTTAATTAAAAAAATAAGGTTTCTAACTTTAACATATCATTTTATATAAAAATTAAATTTTATTTATTCTCATATAAATCATTGCAACTCCACAGCTAACACAAGTTCCGGGCGAGTCCCTTCAGTTAATGAAAAAGAATCATATTATTGTGAGTAAATATGACAACAGTTTCTTCCTTCACCAAATGTTGCACCATTGTTCAAAATTTACACCTTATTTGGTTTATTTTTACACCTAACCATTTGCATAAAAAGTAAAAATATAGATTTATTTATATAAAGCTTAGTATGTACAAGTAGACTATAACAATTTAAATATACCATTAAGTATGTAGTTATAAAGCAAAATAATCAAAACGTTTCTTTATCAGACACGATAAATTTACGAAGCTTTGGCATTTCAGAAATTTATTCCTCAAGACCTTATTCCTGGGCTCTAATATTTCCACGGAAGGAAATATTTTATTGAGGTTGAAAATTCTCCAAAATTTATTGTCTCCGGTTACATCATAGGCCTATGTATTTTTTTTTTTTTTTAAACTTTTGATGCTTTGGTCATATGTCTATTTCAAGCCTAATATTATTAGTTCCAAAAACTCCTTGAAAGTGAAAACGATGGTACCATAGATCATTACACTGAAAGAAAAAAAAATTGACATAAAAGGATGATTTAGAATGTCCTAAGTAAGGTGCTAAAAAAGGTCTCAACCTTTTTAAATTTCAGAAAGAGAGTGTGGCAGCTTCCGAAAAACAAGGAATTGTCACATTTCAGAAACTATAAGAGGAATTAATATTAAATTCTGTATGGCAACTTTTATATCAGGTTAAATTAATACATTATTATGATAAAAGTTACTTATTTTTTTTACAAAAAGTTGAGTACAAACGTTTCTAATACATGTTGTTTGAGAGGGGTTGGACTGATCCATCATCAAGATCTTTTGCAATTATGAAGTTAATTGACGCCAAAATCGATTAGACACTTTCAGATTATTTTTTATGGCATTGCGGGAAATCCTCGGCTTATACTGATATTTCAGAAATGAAGCCTCAATTACTGAAAAAGTAGTTGAATGGCATAAAATTATCTAGCTAATAAAGCCAACAATATGGTCGTTTGGAGAATTTTTTGTGTTATTTCAATTCAAGACTACGGCAGTCAAAAAAAAACACCCTATATAAGTGTAAAACGTTAGATAAGGCATGTACCTAAGAAAATAATAAATCACAAGTGCATACCTCTTACTCTAAATAAAACTGTATGCAATTGAACACAAATTGTGTGGAACGGTGTAAATTTTAAATTTACTTGTAAAACTATAAGTGTAAGGTATTTCACACAGCTTTATTGAGAGTGTATGTACTTACTCGAATTTTTCCAATGTCTAATAGTCGTTATTGAAATAAACGAATGACCATTATAAATATGTTCCTTATTTGATTTTTGTGGAAAAATATTTTGAGCTTCAGTGAGTCAATTACTTTTATCACATACTACTTACGAGTATATAGCACAAAAAAGTAATCAATTTTTTAACTTAAATTTTTTAGAATTATGTAAAAATGTTGTACTTTTTTAACGAAACACTTGCACTTGTTTAAAGAAATGTATGAGCCCTTTATAAATAAACCAACTTAAACTAAAAATCTTAATTTTGTTCAATAAAACAGACTATTTTTCTTTTTTAGGTGATCGTCAGTTAATGCAGTCATTGGTATTTGACGCTCGCGTAACTGGATGGTTTTCTAAGAATACCAGCTTCAATTCAAAAGATGATAAAGGGTGAGTCAATTTTTGACGTAAATTGTAATACGGTCATTTTGTTGTTAGATGCACACTTTTGAATATGAACAATAAATTATTTTTTTTTTCAAGTGATTCCATACTTTTTTAAAATTATTAACTAAAAAAATTATAACTAAAAAAATTGTTTGGTTTGGATGCAGTTTGCCCCCCAAAATTTGGAAAAGTTTCAATGTCATCTCAAATACCTAATGTTAGAAATTAGTTCCATGAAAAATGAAGAAACTATTTTTGATTTTTAAGTTCATTCAAAACATGCGCCTATAAGGAAAATGATCGTAATATGTATTTTATACGAATTCCAAAATTTAAAAGTAATATTGTGTATGCGAGTTTATTAAGAGGAGTTTGTTCTTTGCCAGTTAAATACTTAAATTATTTATATAAAACATGTACCTTCAGTACAACAAAAAAACGTAAAATGTTATATCTGGACACCTATGATATCACGAGTTTTGAAATTTAGCACTAGGATGTCTATTCTAAGCACCTCACTAATTGTGGACGGGATTAGACAACGGGGTGTGTCACCTGTTATATACCAAAAACCAATTTAAATGCTCGTTTTGGCTTCTATGGCAGCTATAGTGGGGAAACTTTGTGCTACGGTACTCGCAAAATATGAATGGGATCGAATCGCTCCCATACAAAAAAAAACGTACAAAAAACCCACTTAAATTACTATTCTTGGTACTATACTTGGTACCCAATTGCCAGCAGTAAAAACTGCGTTAAATGTAGGCGGGGTTGTACGAGATATTTTTCGGTTTGGTGATAAATAATGATCATATACGGTACATTATAGCATAATTATCAGAGTACAACATAGAGCTGTTCTCTAAATGTTCTTTTTTATATGACAGGCTATTTTTTATCATAACATTTTTATTGGTGCGCCAAATTTTTCATAATAGAGACTGATAATTTTGCAACGTGGTGCAATATAGCACATCGTTACACAAAGTTTTATTTTATATATTTTGAAAAATGGCGTTGCGAATTCATTCATTCATTCTTAAAACTTTAATACTACAAGGAACGGTATTGAGCAAACTCCTTTTTAGCTTCTTACCTTTAAATTCAAAATGCACCAGAAACACTCAGTCGTATGCTACAACATATTTTAATA
Source organism: Meiosimyza platycephala (assembly GCA_963662105.1). Classification (NCBI taxonomy): domain Eukaryota; kingdom Metazoa; phylum Arthropoda; class Insecta; order Diptera; family Lauxaniidae; genus Meiosimyza; species Meiosimyza platycephala. Next base: position 114,558,161 of record OY759208.1, on the reverse strand, counting down.
TAATTTTATATTCCATTTTTTTACTATTTACTTTTCATTTTTCCATCTAAATCATTTACTCCTATTACCTACTTTTAATGTATCCTTTATAAAAACATATAACTTGAAAACTATAAATATAACGCACATTTTAAATGGAATAGCGCGAGTGCTTCAAGCCCAATTGCGGTTTTAATGCGTTTGTTGCCAAGGTAAAAAATTACTAAATGACTTCAACTTCTGTCTACTTAATCCAAATGATGCTCTAAACTTAAAAATATTTAATTTCATTCTTTTAAAAATAATAATATAATATTTTTATTTCGATATAGAAATGAATTTAAGCAACGCTTTGGATTAAATCTGGCATTTTTGGCAACACACAGCGGATTGACGCGATGGCAAGAATTTCACTCAAATATGGCTGAAGATATTGGTGCTGGGTAAGTAAGAATTATTATTTCTGGTGAAACTAATAATACTCAAAAAACATAATCACGCAAACTTTTTTCATTTCAGGGAACAATTCAGTAAATTAAACAAAAAAGCCATCGACGAAATTTGGTATAAACGTGCCGTTGATCAGCACTTTATACGTGAAGAAAGTTTTGTCTATACGGTACCGTTCGACGCAGCAGGTTTGTAAAATAAATAGGCTGAAAAATATATATCTGCACATAGTATATGAGCAATACCGATCACTGTGCCTTGAACAATTTGAAAATTGTAAAAAATTTGATTTTATTTATTTATTTATTTATAAATTTAGTTATATTTATTTCTCACCCTTTATTTTATTTTTGGTGCATAGAAATCGGTAAGGAAATAGTTGTAATTGCTAGTCATGCAATATTCCATTCGGAAGGTGGTAAATCTGCACCCGCAGCAGTCGTTGGAATCCAGTTTCAACATTCTGCGCTAATTAAATTATTCAAAAATATTACTGGCAATGTAAGAAACCATTGAATATATGTAAATCTGTGGCGAAAAAAAAAGACAATAGTTCTTGAGTCGATCTATGGGCATAAAGCAAAATATCATAAGTCTTATAAAGGGTGATTTTTTGGAAATAATAGAACTTTAAAATTAAACTCAACACACGTAAATTAAGTTATTTCATTTACTTACGTAACATGTGAAAAAAAAATGGATTTAAACTTAATTCTGTGCTCAATTTAAATTGAAAGTTCTATCACTATAAAAAAATCAATACCTTTATACCCCTAATGCTGTTTTGGGTTATGATTATAAATCTAAAAATTCTTATGTGACCACAGACTTATTTTAAGGAAAAGCAAGAAAAAATATTGTTAATCGAAATTTTTCCAACAGGCCTGTGAAAGCGATGATCGGGACTGTTACGTTTTAGATAACAATGGATTCGTCATAATATCACCTCATCACTATGAAACTGGCAAATTTTTTGGTGAAAACAATGGTGCTATTATGCAACGTTTGGTTGAAGAAAAAGTTTTCAAGCGAGTTACCATTTATGATTACCAAGCTGTATGTTACAAAAGTACCGATCCCAGTAATGGACAAACCAATAATAAGGGATCCACAAAAAAAATTGTGCCAACCAGTTTCTTTTCTGTAAGTGACAACTAAAATTGGACATTTAATCGATATTTTATATTTTGGGTGAGAATGACCAATAAATGAGTATATGACATCTCAGGTTAGAGAAGTAAAAATTTGATTGAAAAACCAGAACCAATTGGTTCTAAAATTTGTCAAATGGAACGTTCTTTAACAAACCGAACACTTTTGTGACGACGCATTTTTGATTTGGCTGAAAGTTTTTTTATGGGTTCTGCATCGAAAAAGAAGAGATACATGTTCGAGGATTTTTTTGAATAAATTTTTTTTTTTTTTCAAAATAGAGCGAATTTAAATTTTGAGAATTTCGTGATTTTTGGCTTGAAGACTCACTTTTAAAAATTTCATAACTCCGGTTCTGTTAAAGCTAGAAAATTTAAATTATTTTCATTTTAAAGCTAAGAAATTAACTTTAAAATTATTAACAAATTAATATTGTTATAAACAATTTAAATGATTAAATAGATTTTTAACAACTGCCCCCACCCTGTATTATTTTTAATGTCACCATCGTATTCTACGTTCCAATTTCCTATCGAAAACGTGAACTCCTGTGATTATGTATATCATGCCACATCACAGGGCATCCAGATATTATATTTAATAAGGAAATATTTAATTTAACAATTATTTTTAACATTTTAATATTTTTTTTTACTTTATATAGTGGCTTACGAATTTGCTCAGCATATTTCAATGGTTCTTCCATACGGTGCTGTGGTACATTATACAGATCCATAAGACAACAGCTGAAATAATTGACAACTATTTATTTGATAATAATATGACCGATATGTTTCCTGCTAATGGTAAACCAAACAATGATTGGTTAAAAGCAATAACACTACATCGTACTAAACTCAAATCATGTGACATGCAACGTCATCTATACACCCTGTACAATGAGAAGGATAACGTTGTTTATAACATAACAGCGCACGGATGTGAACGGCCATTCGTGGTACTACCAATACCAGCAAGCAATCTCATACTACTGGTCATTGATCAAATGTGTCCAAGAGATTTAGAACTTAGCCTAACCGTCAATCCTATGGACATATACGACTATGGCTTAGATAGCAATCATACGTTAGCGTGCTACAAGCGAGATCATGAATTTAAGCGCATACGGCCAACTAGCTGCATTAATAAGCATATAAATGTAAGTTTATATAAGGTTTATAGTTTGTAGTACATATTTTTTGACAAAAAATAATACTTAATTCAATTTCTCCTTTTCAGGAAAGCGGTATTGAACTGTGCGGCAATGCAGGCACTATTGTAATTAATTTAACGCTGATTCTATTTGGTCTAATTGCAAGTCAATATCTCCAACATTAGTTGTTAAATCTCAAGTTGGTTTTAGCTAAATAAATTTGATTTATATAATCCAGTGTTATCGTATGTATTGTAATTTCATAAGTTTTGATTTTCGGAAAACGTTTGTTAACTTTTAGTATTCAATGGAGTGTCATAAGTTATTTGCCAATCTGCCGGGCAGGGCTAGCGGGTATCTATTACTTGTAAACTTTTAGTTGATACGATAAAAGAAATGTGGAAAAAACTTTTAAAGCATCATGGTGCGCGGTATACATAGAATGTACATATGTACATTGGAGCGTTTGTATGTATGGAGAATTGCAGCTAATAGGCAACCCCGCCAATCCTGTAATTTTGGCGAATTAATTAGGACATTATCTTGAACACAACAAAATATGGAATTCGTAGTGGTATCTTTGCCAGTTACAAATTGTTTTTTTTTTTACTATAATACAAAAATCAATATAATATTGTCAATCTGAGCGTATTGTAAAGATTACCTTGTGTCTTGTAAATTTTATAAATAAATTCGCTTTAGTTTTCGATGTAAATTTTACATACATAGATAATGCTCTTTGAAACTGTGCAAATTTCAATCATGTCACTGTTTTTTGGCTTAAATCTAAGTGTATCCTTGCATGTGCTTTGTCTGTACGACCTACATATGTACATGGATTTATTCAAGTAATGAATAAACCTAAAGTACGGTATGTGTTAGCCTTTTTTTGGATAAAATTTTGTGTCACTAACTGATGGGAAAAGCTCGAAAATTTGGACGTCTTCCTTGGATTCTTTAGTCCCCACAGCGGTTACTTTAAATCGTTTTTTTTAAAAATAGTTTTAGATCTCTAATCTAGTCTGCAATTAGGCGCTATTTCAATGTGTGACTTTTATAGTTTGTCTTTTTCTTATACAGGGTGATAAAATCGATTTCCTAGTTCATTGGGAGTAAAAACTTGTATGGGAAAGTTGTCGTTCTTAAACTTTGTTTAATATCCTGTAAGTTAGAGGGTGTTCCAGATAGACCCCATCTCATACACTTTTTTACACACAATAAACCAGGAAATCGAATCCTAGAGTATGACTGAAAATTCAAAATTCCGGTTTTTGGATTATTGCAGGTCTTTGAAACCCGGTTTTTCTTAAAAATATCTCAAAAACCTTAGCTGATTAAAATTTCTATGCACAATATTCATAAGTGAAATACGGAAGATATGTAAACTTACAATAAATTATAATATTGTTACTTTTGTAAATGAACTTCTGTCAAAATGTAATTACCAAGCTGTACTTAATTTTTGATTCATAGCATTAATGTCTTAACCTAATACTAAGCTAGGCTTCATTTGTAAATTTCTTAATAGCATTAAAACAGAATTATAAAAGTAATAAATAAATAATGATAAATGCATCTTACATGTACATACATATGTAGTTTAAAAAATCATGAATCATATAAAATAGTCTTTGCATTTTTCCTACATAAAGCAATGTTAAGACGTTCGCGTTTTCTGCTATCCTGAGGGATAGCAGATCAGCTTGTGACTTCCGCTTTCGCCGTTTGATTTGAGTGCAAGTCGGATTTTGACAGCATTTAGTCAGCAATTCAACATTAGAAATGGTCCTGGACCGCCAAATATTCAAAATTCGACGGAAGCAATTGTTTGTGAACACTTGTAAGTAAATTGTGTGGCAGAGAGCTGTTCGTTTCCCAGATTTCGCAGCCGTACAAAATAAAGAAAGTCCAAGTCGTGCATTACTAGACCATTTCAACCCTCTGGAAGTTTCTAACTTTGCGAATGGAGTAAAGCTATGACTTCAAATGAAATGGCTTATTAAAATTTTTGTTGGTTTGTATTTGGCTATAGAGTGAACACAAATATTTTCATGTGTTGTTGGATATTGTTACTACAAAGGAAAAGGAAAATTAATAAGTTTAATAAATAAAACAACTATTGTATAAATTACGTAACTGGATAAAATATTTATTTGTTAAATAACTTTTTAGAAACTGCATATTCATATATTCATTGAAGCTTTAATATTGATTAAGCATATAGTCATATAATTTGTGTGCTTATAAATTATTTAATTATATGTTCATAAAATATATTACGGAATAAGTATTGGGAATGTCGACAACAAATACAAAATATGATTTTGAGTATTTTTTTTTTTTTAATTTCTAAATCGAAAAATTAACGAATACAACGTCATCGGCACTTTATTGACTGTGCACGGTTGTCTCATTATAAGTAATTATCTCTTTAGGTATTTGTTTTTTAGTGTTTACAGAGTGGTTATAAATAAATTTTGCTACTTTATATTTTTCGAACGGTCTGAGCCCCACAACTTTTACTGAAGTTTTGGCACACTTTTAGTTAAATATGTATGTGTCTAGGCCTCAACGACTACTTTCACCCTAACCGTCGGAGTTCGAAATTTCTTTAGACGCCTTTAGGACATTTCTAGTCGGATTTTATATGGTCTAGACTGTTCATAATATAATTATAGAAAACGTCATGAATGTACACTCTTAAAATGTCCACCGATGGCAAGTTTCCAGTATATTTGCAAAAGGATTAGTTCGCCTCAATTTTGTCAAAATTTCTTCGCTTTTATTCATTTTGTTCTATTTACGAAAATTTGACTTTTTACAATTACAAATCGGTCATTATTTAAATAACTACACACTCTTTTGATTTTTATTTCTTGTTTAGTGCTTATTTAAAGATGAATTTTGAACATCTTTAAATTTCCAAAAATTTAGTTTCAAAAAAGCTATAAGTATTTCAAAATTTGACTCAAAAATTTTTTGAAACGGAGTGTCTCAAAAACTATTTATAATTTTTGCTTAAGAATGATTTAAATCCATAAAAAAAGAATTCACTTTATATAAATTTGTTTAAACATTAATTTTTTGATTTATAAAATTAATGATTCTCAAAATATTTTCGACAAAACATTATTTTTCTTATAACAAAGTTATAAACAAATTATTTTTTATTTAAATTCATTTAAATTTTGTAATTCTTTTCATAAAATTAAAGCAGTTGCAAGCAAAATATGTTCAAAAAAGCAAAGTATGCAGATATTTAAAGAATGATATATGACATATGTATGTATGTATTTTAAATTTCTTGAAATGAAGAAAGCTGTAAACTGCTTGATAATTTACAAAATTTAATTTTTTTTTCTTTAAGAAGTTTAAAATACACACACATATTACTTCTCAAAAACGTTTTTATTGTTTGTTTTATTCGATCGCATTTAAAGTCAGTGAGTGATAGATTAAGAATATTACAGGAAAGTTACAAGCAAAGTCAGAATGATAGAAAAAGTTATTTAATTTATTCATTTATAGAACTTAAGTCTAATAAAACATATTTTGCTTTATTTTCCTATAAAGTCTATACATTTTTTTTTGTTATAACGTTAAAGTATAGGTTGATCAATGATATTATTTAAAAATCCTTATCTAATAAATACTTATGCAATAGTTAAATTTGTCATATATATTGCTAGTATATTTAGTACTTTTTAGTACTTTTAATACTCTTTTTAATACATAAACTTATCTTAAAAATTAATAATGTAAAATTGTTCAGTCAGCAAAATAAATGGTATGAACTCAACTATGCATTTATTTTATGTAAATTAGGCAGCTAACGAGAAATTTTATTTTTTCCTTAGATTTGTTTTCTCCAAGCAAAAATTATTATGCGAGTTTTTACCCGAATTGCTACTACTCGCAACGATTATTTTGTCGAACCATCCCGGCTGACATCCATCTTGGCGTGGCTAAAAAGTTCAAGTGCAATCGCGGATTGACATCCTGTATATAGTTACCCAATGTATGAGAATGCTGAGGATTAAAACTTATCTATTCCTAAACTTAAAACCAGTTCAGTAAATTCTATGGTCCTTAATCTGTAATCCACTTCAAAGTAACATGTAAAAGCTTTTAGTTCATAATTAGCTCTATAATAGTTCTATAGCATACTCATAGCGTTTTTTGATACTTTCTGCTCATATAGAGATAATATTTTGCTCCGGAACTGAAATTTTGGGTTCAAATCAAACAAAATGCTGGGTGTAATTTAGGGTAACCGCAACTTGTTTTGAAATAACGTCTTTTCAATGTTAATGTCTGAAGATTAGACAATTGTCCCCTTGAGCACAACTTCTACAACGCATAGGAATTAATGTAAATGTAATGCTTTATAGGGGCAGTTTCCTCCGTACTGGGGTAAACGTAATGCATATAGTGATAATTTCACTTAAATATATACGTCCAATTACTAATTGTTATGAATAATTCTGTTAAATTATAGTAAAAAAGCTTATGAATAAAATTTAACTTAAACTTATGCATAAAAGATCTTAGGATTAGCCAAAAAAAAGGGATTGGAAATTAATTATATAGTAAACTAGATCATTAAACATAAAAAATAGTCTTTAGATGGCTTCGTCGCTATTGCCTTCTGTTTCGTCGTCAAGAAGTAAACTTGTGGAACCATAACTACGGAGTCTAGAAGAAGTAAAATAATAAAATTAGTAAACATTCATACCAAACAGCTGTGAAGAAAATTAAATATGAAATATGTATGGTTACGATGAAAAGATAAAAATAAAAAAAATATTATTGTTTTGATAAAAATGTTAGTATGGTTTACAAACATAATCTATATTTAAGTACTTACAACGTTAGCATAGTAAAAAAAATTTACATTAAATGAATTCAATATTACACTCAAAAAATCATAAAGACATCAAACTTAAAACATTTTACCGCAACTTACTTCTTCATCATCAGATACCTTTAGTCCATCCAAATTAATGCTATTTCTTGAGTAACCACCAACAGGTTGATCTTTCTTTTGGCCTTGGCTTTGACTCTGACCAGTAGTGACCCCACCGACGACAGCGTTACTTATACCTCCCCCAACAACAACACCGCCACCATCACTACCACCGCCGCCGCCACTCATTAAAGTTGCTGCAGAACGTGCATGATCATCAAAGCCGTTCGTTGTGTTCTTCAGTTGCAAAGCTAAGTTTGCCTTATTGTTGCTATTAGTCGGTTGCGTATTATTTGGTACAAAGCGTCCTGATGATCGTTCGCGTTGGTGGTGATGATGATGCTGATGATGATGTGGATTATCAAATTTTTGTTTGGCACGTTCAAACTCTAAATTTCGAGCTTTCGATTCAAAAATATTTTCCTCTACATGAGATGGTTTTGCATCATAGAAAGCATTATTCTGTTGTTGCATCAACAGAGTACGTTCGGTGTGGCTTGAACGTTTCGATGATTCAGCACTACCACTACCAGTTCGTGCACCCTGTGCATCATCAAATATTTGTCGCAAGTCATTTATGTTTGGTTTGCAGTCACTAGGTAATTCAACGGCTATTTTATTACGCAATTGCACAGAGCTAGATGTAAGAGCTGAGCTCCGTGTCTGTGGACTTAAAGCGCGTCTATGGTTTATACAATTTAAAAGTTTACAAATTGTTAGTAACGAACAGTGGAAGAATGTTAATTAAGCCAAAATCATATCCATTTAAAATTGCAGCATGGGAGATTGAGTAATTTTTGATTTGTTAGTAAAATGTTATTTGATGAAAGGTGGTGAAATAGGAAAATGTTATCAAACCTTGTTTGTAAATGTTGTATCTGAACTTGAAATCCTTCAGTTTGCCCTAATAACTCATCATTGCTTCGTTGTAAGCGTCTTACTTGGTTGCAAGCAGAATCTAACTCATCTTCTGCACCAGCTAGCTCTCGTTTGAGTTCTTCAACGCGTGCACGCAAACGTTTTACCTAAAAAATAAAAAATTAAGTTTAAAACTAATTTAATTTTAAAAGATTGGCTGGTTCAACAAGAAACAGCTATAAGAAAATCTTCCGGATTACTCGTCGAAAACGCTAGACATTGTATGATGCGAGTAAATAGTGTTATTTTTTATTTTCAAAACATCTATACAAGTAACCATAATTATTGCTCAAAAGATATGGATCCCATTTAACTCTTTAGACTTTTGAATAACCCTTTTCAGATGATAAATCTCTTCAGTTTGAGCTATACTACAAGACAGTATATTCTGCAAAAACGGTCTTAAATATCGATTTCTTAGGCAATGTGGAAATCAGCACAAATAAGTTTTTAATAATGTTCTTAAAAAACACGTAGTAGTATGGCAACACCCCGTATTACCTACATAAGAGTTTAAGAGTTTATTCTTACACTCTCAAATTATATACAAATCAATTGTAGGTACATTAGGGTGATTCCAATTTTTTTTTAAGTGCTAATGAAGAAAAATTATTGAATAACGTGGTATTGAATGTTGTATTGCAAAGTAATTTTTTGCTCTGATTTCGAATCAGGTGGTCTAACAATTGGTTAATCACTTCTGGATTTTGAAATATTTGAGGTTAAGTAGTTAAAAAATCTACTTTTGAGGTTATGTACGGAATTCAAAAATTTTTCCAGCTTTATTAGAATAAACACATCATTCCTATTTGAAATGAGATTGCAAACGATTATATATGATGTTACCTTGCAAAGTAATAGTCATTTTAAGGTGATACGAATTAGAAATTGTTTGGTTAAGATGGTTGTGTTGTAGGGGATCAAACTCTTGTCTTGTTAAAATGGCTATAACTTTTCGCGGAAACATTATAGATGACCATTTGGAAGCTCATTTTATATGGGAAAGATTGTACAAAATGAGGTTTTTGTAAATATAAGCAGAACAATTTTTAAACCTCAAAAGTAGACAAGAAAACACATTTTTGTAAAGTTCTCAAATATTTCAAAATCTTGAAGTGATGGGCCAGTTCTTGGACCGAAATCGGATTCAGCGAAAGAAAATTACTTTAGAAATGACCAAACCCAACAACATTTATGATTTTTTTATTCACAGACCGGTTTAATAATATTTAGTTTTTCTATATTAGTTACATCGGTCATTCTTTTAATAAACGCACACTTTGTCGTTATTGACGTTTTTGAGGATTTTTTGAAACGAAATATCTCAGAAACTATAAGAGATAGGATAAAAAATCATGTAATCATTTTTGTTAAGAAATACTATAGTTTTATAAAAAAATTTAAATAAATTTGTTTTAACATTAATTTTTTTATTTAAAAAAATGTTTATAAAACTATAGTATTTCTTAACAAAAATGATTAAATAATTTTTTATCCTATCTCCTATAGTTTCTGAGATATTTCGTTTCAAAAAATACTCAAAAACGTCAATAACGACAAAGTGAGCGTTTATTAAAAGAATGACCGACATATAAAACTAACTAGCCTTGGCGCCACCTTCCTAAAATTAAGCTGCTTTTACGCGAAATTTTTCATCATTGGTATCATAAACCTATTTTTTCGTATCAGCACTTTGAAAAAAAAAATATAAAAAAATTGAATCACCCTAAGGTACATTATTTGTAGCTAACGCATTCTCACGATAACAAGATCTACCAATACATACATATCGCTCATTTACTTCAAGAGTGGCATAACTCAAAAAACACAAAGTGGGAGAAAAACGCATTTAAAGTTTTCAATAAGTGACTTTTTATATGAAAATTCAAAAAAGTATGTTTTCAAAAACTCTTCTCACTAGGCGAGTTTATAAGATCCCTTTCTGAATTTTTGACACAAAATAAAACATGAAATGCGGATATTTCTGCATCATTAACTCAAAAATCACGTTTTTTGAGTTATTCCACTCTTGAAGTAAATGAGCGATATATATATATTGGTAGATCTTGTTATCGTGAGAATACATTAACTACAAATAATTTTGAACATCTCATAAATGTAAAATTATAAAATAAATATTGTATGAGATTCATAAGATAAAAGAATATCAGCAAGTTAATATGACCGTGCTGATAAGAGAAACAAAGAGAACTTTGGAAAAATACAACGTTGATGTTGATAAGAGGGAGAGAACAAAACAAGATTAACCTAATCAAGCACAAAAACAGAAAATCTACTTATGACAGTTGTGCGAATACTCTTGAATGTGTTGGAAGTATTTTGCTGTGTCTGGTAGATAGATAGGAAAATATTTAATAAATCCAAATAGTAAAATGATTGCGCAAAGCATAAAAATAAAATTAAGACCATGTACACGTCTGGCACTAGCTTCCTTTGCAACAAAGTCTTCAAGTGATGGACCGCATTTTAATTGGCAGGACCCATTAAATCTTGAATCACAACTCACAGGTGACGAAATTGCTATACGCGACACTTTCCGCAGTTATTGCAAGAGCACCTTACTGCCGCGCGTAACATTAGCTAATCGAAATGAATTTTTTCATAAAGAAATAATGGAAGAATTGGGTAGCTTGGGTGCACTTGGTTGCACCTTGACAGGATACGGTTGTGCAGGTGTGTCAAATGTTGCGTACGGTTTGCTTACCCGTGAAGTTGAACGCGTTGATTCTGCGTATCGGTCTGCCTTGAGTGTGCAAAGCTCATTAGCAATGGGAGCTATCTATGATTATGGCTCTGCCGAACAGAAAGATAAATATTTGCCGCGTATGGCACAGGGCAAATTAGTTGGTAAAAATTCAATAATAGATGCATAAAAAAAAGTAAATTTTGATTTCTTATATTATATTACAGGTGCTTTTGGGTTAACAGAACCAGATCATGGCAGCGATCCAGCAGGAATGGAAACACGTGCTAAATACGATAGCAAATCTAAATGCTATATCTTAAACGGTTCCAAGTCATGGATTACTAGCTCACCCATTGCGGATGTGCTTATTGTGTGGGCAAAAGGAGAAGACGGCAAAGTACGTGGATTTATAGTTGATCGCGAGCTATCTGGAAAAGGACTTTCAACTCCTAAGATAGAAGGCAAATTTTCACTGCGTGCCTCACCTACAGGCATGATTTTAATGGATGATTTACATGTACCGGAGGAGAATTTACTACCGAATGTCATTGGCTTTAAAGGACCTTTCGGTTGTTTAAATAATGCGAGATACGGAATTGCATGGGGTGCATTAGGAGCAGCTGAAGCTTGTGTTGAAATTGCGCGTGACTATACTTTGGAACGCAAGCAATTTAAGCGTCCGTTGGCCGCTAATCAACTTATACAGAAGAAGTTTGCTGACGCCACAACGGAAATCGCTTTAGGTCTACAAGCTTGCGTTCAGGTGGGTCGTCTAAAGGACAACAAACAACATACTCCCGAAATGATATCATTGATCAAACGTAACAATGCAGGCAAAGCTCTAGATATAGCGCGTACAATGCGTGATACGCTTGGAGGAAATGGTATTGCAGATGAATATCACATAATACGTCATGTCATGAATTTGGAAGCAGTAAATACTTATGAAGGCACCCACGACATTCATGCGTTAATTTTAGGACGCGCCATTACAGGCATTGCCGCTTTTGCTAATTAAAAAATTTTTGAGGAAGTATTCTAAAAAAATTATTGCATTTATTAGAAATAAAATTTCCTTTTACGAATTAAGTAAAATTCAAAATTTTTTCTGTAATTTTTTAGGTACATGCATTGTAATTGGAACGATTGCAAACAAAGCTATGTTTTAATATAACTGGTATTTTAAAACATACATATGTACTTGTTGTTAAAACTTAATGTTTTGAAACAAAAAGTAAGTACTTACAGTGATGTGAAAAATAATAGAGACACTTACATTAAAATAATTCAAACACACCAATTCTTGTTTGAATAAATTGAGATAAAATGTTATATTACATTACTTGCTGGGATATCAATGCAGTAAAAAACCGATATCAGAATAAAAATATTTTTCGTAGTTTCGAAGTTATTGATCGTATTGTGAAATGAGATCAGTTTAGCCTGTGCGAAATAATAGGGACGCGAATATAAAGTAAGTTATATTTTTGAAACTTTGTGGTTTTTAAACATTTTTAAGCTATAAAGGTATTGTATATGAGATGATCTAAAATTATAATTTCAAAAATAACCAAATAATGTAATTTAGTGATTCAGAATAGGGAGAAGACGACATAGCAGCATCCAGCTTCGTAGAGACATCAAAGATCTTCACGATAACGGATTTTCATAACTAGAAATAGCCAGAACGTTGAATTGCTCCAAGAGAATGGTAGAAAATGCAATAAAATATACGCCTTTGCATCTTCTAATGAAGTAAAAAAAGAGCTTTCCATGGATGTCAGCACTTCGACTATTCGAAAAAGGCTAATTAACCGGATTTTTAAGGAAGGAAAGTGAATAAGCTCTAGAAATTTACTTGAAATTTTGGGATTTTTTGAAAAAGCATGAGCAAGATCACCAACAACAACAAAAAGAACAACAAAGCGACAGTATCAATATAACAACAATAAAAACAATAACATATTTGTTTGCGGTGGTATTTTTCATCAAAAAACTAAAAATTTTAATAAAAAATTAAGCGATCCAATATTTCAAGTAAATTTCTAGAGCTCGTTCACTTGCCTTCCTTAAAAAATCCGGTTACCCAAGAAAAACCAACTTAGAATAGTATACCATTTGAAAGGACATAAAATGTGCTTTCTTATGTATTAATCAAAATTTTTCTAAAATGAAACTTTTTCCAAAAATATAACGCTTTTTTGAAAAAAAAGTTGACCAGAAATTTCGATAAATTGTCATATCTCGAAAATCATCAAAAGCTATTGGTGAAATTTCAAACTTTTATGAGCTTATATTATAGTTCATTAAATAATCTTTCATATGACATCCATTTTTTCAAAGTCGATACAGGGGTTCTCAAATTATGACAACGATTTCAATAAAAGCTATATCCCCGACTTCCGATGTCTATATCTCCGAAACTAGATGCGTCACCTAACTTTTGATTCCATATTCGTGTTCAGTATTGAAAGCCTAGTAAGATAAATAGGATTTTATAAAAAAGTGAGACGCACTCCCAAAGTAAACTGATGCCGAAAGAATTGTCAAAATACTTATGCCACCCACAAAATGGATTTTTATCTTTTAAATATACAGCAGCACTTAAATCAACAAAGAAAAATATACAGCTTTTTTGTTCTTTTTGACGCCTAACATGTATTATTTTACGAATACATATCTTCGGTTATTTATATTTTTTGTCGCGAACTTCCGATTGTTTTTTTTAAATTTTTTTTTACTAAAAACCTTCTACAGACAATAACGAACAACAATAAATCAAACAATATTTTTTTTAAATATTTTCTCGGAAAATATTAGCTGCCTCCTAACGGAGATCACCATCAGACGAATGTAGCTGTTTGTGTACATTCTGGCGGATACACAATGGGTTTTCAAATTTACTTTAAGGACATGTCCCTCTAGTTCACAATATATCTATAAATAAAAAAAAAAAATGAGGAAAATCGAATAAACGGTGCAATTCAAACGATTTAGTTATGCTGTGCTCTCTCCATACATAACACAATGTCAGTTTTTCGCAATTTTCCGATTTTTCTTTCAAATTTTACAAACTTGCCTGAATAATTACGAACACAACAAAAAAAATTATTCAAATCGGTCGAGCCATTCTCGAGATTTGCGAGACTAATAGTGCACGTCAATTGATTTTTTTATATGTAGATTAAAGTACATAGGTTCCGGATAATTATGAATAATAATGTCGTTCAAGTGACCTCCGCTGCTAGCTCGGCAGGCTGTCAATCTTTTAACAAAATTTTAAATAACTTTTTCGCAAAATGATAGTTCAAATAGTGATATTTGCTCGGTGATGTTGTCTTTGAGGTGTTGAGCAGTTTGAGGATTAAAGACATTAAAAATGGAAATTACTACGATAATGAGGGTTTGGGTATATTTAGAGCAGTAGAGCCTCTTCTATAAAACCAATGGCATTGAATAATTAAAAAAAATTTAGTACTCTTCAAAGTTTTTCACGGGATGTATGTTGTTGGCATAGAAAAAAATTAATTTCATGTATCTATCTAAATAGAAATTTTATCGAAGATCTATTGTAGCAGATTTACATGTATGTATTTATGTAATAGGCAAATTAAATTACTCACTTCGGTTTCGTACTGCTCTGCACGTCTTACAGCATGACCCAGCTCAGTGTTTGTTTCAGCCAAAAGTTTCTTTAATTTAGAATGTGACAATTTTATTTCGGTGATTTCCTTTTAATAAATTTCATCAGTACATAGCTTCAATAAAAAAAAAATTTACAAAAAATACACACCTTGTTACGGTCTACTAACTCCTGCTGCAAAGCACGCACCTCAACATCATTTGCTTGTAATGGACGACCTTTGCGATCTGAACGTTCTTGGAAATCTCGGATTTCTGCTCGTAACTTTTTGTTGTCACGTTCAAGTGCTAATTTTTCTGTCTCTAAACGTTCACGTTTACCCCACTCAGATGCATTTTCTGCTTGCAAGCGTTCCAACTAAAAAAATATTTTTTATGATATTTTGTAATAATTTCGAATGATATTTATGCTCAAAAATAGTTTTATTAGTTTTTGTATTTTATACTTTCCTTATAAATAATAATAAGAATTTATGCTCTAATTTTTTAAAATGTTTAAAGAAGATATTTTTCGTTCGCTTGCTTTTAACGTAATCTAAGTAAGGTTTCATCACTAAACGTTTCGCTTACTTAAAAAAAGATAGTTTCACCTAAGTATTCAGTGCGTTTAATACTTTTTATAATAATTACTTATTAATTAATTCACTGCTCAAATATAAATAAACGACCACCAAAATTAAATTTTAATTGCTCGTTTAAATAAAGCCATGTATTATTTATGATTACATATAACCTTTTTTAGTGAATTCTTCTCACCTCAGTGCGTAATTCGCATAGACGACGCTCTAGATTTTCACGTGAGGCTATTTCCTCCTGCAATGAGTTATTGACAATACGAAGCTCAGCTCTATGTTGTTCCTGAAGTGTAAGCAACTCGCGTACAGCTTCCTACAGAGTAAAAATTTGTATATTTGTTGCGTCAAGAAATATAAATTTAAGTAGTAGAAACTTACTTGTTTTGCTGCTCTGAGCTCTTCTTGTCTACCGCGTACTTCTTGTATCTCTAAGGTGATTTTCTCTATGTTCTTGTGCAGTAAATGATTTTCACTAAAAAATTAGAAAATTTATATGATATATAAGATTTAAAATTCATAATCTTTTTGTGCAACTTACTCCCGTTCAGCTTGTATAGTCTTTTGTGCCTCATCGAGACGTAACTGCAACATTGATATCTTTTGAAGCAAGTAATCTTCATCAAAGTCATCTTTAGAAAGTTGTTGTATTAAACGCTTCTCCTCAGCGCTTACTTCTTCTGTCATGCAAAAATAATAGTAGTTCATAATAATAATTTGGCTTAACTTTACTTTAGCTCTCATTCGCCAATTTTTATTAACCCAACAGCGAGAGCGACACGAGCTCTTTTTTTTTTGCTTTTAACACCCTAATACCTTATAAAAAAATGTTTTCGAGCTAAAGTAAACCTGTTCCAATAATTTTACATACCTAAGTCAGTTATAGTTTTTGGGACTGCTCCTTGAAGCACATATTCTTCAATATCAAGATCTTTCGTATCATTGCTTATTGCCTTAGTTACCTGAAATCATTTATTTAAAAATAATTTGCTTTCAAATAAGTTCTTTTCTTAAAGACTTACTTACCAAACCATCTTCACTGTTGACATTTTTCAAACCGTCTGATGAAATATCCGGCGAACAATTAACATCACGTTCACCTTCATCTCCGTTATCAGCAATACTATAAGTAAAAAAAACAGAATTTATGATTTTGTTAATGACAGAGCGGGCTTTTCGAAAATTCGGTGCCTATTTCCTGTGTAAATCCTGGATCTCATATTTAAATTTTGATTCCTGACTGCTATTCGTTTGTTTCTCTTTCTTCATTTCTTTCAATTTTAATCTGTAGCTCTACAACTTTCATTTAATCTATCTGCATCTCTATTTTTATACCTCCATCGCCATCAAAGCCCCGCAGTTTTTGTATTGACGGCACTCGAATCTGATTTTCATTTCATTTTCTTGGTGCCACGCTCAATTGTCATGATAATTTTATTGGATATAAGGAGCAAACGTCTAAGGAATAAAACTAAAATAATTTGATCAAAATCAAGAAATAAAAGTATAAAGTATTAAAATTTGGGGAACACCAAAAAATTTTAAAAACGTTTTCGTCGAAAAATGTTTTAAAAGTTGAAATTTTGAAGAGATCGGGAAAAGTTGAAAATACCGTTCGATAATCTTGAAGAAGTCAAACATGTTCATAAGTTGAAAAATTTTGGTAAAGTCGGAAAATGTAGAAAAATTCGATATGTGTTGAAAAAGGCGAAAAATCTTCAAATAGAAGAATCAGAAAAATGTTGAAAATTCAAAAGTGTTGAATAATGCGAAAAATCTTGAAAAAATCGAAAAAAGCTGAAAAGTCAATAAATATTGAAAAAATCGGTCGAATAGCGTTGATAAAGTCAAAAAATGTTAAAAAGCCAAAAACTGTAGAGACAATTAAAAAAATGTTGAAAAACCGAATCATGTTGAAAATTTCAGATACATATTGAAAAAGTTCAGACAGTGAAAAACTCGACAAAAACTTTGAGGAAATTAAAATTTTAAACTTTTAATAAAAAGGTTCTTTCTGTTTTGTAGGTGGAGTGAGGTAGGGTATCTATACACTTAAAAAGTAGCGCAGCCGAAAATATTTTCACAACTTTCATACCATTGTCTATATACATATTTACATATATCATCCATAAGTTCAAAACTTGCGCGATTTTGAATACAAAATGTTTACAATTTTTATACCATCCATAGATAACACAGGCATACAAAAAAAAAGTGTTCAAGTTGGAAGGTGAGATACCATACCTTACCGTGGTCAGAATCGCTTTATCACGTGAGGTTATCATAACATCCTAACCTAAAAATGCAAAAACCGTTTTCGGTTTTCTCAAAAGAGTGATTTATTGCAGTAGTGGGAGCCAATATATACAAAATAGATAAACTACATATTACCATCCGCCACTTTTATGCGCCTACGGAAATTGTGAAAGATGTAATCAAAGTCGAATTCTATGATCAATTAAAGTCCATATAAAAATATAAAATCGCACAGGCAAAGACGTCGTCCTCATGGACGGCTTGAACGTAAAAATTGGCAGCAATAACGGCAAACGATTTATCGAACTATGTAGAACTTTCAAACTTGTACTGCGTGCAACAAAAACTTTTCATAAGAATTCCTTAGCCAGAACGCTCATAATTATATAGAACACATTTGCGTAAACCCAAAATGGGAAGCGACCCAAATACGTCCGAACTAAGAAAGGTGTAAATATCAGCTCCGGTTATGAAGTCATCATTGGTGACATCAAATTTAAACGTAAACTCCAATCGCCATTGCCAATTCATTTTATGAATTTTCAATTTTTGGATCCTTAAAAAATTCAATTCAGTGGATTGTCGATTGATGGACGATTCAAAAATCCTATTCAATGGATCGTTGATTTTTGAGCAATCAAAAATCTTCTTCCACGGATTGCCATTTTTTCATACGATGACACGATACGGGCGCATTATCAGGCCTTTAAGATATTATTCTTTATGAGTAGAGATTTAATTTTTATTTACCCAGTTTTATGAAATTGACCAGCATGTTTCATCATAAGCATATGAACCTTTTCCATCTCCTTTTTAAGCTGCGTTATCTGAATTTCCAGATCATTTTTTTCACGTTTATAAGAATTTGCCTCTTTCATGGCGAGTTCAAGGTTTGCACGCAATTGTTTCGCTTCTTCACGGGATTTGTTACGCTCGTTACGTACCTATAGTTGTAAGTATAAGAAAATCAGATATTGATTAAACAAATTGTCAAAACAACTGCCGGCAGGGGTCATGGCGATAGCTAATGCTAAGGCAGCCAACACTAACAAGCACTTACTTTACTCCACTTTTCACGCCAATTGGCAGTACAGTCTGACCACCATTTCATTGTCTTTTCCATTTGTGCTGCACGAGCACGTGCCTCCTCTAGTTCACGTTGTCGCTGGGACTATAAGCAATTTGAAAAATAATCAAAACTTTTACTTTTTTACAACCAGTTCACCTCACGGGCTTCCCATTCAGTTTCGCCAAACCGTGCTGATACTGATGTTCCAATTAATCCAACACCTACACCACTTTGCCCATTTGGTTCGGCAGGCAAATCACCACGAAGTACACGCCTAGGAACACCCAAAGATGATGCTGCTGATGGACCACCTACGATGGCCACGGATGCACCACCTCCGCCACCAACTGCATTTTGCGACATTTTTAGCAAATCTGTATAGATTCTAATAGCTTTTAACAAAAACTCTTATATTTCCTGATTAATTTTATTTGATTTTCTTGTATACTTATGTTTATGCTATCACTTAACTATAATCTTCAGGCAAAAACACGAAAATGCGAATGCAGAATAAAAAGATTAGGGAATAGGTATTGGGATGAAAAGAAAAGTGCGACTATGACAGCTGTCATTCCACAGAATACGGTCATGGCCAAATAAAAATACTGATTTTTAATGCAATTATTATATGTTACTGTTACTGCTTCTGATATTGAAAGGAATTTACTGTATTATTTTAACTTATATTGTCAAAAGTATAATGTACTCGAAATAGGCTTTTCCAACTCCTGTTCTTGCTGCATTTACTCAAATTGTTTTCCTCATTCAAATGATTTTGAAGACGATCTATGATCAAACCTATATATAGTACCTCCTTCCGGATTAAAGAATCGCTCGCATACTGTCGTTGCGGCTTTGATGCAACAATCACTGTATAATCCTATACTTTAGAGGTAAAATTTTTATTTTGTTTTTAAGTACAAAAAGATGCAACAAAAGTCAAATGCTTATGATTGTGATTGTTTAAATGTTAGTAGTTGTAAAACAGTCATTTATTTTTGTATTTTCTAAACAAAGACAAAGTCATCCGCTCTAAAAGCAAAAGTATTTTTCGGCTATTTTAAAATAAAAAATCTTGTATTTTCAAAACAAAGATCAAACACATTATGACTGAAGAAATTGATAAAGGTGAGGACTTTACCATGGAAGCAGATTCCGAGCTCCGTTTCGAAGTTGAAGAAAAGAATGCCAAAGTCTACGTGACGGTGAATTAGCTGTTTTGTGAAATAAATCTTAGATCATTCTCTAAATATTATTGTTTTTAGCTTAATTCTGGCTTTGCTGAGCTGTTTGGCACAGAATTGGTCAAAAAAAAGAAATATGAATTTCTTACTGGTGCCAAGGTAGCAATATTTACTTATCAAGGCTGCTTGCTGAATATCGTCGGGAAAACTGATGCGCTCTATATATCAAAGGATACACCAATGTTTCAATATCTTAATTGTCATTCTGCGTTAGAGCAAATGCGCATACTAGCCGAAGAGAAAGATGAACGTGGACCGATTGTGATGGTGGTGGGACCAATGGATGTGGGTAAAAGCACTTTGTGTCGAATTTTTCTCAATTATGCTGTGCGACTGGGAAGACGACCACTATATGCCGATATTGATGTTGGTCAAGGAGCTATTTCAATCCCGGGCACTGTTGCAACCATACTGATTGAACGACCAGCCAGCATTGAAGAGGGTTTTTCACAAACTGCTCCACTTGTCTATCACTTTGGACACAATTCGCCAAGCGGTAATTCGGCGCTATATGCAGCATCTATTTCTAAAATGGCCGAAGTGACGCTTGAATCCATGAATGTGAATAAAAGAAGTGAGTTTATTTGCAATAACATGATGTATTATAGGCTTTACAAATTTTGCCAAATAAATGTAGACCTTAGTGCAAAATTGGTTAACTCAAAACTATCAATTTTTTCTGTTCTGACACAAGACAAAGAGAGAGTTATATTAACTTCATAATTTCTTTTTGTGAATTTCTGTGCCAACCGCTTTTCGCACCAAGGAGTTCAAATAAATGTTACAGCAGAAATAGTCAATAATTGGAATATGCTGCAATCTCTGTTTGTCAACAATTTTTTCAATGGAAACAATACGCCGTTCCATTGCGCTAAATCGCAGAACCTTTTGAGTAGAATTAAAAAGAAATCTGCTCCTAGCATATAAATAAAGCATATGAAATTCATTATCGTCCTCTTTCTTGGCGAGTCGAAACTTATTGTTAGTAGCAATCGCAAATCGTATAATAATCGGTATGCTCACCGAAAAATACTTTCTTTGTGGAATGTCGGATCAGAAAATAATTTAAAATTATTTACTGATTGTGAGCTTAAGACCAAAAAATAATTTTAGTAATTTACACATATATCTATAATAATATCATTCCAGCCAAGCACTCTGGTATTGTTATCAACACATGCGGGTGGGTTAAATCAGGTGGCTACACCAACTTATTACACACAGCGCAGGCATTTGAAGTTAATGCCATTTTTGTACTAGATCAAGAACGACTTTATAATGAGCTACTACGTGATATTCCTTCATTTGTAAAGGTAGTGTTACTACCAAAAAGCGGCGGAGTTGTAGAACGATCCAAAGAGTTGCGTCATGATACTCGTGATCTTCGAATTAAAGAATATTTTTATGGTCTACGTACACCGCTCTATCCTTTTTCTTTCGAGGTTAAATTTGCAGACTTAAAGCTATATAAAATCGGAGCCCCACCGTTACCGGACTCTTGCATGCCAATTGGCATGAAAGTCAGTATACAAATTAGCCTATTGTTTATTATACTATAAAAAAAATTACTTACAGGCAGGAGATCATCAAACCAAGTTAGTTGCTGTTACTCCTAGTACTGCTTTATTGCATCACATTCTTTCTGTGAGTTTTGCAGAAACTATTGAAGAAGATGTAATTGGAACAAACATTGCGGGCTTTATTTGCGTGTAAGTTCTCAAACTTATTTCTTATTTATAACAAAATATATAATTAAATTTACTTTGCAGCACTGATGTCGACATGGAAAGACAATCAATTATGATTTTGTCACCTCAACCACGTCCTCTGCCTAACACAATTTTACTGCTTTCTGAGCTACAATTTATGGATAGTCATGCGTAGCGCTCACAAAATTAACTTATGTAGGTGCGGTTTTTAAAAATATTTTTTTTTATTTTTTGTTTATATAACGTCGGAATGATTAAATTATGTATATCAAACACATTTTCTCAGAGTTTGGACTTTTTTATTTAGATTAAAATCAGTGAATGAATGAAACTGTTAACTTTTATTTTTATTAGGTTTATCTCTGAGGCTTCTATTTTCAAGTGTTTTAGGACTTCCATTTAGCTCAAAGATTTTCATTTACTTCCCTTATTTATTAGGTCGTTTTTGTTTATTTAAATAGCATATGTTCTTGAAGTTTTTGAAAGGGTTAACCTTTTCATTCGTCCTCAGATCAAGACTATGTAAATAATTTCATCATAAATAAGTTTGTTATTTTATCAGACTACTTGTTAAATTTTGTAGTTTTGTTGGAATGTTAATGTTTCCCATAGAGTTAGTTGGAAACTTCTTAAAAATAAATTTATTAATAAATTCGTTGGTTCTTTGTTTCGGTATTTATTTATTTTTCTTTTTACCAGAAATAGAGAATCAAACGTGTCTTGATTTTAGTAAAATAAAATGTTAATGTAAAATATGTAATAAAAAAATCACTTAAAAGGCGCGAAGGCAAAACGTGATAGCTCGAATTTTAAAAACTACAGGACGAAAAACGTTTTTACATTTTTTTGTCTTCAAAAATTTTTATATTCATTTTTATGGGGTATATGAATCATAAAATTTTCATGTTGATAGCATGCAAATCGCAATAAGTACCGGTAATGAAAGTTCTGCCGATGATAAGTGCAACGAGTTCAGGCAGTCAAAATCAAACACGTGTACATTTTATGGTTGTTTGAACTTTGAACTCTACCACCCGTAATATGGCGAGATTTTAGAGAACCACAAAAATTGATTTCAAAATAAGTGGAGCTAATCACGCACGCCCTTCACTTATTCCTCCCTTAATTCTAAGTACCTATCTATGCAACTGACGACTTTTGAACTTTCGCCAGCTCAGTCTTGAATTTGGCAATAGTCTCTCTTGCCAATTTCAACTTGTCCTTTAGCGTTGTTATTTCGTTTTTAACCTTGTGCTTTACAGAAAGAATATTATCTAGTGTTTTGTCCTTTTTAACTTCAACTGAAAATGAAAATAGTCGATTAAAAAAATAACTATAAGTCTATTGTCACAATCTTACAATCTGTATCATGTGTATAGGAACCACTGGTCAACGGTTGAACGCTCATCAAAAAGTGTTGCATAAGCTGGGTTGGCTCTTGGAATACAATCTCTTCGTACGATTCAGAAACTAATCCTTTTTTAGTGTCCATTGTGGTCGATGTGGAAAGTTCACCATCGACTATCGGTGATTGAAAGAGTTTTAGTATGTGGTAGCATGTAACTGGACGTTCAGTTGGATCATGGAAATAAATTTTGATAACCACTTCAAATTCACCCCAGCCTGTTTCGGTTATTTCATAAGGTGGTTTGGTCACAATCCGATTTGGATTAGCGTAACTCTCATGTAATTTGAAATGGACCTTCTTCACGTAGACAGACATGTCCTCGTTTAGATATGGTTTTACATATACCTTCCATTGATGTGTGTGACCGTCCTCCTCACGCTTTTTCCCAAATGATCGCGCTATATTTCCGTAAACAACAGGTTTGATAATTGTCAAACCCTGCTTTAAATCGATTAGTTTATTTTTTTTTTAAATAAGCTTTTCAAATAATTTCACCTTAACTCTTCCACCAGAGTCTGGTCCGAAATCAGTAGGAATATTTAAGCTATTCATCTTACCAAACGATTTTACAGAAATCTGTATTGAAACTAATAACAAAAGCGCATGTTGTCAGAATTTTTGTCGATTGTTTTGTTTATTCTTGACAGCGACGGTGTAACTTTTCACGGTTGCATAATTTGAGTTTGACCATGAAACGCAACAAAATACAATACTGCGTGTGCAAGATACCGCACGCATATCGCTCGCAAAGTTTTTCGAAAATTTTAAAATCAGACAACAAAATGAGAATCAAATTCACAGCTGATGCAAATATTTTATTTCTTTCGAATTTTGACAATCGAAACTCAGCAATGTCTCGCGTTGTTGTACGTTGACTCGCAATGCGCACAGTATTATCTCGCTCTCGTAGTTTTTTAAAGTGAAAGATTGTAAAAATAATTGTGTTAGGAAAAAGTCAGAATTATTTGAAAAATTTTAACTCGATTCCCACTTGATTCTAACTGACATTCCAGTCATAAATATATGTTGTTTTTTTATTTTTTTTTTTTTCTGGAAAACGCCACTTGGGCTCACCGATACCTCATTTATCGCATTATATTGCTGGTTTATGTTGTACTTGCAATGTTCCCTTACTTAAATTGAAATGATTTTTGTGTATTATTTTTATTTTAATTACGAAAAACATTACATTAGTCCAATTGGCGTTCAGCTATTTAATTGGCCACCAATTCAGCAACTAGTTTGAAAACCGGACACCATTAGTTCCGCAGCTTCATGTAAGTATTAGAGGTTTACATGAATGCATTTAAAACGAACATCAAGCTACTCGCCACATTGCGAGTCAATCGAGTTTTTGTGTACAAAAACCACATATCAAATCAAAGCACCAAGTAGGAGTGGTAAGTTCTGCAAATAAATAGCAAATAAAATGTTCTACAAGTTCAAGCACTCGAAGTTTATTGCATTCGGAAGTTTATATGAAGATCATTTCATGCGCACCTCTAGTATCTATGCGTTGACCCAATTTGCATTCATAGGTACTCCAGAACTTTTTGTTTGCTGGGATAAACAAAAACTTTGGTGGATAGTATTTTGAGGCACGCAATTTACTTGTTTCTATTTTTAAAAACAAATATATTTGTAAAACTGAATTAAATAACTTATTTTTTAATTACATACATATAAGCAATGGCTTCGTTAAAACAATTTGTGGTTTTCCTACTCTCGTTGGGCACGTTCGTCTATTCTTTCTATGTTGTTGGCCGTTTAATGCTGTTTTTATCGCTTCCCAAAAGTGTTCCTAAAGCCTATACATGGGTGTTTAATTTGCTGGATAACAAATCCCGTTTGGAAGCCTCATATGGACCCATTGTATTTGATACATTATATTTAATTGGGTTCATATTTCAACATAGTTTTATGAAATCTGGAATAATAAAGGGTATTGTACAAAATCTTGGATTGGCAGCTGCTGAAAGAGCTATATATTGTCTGACGTCATCTCTGTGTTTACATGTGAGAGCTAATATAAATTTAAATAAAATTTATAAATTACAAAGTTTCAGACACTTACAAAGTAGGTATTATAACACATTTGTTAAGTGGTATAACTAGTTAGATATGGGGTTTATTATTAGATAGGCCTTAATCGGTGCGAGGTTAGGATTACATTGGCTCCGCGATGTGAAAATGGTTTTCTATAGAACACATCAAAATAAATCAAAAGTTAAGTGCCGAGATACACAATTAAAGAACAAGGTGAACTGTCCGTTATTTTCCAAGGTTCTTACAGGTATCCAAGAGCTAGGTTTACTTGGAGGCGTTACATTAATCACGTAAGATCTTTAAGGGGAGTGAGTCTCAATAATTTTCTTACGGTGTTATATAAAATATTGTTGAAAATTATATAGGTATTTTGTCAGGGTTTTCGATAATTAACTTTTTTTTTGGGTTAAATTGTTGAAAGCGAATCGTACAAATCTTTTTATTACTAAGAAATTTATTTATTTTTCTTAGTGTGTTGACTAAAAAAAAAAAAAAACTGTTGACTAAATTATCGACCATTATTTCGGTATAGCTTTAAAATTGTGCTTAAAAACACACCAAAACTATATGAATTATTTTTTCACGTATAAAAACAACAAAAATAACTAAAATCTAACGTACTCTTTAATCTTTAGTATTTACTCAAAAATTGGATATCAGCTCAATCAGTTATCTTGTGGCAAGTTGATGTAGAAAATAGCAATGTGCTCTGGTGGACATTTTTACTCATCCATATATTTGCTTGGATGATCATTTATGGAGGAAGCATTATTATGGATCTCCCCGAATTGTTGGGTATTAAGCAGGTATGTAAAGTAAAATTGCATAGTAAAATTGTTACCTCGTCTATAAACTGAAATATTTCAGGCATATTACGATTTAAAGTCCTATGCACCACCAATTGCATACAAATCTTTTGAGCTGCGTCATTTGTATGCACATGTGCGTCATCCGTCCTTTACTGGCTTGAGTATTATTTTATGGGCAACAAATTGTATGACAATAGATCGTTTATTATTGTCCACTTTACTAACAGCATATATGTACTTTGCCTGGTCGACAGATCACAATGATGTCATCTACCAGAAGTGTCAACTCAAGCGAAAAGCCTACGAGCTTAAATCACAGTAAAACTACATAAGTTACTTAAATAAATTTACATATTATCGGCTTAGGTTATAAACCTGCTTTATTCGTAACAAATCGATCTGTAAAGACAGCTCAACGTAATTAAACTCGCTCCTTTTGATTAGTTACCAGTTTTACACTCTAAGCCGGCGATATCAAAGTCTCATATCAATGCAAAAGTTAATATTAACGATCATTTTTAATGTCAATTACGTACTAACATTTTCTAAATAATAAAAACTAGTTTTTAATGTCAAAATTATTTATGTACAATTTATTAATTGAACTTTACCATCGATGGATCGAATGGTTGTCCACGAAATGGTGATCCTTCGGCATCCCATGCTTTACGCAGTCTTTCTAATGTTTCGCTTTCAGTTTTTGTTGCAGGAAGTGCGGAATTTTGATCCTGTTTTAATTGGTCAATGCGTAATTTTTCGATAGCTGCCTGAGATTGTTCTGGTAACTCATCGATATAACGTTCGCAATCGATTGTTTTTACATCTATTGCTGGCTCGTTTATGAATAGCTTATCCCACCAAATTTCTTTAATTTTATCTATAAATGAAATTCAAAAGTATTTTTATTGATAAAATTTAACCTTCTGATGTAAAGAATTTAACATATTGGCATAAACTTGAAATTTGACTAAATGTTTATAGATTGTATTCATTGGCAAGTAAGCCGAGTACTCCGAAAATTCATCGATGAAAAGTAGCTTACATACATTGTGCGCTTTATTTATATTTGATTTAATCGAATCCCCAATTTAATTTTAAGTATTCAAATTTGCCATGTATAACAAAAACTTTTTGTAGCCGATCTATCTCAGGAATTGGGTCGTATTAAGGCCATTATGGAAGCAAATCAGTTACAAATCTCTGTCGAATCAAGTATGTGTTATTCAAATCATTTTATAAATAGAAATTGTAAATGAATTTAAATTATAAAACGAAGCATCTGTTGCATTTGAGCCCGTGCGTGCCGCATCCCAGACAAACGTTCTAACATCCAACATAAATATAATTAAATATATATGTTGTGCATATCGCTCGTTTACTCTAAGACCGTCATTACTAAAAAAAATGTTCGAGTTAATTATGCAGAAATATCCGCAAATCATGGTTTCTAAGGGAAATGATCTTAGAATTGTCTGTAGATTACGATTTTGCTATACCATGTTTGCGAAAATGAATCAACTCGCCTTAATATACATAATATGTAACGAAAATAAAACTATAAATTCAATATATTTTATACGTTTGTACATACCTATACTAATAAGTAGTTTTCCCTCGGCAATTGTCCAAACAGCATCATTATGTTTACATTTGTGGCTAAGTTCTCCTTCTAGTACAATGTCAGTTGGCTGTGATTTACTACGAACGCTTATTTTATTAGCTTGAATAGACAGTGACAACGAACGAGAGCATCTTAATTTATCGGGTAATTTGATTTGCAGCTCAATATCTTTAAGTGTTTGAGACCAACAGTAGTTTTCAAACCAGTTACCGCTTTTGTAGTCAATTGCTGTAAACTCATCATTTTTCTGTGAAGAAGCAATGGTGGCATTTTTAGAATGCTGTAAATTTATAGACCGTTTTTGCTCTTTTTCATTGGTATCCAGATTTTGTGCAGTTTCTATTTCAATTTCCTCAACTGCAGGAGGAACGTATTCGTCATTATCATCTGTGGCCAGTTTGTTAAGCGCACACTCAGGATCATACCGTTGCATTGCCTATTAAATGAAACATTTTAAGCCATATATTTCTGACAAAATTTTTTTAGAGTTAAAAAAAAATTAAATTAAAATATGTAAAAGTTTGTAGCATATTAACTATACACACTGCTGCATACAGCTGTCAAGGAAGTGCAGGATTTCATACGATAAAAATAAATTAAAGTGAATAAACATACATATTCAAATTATAATTTATTCAAAGACCATCAAAATTATGTATATATTTTAGCCTCTTAGGAATTTGGTAATTTGATTTGATTTGATTTCTTAGTTCAAATTCATCGAAATGCTTGCGCAGCAGTTTAATTTCAAAAGAGACAAAAGAAGTGTTACAGAAAGAACAAGGGGCTCGACTGCAACTCCGGTAAAATACTAAAAAAAGCACTTTTCGTCGCGAACGTTGTTTTTATTCTTCAGGTCAATTTAGTTTCAGAAAATTAGGAACTTTTTTCAAAACTTCTTCAGGTAAGTAGTATATGAACAAGAGCATTTAGCTATACTATCAATTTTTTAATTAATTGTAATCCCAGCATGACTAGGGACCCATTAAAAACAGCGAACTATAATTTACGATTCTTCTATATAAATAACTATATTGCTGACCACATAATTATTTGTTAAATGTTTCTATGGAAGAATCAAACAAAAACTATCAGTAAAAAAATCTTAGTAGTAATTGTAACAGCATTTTTAAGGTCAACCTGTACATTAAATTTAACAACATTAAAAACACATTTGTTTGAAGAGCAGGGTCCAATCAAACCATTAGTGACACAAATAAAAAAGTATTATTTTTGTAGAATTCCCAACGATCGGCATACAGACTGAATGACTTCTACAGGAATTCTAGATTTCCTAGTACCTATTGATGATAATATATTGACAAAAAAAAAAGTAACTTTTGGATTTATGTAATTTTTGTAATATTTTTGGCAACAGAATGAATGGATGAAAAATGTTTAGTACTTTCAAAAAGGGAATGGTTGTGAAACATAATTTGTACAATTTTCTTAGATGTTAAAAAGATAGCTATTTCTCTTAGAAACTCACAAAGCAAAGCACATATACAGGTGTAGACGGGAAGACCCAATGCAACGCATTTAATTGTGATTCTGTAATTTTAAAATACATTTATAAAGATTCAACTTATGATCTAACGAAAGATTTGTACAGATTGATAGCTACATTAATATGTAGGCCATTTTCATAGGAATTCATTATTTAGCATTTGAATATCTTGTTGAGTAATTAATGATGTTTTTATAATGAGCAAAAAAGTTAATGTCATATTAATATTTCTAAGAATCCCTTTCAAGGTATGTATATGCATGTAGTTTTCTCATTACTGAAGATAGGTTGAACTGAGCAAAGCTTCTGTAAAAGATTCTAATCTTGAGTCGTAGGATGTTAATGACAAAAGAAGAGGTCATAAATTGCTAAAAACGAACTCAGAAAGGGAGTGGGAACCTACTATCGACTAAAGTGACTATATAAATTAACACAGACAAGTCGGCATTTGTATATTATATTCCTAAAGTGACCAACTGCACTTCTTTTTGGGCTGTTGTACTGCGAAGTATATGCAAATGTACTCTTTTGTAATTTTTTTTTAAACTAGTTTTGCTTCTGCTTAGATATTACAAACAAATTAGTAGTAAAACATTTGAATTTATAATGTAATGACTTTTTGTTTTCCTTTGGCCTTAAGGTTACTTTTTCGTTTGGTTATTAATCGTTTTCTTATTTTAGTCAAGATATTTTCTGTATTTTCTTTGCACTTCTTTTCAGTTCTGTTTGTATCTACTTATTTTTGCTTCAAAATATTTTGACTCGTTATGTATATACCATAAAATCTATGCACTTGCTAAGATTCTCCAGCTGGAACTCTGTCGTGACTAGAAAAGGATAATGCAACGTTAGCTGCCAAAATATTGCGTCCAATTGTTATGGTCGCGTTATACATATATAGATTGTATATCAGGTAACTCACACCGAATATGATTTGTTCGCGCATTCCTTTTGGAAAGCCGATGTCGGCTGCATTTTTACTGATGTGATAAAAATCGGTGCTGGAAACAAGTTTACTTGTTGAATATTTTTTTAATAAAAAAAGAGATTGATCCTCACTTGCGTCGTAAAAATCCAAACACTGTGTCAAGAAATCCCGTAATTGTTTTACGTTCCTCTAATATTTCCATCAATATTGCATCGGTACGGAAGTTTTCCATTTTGTTGTATTATTTGCTTCAAACTATTTATTGCATTCCTTGCCGTGGCTGTCAAAAATATAGTTAAAATAGCGGTAATCACGATCTGTTGTATTTGGTCTTGTATTGTGTATTTTTGATAAATTTGATATTTGTTGTAAATTTGATATCGTAACAAAAACAAAAACATAATTTTTTCAAATACTCTAAATATCAAAAATACAATGACAAAACCCTATTGTAACTTTTGTATAGTATTTGTGCATTTGTCAATCGAAGTTACCATAGTAAAATAAAAAAAACATGTCAATCGAAGTTACCATATCATAATTTCTCAAATACTTTTCAAATTATTCAGTAAAATAAAGAAAAATATTTTAGGACGCTCACAATCTGTAGTAAAAATTGTAAACATTTACAAAAAGTACTAAAAGTACTACAGATCGTGAATACCGCCAGTAAAATTTTTTTTTAAAAGAAAATAGTTTTCTGCACAAATCAGTTATCATATTCTGTATTGCTCGGACAGCTGATAATGACATCTGGAGAAGTTCAATTAATAGAAAAACAGGCTGCACATGGCATCGCTGCTACCATATTAATTAAATCATGGCTGCACTACGTTAATTAAACCAATGAAAAAATAAATGTGGTGGCAACACCAATTACTACATCTTTCAACGATATTAACAAAAAACCGCCATTTTTCCTCAGTAGCAACTGACAGAAGAGAACATTGCTGTTTTTTTAAGTGCGAAATGCAAATTCTTGATAGATTTCAATAAAAATTAAATAAATTGAGTTCTTGTGCGAATTTTTCAATTGACTTTGATAAAACCTAATAATAGTAAATTTAAAGCAGCTGTGCCAGCCGCTGTCTAGTGTAAAGTCAAAAACAAAAGTGATGCGAATGACCTACATAGAAAGGACAGTGCTGCTCGTAGTTAGTTCAAGCAACAAAAATCCAAACAACATATAACCAAATAGTACACATGCAAATTTTTGTGTCTTCAATAGTAAACCTGGAATATTTTGATGCACCATCAACAATTCTTATCGGATCGTTTTCAATGTTTATCATATTCTTCTACATTAAATTGTTGTATATTTTGGTTGCAATTTATTTAACGCTACATCATTTCAATTCAATAAGTGATTAATGAGCTGCAGATTTTGTGGTGGCGATTATAAGGATGTATCATTTTGTTGCTGACAACAATGCCGAGCCATTGAGGTTCTCTAACCGTTTGGAAGTATCTGGTCAAATTTGCCAATATTTAAAACCATTTCAACTGGAGGCGTTACGATTTCTTTATACGCATTATGAAAAGCGCGATTCAAGCATACTGAATGATGAAAGTGGCTTAGGAAAATGCGCTACCATTTGCGTCTTTTTGGGCGCAGTTCTTGAAAGTGGGAAAGATAAATGTCTTGTGGTAGTGCAAACTGACGAGGATATTATTGGCTGGCAATTTCATTTAAATGTCTTATCTCGGCATCTGACATTTCAAGTCATCACGCAAGATTCTGGTAAATAGTTTATTTTTGTTATTAACTCTCCAACGCATCGGAATTTAAAAAGTCCCCAAATTTTGTTATCGCATTTATGTCCAAATTATTCTACAATCGCAAAGAGAAACAGTATAATTTTATAAGTACATATATCGCTCATTTACTTCAAAAGTGGCATAGCTCAAAAAACACAAAGTGGGAGAAAAACGCATTTAAAGTTTTCAATAAGTTACTTTTAATATGAAAATTCAAAAAAGTATGTTTACATAAACTCTTCTTACAAGGCGAGTTTATAAGAGGACATCCATTAATTACGTGAGCTAAAATAGGGGGGAGGGGGTCCGGCAAAATCTCACCAAGGGGGGAGGGGGTCAAGGAAAACCTCACGTCAACTTTTTAATGCATAGAATTTACATTAAAAATTAATATTTAAATCTCACGGGACGGGGGGAGAGGGGTCCCGCCAGATCTCACCAAGGGGAGGGGGTTCAGAATTTTCAAAAAAACACCACGTAATTAATGGACGTCCCCTAAGATACCTTTCTGATTTTTTGACACAAAATAAAACACAAAATGGTGGATATTTCTGCATCATTAATTCAAATATAACGTTTTTTGAGTTATGCCAGTCTTGAAGTAAATGAGCGATATGTCGAAATTCAGTTAGAAATACGATAAAAGTCTAAAAAAGCTTTTAATTGTAATATTTTTGGATATTTTCTTAAAACAATAAAACAAAATACTGTTTTGCATGGTGACTACAAAATAGGTGAACAACACGTCAAAGCGTATTTCAAGTGTATTCACCGAATTTTGTAAAACTATAGATATTTCCCCATCAAACAACTTTAGGATATTTGGGCTTAAACTGAGAGCTTTGGAAACTGGAAACGTTTTCTTTTCTGAATCGTATTCGTAGTGTACTTAATAACTCCAAGATATTTAATGTTGAAATTTGAATTGAATTTATATGTGATCAAAGAAATATCACCATAGACAAAAGTTTTTGGCCATATACATTTGAAAGAACGGATACTATCAACCGTCCACTTATTAGAACTCGCAGGCTACAAGCGCTCCGCTATTAACGAAAACACAAAGCCACAAAATGTCGCAGGTTGTGTAATTGCCAAAATGTTGAAAGCTTCTCCGGAGCTTACCGCTGATCTTACGTACCTTGTCCTTATTCAAACGAATACCTTAAGACACAATAACCTCTTTCCGTTCAAAGATTTTTTGTAAAGAAAGTGAAGATTTAAGCAAGCCTTCCTTACCTGCGTTTCCAATTTTAATCAATATTTATTGAAACAGGCAAAATATCTATTTGCCTTTTTATTATAAGCCATTGAATTGTTTTTTTTTTTTAAATTTATGTTGTTTATGGCTTGTTTGTTCTTGAAAGTTCAAGCTATTAGAACAATTTTTTTTTGTTACTAGAATATAACATTTGTTATAAGAAGTATTTTTTTATAAGCAAATAAAAAATTCAACTACTTCTGTGGTTTTTTAGCAAACTTATATATATTCTGTCTCAAATTACGAGTCAATCCATTTTGGATTTCCAAACTCGAATTAAAATCCCAGTGTATTGAATTGTCTTAGGCACATTTAGCTACAGTAATTGTTTTCGTACAGGCGCGCTCGTATTAAGTAGACTGCAACTCCTCTGCTTTGTTCTTATTGACACAGCAAAGACAAACAACATATTTAACAGCTTGTACTTCCAAAAACAAATAAACAAGAGGTAAACTAGACTTTAAATCGTTAAAAGATCGTACTTAGCCTTTTTAAATAAGTGAAAATTCTTAAAAAAACGCGATCTAAACTAAAATAAAATATAAAAAGGTAATACAGACGCATCTCATGTCAAATGTTCTAAGCCAAAAATTGAACATAAGTGATTAACCTCAACTTTAATTCTATAAAAAAATATTTTTCTGTTTCTTCAAAAACTGGCTGAAGTAGTGTGGATGATAATTTGAAATTTTTTGTTATCACTGCTTCGTGTAGATAATTTGTTTCCTGAACAAACTGTAGAAATTTGCACCAATTGACCTTTTATTTATTTATTACCTTTCGAATTGTTATTATTTATCGGAAATTTTAAAATTTGACCTTGACCTCTTGAAAAATTAAAATCCGAAATAAATTTATCTGTTTCTTCACTTTAAATACTTTGAATATCCGGAGAGCGTTTTCCCAATGTGTAGTTTTTTACTCTACTTAAGCAATAATACGTCGAACGTTGACTTTCGAATTTTCTAACTACGCTGATTTAACCGCATAGGCTAAGTACTTGACGTATCACCAAAAAAAATTCAGTGTTAATAACCCTGAGGTGGTGCGCACCTTCAACGAAAATTTGTTACAGATGGCATTTTGCTTTCGAATCGCATTTAGATTTCGAGCGCAATGTTTTTCGAATCGCATTCCATAGCACCTATTAGAAAGCACGGCACTCTAAGAAAAACAATATCGGTGTTTCACTATAAACTAGTTTTAAATAGAAAACTGTTCTAAATAAAACAGAAATTCCCTAAATATAGGCTTAGTACTTTATTTGCAGTACAAAAATTAGGTAAATTGAGACCGCGGAATACAAAAATGACCTTTAATCATGTCTAGTTTTCGAGACATATTAAGTTACAATTTCAAAAACAAACTCTGAGGCACACATTTTTATTTCTAGATCTATAGAAATATCTTAGAGTTATCTAGGCTTATTGAATCCTTTGTGTCCCATTTCGGCCATTTAAAAAACATTCATATTAATTTCTATTGTCGGCTATTAGATGGTGTTACGACCCCATTAATGGAAAAATTCGTATAACACCAATTGATAGAAAGATGTAATAAATGTAATTTGGAAGTCACTGAGCGTAACCCGAGACTCATAAGTCGGTGTTTGGGCTCCATTTACGGAAACTCATTTTATTGCACAAACCAATGAAAACGGTCGAAAATTTATTTTGGTAGTCACTGGATCCCCCGGGAGGTGCTTTGAACACATTTATGGATCCAACTCTTGCACCAATCGATGACAAAATGTCGAAAAAACATTTTGAAAATCGCCGGGGGCACATGACCCGACTAAGAGTGTGTTTTGGCCCCATTTTCAAAAAAAATGTATATGTAACAATAGATACGAAAAGGTTGAAAATTAACTTTGAGAGCCACCAGGGAGGTACCTGGCTGTTCAAAATGGTGTTTGCACCTCATTTTCCGAAAAAAAAAAATATAATACCAGTCAACAAGAAAGTTGGAAGACAGAAAAGTAGGACCGCAAATAACTTGAACGACATAAAAGAGCAAAAAGTAAAACGATAAAAAAGTTGGGCGCCATTATTGCTTTTAGTTGTTCAACATTTTTGTCATTTAACTTTTTACAGTTCAAGCTTTGTTTTCCTTCATTGTGTTTGTCGTCCAACTTTTTTATTAGTCAATATTTTTCTTGTTATATACATATTGTTTTCAACCTATTGTTGTTGGCCATTTTTTTTTTCTAACTTTTTATTACACTTTTTCGTTATCGAACATATCTTTGTTTAGACATATTTTTTCTTGATTTTCCTGTTTGACGGCTGAAGAAGATATTTTGGGAATCAAATATAGGCATTGTTATTGACGAGGTCGTATTAAATCGCCGTGATTGCAGGATAGTTTCTCATACAAGAACTTATGCTAGCGAGCTTATGTATCAAGAGACACACATAAACGTTTTTAATATAAAAACTATGTTTTCATTATTGCAATTAATCTATTTAAGAACTAAGTATTTTCTTTTGTATTGATATTATTGAAATTCCCCAAATTGCCCAATAACAAGATTATCTTTCTGCAAAATTTACTTTTCACATACGGCAACATTGTTCTTAGCGAATTTTGACAATCAATACGTGTGAGTAAAAACTTTTAGCTCTAAACAGTTTCACGTCTTGTACATAACCTTTGGTTGATACTGCCGACAGTAACTGCGATAAGCTTATACGTAAAAAATGGCCAAAAAACTGGATGTCATAATCTTTGGAGCTTCTGGATTCACGGGCAAATACACAGTTTATGAGGCCTCATTCATTTTGCAGAATCTTTGCTGGGGTATCGCTGGACGAAGTCGTACAAAACTTGAAAATGTGCTCAAAGACATGGGTGCCAAAGCAAACAAGAATCTTTCCCAAACTCCCATCATAATTGCAGATGTCGAAAATGAAGTTTCACTCCAAGATATGGCCAAGAAATGCAAATTGCTTGTGAATTGTTGTGGCCCCTATCACTTTTATGGTGAACCTGTGGTTAAAGCTTGTGTGGAAGCAGGTACCCACCATGTCGATGTGAGTGGAGAGTCTCAGTATATGGAAACTATGCAATTAAAATATAACGAACTGGCAAAGCAGAAAAATGCGTACGTGGTTTCGGCCTGTGGGTTTGATTCCATACCTGCTGACATGGGTATAGTATTCGCGGAGAAAAACTTTGATGGTGTTGTTAATTCGGTAGAGTCTTATTTGAAAACCTACATTAAAGGCGGATCTGGTAGCGGCGGTGCTGGCATACACTACGGTACCTGGGAAAGTGCAGTTCACGGTACTGCGAATTTGGGTGAATTGCGAGATATACGCTCAAAACTGTACACTAAGAAAATGCCTAAATTCTATCCAATCTTGAAACGAGGTCCATTGATGTTCAAATCAGATACTGTAAAGGGTGTCAGTTTGCCATTCCCTGGACCCGATCTTTCTGTTGTCATGCGTACACAACGTTTTTTGTACGAGCAGGAAAAGAAGCGTCCAGTTCAGATGCAGGCCTATGTAACTTTTGGATCTTGGTTAGCTGCCACTGTGGTTGCTATGGTTGGTATTACATTCGGTAAAATGACACAGTACCCATTGGGACGTCATCTTTTATTGAAGTACCCAAAATTGTTTTCACTTGGATTTGTCTCTCATGAAGGGCCAACAGAAGATCGCATGGAGCGCACATATTTCTCAATGACAATGAAAGCCGTAGGTTGGCCAAAAACAGAGCATCTGTCCGAAGTACGTGATCAATATACTAGTCCACCATCAAAATCTTTGACGGTTAAAATTACTGGTGCAAATCCTGGTTATGGCTCAACCTGTGTTGCTTTACTCAGCAGTGCGGTGACAATACTTAAAGAGAGCGATAAAATGCCGGGTACTGGTGGTGTTCTTCCACCTGGAGCTGCTTTTGCAAAAACAAGCTTAATCAGTGAGTTGGAAAAGCATGAGCGTGGAATTAAATTCGAAATTTTACCTGATAAGTAAGCAGTTTTCATAATGCTTTCTACTGGCGCATTTTGTGTTATAAATTGAAATAAATATATGCAAATATAATAACAGAAATTAACCACGTATGTTCCTTATTTCTGGCATGCTTAATATTTTTACGGAAAATGTGGACTTCAAGACAATGTGCCTAGTTTCCATTTTTATTTTCTGCAATAAAAATTTTTGATTCAATATTATTTGCAAACGGCACCTACGATTTTCATCAAAATTTTGGAGATGATACCAGTGAAAGCAGTCATCAATACACGCTATGTAAACATATGTATATATACTGGCAAAACTAGTTGAAAGGCGCCGCCTACACTCTTTATATGAATAACGTAATCGTTATGAAATTTAATATGGCAGAGCTCGATGCTATGAGAAATCTTAAAGCCAAAAATGAACGCAACAGTACCTGTGAGCGTGGCACATTCAGTATGAAATTTAACGCAGATGATTTACTTACTGTAAGGTATATCTGCATCAAAACTGGGCGAAATAGCACCAGTGGGCGTGACACCTCCAATACAAGTTAAATACCTTAAGTAGTATGTCTAGCGAACTATGTATTTGAGCAATCATACTAAAATTTGGTGCAACAATTTTGTTCATAAAAAGCTATTTCTGGATCAAAATCGAGTTGGATTGTACCAGGGACATACTCGGCATATCTCGTTAATTATACAAGCTATTGTGATAAAATTTGGTATGCTGATCACAAATATAATTCATTTAACCAAAAGTAAGCGGAATTGGAGAAATTGACGTGCCATTTTTCGACTCTTCGATTTTTCACTCTCAACATTTTTCATATTTTTTCGACTTTCTACATTTTGTTAACTTATTCTCATCATTTTCGATACTCATCCGTATTTTTTAACATATGTATTTCATTTTTTGACTATTTCAACTTTTTTCTACATTTTCTCTTTATCTATTTGACTTTTTCAATCTCTTTCAACTTAAGCGAATTTACCAAGAATTTTCAACATTTCAACACGACTTTTGCAACCAATTTAATATTTTTTGAATAGAAAATCCGTATTTTTCCATTGTTTTCCGGTCAATTTTCAAATTTTTTATCAGAAACAAAGAATATGAGAAAAAATAATCACAAATTCGAACTCTTCGCCTGAAAATAGCTCGAAAACCACCCCGATTTCGTTGGAAACATAGATAGCCCATATAGTTCTCAAAATCAATCTTTTTTCTTCAATATTTGACAACTTGAAACAAGTGGCGCTAATCCATTATTCAATATTATTGAAAATCCTTTGAGGACCTTTGTCAAGACGTCTAACGCTAACATCAAACATTTGCTCAAGAACAACAAGCTTTTGCTTGTAAAGCTGTCTAAATTTTCCAATAAATTTGTTAAAAAGAAAAAAAGAAGTACATTTTTCTTTGGTCACATAGAACTGACATTTCGATAAAAGCTATGATGATAATTTCTGTGGCCACAAGGAATAACAGCTA
The DNA here is from genome assembly GCA_963662105.1 of Meiosimyza platycephala. Taxonomy (NCBI): domain Eukaryota; kingdom Metazoa; phylum Arthropoda; class Insecta; order Diptera; family Lauxaniidae; genus Meiosimyza; species Meiosimyza platycephala. The sequence continues at coordinate 114,519,538 of OY759208.1, read as the reverse complement.
AACTCGATATATGAAGACAAGGAAACAGTATGAGTCATTTGAATGTACACGAAACTTATGTTGTTTCGTCTTGTCATCAAATATCGAGTTTAGCTGTTATTCCTTGTGGCCACAGATTTTTTATGTAAATCGTACGTATTCTGGCCCAATAACACTACTTTAAACTGAAAATGCACCATTGATAATAAAAGGTTACTTTTTTTTTTCTTTCTGAAGTTGAAAATGAAAACTAAATTTTGTTATGGTATAGTTTTTTAGATATTGTGGTTTTTTATTTTTTCTACCTCTTTTGACTTTATAATTCATGTCTTGAGCTAGAAAATAAAGTTATGTGTTACCATAAAATGACAAACAAACGTATATAAAACAAATTGTCGAAAAAACTAATATATTCAGAAAATGTGGCACTTGGATTCATGCGTTCAATAGCTCCTAACGTTGTCATTTTACGATGGATTTTCCTCTGGTATACCAAAATACCAGAATACATATCCCAATTTTTTCCTAAGAGTGTCAGTTTTACGTGCATGAAGTAAAATCAAAAGTTTTTCATCGATTTCTATTTTTTCATGCCCACAGAATCAACTGTAAAATTTGATTTTATCAAAAATGTGGCCGGTTTTCATCGATATCGTTTTTACCGCTTATCCAATGAAAAATTCAATCATACATATACAAAAAAAATTTAAACGACAGCTGCTTCAATAAAACAAATATACATATATATATATATATAAAAGCTGATCTATACGTTTGGATATCTACTTTTTTTCATTAAAATTTTTAAGCCAAATTAATTTATGCATTTATTTTTCTGTGTGTGGCTGTGTTTTACTGCTAAAGTTTCATTTAAATGAAAAATTCCTACCCGGTTGTTAAGCGGGTGACTCATAGAACAAATATCTATAGGAAACATTTTCAAGGCAAAGATAACCGATAACAATTGAACTTCAGTCGACTAAAAACCTTGATGCAGCTAACAGTCACTGCGCTATACCAACTAAACTGAGACATAAAAACATGGCCGAAAAACTGGATGTCATAATTTTTGGTGCCACTGGTTTCACTGGCAAGTACACAGTCTATGAGGCCACTTTTGTTTTGCAGAATCTTCGCTGGGGTATCGCTGGGCGAAGTCGTACAAAACTGGAAAATGTGCTCAAGGACATGGGTGCCAAAGCAAACAAGAATCTTTCCCAAACACCCATCATAATTGCAGATGTCGAAGATGAAGCTTCACTGCAAGAGATGGCCAAGAAATGCAAAGTGCTTGTGAATTGTTGTGGCCCCTATCGCTTTTATGGTGAACCTGTGGTTAAAGCTTGTGTGGAAGCAGGTACCCACCATGTCGATGTGAGTGGAGAATCTCAGTATATGGAAACTATGGAATTAAAATATAATGAACTGGCAAAGCAGAAAAATGTGTACGTAGTTTCGGCCTGTGGGTTTGATTCTATACCTGCTGATATGGGTATTGTTTTCTTGGAGAAAAACTTTGATGGTGTTATTAATTCAGTAGAGTCTTATTTGAAAACCTCCGTTAAGGGCGGATCTGGCGGCGGTGGTGCAGGCATACACTACGGTACCTGGGAAAGTGCAGTTCACGGTCTAGCAAATATCGGTGAATTGCGAGATATACGTTCAAAATTGTATCCTGAACAAATGCCTAAATTCTATCCAGTCTTGGAACCACGTCCGTCGATGTTCAAATCCGATATTGTGAACGGTGTCTGTTTGCCATTCCCTGGGCCTGATCTATCTGTTGTCATGCGTACACAACGTTTTCTGTACGAGCAGGAAAAGAAGCGCCCAGTTCAGATGCATGCATATGTTACGTTTGGATCTTGGTTAGCTGCAATTTTCGTTGCTATGATAGGTATAACAATCGGTATAATGATAAAGTTCTCATTGGGACGACATCTTTTATTGAAGTACCCAAAATTGTTTACACTTGGCTATATCTCACATGAAGGGCCAACTGAAGAGCGCATGGAGCGCACATATTTCACAATGACAATGAAAGCCTTAGGTTGGCCACAAACTGAGCATCTGTCTGAAGTAACTGATCAATATACCAGTCCACCATCGAAATCATTAACGGTAAAAATTACCGGTCCAAATCCTGGTTATGGCTCAACCTGTGTTGCTTTACTCAGCAGTGCGGTGACAATACTTAAAGAAAGCGATAAAATGCCGAGTACTGGTGGTGTTCTTCCACCTGGAGCTGCTTTTGCAAAAACAAACATAATCAGTGAGTTGGAAAAGCATGAGCGTGGAATTAAATTCGAAATTTTAGCTAATAAGTAAAGCAGTTTTAATAATGTTTACTATTCACGCAATTTGTTTTGTAAAATAAAATAAATGGTTAATAGCTTGTTACAAGCAAAACACGTGACATTTTTCTTCTATTTAAATATTTTTCTCCTAACTTTAATAGATCTCAATATGTTTGGCTTTGAAAAAAGTAGCCTAAGCAGGGTTACCAAGTCGTCCGATGCCATTTCCAGCCTTCTAAACAATAAATTATTTTACCTAAAATGGTAAAAAATGGTAAAATGTTTTATGGGAAAATATGTTAATGGTGAGCAAAAATAAAAAATTAATTTCTAAAATGGTAAAATTTTTTTGTGGGACAAACTTGAGGACATTTCTTTTTTGTTTACTCGCTGAAGTTAATTTCACAAAAAATATCAAATTCCCGGCTATTTAACAAATTTTTAAATTCCTACCAGACCTTTAACATGAAATTCCCGCCCAGGCCAGGTCAATTCCAGTAACTTGGTAAACTATGTCTAAGTTTTGTATTGTCATAAATAATATTTTTGATGTTTCGATAGCCTATATAATATATTCAAAATTAGAAAAGTCGAAATGACTCAACTTTCCTGAAATATTATGAAATATTACACGGGAAAAATATATCTTTAAGATATATTAAAAATCAGAGAGTAATTAAAAAATTTGGAGGTTTATTTTTAAAATTGCATTTGGCAGGTGTATGTATACATCTTATTATCCAATATTCAATGTTTATACATATGGTATGTACATTCTGAATTTTTTGAAAAAAATCACAATTCATTGATTTGTTCCATTAAGTACGTTTCCTTTAAAATACTTTAAGCCGAAAAATTATGTAAGCAAATCAAAGTTTTATTACCTGAGTGTCATACAACCTTCATTAGACAAAACTAGGAAAATGCGTAGCATTAACCATAGAAACAAAAATCTTAACTGAATTAAAATAGTTTGAAATATTTTTCAGCTTAAATGGTCATGTCAACAAAATTTCCCAAAGGCGTTAAATTACACTCGATGCACGTATACATTTAGAGAAGTAGGTGTGGCATCTGCCATAAAAGTGCTTCAATAATCATCTTAACAAAATTTAGCAAGTAAATATATAGAATGGAACTTGGTACAAATAAATAAAAAATGGCATCTCAATTTTTTACGATCATCTTTATTTCTACAAAAATGGTGAATTTCATTTATATTAGCACATAAAAATCAGTTTGCGTAAGAGAACTTTAAGGAGCTTTGAGAGCGTATCATGTATGAAACAATGGTGCTTCCTTTCCCATTATTATTTGCATAGTATTTGATCGATATGAACGACTTTTTTATTGGTACATTCAAGAGTGACAAGTAAGGCTACTCTTATATGGAAACCTGAAAGAATAGTGTAAGGCTTGGAATATGAAAATTAATTTAAATTAATCTATAATAATAATAAAATGGCAATTTAATCGAGAGCAAATAGAAAGTGACACCAAATACGCCCTTTAGAATGCATGTAGAAAAAAATTGGCCGTGAAAAACAGTCTGGGTGCAAATTAAATATAAATATAATATATTTATCATGTATACTATGGCCTATGTATTTTGACATGCAAAAAACACAGTTTTTTGTTTTTCATTTTAAATTTATAAGAATGAAAATTATGAAAAAATGTGTGCATCAACTTAACAATACTGCCGATAGAAAAACAACAAAATTATACATTTCGTTTGTAGCTAGAGAATATATGTATAAACCTTTTCCTATGGTTATAAAAGTATTGTAACATTTTTTATGGCATAAGTTTACTTTAGGATTATCTCTCCTTTTTTTATAAAACCCTTAAATACTGAAAGGAAATCTTTAATATTGGTCGACAAAAATTTTTCAAATGTGTGCTATAAATTTAATTGTAGGTAATTGAAATCGTTAGAGTGCCATAAGCTATATAAGTTTAAAAGTTCTTAGATGTCGTTATTGTTAAAGATTATATACCATTAACTTAACAAGTCAAAACTTTTCTATAATATATTTTCTATTTTTAGATTGCACTTCACTAGCTCAAAATTTGTTCATCGCAAAGTGGAACACCCTTAACTCTATAGGCGACTTAAATAGACTTGATTTCAATCATATTATCGTTGATAACCGTGGCCAAATTCTCAACAATAATTTTTGCCTAGCGATGTTGCTCAAATACTACGAGAAAAAAGTTGATATTTTTATTTCAAGCATCGACATAACCGTAAGTTTAAGTTAAAACTCTGCCTTACCGGAAATTGAATTGATCCTTAATTTTACTGTATTGAAAAGCATTTAAAATTGATAAATTGAATTCAGAGAGTAATCTATTTCCGGTAGTGTGACTTTAGTTGCCCTTATAATGTTCTCATTTGTATATTTTTTAATTTAGTCCGACTTAAAACTATTTTACAATGCTCTACGATTATGTGGTCGGTTAGAACATCAATACTCAAGTTGGAAATCATTTGAAGCGAAGTTCAAGCTACCCAATGCTAAAGAAGTTTCAGGGAAAAATGTCAGCTTAGAAGAATATTTCCTTAAACGAGAAATTCTCATCGATTATTGCAAGTAATAATATTTTTATACCTTACGTCGCATGGCAAAAGATTATATGCCTGAGAAAAATTTTCTCTTCAATTTTTAAATTTTGATATCTACAATAGAGTTACATTATCACGTTATTTAACTAATCTTAAAATAATTTTATTTTCAGAAACTTTCGTTTACGCCGTTTTCGACACCAACAAGAAGACTGTCTGCCTCTTGTTGATCTTACGCGTTATAAAAATAATTTAGATTCCTGGCGTACAGAATATCACTCTAAAACTGATTCTTCAACGAAGAATTCAGAGGCAATACAAGAAGTTTTTAATATATCTGCAGAAAAAAATACCGAAGAACTTTTTGAGCACTATATTCAATTAAAAAAAGAAAAAGTTTTAAGTGAAGAAATAATTGATATAACAAATACATCGAAACGATTGGAAGATGATGCATGTGTTGAAGTTATAGATACTCCCGTTATAATGTCACCGTTGTTATTTGTCTCCGAGTCCGACGACGAATCAGAAGGTGAAGCGCAGTGTACTGATAGTATTATTGAAGTAATAAGTGTTGAAGATAGCGATGAGAAATTACAAACTGATGCTGACGGAAAGGGAACCAAAAAAAAAACTACTACAAGTTCTAATAAATCCGATTTAAATAAAATAATACAAACCAAAAGAAACTTAAGAAAATCTGATAACCCTAAAAAAATCATACTAAATGATTCAAATATGAAAGTCACACGAAATAATGAAAATATTTCGGGAAAAGTACTTAGAAACCATAGCATAAAAGTTGTGGAAGAGAGCAAAGAGAAACGAAATAAGACAAAACAAAAAGACAGTAATCAAGAAAAGACACACACAACTGCTCAAACAAGAAACGGCGGTGAAATATCAGAAAATATTGATCGAATTGAAATAAAAATTGTAAATAAACGAAAAACGCGTTCAACAATCATTGCTATGCCGGTTAAAAAAGATAATATATCGAAAAATGGCAATAAAGCTGATGATTCATCAAACCCCAGCCCGAAAAGAAATTTAAGAGGTTCGCGAAACGAAGTAAGTGAGAGAATTAAACTTAGAACAAAAGATCATAGTAATAACCTTCAAAGGACATCCAAAAAGAATGAAAGTGACAAAGTTCCGATGAAGCAAGAGAAATATACTAAAGAAATTATCGATAAAAGCAGCAATCTCTCAAAGAATTCAGATGAAGCACCTAAACGGCGTTCTAATATGTTGGTAACTAAAGAAAAAACCGAAATTCAATTTCCTGAGGTAATTAGTAAAGGTTTCAATTTGAAAAATGATACTGTTAAAAAGGTTACGAAAGCATCTACTAAAAGTAATGAAGAAACTGCAAAAGAAAAAGTAAATTGTGCGAAAAATACAAAAAATGATATCATAGATACAAAAGCTAAGGTTAACAACGAAAATACTTCATCAAATCGAGAAATAAAAAAAAAATTGAGTGGGGAAATACTTTCAGTACCTAAGCAAGAAGTAAAAAGTCCTCAAAAAAGTTCTACTAATAAGAAAACTCCAGAAAAAGAAGTAGCGACAGTTAAAAACAATTATTCAAAAAATAGTTCTAAAGATTTAATTACTGTTATAAATGATAAGCATATTACTCCTAAAACCTCAATTTTAAAGTCAGTCACTCCTAGAAAAGTTTGTACGACTTCATCTTTATTAGGGCAACATGAACTGGCTATTGCACCCGTAGGGCTACGTACTCGTGGTATGAAAAGAGCAACACGATCGTCTGGTGGTAGTGTTAAAAGTAAATATATGCTTGCTGATTGGTCCTTAGATATTGATAAAAAATTAGGTCTGCTTACAAAAAAGGTTCGCAAAAAATCTATAAACAAAGTGGTAACTGAAGTAATTGAACCTATGAACGGGAAAAAAAACACAAATAAAAAAATGGAGGAAAATAATAAAAGCTCAAGCAGAAGCGTGCAATCTATGACACAATCAAACAATATCGTTGAAGCGACATTGAAAAATAATCCTGCCAATAAATCGAGTCAAACGTCTTTTCTTCCTATGTCTGACTACGAAGATATACAATGTGGACAAAAGCTCACTCCAAACTCTAATGCTAGCTTTGAACAACAGCCACAAATTTTCCGTAAGTCATATGATTTTTTGGTGCCATCAACACCACCATCACTTCGAAACTTGGAATATCCATCATTTCCGCTTAGTTCATTAAATATACCTGATTCTGAACTTGCCATTGTACCTTCGACTTCGACATCAGCAAATACTGATGTTATATTACTGTCTAGTTCCCAAGATGAATGCTCAATATCTTCAGTATCCTCCTTGAGCCGTCGCACACGTGTTCTGAAGCGAAAAGAGATTAGAAATCAACCTGTAATTCAGAATAAATCTATGGGTAATAAACTCAAGGCACCATTTGCTGAGTTACTATTTCAACAAAATCTACGCAAGTCGGAAAAATCGCCTGATATTTTCAGCAATTGTTCAGATGTAGGACTTACATGTTCACAGGCCAATAATAAAGCTTTTGAAGGGTTTAAAATATTTGGTTCCGAAGTGAAACAATTTCAACAGCAATATGCAAGATCTGCTACAGCTACAGGTCATTCTTCGAAGGATCGTTCTTGTCTAGATTTATTAGAGAAAATGTTTGAGCCACGCCAAAAGAAAGCAACCCCAAAAAAAACCGCTCAGAAAGTTACGCGTCAGAACAAGCGTGCTGATATTGTGCCTGCTCTTCCAGTTGAATCCACTACCACTAAGTCCACGCAGTTGGCGACTGAAAGAGTAAATAGTAAAACCCTAACTAATAAGTCAAACCCAATAGAGGAGGATGTAGTTTTTGAAATAACAAATAATGGAACATTCGGTAGCATGATACGAATTAATTCAAATGGCGACGCTTCACCGGTACAACAGCAATTGCTTAAGTCAACACAGCACAATAAAATAACAAATTACTTAATTGGTTCAGCACAACAAGCAGCTGTAATTTCATTACCTGGTGAAAGTGATTTACAATTACAAAGAACACCTAGGAAAAATACACAGTTGTCTGGAACAGCTAATGGTATAAATGGTAATGGCAGCGGCAATTGGTCATCAGTCCAACGAAAATCACCTAAATCCAAGCAAACTACACAAAACACTAAGCTAACGAAATGGTTTAGTAAAAATTCTGCAGGGAAACCACTGGCTAATGAGTCTACAAATGAAATGCACGATAACAATAGTACAAGAAAATCACCTTTAAAGAGACGACGTTTAGAATTATCATTTAACAAGTAACATTGTTTTGGAAAATAATTAGCTAAATATTGCAAAATTTAAATAATTGATTAAATTAATGTAATAAGTTGAAATTATAAAAAAAATACCTTAGTTAACACCAAGCGTCTTAATTTTAATAGTTTAAGAAACTGAATTTTATTTAATTATTATTTTAGATAGAAAAATTTCAATATTTAAAGAAAAAATGTTTACTTTTTATTTTAACTCAATGATACAATGAAATAACATCTTATAACTAGCTTTGCATATCAATAATGTAAATAAAATGAGTTATTGAAAAAATTAATTTAATGTTTTTGTATCTTGTTAAATATAACTGTTAAATTATGCATGACAGCTTTACGTTGATATTCAAGTTCGCTCCTACAAGCGCTGTTTAGAAACGGTGGACATTGATATTGTATTCTTTCTGCACAATAGGTATCAGGACCAATGTTACTAAATTTAAATTCGCTTTCAGCGTGCACTAAATGTAGTGTATTAAAATACAAGTTCATTAGATGAATATTTTTACGTTTTTGTATATATAAGTCAATGAATACTTACAACAGTAAATTCCTTTGAAAAAGCACGTTTGATGTTTTGATTCAATTGTAAAAGCTGCTGGAACGATGTCTGGCATCGTTTTGGTTACAATATAGTCAGCTTTTGCTGTATTCAACCAGTATGGCCAGTGAGATAGCCTTTCTGTGTATAAGACAGTATACCGCCAATCATGAGTATTGCCGCTGTCAGCTATTATTTTGAAATCTAAACTACAGCGGAAAATATATTAAAATATGTTTGAAACATGATTATGACTGCATTTATAGGAATATTACGGTAGGGGAAGAGAGGAGTGGTTGTAATAAAAAATAGTGTAGAAAAATAAGAAATTTTTTATACGGATAAAATCTAAAGTGCGCACTCCAGGAATTTTTACGTTTGCATAATTTGAGCTTATTTCCGCAATAATATTATACATGCTATTTTTTTTTCAGATGTATGATTTTTAAATTGTCAACACTGTTTCTAGTGATAGTCTATTTTATAGCTGACATGATTTGTGATCAGTATATTTTGTATTTCATCTTGAACAGACTTATACCAGAAAAACGTTTTCAAATTGTGGAAATTTACTAAATTCACTAAAATTTTAACTTTAAATTTACTGAAAATTTACATGATTTTTTGCAATTATGAAGTCAATTGGCCGCCCAAATCACGTGATTTGACACCACTGAATTATTTATTGTGGCCATGTGTGAAATTTCTGACTGGTGTTGATAAATCAGCAATAAATAACGCTTTAAAGCTCTGAAAATTCACATAGCTTGTGTTATTTTGGAAAATAGAACTCAATTGTGAGAAAGTGATTGAAAGTTTTATCTTCAGACAGCGTAATATATTTGCCAGATACGGTCATATTTGCAAAATCATATATAAAAGCTAAGTTATCTAGATAATATAGTAAAAATCGGGTCACTTATTCGATTTCTTGTGTTTTTATTTTAATTCGAAATTACGACAGTCTAAAATAATATCCTTTATAATTTTTTTCATCAATTACTCGTTCATAAGAAAAATGTAAAAAACTAGAAGGCTTTTCGTTGGCTTAAAATTGATACATACTTCTGGCGCAATCTCGATTGACTATCTGCAATAGGGATTCACTTATGCCAATTTATTCGAAAATTTTTAAAGCAATTACACCGGCCAACTACGTAAGCCGGAGTTACGGCCAACATTTGATACAAACTGACCTAAATGACCCCCAAAATTTGAGGGGGGAACACCCCATTTGCCTTTGTTTGTTTGTTTTGCAAACACAATTGCGTATTTTATGTTCAAATGCATGGCGCGCATGGGATTTTGTCGCATATCGTTTGATATAAAATCTTTTTTTATTGAAATGAGTGACGGCACACTTAATTTTTTTTACATATATTCAATATTCAAGGCTCATATAAAAAAAAAAAATTTATTTTTGCGTATTGGGAAGAAAAAATTATCATCAATTGTTTATTTAAAAGTTATAAACAAATGGGAAAATAAAATTATTAAACTTTTTTTATCATGTGTTCCCCCCTCAAATTTTGGGGGTCATTTAGGTCAGTTTGTTTAGAAACGTCCAAACTATAGATTAAAAGTGGTTTCAGATGTGTGCCCTCAATTTTAAATTTTCGATGTTTGTGATCGCGTAAAAGCAGAATTTTTAAAGAATTCCTCATATGTATGTAATTAGCTTTAATAGTAAATGGGAAAAATTGGTTCTTTTGTATGATAATAAAGATTACACGATAAAATTAAATTTTATATTTGTTTTTATTTTTGAAAAAAAATTTCCTACCTCTAAATGAATCCCTCGTTATAGTAATTTTTGTAGTTTCGAATTTAAATAAAACAAATAATTTTATGCCATTTAGCATAGTCATGAGTCGGTTATATGAGTGCGGTGGCTGGCACGAATATGGAGCGGTCTGGAAGTTAATTTTTTCTTACATCTAAGGCCGTATCTCGTGAATAATTCGGCGAGCTTTGGCAACACTCTAAACAGTTTTCCAAAAATAATATTCCACATTTTCATACAAACAGAAATTTTTGAACCTATTTTTATAGGCATATGGTTGGATATATTAAATTCTTAAGTTTCTTACCAACTTAAGAATTTATCTATGTATTTATTTCAATAGACTTGCATGTTTCTCACGAGATAGAGCAAAACTAAACAATTTTAACGACAGATTTTGAAAAAACACCACAAGCTTGCCTCCAATTAAAGAACTTTAATAGTTCCAGACAATTCGAAATCTATTTTAAGACAAAATCATGTTTTCCGGTTGTGAATAACTATTCAAATTATCTGAAAATTATTTTACTTACATAGTTGGATTAAGTACACGCATTTTTGTAAAATCGGCAACATACTCCCAAACATCTTCCGGTCTTGTGTTGCTGATAACACCATCAATTTGGTATTTGTGATATCGACTGGAAAATAGTATGTAAACGGCAACGAACGCAATTGCGATCAATGAGAATCTTTTTACGTTCCAGCGCCGAATGTGCATTATTTAAAATTCTGTTTTAGAACTCGAAAAAACAAAGGAATAATAAAATTACACAAAATTAGCTACAACTTGAAAATGTACCGAGTCAGACAAAAGCAGAAAACCAACTAATGTGTTATACATATTTTAATACTTGTCCAAGCATTCTACTAACCATGCGGATCTGGATACAAAATCTTTGATCATATCAAAACTTTGAAACAAAAATTGTTGTGTACAAACATATATACAGACAGAATTGCTTGAGTAAGTAAGCATCATACTTTTTGTATTTGTTTTTTTACAAGTATCCGTCAAACACATGTTGACTTTATGTGAAAAAGCGGAAAGAATATACAATGCATACATATGTATGTATGAATGTGGCAATGCTCATGAAAAGGGGCCATGTGTCGGGAAGGGACTTATATACATATAGGTTTTTAACTACGATAATGAAATAAAACCATGGAAATCTAATTGATTTTTGACAAAATTCAAAATTTACCTCATATCGTCGGCGATACTATAAAAGCGCATGTCCAACATTCGAACAAATTCACTATCAAGCAGTCTCGGACAGTTAACGGTTTTGAAAGGAAAATCTCGTATTAAGTTCAGCTCAGCTTCTTACTTCATTTCCAATTATTTTTACAGCGAAATTCAGGAGTAGAATGACGATTTCTGTTTGCGAAACGGAGATTACCTTAATTCCAGACGCGTTAGCCAGCAACATATGTATGTATAGCTTTAGAGCGAATCTTATATACTTTTTGATGAATGTTGGGCGAATTTCAAAAATTTGGGAGTTTTTATATTTTTACCTTGCTCCCAATTTAACAATTTTTTTTTATTTTTTTTTTTTTTGTAAAATGAAAAGCAATATGAACATTTGCAGTTTTTAAAAACTGGATAACAGACAGAACAATGAGGTCTTGAATCATTTACATAAACTTTCAGTATGGCATTAATAAATTCACATCTGTTGTATGAAAACTATATTAAAAATTATTTTTAAGAAATTAATTAATTAAAAAAAGAGATGTAAGCCTTAATAAAATACTGGGAACAGATATCAATTTGTTTAATCTTTTCTCCAGTCTTGCACATTTAGTTTTGGTATGTGCAATACCAACACCTACACCAAGACTGATTTTGATTAACACTCAAAAACCCTTGGCGACTTCAAATTTCCAACTTTAGCATTTGTCTAAGTATTTTTTTCAACTAAAAATATCTGCTGCTTAGATTAGTGCACTATTTGGCTGTATATTAAAGCTGGAACCACCATTTCAAGTCAAAAATAGAAAGCAATACAGCTGACAATATTTTTAAGATTTTTTAGCTTAATGATTATTTATACAAAGTTACCTCAGCTAATTACTGGCTACCACAGCTAAATAATTCATTCAATGTTACTCGGGTATAAATAGGCATCCACAGATTCCGCCGCTCAATTTATCATCACTATAAAAAAAATTTCAAACATTATCGACATATGATGTTGCGCGCATGGAGTTCATAGCTTACATACATAGTACAAAACAATACTCTATTTTTAGAAAAGTACGAAAATATAAAGTTTTTGGTCAGCAGCTGTTTCGTAAAATATTCGCAAAGTGCCATTGCTCCCAGTACCTATTTAACCCGTAGCAAAACATGGCTGAAGTCAGCCATTTATTACACTGTTAACTTTGATAAATTTAAAGCCGTCATTTCAGAACTAAAAAAAATAAGATAAAATAACTAGAGATAAGAGCGACAAAAAACTTTAATTTTTAATAGATTGCAAGTATATGCTTATATTATAATTAGAGGCAGTTAAGCGAAAGTATACGGATATTTGAAAAAATTCGAGTCTTGTTGAAGAGAAAAGGATTTTTGCTAAAATTTGAAACCATCTAAAGAATTTATTCGCAATCAATTAAAATTATAAACATTATTTCGGATGTTCGCGAATTTACCAATGTTCATTTTCATGTCTCCATCGTAATGTTTAAGAACTGCTCAGCTGTAAAGTGCTCTTTTTCCACTTATAAGACTGTTTAATAGAAAGATACGATATTTTTTGTTCGAAAACCAGGATTTTTATTTCATGTAACTGCAACTAATTAAGCTGCTTGAAACAAAAAAAAATTCAATCACCCTAATATACATAGTTTCATATTGTAACCAAGAACTTTTAACCACATTAATACGGTTAATAAAATTTACTTTTTAATTTAGGGCATTTTGAAAAAACAACAGTTTTAAATGCCTTAAACGCATTTTTGTGCGCAAATATAATTCGATCCTAATTATTACAAACTAAGTAGCAATTTTAAGGCCACACACTGTAAAAGCGTAGCAGCACTTAAGCTTTTTGAAGTAGGTACTGAGATAAGATAACTATAGAATGGAGGAAAAAATATTACTAAAACTAATAATACCCTATTGGAAAAAAAGCCCTTCTTAATTACTTTTAAAAATATGTATATTAAATTGATTTTTTATGAAAAATTTAGTATGTACCAAAATGGTCCATTAACCTATGACTTGTAAGTTTTGTTTTAACCTAACAGCAGGGTCAAGCATAAAGCTATAGAGGAAAAAAGACACCCAAAATATGTTTGGCAAAGTATTTTTTAAACCATTGAAACATCTGACTCCCATACCATAGGAAAGTTCTCCAATTTAACGTAGCAACAACAGTATAGTGCTTTATTTGAGGCAGCAAACATAGTGAAAGGAAAGTGTTTTATTTAGGCAGTATACTGCCCTCAGAAGCTTAAAGGGCGTATCTCAATAAAATTAGTTCCGAGATAATTGAGATAGATGAAATTTTCTTAGGAAATTTTTTATAGGTTTGAGCATTTGGAATAGTTCATTAGATGCGTAATAGCTTAAGCTATCCGATTCCATAAGAATCACGAATATGTATTTTTTTGAGATACGCCCATTTCGCTTCTGAGGTCAGTATAGGCGGCGGTATATTGCACTTCAGCAAAGTCTTTTAAAATTTCCGATTGGGTAATTGTGTACATATGTATGTATGTACATATATAGTATTTACTAAATACTCGCTTCTCTTTGCGTACATGTGTGACTAAATACCGCCAATCATTTGTTTTTATTTTTTTCAATGGAATATGTTTAGTTAATAAAAACAAGTCAATGAGTATAGATTTCAATTAAAAGAGCACAAGTTGTCATTTTTTTCAATAAAATTACTGAGTTTGCTTAAAAATACAAGTTAATTCGTCAATTATTTTGTAAATAGATTGATATAAAAACGATTTTATAGATTTAGATTTAGTCGGTGAGTGCAAGTCGTCGGAGTAACTGCTGCGTAGTGTTTGTGGCAAAATAAAGAGTGTGATATTCATAAGTGTTTTTGTGCTTATCGGAAAAAATCTCGATTTGAGCAAACGCTTCAAAAAATTGCTGTTGCGTGTTCGTTTTTAAGCTGATGATTCTGCAACTATTCAGATTAGATAATTTATTGTTCCGGCGCAGCGTATTGATTGAAGCATTTTTAAAGTTTTAATGAATAAAAATATAGTTATGGCGTCACTGATAAAAAGATTTGCATTTGCAAAAATGTTGCCTAATTTAAATGCACAGTTAACAGGTGTCCCAGTAGCAAGAACAGCAACTGTCACATTAAATTGTTGCTTCATAAGATTCCTCTCATCCAATGTGCCTCTCATCCAAGCTGAGCAAAAACAAGATGCAAAGCAACAACATATCAGCGATATGGCTACAGTAGTGGTAAATATATTGTAACAAACATTTTCAAATAAAGTATCACAATTTCAATTCCAGCAAATTGAGATTTGGATTCGACATTTTCAATTTCTTGTCAAAAGGAATTCATTTGTTTTTCGAATGCATTCCAGGAATAAAAAGTTTTGGAATTAAAAAATTATAATACCTTTCCAAGAAATTAGAAATCGGAATCGACTTTTCCAATTTCAATCGATTACATCTGTCATGATATTGAAAAAGCCAAAGTCCGAATTCCAATAGTTTATTTCTCCGGTGAACCAAAGAGCTCGATAATGGCGCATTTTCGGCCTTTCCGCATCCATTGGTACAAAATTTTTTTTCTCGAAAGCGTTCCCAAAGTATTACACCTTTTCTCATCGATAATTTCGTTAGCTTCGCAATTTTAAAAATTTAACTTAAATTTCGAAAAATAAAAATTTTGCAGCTCTGGTAGCAACCCAAGTTTAATTTTTTTTTTTGATTGACGATATACTCGAAAATTAATAACTTTTCGAATTTTAAGTATTTCCGAAGAGTTCTAGAACATGAGGTTATTTTGAACATGTCTTGTATACATAGTATATTATTTATCAGCATGTTGAACTCTACAACATACCTACTTGTATTTCAAGATAACACAGGTCCATCACGTATAGTTTTTGAGAAAATGGGGGTTGAAACCCCCAAAAAAGGGTTTTTAGTCATTTGAAGCATTAAAACTGAAGTCTGAACTTCGATTCGGTCAGGAAGGTATTTACATTTCCAACGACACGCTTATCATTTCAATCGGATTACTCGTTCCGATGCAAGCTTAATTTAAGTCAGCCCACCTCAAAAAAAAAAAAACAAAAGTAGCGTTATTTTAAAAACGTCACTTAAAATAAAAAATGTGGTGGTTTTTGTGTTAAGGAGGTCCCACTTGACTCGCCCATGTTCCTACATATATATGCCGTTCGCTGTATTCTTCGGCTGTAAACCAGTGTAATCATGTAATAACTTTGAACATGAACAATCACAAAAGATACAGAAAAGGCATTAATAGATAAAAATAATTACTGTTTCTAAAGTTAGGTAATTTTATGTTGTAAAAGTAATTATTTGATTATATATTGAGATACATATGTAATTAAAATGTGCGCCTTTCACAGGCGAGCGCCAATATTACCAGACGCCGTGGTGCAAGATAATGTATGGCGCCCCCGTGTACACACAGTGCTATAGCACTGATTGGAGTGGATGACCGTACGACCTTACATATTAATCAACGAGAGATCAACTTAAAAAAAAAATTAATTCAAAGTAGCGGAACAAAAGAAAATTATCACCGTTATCACCTTAGCCGTGTCCGTCTCTCTGGCTATGTGTCTTTCTGTCTGCGGAAATCACGATTACGGACAACCAAACAGGCTAATTGATTAACATTTGGCACACAAGCCACACCTTCAAACTAGCTTCATGGGATTAAAAATGGAGGTGTTTGTTAAAAACATAAAGCAATTAAAGAAGACCGACGAGTGTTATTGATTTGCTTCGTGCTGGACCACCACCAACCAACCACGAAAACATCGTGGTATGGGTGTAAAAGAGTTTGGAAAATATATTAAGGAATTGAGACTCATTTCCGACTACAATCGAATAACCAGGTCGTAAAAACTTTTCAATATAATACATACATACCGGGAGATAGCCTCATTTAGTTCGATCATGATCGTCTGAACTCAATGCCACCAGTCTGCCGCTCAGTTGGTGGAACAGAGGCACTTAGGACCGAATTGAGTATCTTTGAACAAAATTAATTTCTTAGCTTTAAATGAAATAAATTAGTTAAAACTTGGTACTCTAAAGTTTTTTTTTATTGAAAGAACGAATTTCCAATATGGCCACTTGAACTTGAACACAATCGGAATTTTTCAGTTTTTGTCAATTTACTCGAAAAGTATTTAGAAAAATAAATTATAATCATAATTATAATACATATAGAGAAAAAACTTAAATTTTTGACGAAAAAACTTTTTATGATTAGATTTGAATTCAATTCATTTCATTTATTTATTTAATCAGTTTTAACTTAATGCCAGAAGATAACATATCTTATAAATTAGCATCGAAAATATTTTAAAAATAAATTTTTTACAATAAATTAAGTGATTTTAACTACAGTAAAAATTTAATTCATAATTAAGCCTAAGAAAGAAGATCTTAATTAAGGTGTATAGTGAAGTGATCAAAGACCTACTTTGGAAATTGTGTCGATGACCTAAGTCGAGCGACCAGTTGTTCTAAAGCCGCATTGCAGCAAGAAAGAAAAAGCCTTTCATGATTAAGTTTCCGTTGCAAAACTATGATGTCCTTTTGCAGTATGCTTCGGCAGGAGGTATAGAAATCGCTTCTTGTTTCCAATTTACAGTATGCTTCGACAGGAGGTATAGAAATCGCTTCTTGTTTCCACTTTGGATATTACATAGTTCCTTAAAACAAATCGTATTTTGACTTACCTGGCCTGTGGTATAGAACTTATGCCTTCATTTACTTTGCAAAAGAACTAAAAAATACATTTCATAATGAAATTTTTTGAGTCTTATGTGAAAAGTAATTCAATAGGATTTTCGATTAAAATAAATAAATTTCAGAGCTAAAATGGAGACCCTTTAAGTTTACATTAAAAAAAAAGATAAAAGACGAAATTCTTATGACATTCTCTAATTTAATAGCTTTGTAATTTTATTGAAAAATCCACAAAAATACCTTCGAAATGAACAATTCTGTTAGAAACTTAAAGATTTTTGTTTTTTACTCTGTGCGATTTTTACTGAAAATTGATAATTTAGGAGAAAAATTAAAAAAGGTGAAGTTTTGACCAAAACTGTTCTTCTCGCTAACGCAAAAACTAAAAATCCTAAGCACAAAACATTTCTATTTTTATATAGAATTGCATTTAAAAAACCACAGTTGGCCTCGAATTGACCTTGAAAATTGGTTAGAAATCTTATAATTTCTGCCTAAAGCATTTACAACGATCTTACTTAGTTCTCGAGACATTTGACCACCTGGAAACATTATAATTTTTGCATAATACATTTAACACTACATGTCTTACTTAGCTTTCGAGATATTGGCCTGTGAAAATTTAAATGGATCATAATGCATATATGTAAATATACATATGTTTGTGTACAATTTTAGCTCGTTAAAAATAAGTAATATATTATTTAAATATATATTATTTTTTTCAAAAAAAAAGGAATATACCTACATATATTCATATTCTTTTTTTCACAACACAAGCTGAATTCAACAAAATTAATCGAAGCATCGTTATTATCGGAAAAATAAATTATTTGTGGCAAAATTAACGCGGGCTTAGACCTGTAAGACCAAAGATATGGGTAAATGCCAAAGGACAAGGAATAGTTGTGGCAGCTACAATTTAACAAAATGTTTTCAATTTCAAGAAAGACCCTCATATTGGCATAATAAATATTTCATTTGGCTACGGATAATTTCAAGTTTTAATATGCATATTAAGGAAAGATTTTT
The DNA here is from genome assembly GCA_963662105.1 of Meiosimyza platycephala. Lineage (NCBI taxonomy): Eukaryota > Metazoa > Arthropoda > Insecta > Diptera > Lauxaniidae > Meiosimyza > Meiosimyza platycephala. The sequence continues at coordinate 114,501,068 of OY759208.1, read as the reverse complement.
CTATGTTAATATTGACTTATATAAGCATAAAATTAAAACGAGATTTATTTATATTTACTTGTAGCCAATGAAAAAGGTTACAGCTTCCACAAAGCCGTTGACAGACAAATTTGGCAGACATCACACTTATCTACGGATTTCATTAACGGAACGATGTAACTTACGATGTGAGTATGCATTTAATAGAAACGTTAAAATAATTTCAGATAATTTGTAAAGTTGAACAAAGGCAATTGAAGACATTTTTGAGGGAATTCTAGAAAAAAATACTTGCATCACTGATATCAATAAAAAACATTTTTGTAGCTGTTTTCATTAACTTGCTAATTGTTACTAATTTCTTTTCACGTACTTTTTTGGATATTTTTGTCTTCGTTATCTAACCAATTATCTTTAAGATATTCTTTTTTTGAAGGTGCTTTTGGAAAATCCTGATACCATATTTTAAAATACTTATATAGAAGGTGTAACGCTCACATATGTAAGTTTGTCCGTTTTTCTACAATTCTTGTGTAGTACTACCCAACATTTTTAAATTTGTCAAATCTAAATTATTTAACTACTTTGATAGCTCATACTACGGTATAATGTGCCTTTTTTTACACTTTTATACAAAATTTAGTTTCTAAAGAGACACTAAAACCAACCTTCGGCATTCAGTTCTGCCATACTCGGTCATCTATCATTACATTAAATTTTAGTTCTCACTTAATTTTATTTAAACTTTCTTCCTTAGGTAAATATTGTATGCCTGCTGAGGGTGTGCCCTTACAACAGAAATCAAACCTTCTAACGACAGATGAAATTTATTATCTGACAAAAATATTTGCTGAACAAGGCGTAAGAAAAATACGTTTGACTGGAGGTGAACCAACTATACGTCGAGACATAGTTGAAATAATTGGTAAAATAAGATCATAAGTAACAAAGGCTGCCATTCATATCGAAGCAAGGACTGTTATAACGGTTATGATTGCTAAAAAAATCGTTATCGCTATTTTTTTTTTTTTTTTGTTCAATAACCGAAAGCAAACTTGCTAAAAGCACAAAACTGGGGCTGCGTAGGAGCTTCTTTTAAAATTGATTTTATTACAAACTTCAATATTTGTGCTGGATACATTTTTAATGTGAAATTTATATTGTGCTTGTAAAGTCACCTAAATTTATAGTCCACGATTCTACATACAGTATCTGATGCCACTCAAAAAATGACGAGTGTTTGTTTTAGATTGTCACAATTTCCAATAGAGATCTGGCAGCGCTTGTGCTGTTTATACTCATTTCAGTTCGAAACTACGACACTATAAAAAAAAACCCTTCTGCGAAATTAATGAAGTTAACTTCAATTGAAATTGCAAGGCCTCTGTATTATTCACCAGTCTCTGCTACTAATGTTCGGCTTATTCTTTTAATTTTACAAGATGTAACCAACCATTTAAAACTTTAATTTTCATTTTAGGAAAAATTAAACAAATACCCAAAATTGAAAATGTCGGCATCACAACGAACGGACTTGTCCTAACACGCCTTCTTGTACCTATGCAACGGGCTGGACTCGATTCACTCAACATAAGCTTGGACACGTTGCGTACGTCACGTTTTGGGGAGATAACTCGACGTAAAGGGTGGGAACGAGTCATAGCTGGTATTGATTTAGCCATACAATTAGGTTACAAACCTAAAATCAACTGCGTCCTGATGCGTGATTTCAATGAAGATGAAATATGTGATTTTGTAGAGTTTACACGTGATCGAAATGTTGATATACGATTTATTGAGTATATGCCATTCAGTGGCAACAAATGGGAAACAAATAAGTTATTATCGTATCGGTAAGTTTATTTTTAAAAAGTTAGTATAATGATACATTTGTTGTATTAGTTCCGCTTCAAACTGCATTCACAGAATTATTCTATCACAATTGTGATAAATTAATGTAGTGAAATAAATATATACATATGTACATATGTATGTATGTACTCGTACATTAGGGTGATTATTTTGAAAATTTTGTAGATAAATTTTTTTTGCCTATATTTTCGCCGTTTAATGACAGTGGATGGCACCTCCCATACAACTAAAATACCTAAAACGCTATATCCTGGCACTTAAAGCATACTTTTAGTACTTTTTAGCAAGTGCGTTTTTTCGTAAAATTTCAACAAAATCGGACACAATCCGTGCCTTACGGTTGATTTATAAGCACATTATAAGCCTTCGAGTATTCAGCGTGGCTTTCAAAAAACTGTTTTTTGCAAGTTACTCATAATATACTATATAATAGTGCTGCAATCACCGACTGCATTTGTAAGATTCCCTACTTTTATGCCAAATATTTTATGGGTTTCAATTTCAGTTTTGCTGTATTTCAACGTCTGACACTGAAGAATTAGACTGAACAGTTGGACAGTTTTGTTTTTAATAGTATTGTTTCCACTTTTCAGAGATACTTTGGAAATTATTCGCAAAAAGTGGCCGGAATTTAAAGCATTACCCAATGGTCCAAATGACACATCAAAGGCTTATGCTGTACCAGGTTATCTAGGCCAAATTGGCTTTATCACATCCATGACAGAACATTTTTGTGGTACTTGCAATCGATTGCGGCTGACTGCAGATGGAAATATTAAAGTTTGTTTGTTTGGAAATAAAGAGTTTTCATTGCGTGATGCTATCAGAAGCAATTGTTCCGAAGACGATTTAGTGGCTCTCATTTCTACAGCTGTGAAAAGAAAAAAGAAACAACATGCAGGTGAGCTTAGTTATCTAAGAAAAAATCATTGGAAGATTTTACCAATAATTACTAATAATAATTTTAATTTTTATAGGTATGTTAAATTTATCACAAATGGAAAATCGTCCAATGATTCTTATTGGTGGATAATTTCAATTCTTAAAAATCACACACAAATGCAAACAGTATCAATAAAAGGTTGGATATTTTTAACACATGAGTTAGCCACCACTTAAATTTAAGTTATATAACTCCAAATAAAACTGTTTCTTCATTTTGCAGTTACCAACAAAAAAAAATGTATTCCATCACTTCATCGTCAGTATCAACGGGATATCGAAATAAATAAAAGCGTCTCATCAAATATCATAAATTTCATACTTTACAATACACCACCAGCTCACAAGCTTCCGCATCAAATGCAAAAAAGAAATTTTTGTCATCATTCAGAGAAACTTACGCATGTTGATAAGTACGGCAAGGCAACCATGGTTGATGTATCAGAAAAAGAAGTAACAAATCGGGAAGCAACAGCACGTGCAGTTGTCGATGTTGGCCCACGAATTGCAAAGCTCATAGAAGCTAACTCAATGTCCAAAGGCGATGTTTTAACTGTTGCTCAAATAGCTGGTATTGTCGGTGCAAAACGTACATCTGAATTAATACCACTCTGTCACAATATTCCGCTAAGCTCTGTCAAGGTCAATGCCACACTCGATGGTAATCAAGTATTACTAATTGCCACAGTGCGTTGTTCTGGCCAAACAGGCGTAGAAATGGAGGCTTTGACTGCTGTTGCTGTGGCTGCTCTCACTGTTTACGATATGTGCAAGGCTGTATCCCATGACATAGCTATAAAAGATATACGCCTTTGGAGTAAAGCAGGTGGAAAGCGTGATTTTCAACGAAAAAGCTGAGGACATTAAGACTTAGATAGTTAAATTTGATATCTATTGAATTATTATTTCCTTGAAGAAAATAAATACGCACGCACATGGTAATTCTTAACAGTTTTTGTTAGTTTTCATACATTATGGGGTATATTATTTTGACTTTAAATAAACAAGAACTCAACACAAAAATCTAATAAATTTGTAGATTAATTATGCGCCAGGACGTGATTTTCAGCATATATTTAGTAAACTATGTATTTGGTTTTACTTTATCCTAAAATTTAAGTTAAATAAACTAATTTAAGTTACAGGGGAGCTGCTATAAATAAATTGGATTCATATGATTGCAATTAGTCAATTATCTTACAAGATGTTTACATTTATTTGCTTTGAAATAGAATAAAAATTGTACATTTATTTGCTTTGAAATACAACAAAAATTGTGCTAAGTGTGTCTTAAGAGCTTCCCAGCAAGATCGTGGGTTTAATACGCTTAAAAAAAATATGACTGCAGTCGTAAAGCAGAGTCGAGTAGCTTCTTTTATATGCTAACCTCTGGTTGTGAGTTTAGGCACGTGTTAATGGTATCAGCAGCTCCCCTTGTTCTTAGATGCAAGGGTGCATCAACTACAATGCATAATCTTCGCTGAGTGTTTTAGGTTAAGGCATGCCCAAAGTTGAGCGCCATATTTTCAGAACATCTACCAATAGCCCTTTTTTTTATTTGGTATCTAATTCATATTATTTCCTTTTAATATGTTCCTTCCAGTGTAGATTGATGTCGGGTTCACACCCCAGTATCTTTTGCAAAAATAATAAAATTGGTATTATTTAATTTCAGGCTCCTTTTCTGAGTCCAATTGAATATTTTGTTGATAGCTCATTGTAATTTTTCTATCAATTAATATATTGCCCATAGAACCAACAGCGGTGTGGAGACAAAGATGGTTTTGATAAGAATTTGAAAAGGAAGGTACTCACACAAAGTATGAATACGAATTTTTCATTATATTTCTATTGCACAAAACATGAAAATGTATTCGGAATGCTAATAAAATCGGGAAATTTCAAAAGATGTCAAAAATGTAGGAAAAATTTGAAAAAAGTTGATGTAATCAAAACAGGTTGAAAATGTCAAACAAAAAATTTAATAATTTTGAAAAAGTAGAATGTTGGAAACTGTTGCAAAAGATGATAAAAGTTAAATAAAGTTGCAAAAAAGGTTGTAAAAGACAAAAAAATTTAACCAATTGGAAAAAAAGTTGGCAATGTCGAGGAACGGCTGGAAAGCTCCAAAAATGTTGAAAAAGGTTAAAGAGTCAAAAACAATTGAAATACGTTAAAAAAAGTGAAAATATCGAAAAAGTCGATAAAAGTGATAAAAGTTACATGAGATTGAAAAAAGTTTCATTGTTTTTCTTATTGATGTTTGTCCTATCCATCTTTGTTTAGCCGGAAAGAGTTGAAAAAGTCGAAATCAAATGAAAAAACGTACAGTTGAAAAATTCGATAAATACTGAATAATGTTGAAAAGTTTTATATATTCGGCCAAGAAGCGAAAGGTAGTAATAAATGAGAGCGCGTTTTGCGAACTATCGGTTGTATTGCCGGCAGTAAATTTTCAATGGGTCACTAGTGCCTTCCACACAGCCAGTTTGGGATGTACTGTGAATGTAAAAGTAGCAAAACCCTTAAAAAAAAGGCATAGCTAAGGAATAAGCTGTGGCAATAAGGAATAACAGCTTAAGTCGATCTGTGATGACAAAGCGAAACAGAGTAAATTACATGCTCATACACAAAACTTATGTTGCTTTGTCTTGTTATCACAGATCGACTTAAGCTGTTATTCCTTATTGCCACAGACATATCAATAGTCAGGCACATATTTAAGGGTTACTGCAAAAACAAGGATCTATTTTGACATATTTCGACGTTTTGAGCTTGTATGGGCTTATTGACTTTTTCTGAAAATATGTTCGTATTTTTTTGCTTTGAATTCTTGCATGTAGTGCCCCTAAAATTCGATGAGTTGATATGGAGCCATATTTCTTTTATCTTCCAAATTAATGGCAACAATATGTTCAAAATTATAAATATTGTTGATTTATTAGCATTATTTGGAAAAGATTTAATATTATATATATAGTATTATTTTCATTGCATTGACAATATGTAACTCCCAACAGTGAGGAATAGAAAAATTTTTAAACAATAAGAAATTGTAGGTACAATTGAAAATTTTTAAATATTTCTTATAACCAAATTGTTTATTGAATTTTGGAAGTGAGACCTGCAATTGCCACTTGAATTTATTGTATTTATAAACTAAAATTCTAAAGAAATTCTACTTGATAATTTAATTTTTCTCAAAAAGAACACCTTGCAATTTTACTTAAGTCCCGAACTCAGTTTGACACTAACACATTTCGGTTTTCCGATTTTTTGTCCTCCTCTTCTTTGCTATTTTGTGTTTCGTTGGCCATTTGTTCTCCGCGGATTTTAATGTTATTTTCTTCTTTAAATTTATTTATCTGCTGTCCCTTCTTGGACAGATCTTCAGTTACCATCGTAATGGTCTTTTCAATAAAATCCTTATTTTCTACCAACTGTGGCAGCACCTCTTTTACCGTCCGTTCGCAGAGGACTCCTCCTATCAGGCGGAAACATTTTCGATCCTGATCAACTGTTTTTAGTGTTTCTATCACAGTCCTAAAGAAAAAACCACAAATAAAAATTAATTTTCCTCTCGAATTACTTTTTATTAGAGGTTATGTTATGGGTCTGCTACCCAACAACGACGAGACTTACTTGTGTTCTTTAAGATCCATTTCCAGTGTGTTAAGATTATTAACCAAATTTCTTTGTTCATTTCTGAGCTGTTGAAATTCAGCTACAATCTTTTCCTGCAATTTAGCATCCTTTACTTGTTCGGTGGCCATTGTTCCTTCCAAATATTTCAGCAGATGCCTGATGCAAAATTCTGATAGGTCTGCTGCGATGATTAGTAACCAGCGATGACACCAACCCTAAAACTGACAGTTTCGTTGTTAGCACAATTTTCGATACTCGAAATTATTTGACGTTAAAAGCGCTGCCATTTATTTTATATTCAGTTTCTTTACGTGTGTTTTTCACTTCACTATATGTTTAAAACATTCATATTAAGCATAAACATTTTTCAGATTTTTACATTCTCTTTCAACTTGCCATTTGTTTTCATCGCAGGAAATATTTGACAGCAATTTTATTTCCTTTAACTTAATTCTTTTTTGCTTTGTTAATATTATCATTAAAGCCTAAAAACACTGCAAAAAATAAATTAAAATATGCGAAATAAATGAAAAGTTCATACAGCATGAACCTAGATCGTAAAGGGCAAAGTTTTCAATTCGATTTTTCACGGTTTTCACTTTCTTTATTCTTTTCCAAAATATGGTAATTTGATGTAGCACTTTTTAAATTTTGATTTTTTACTAATTTTTCGTTTTACCGTTTAGATTTTCTTGCCACTTTTTAATTAATTGTGTAATTTGGTGTCGTCCGTCATTCGCCCGTCAATCGCCATCGTCTTCCGGATGCATAATCCGCAGCGCTTTTTCATAGCGTCAAATAGCGGTACTATAAAAACTGCAAGAATGGAGACTGTAAACCCACCCACAGATTTTACAAATCTCTCTCTGTAAACCCAGTTTTTTTGTGCTTTTTTTTGAAGCTTTTTTTTTCCAGCTCTGTAAACCCAGTTTTTTGTGCTTTTTTTTGAAGAAGAAGCACGCTATTTTGTTTTTTCATTGGAATAAATAAATTTTTTTGATTTTCGGTCAAAAAGGGGGTAAATATGCAAAAATTTGGAACAAACGATACACTATTTTAAGGGGAATAAAATAAGGTTTCTTAGGAAGCTAAAAAAGTTATAGGTTATCTACACATTTTTTGGAAAAAATAACGGTTTTTTAAAAAAAAATTGGTCAAAATTTCAGAAAAATCGTAATATCTCCAAATTTATGGGTTAAATTTCTTAGGCTTGCTTACCATTATTATAGGCCATTAAATTATCTTTCTTTGGACACCCATATTTTTGACATCCATGCAGCGGTTCCGAACTTATAATAATTTTTCCAAAAGCTATAGCCGCAACTTCCGATGGCTATATCTCCGAAACCAGATCCGAGCGACACTTTTTTTTTCATACTTTTTATTTATTTTTAACCCCCTTTTACCCCTAAAAAAAAAAAAAAAATTGGAGAATTTAAACAATCACCTAAAAACACTGCAAAAAATAAATTAAAATATGCGAAATAAATGAAAAGCTCATACAGCATGAGACGCAAAGTGCTTTCAAGTAAGAGCGGCATCGTCCACAGCAATAATCTCTCAGTTCTTGAAGTTTTGACAGATGTTGCTGCAGCTGTTTTTATTCTGTTCTACAGCGCGTTTCACTGCTGACCCAATTGTGTTTCAAGTATTACGAATAAAGATGAATTAAAATATGTATCAGTTCAAACGAGACGATAGTTCCTAGCAAGTCTTTCAAATTCCACAGAACTGTATGAAAATTTCCGAGGATCTTATGTCAATTACTGCTTCTACTGAATTGGGACTGAGCAATCCCAACGATCACCCGCTGTCAAAATTATTTTACACTTGAATCATGTGTGTTATAATTTTGACAACGGGTGATCGTCGACGATTTCCCGACACCGTTTCTAATTTGTTTACAATATTACAGATTTTATGAATATACCACCCTGTTCAATGCAGGCAATTGACAGTCGATTTCTCGCTGCTTCAAATGTCATATGGTCTTTTATTTCTACGTTTGTGTGTCAGGTTAATAGTGGCAGTGATTATCGTTGTTGTTTTATCTAAATTTGCACCTCACGATAAAACCACAACCAATATTTTACAGCTCCTCCTGCAAAAAAGGAAACAAAGAAAAACATGTTGCAAAATATAATTGACTTCTGCAACTATTGGTGGTTTCGATACCTAATGGTCACGGAGCTCTATATGGTAGAAAAATGGGAGCGCATTACAATACGTAAGCATAAATGCGACGCTATATTCCAATTAGTAGGCATAAATATATAAATTTATTTTACTTAATTTTCGCAGATGTACTCTTTGCTGTACTCTTTTGCCTTTTCTGGTATTTTAACTATTCCGTATTGTTGTCATTTACTGGAAGTTTACTGGGCATCACACCCATTTCTAACATGGTAGAACATCAGACTGCAACTAAAATTTAACTGAGCAAAATCGCATATTTTTTAAGACAAAAAGTTTCTTCATAAAAATGTATTATTGAATTTTTTGTATTGCACAATTGTATTACAAAGCATTAGTGTTTTGAAAAATTTTAAATACGTTTTAAGTTTGTTATAGATTTCCTTAACTTTTCGATAAGGCAGACAAAAATATATATACATGTGTCTTGTAATCTCTCATAGATAATTTAAATGGCTATTGAGCATAGAAGAAAAATTTAACCCACCTGCTAGACGGTGCGTGAATCATATAGTCTACATTTTATACACAATAAAAGATAAGTACGCGAAAAATCAAACGGTAAAGATTGCTTTTTGCTAAGTAAAATTGTAAAAAAAGTGAACAAACTAAATTCTAATAAATAAATAATTTAAAATAAACAAATTGCACTACTTTATTTTAAATGATTCCATTGGCTGTATATTTGTTTAGAAATCATCAATGGAACAAACAACACAAAATATTGATGTAAAATGGGTATATAATTTTAAAATTGCCTTACACTTTGTTTTGTGTTAATCCAAGTTCCGTATTTTAACTATATAATTTAGTTTTGTATCACAATATTTTGTAGGAGACCCAGTTAAGGAGCGGATTAAATCTCAATCGAATTAAGTATATTCAAATCATTTTATAAATTAAAATTGCAGACAAATTGCGTGCAGGTGTCTTAAGCTTAAACCAATTCCTTAAATAAAAGAGAAAAAGTCATTAGTTACAAAGTAATATGCAGAGTCCTAGTCGAATTTTCTAAAAGCCGACATAAACATGCATATGTTATGTTAATAAGATTTTGCATTAATTTTTTTTATTTTGTTTTATTTGTTGGTGCGACACTGCGCAATTTTATTATTAATTTTATTTTGCATTAGTTCCTCATTAAATAATGGTTAGAGTGCGAAAAATTTTATATAATTCAGTATTTTCGACTCTATAGAATATAAAAATATATTCTTGTACAGCTACAAACTAACGTATCATTATTTTGTATTTTTTCATATATATAGAAAATACAAACATTTAAATTACTTTTTATTTACAAAAAAATTACTTTTTATGTTCGCGCTTATGAACTTTCGTTATTTTCAGCCAAATATACCAACTTTGGATCCTCGCCTAGTTCCAAACGTCCATAGCGTGCTATTATCGGTCTATTTACCACTTGTGATCGCAACAGTTTACGCTTAGCTTTACTGTGTGTCAACATATGTGACTTTAAATTTGTCGATTGTGCAAAGCATTTAGAGCAACCATCGATGGGACAATGATAGGGGCGATCACCGGTATGAATTCGCACGTGAGTGCGTAAATTAAAATCGAGGGAAAAACGTTTGCCACATCCTTCAAAAGTGCATTCGAATGGTTTTTCTCCGGTGTGCACAAGTTGATGTCGCTTCAATTTCGAACTTTCCACAAACGATTTACCACACTCAGCGCAAACATGGCCGCGCGGCCCATGCGTATGCATATGCTTGCGCATGGCTGAATGATTCCGAAATACTTTTTGGCAATTGCGTTGTGGGCATCGAAATTTCGCGTCTGGTGGCGATGTTGAATTTGAACTCGCAGGGAAAACTTGTATTGCAAGAGCATTAGAATTGTTTCCAAGTTGCATTGCTGCTGAAGCTGACGTCGGCAGTGGCGTACGTTTTTGTGGCTGCGTTTGTATTTTCAGACGTACATTTGAAGAGGTGGCAGCGGATGCAGAGGTAGTTGTCGCTGTCGTACTAACCGCACTCTGCAACAAAATTTTCGGCGTGGACGGAGAATAGGAAATAATCAATTGATTTTCAATATCTTCGTCGTTATCGTAAATAAATTTTTCAATATTTTCCTGTCCCTGATCCTCCCCGTCTTGTTCCTGTTCTTCTTCTTCCTCCTGTGTAACAATATCAAGTGAAGCAACATCATTTTGTAGAAATTCTTCCACATTGTCTACTTCATAAAACGACGCAGTTTCAACTTCTTCTTCTACAGTGCCAGTGAATGGATCTGGCAGCAAATACTCCATGCAGCCATCATCTATTACAAGTTTATCAATATTTGAGTCAGAATCTTCACCTTCCTCTTTTATGCAATTGTTTTGGAATTCCTCATCATCTGAGGTTACAGCAGACCAGAGCGTCACATTGAATTCCTGCTGCGTGAGACGAATTGGTACTTTGGTTTGCTTCCAACGTTGTTTACGCTGTTGCCGTTCTGTTGACTTTGAACAACCATCAACGATTTCAGCTTGTGTAGTTTGTACAGATTCCATATTTTCTACTGTTTCTACTACCTCCTCCTTAATGGGCATGCATTCTCTGACGTTTTCAACGTGTTCCATTTTTACATCATTCAAGTATATAGCCTTGGGCACATCTTCTATATGCGTGCTAGTTAAAAGCGTTTCTTCAATAGGTAATTCAGGCACGTATTTTACATACATATTTGAATTAGATGAATCTTCACTTAAATGTTGCATTATCACTTGCGGTGGCAACGTTTCCGCTTCAGCCAAGCCTGGAAACGAGTTGTCATCAGTTACTGCATAGTATTGCACACTGTCGCCGGAAATAAAAAACTCTCCAGGGTCAATAACTATATTTCCCTCCTCATCACGTTCATCTATGATTTCTTCGATTAGAAAACTATCAGGTCCAGTGCCGTTAACAGTTTCATCAAGTACATCTGTGACAAAAGGCTGATGCTCCACAATAGTTGCACCAGACGTAGCTAATATAGGGTGGGGGTGAAGATGGTGCGTAAAATAAAGCGGCGGTGATGTTGTTGCACTGCCACCACCACTGTGCACTGCAGCTGAAGCCAATGAAAGATTATTGACTATTGACGCCGTTGCAGCACTGAGTTGATAATTTTGACTTGCCATTACTTCCCTGCATTTGGTATAAAAACAAAAAAAAATTATAATTTCACTCCAATTTTTATTGTATATGCATATACTTACCCACATAAACTTTTTATCTGATATTAAAAAATCGCGTAGATTTTTCTGTCAATAGCTGTCTGCAGCGACGTTAGCTGTGGCAACGTGCCTGCGTACTTTTGTGCAGCTTTTTAATTTTTTATCCAAACTTTTTTATTTAAAATCACTTTATTTTAACACGTTAGTAATTTATTTGTTTTGTTTATTATTGTTTTTATTTAAATATTTTCAAATAAGCCGGTTAATATGGCGGAAATATTTTCCAAAATGGCTCAAATTCAGTTCCTCACTGGCAGCAAATATAGTGTACATTTGACAGTTGCGCTGTCATTTTTCTGATCCGCTAGAAAAGTTAGCTCTGTTTGATTTGCATAATATACGCACAGTGGATTTTTTTTGTAGGTTGCAGTTTATTTTTGACAATTTCTGGTAAACAAAAAAAGTTCGCAATTCAAAATTGCCGTTGCCGAAAAAAGTCTAACATCTAGGGTTATCAAATTTTTACAAGACAAAATCAGTACTTACATATATTCAAAACCAAAGATCAGTGCAAATCAATACAAAATTTTTAACCTCATCCATAAAAACAAAACAAACACAGAAGTTTTCGGATTCCACAAGAACCTAGAAAAATAACATATTTTTCACATTACAAAAACTTCTTTCAATCTTTTCAACATGCTCCATATTTATTCGACTTTATCAGTCTATTCCAACTATTTCACAAAACACATTTTACATTAGCACATTTGACAGCTGGTATCAGGGTTACTTCTACGTTTTTGACGTTTATGCACAATTTTCTACTAGAGTTAAGTTCTCTAACTAGTTAAAAAACAATGGTAGATATAACTCGGTTAGACGCTACTACTCTGTTTAAGAAAGTTATGCAATTCACAGATCAGAAATTACCATGTTGTAATTTTACAATATTTTGCGAGGTGGTAACTTGTGTTGTTATTGTTTTCTATATCAATGCAAATTACCACTAGTCGATAAATTTACACATGCCCTTACGCATGTATTTTGAAAGTTGTACATACTTGTTTATTTTGGTGAGAGGATCATATGGGAAAAGAGAGTGAAAAAAACCAAAATTTGTAAGCAATAAATTGTTGCTATGTTGGTGAAAGAATCTTATGGGAAAAGAGAGTGACAAAAACATTATTTGTAAACAATAAATTTTTGAACTCCCAGTTGTATGATTTGACAAATTGTAATTTTGTCACGTTACAATTTTTCTATGAACAGTGATTTGATTGTGGGTTAACTCTACCCGTGTAGTATATAACTGCATAGAAACGTAGCATAAACATAGCAATAGACTCTCTATGGTGACAATCAAGAATGATAGAATACAATATCATATTAACATATTACATACATCATTGCACACCATCAGTAATACTAATCGTGATAGAATCAAATTTTGACTCATTTTTGTATGGACGCGGGACCACTTTGTACCAACCCAAGGATTACATACAATTTGTTTAAAGTAATGTTGACATGCGTTGTATTGATTTACTTAGGAAATTAGGTGGTGGATTCCATATGAAAAATTGGTCCTATATGATCTTTCTTATTTTTTTTAAATGCTTATTTTATTGTTTCACTTAAAAAAAATATTCACAGTTTAAAAATATTATTACAGTCTTTTTAAAAGTAAAACTTCTGGTAAATAAATATGTTTTAGTTTTTCTTCTACTATGTGTTCATGCTTATCCTTAAGAACCGGTGCTTCTACCTTAAAATCGGCTTTAACAAAACGTATTCCTTTACGGTCCTCAGTAATAGACAAATTATATTGTTTAGCATCAAAAAATAGATCATTTTCGCTCACATAATTTAAAAGATGACAAAGAAAGTTTTTAGGTACTGATAGTTTGCTGTTATTGTAAGCATCTGCGAACATTTCATAAAGTTGGCTGGAATTTAAAAATAATGGTGTTAGTTAATATACAAATTTTAAATGTAGACGAAGATCTTGTACTACGACCTGATTTTTTTTTTTCAAATTGAAATTTTTTTTAAGAGATGAAACCAAAAAGTTCTAGTTACGTGTTTCTGTAAAATACGTTCAACTGAATATTGTGCAAAATAATAAATACCTATAATGAAATTTTGTTTTTTTTTCGAGAGAAACATACAATTTTTAACAAAATTTTTAGCAGAAAAATAAATGCCTATCATTTCATAAAACGCGTTTCTCAAAGTTTAATCTTTTGACACCGATAACTACTTCTACCCCTATTTATTATTAAAATCATTTATTCATACCGTCTTAAGCGTTGTAATTTAATAGAAGCTATTGCACACAAAATATGTGGGAGGTTTTTTATTCCAGCAAGTACTCGATAAATATTTCCTTGAAAGTAGCTAAGAGCTATTGAATAAGCTTCTTTAAATTGCGAATCTGTTCTGGAAATGTGTAATTATACAGTTTCAAATTTAACAATTAAATCATATTATGTACTACCTTATATCCACGGGCAGTTGTATACATCTTTGAAGTGCCTCAATTGAACCTAAATTAAACATCTGATATAGCGCTTCAATGAAACATCGATCTCTTGTATTTTTAATGCTTTGTGTACGCTGATTGTCTTGTATAGTTTGATCGTAACAGCACAAAACTCGTTTTAGACATTCTTGTAAGTGTTGATCACAAATTTTTGTGTCAAAATTACCAATGGCCTCCTCACATAAACTATAAAAAAGTAATCATTTTTAATTAATCAATAAACCATATACCATAAAAAGCTTACCGATACCGACTATATGCCAAAAACATAATAATGGGCTCTAATAATTGAATAGTCTGTTTTGCATTATAATTTTGCATAACCATTTCCTGTCGCACTGCACGCAACCGATCGAATATAAAATCATAAACATAATTGAAGGGTTTTCTCTTGTCCATTAGTATGCTGCTGATTAAAAATGTATGTAATACCAAAGGCTGACAAACATAAAAGATCAATCCACTGGAAAATTCATTTATGGGAAAGATCAGAGCCGTTTCTCTGACAAATCACATACAATTTTGGAGAAAAATTTTGAGCGGTGGATTTTTTGAGCTAAAACCAGAGACAATAAATTTAGGAGACTTACAATCTCAATAATAATGTTCACTCCTCAAATTACGTTAATTTTTTGTGAAACTTTGATTGGGAGGGAAATTAGGAAGTTTTTAAAATGTAGCTGTCTCTATTTATGTTTGAACTGAAATCTAATAAATATATTGGAGAGTTAAATCTTCAAATTAACCGAAAGCAACTACATTTTAGAGACTTCCTCTATGAATTCATTTTACGAACAGAAACAACTATATTTTTGAAACTTTCCAATCTCAAAAATAGATTTGAGTAAAATGTTCAGTACGATGAGGAAAGTTAGCCACCGTTCCCATTTGTCAATTCACATACATTTTTTGAGTAAGCCTTTTAGGGAGTTGCTGATGTATCTGCAGAAAGAATTTATGAGAAGAAAATGAGAAGTCTCTAAAATGTAGTTGTCTTTGCTGATGTTTCCGCGGAATAAATTTCCATATATTTCTTGAATTGAGTTTTGAGTGGGAGGCTAACGATACCGCGGATAAGTTTCTAAAGGTAATTGCGAAGGCTTTAGAATGTCGTTGTCGCTGACCGTAACAAAGAAAACTTGGTCCTAATTTCAGTAAGAAAGTCTCCCGCGGAAATATCAACATCCAACCCTTTGTTTTTAACATCAAAATATTGATATAAAAAGGTATGATGTCGTTATCGAAAGTAAACTTAAACAGAAACTGTAGTCTCTAAAATATAGTTGTCTCTGACATTGACATACTCTTTTAACAGATACTCCACCGTACGCTTCAGACAACGTTCGGTTCGCAAATCTTTAGCCTTAGGACTCTTTACTCCAGCTGCTGACCTCGAAAACGACTTAACTAACGTTCCAGGTATATTTTTTTGTCCATTCTTAAGCTCAAAGAAGTGTAGAAGGTGTTCTTTGACCCGTCTGTAAATTTTAATCATTTAGTACATTCACTAGTATAACAATCAAATTTAGTACAAATTTAAACATATTAATTTACTTAAGTTTTTTAACCACTCATTAAACCTTACAATGCGATTTCACTTTCAGGACACAAATCCTCGCAGGTACCACGCACAAAATTGGCCATATTTGTTGATCAATACGCAAACAGCTGGAGTGTTCCTATTTTCAATAGACAATTGTTTTGTAAATTCAACGTTTAAAATAATAATGTCATTCCATTGACATTAGTGTTTCGGAAATACTAAAGCAACTGACATCGTTTAGTGTGTCATGATTTATATTCTAATAAGTCTAGAGAAAAGTTGGGTCGCAGTTCATCTTGTGATATAATTTCTAAACTATGTATTTTGAGTTATCAACAGAAATAAACAACATTTTCGTCGTGGTTTATATTAAAATATGGGAGCACACTTAAAAATAAAATTGAGCTGATACAAAAATCACATTGGCATTCCGCTATAAATCATTTATTCTACTTCTGTATCAGGGTGCAGATTCAAAGTATTAAAATGGCTTTTTCTGATACACGTTTCCAACTTAAGACATTCGGTCTGTAAATTTAAGATTTTTCTTTGAAATTATGAAAACAAAAGTGCTTTACCATTATAGTAAAGTCCACCCATGCCTTTCGGCGTATTAAGTTGTTGCTTAGAACTTGATTCCATTTTTCCGCGTATGTACTTCGATCCAAAGTTATATAGGAATAACACTGTGTGACGAAAAATAAATAAAATGAAATGTCAAAAGAAAAGAGCAAACAGAAAATTCTGAGTACAAGAAAGTCTGTACCTGTTCACTTCCTATAGTGCCTTCGTGGAGGAATTAAAAAAAAAGTAATATTTCCGAGTGTAAATTGGGAATAACATGTCATCAATAATTTCCTAATTTCAAGTTTTGCGGGAAGCGGCAGCCATGAAACTTCAAAAAATAACTCTTACTTTTGTTGACAGTCAGCTGTTTTTTAAAAAGTTTCCTGTATGATTTTAGAAATTTTTGTTTGGGTAATTTTCCAAAAACTATGCCATGAAATTAAATGAATTTTTAATAATTTCAAAATCATCGTGGTCGTTGTTGTGAGTAAAGTGCCAACTAAATTTTATTAATCCATAAAGTAAGTGAAGTACATTTCACCCTTATGTTCCCTTATATAATTTATGTATCAACTTAACGATTTCACAATTTTGTCATTAAAGAAATGTTCCTGAAGGGCTTAAATGGCTATAGAATACAACTTAATGGAACCCTCAATTGTAATGTTGTTGGTTGGATTATGCCACGTAGAATAAGCACTGAACTTACAACAGCACTTCGTCCGTTTTACTTCGCCGTACATCCGGATCTTTTCGGTCAACATCCAATGCAACGCACAGTCAATGAGAATTCGTTAAAACAGCTCAGTTCACATATGCAATCATTATACGAACGTAAATACCATGTCCTCCATGAGACTAAAGTCTTACAATTTTATATACGCGATTCAAATGCAACGTCCCGTGATTCTTTTAAGCTTATACAAATTACACTCGATAATCAAATACGAGAACCAAAAACATTGATTCAAAAGCTTTTGGAAATGTGCAATTTACCGACTGAGTATATTAAAAATGTTAAGACTACATTGGTTTCTAGTACATATAATGATGTGTCATCTTCAGCTTCAACGACAGGACATGGCAGTGGTGCTGGCTTTAAGGCAGGAGGAGACTATACTTACGGTTCTGATTTTGCTGGATTTGAGCAAAATTATTATCAGGTACGTGCTGTTATAAGTAATAAGCTTTTCAACATGTGTATTAGCATCAGGAGTAGGATTATTGTTCCGTAAAAAACTGCTTTCAAAAATTAATGTTTGTTTTAGGTAAAAAAGGAAAATAGAACAACGCTTGAAGAATGGATATTATCAAATGCCAAATTGGCGCGGTCTCGTGCAGATGATTTGATTGGCCTACAAGAAGAAGTTTCTAAACTACATAAAACTGTAGTAAAGCAGCTTGAACTGTTAGACGCTCGTTACGATTGTGGTTGGAACTTTGAACATTACAGAGGATGCTTGAAAACATTGGAGCGTCTCGCAAATTTACATAAGAAGCATATGGGCGTACTTAAAGGACGTATTGTTGTATTTGCGCCCTTCACAGGAGTGAGTCTTGAGGGACATGTTATGCTTTTCACAGGTGATGTGCTTAACAACTGGATCGACTTCATTAAAAACATTCCACAGCATGATGAATTTTTAAAGAAAATACCGTTTTATGAAAATACTCTGTCGCAAGTTTTACGTAAAATAAAAATAGGTCGACGTAAATTTATGCCCAAGCAACAAGCTAAAGATTATGCTGCACACTTAATGAAGGTGACAACAACATTAGGAGATTATTTAACAGTCAATAAATTTCCAAAAACATGGCCATCTTCATTGAGTGATTACGAAATTGTTATAGAGTCAGAGGCTGGTCCTCTAATGGTCAATCCAACAGGACAGTTAATAGCACCTTCAACTTGTCCGGGATTCATGTTAATAGATTTTATAACTACAAATTTGAATTTGGCTAAAGAACGTACGGAAAAATACCAACTACAAAAGTATATAGAAAAGGAACTAGTAGAACGTTGTATTAAAGAGTTGAAGTTGAAAACTCTAACGAAAGATGATTCTGTAACGCCAGATAAAATGATTGAAACATTAAATAAGTTGTTAGAATTAGAACTGATAGAATTATGTGATATAAACTTACATATAACAAATTATTATTCAGTTTTGACCGATGGTATCGTATGTATTCCCTGGGATTTTATGTCTAGATAACATTTTTTCTACGAATCGGTAATAAGCTTAAATTGTAGATATAAATTCTTGTTTAATTGTTTATAGATTTCTTAATTTGATTATGATGTGTTGGCTGCTTTTCATTTCGATTTTATAGTCAAAAATGAAACCCATCTACTCGTCAATTATGTTATTAAAAAAATGTTATGTTCCTCAATGTTAATAACTAATTTAGATCTAAATAATAATAAAGATTTATTTAATAATTCTTGCATATTTATGTATTTTATATTTGTAAGTTTTTGTATAAAGTGCCCGATATTAAATTAGAAGCCACTAATTGTGAATAAACAAATAAAACTCTTTACTTAATAGTTACTTGCTAAAACGAACTTCACATAAGAAAAAACTTGAAGCGAATCGGGCAATACATACAAATATGAACATGTGAACAAAAAACTGATGCCATCACAACGTAGTCTTATGGAGTTGTTGTTTCAAAACTAAAAATGTTTTCTTAAGACATCAACGCAAATATCGTCGATGACGCGCAAAATTTTTTGTAATAGAAACCAAACAAATTTTACATTGGATAGCTTAAATTGTGTTATTGTTATGATGAAAGTTTTAGAAATATTTCGCAACTGTGCCACAATCCTCGATAAACCATTGACATTCTTGCTGGTACTCCACATAACTTGCAACATTTCTTGTGTAAACATGTTGTTCGCCTCCATTCCAAGCCTCACTGTTGCCACCACAAAGATATATCCGTGACGTTGGATCCATGAAAAAAGCATAATCACCATTGAAGTTTACATGCCAATATGAAGCACCATGCTTGCTATAAATATTTTTGGTGAAAACTGTGCTCGATGAAAATGACGTTGATACATTGCCAGTTGTATTGCTGCCTTCAAGTCGTATATAACGATTAGCCCAGTAAATGCTGCGGAAAGCAAATAATCCAGCATCATTGCGATCTACCAAGAATGCAGCCTGCTGCAACTGTTTTGCGTTAGTGCACATCAAATATGTCTGAGGGCATTCGTACAAATATTTAGTTGGATTGGTTGCATTACGGATACATAATTTGGTGGCACTGTATAGATTTCTCATAGACTGAGGTAAATAATTGTTAACGCGTATCCGCCATTCTGGCGTTAACTTGCCAAAACCATCTTCATTGACTAATTCCTTTAAATTGTCGATTAACGTTGTTTTAACTTTAATCCTAGTGGAGTTACGTAAACGTTCTAGCAGTTGCAGATTGGCAATAACTTTTTGTTTTATATTAATAGAAAAGTTACTCACGACAAGCGATAATTGTTCCAGTGTCACAAGCCCTTCAACAGCATCGTAGATTTTATCTAAAGTCTCTACAAAAATGGTATCTTGTAATTCATTGAGACGTTGTAAGACAATTTTCAAAGTTGTATTCTGCAAATTATTTGGTATATAAGCGGCTGCTTGCAGTATTTGAGAACTACGGGTTGTAAGCGCATTGCGCAATTCCAGTTTAATTTGTTCGATTTGATTTAGTTGTGCTTGTGTGTACGTTAACGCAAGGGTAGTTGGCAGCGTCATCTCCAACTGCTGATACAATGTGATCAATTCAAATGGATTGTAGATTTTTTTACTTGACTGCAAATTCTTCCAAAGTACTGTGAAAATTTTGATTCTTGCATTTAAGTCTTTAGTTAGTTCTGCAAGTTCCAAAAGTAAATACTTATTGCTCCATTGACCG
The DNA here is from genome assembly GCA_963662105.1 of Meiosimyza platycephala. Classification (NCBI taxonomy): domain Eukaryota; kingdom Metazoa; phylum Arthropoda; class Insecta; order Diptera; family Lauxaniidae; genus Meiosimyza; species Meiosimyza platycephala. The sequence goes on along the minus strand of OY759208.1, from coordinate 114,480,692 downwards.
TTTAAAACTTCTGAGAGCACATTTTCCAAATCTCGTTCCGCTTCAATGCTTCGCTGTGTTGTTGGTATCCGTAATATGTCATCATAGGGAGATTTTTGTCCTTTTAAAAAATCCAGCACAAAGTGAATTTCTACACCAGTCGAATTCTTAGCCTTGTAGTAGTGCTTTTCATTACTGATCAATTCACTATTGTTGGAAAATTCTATTTGATAACTGACTCTTATGAGTAATAGGATAACTGAGTACTGAAAAATTACCCTCAGTCCTTTTGCCATAATACAGCAGCGAGATGCTTCAATCGTTATGGTACAACTTGCACTGACACTGCACCTTCGCTTATTCCGGTGTCGCTTTTAAAGCCAAAACTTTATTAAGATGCTGTAATATAATTTGGCTTATCTGCATTATTTTTCATTGCATTTAGTAAACAAGCAGATTCTAATATGTTGTTTTCCATCGTTTATAATAAAAGTAAACATATTTTTTTTGCGGAAAACTTTGAAGTTGTATTGAATTGAATATTTTAATGTTTGCGTATATTTTTTGCTTGTTTAGCGCAAAATTAATAAAGTTTTATTCATAGTTTTTCAAGATACCGAAAAATTGGTTAAGTCTATTGAGCTGTAGACAGAATTCTGTCTTTCTGTGTTTCTTCAGATGTAGATTTTTTTTGTGCTTTCCAATTCTCCAGAAAGTGTTTAAGCGGCTTTGTTTTGTGAATCTTCATCAGACTCAATTATTCTTTTATAAGTACATATATGGAATTATACAGTCGCATGAACGTATAAGAATCATGGATGAAATTTTCATGAACGATAGCGTATAAGATTTATGGATGAAATTTTCATGAAAGATAGTATTAAATTCATCAAAATTAAGATGAAGATAAATTAAAGAGGTTACTTAAAACAGTTTTTCGTTATTATCTCGTTTTCTTTTGACCAAGCAGAAGACCAATCTGAACAAAAGTTACATATAAGATAATTTCTTATAGAGAAGGTAGGGACATTATTGTAAGCTCAACCGTTTAATTTTAATTTTGTCGGACAATAAGTAGAAAGTGAGATAAAAGTATATTAATGGTTTTTGTGACATTCGACTTTTCATATCTTGAATAGTGGCAGGTCATAACACATTCAAGTTAATTTTGATGAATATAATACTATTTTTCCTGGAAAAATTTTCATAAGTGAGTCTTATACATGCCACTTTTATACAAGCGCCTTTTGAACTATTAACGCGTTTTTGATTAATAGACCTCCAATACCCAAAAAAAAATATTTGAAAGCACAAAGTGTATTTTATTTTTTTTTTTCTTGAAAGCTGTCGCATCTACAATTGTCCATGAATGTATTCAAATTTTGTTGCTAACCATATTCAAATGTTATTTTAATAACCTTTGAATACATTCTCATAGCTAACATTGAAAGATATATCGATACAGATGTTTCAAATTAATATTGATATCTTAGAGTCAATTATTTTTCTTAGTGTTTTTTCTACAAAAGCTAAAATACCGGTATGAAATTTCCTTTTATCTGAACAGTAGCGAAATATATCTGAGATGCGACTTTTGCATAGTGTGTTTCATTTTAACAAAACCTCGTGACGATTATTTTTTATTATGTGGAGCAAATTGTGTAAAATATTAAGATTTTTGAACACTATCCTTAGGCTTGACAAGCTCCCTCATGTTAAGTCTCGAAAAAAACGGAACTTTTTAAATTACGAAAACCTTTCACCGTCACCTGTAAAGATAAATTAGTTCTATAACACTAATTTACATAAAAAAATAACTGGTTTCTCATATACTTTTTTCTTTGTATCTTGGGGCGTAGATTCCAAAAAAGCTAACAATTTTTTTTTTTTATAAGAATCGTCTTCGAGATATCCTCAAAAAAAAAACACGTTTTTCAGCACATTTTTCATTTATTTGGTTATATTTCTATTAATTTATTTTCGACTTAAATCAGTTGCACATTGTTCAAAAGGTAATGTTATCTTCTTTCTAACGATTTGCTGTAAATGAGAATCGGATAAGATGGAGTTACAAGCGATCAAAGTTCAAAAAATTGGTATTTTTGGTCTTTTTAAAAGTCACAAAATTTCAGTTGCTCCGTTTAAATCCAAAATCTTTTTAAATTTTTAAGATTCATTCTTTGAAATACTCAACTACTTTGTAGGAGTTATCATTTATACGTAAAGTATCTTTAAAGTATGTATGTATGTATGTACTATTTGTATAAAGATGGATAGAAACTGCTGTTAATAAAAACGAGTTTCAATAAGAACTTAAGTTGTGTTTTTCAACCCCCCTCCCCCCCACCTTTTGAGCCCATTTAAGTCCTTAAAGAGCTGGTATTCATTTTCTACCTCAAAAAATAATTAAGAATTAACTTTAGTCTTTATTCCCTACTTCAAAAAACCGATTCAATTATATTGTAAATCATATAGAAAGTGTAGGTGAAACCTGCACAAATATATAAAAACAAATGCAACAAGTGCTGGATTGATTTCGTAGTAAATAAATAAATTTTAGTGCAAATACTTATCATTTTTTAATTTTGTTGCATTTGACTTAAGCCCCACTTTGAACCCATTTTCGAATCCTGAAATTCCCGATTTGATAAAATTTTCATTTGGCAGAGCTGATTCTATGGTTAAGGCTGCAAATCCAAAAGTCAAAACTCATTTTTTGTACTGGAACATATAATTTAATGTAATATCTTACTTTAAAAAATTACAATAAGATTTTAAAATAACTTTTCTTTGTTTAATTTGTATGAAAAAATGCAAAGATTAATTTTAGTGTTAAACATTAAGAAGCTAACTTTAACAATGTATTTATTGATTGGCCAACGTATATCTCAACAAAATCAATGAATTTAAAAAATTTTAATTCTACAATCATTTTTTTTTTTTTTTCTTATTATTTTTTAACTTTGAATTAGAAGGGTCTTGCGTTTTAATAAAAAATGAAGTGTACATAATATTGCAAAGCTTCTGCTATTATTTCTGTATATTATTTTTTACTTTAGAAAAGCTTGACTTAAGTTTTGTTTAACATATGTATATGTATATATAAAAAAAAAATTAAAAAATAACAATGTGTAAGTAAATATATATTATAATAGATAAGTGTTAATAGAAAAAATACTTGCGTAATAAATAATTTTGCTTTACCAAAATCAAAAAAAAAGTTTGCATGATTTCAACAAAGAATTTACGTGTATGGGTGTGGTTGTTGTGTTTTTCTTTTATTGGTTAACTTATTGTGGTGGTGTTTGGCTCGACCTACGCTTGTCTTTTTCTTTTTCCTTTTCTTTGTCACCCTTGCGCCCAAATATTCTGAACATGCCACTGCGTCGGTCCTCTTTGTTTTTACTACCTTTAACGCCGGATATAGAAGAAATTGATTGTGCTTCACTTTCACTTGAACTCTCAGCAGAGGCACGCGAAAAATTAATTGAGTCAGGCTGTAATGAAACGGGGCGAATGGCTTCAAATCGAGTATTGCCCCAACCTGAAAATATAGAATAAATGTTGTAAAAAACAATTTTAAAAGTTAAAAAAAAAACCAGAAAAATACTATAAACCAAGCAGGATATAAGATTGAAAACTACACGGTGTTAACTACAGGGTAACTTGGGTAAATATATTATTATAATTAGTTAAACGAATTGTATAAAAATCAAGTGTTATTTTAGAAGGTTTTATAGGTCAGTTTGTAGCCGAGATCGAAAATAACATGCAATATTTTAATAGCTTTTTGAACTATTTTAACGAGTATCTTAACTTTTTAAATTTTTAAAAGTTCTTCACTTACAAGTAGCATTATTTTTCTGTGATATGATTGTATGTATGAATTGCGTTTAAAAGGATAGAAAAGTATCAATGTCTATTAAATGGCTATAGGTATATCTCAAAATAAATTTTTTGAACTGAAAATATAGAAGTTTAAGCTTTCAAATGACACAGCGGTGTTCATTTTGTAGCTTTTGCATGGAATTTATTTATTTAAGTTATATACTTTACCGGAATTCAGTTTTCTTTGATCAAAATTAACGCTTTAAAAACTTATAAGAAAAATCAAATAATATTATTAACAGATTAGTTTTGATCTCTGACTTAATGCTAGCTTCTGGTAGGAGAGGGGGAGGACGAGGACCATTAAAGCCATTGAATTTCATATCGTATTTACTTTGTAAGCTGGTGCGTAAATAAGATCGATTTAGTTTAACCGATTTTACCGATTGTCCTGTAGAATTATAATATAAATAAAAGAGCATGCATAAATAAACAAATTACAACATTAACCAAAACACTTACATTAGTTTATAAAAATCATTTAATGTTGTATTAAATTTAACTTATATTACTTAAATTTAACTTAAACAAAAATTGTTATGTTTTAAATAGACAGATTTCAACCACCTCGTCGTTCTTTGCTTTGACGTACAGTAATTATAAATTAACTTTGTGTCAAGAAGCCTTTCATGTAACTATAATCCGTTCAATTCATTCTTATGGTAGATTTCGGTTCCGAGAGGGTTCGAAATTTATTTTGTAAATGTTGTCGCATAAGTTAAGGTAATGTTTTTTACTGTGTTGTAAACTATTTTTTTTTTTAAATTTTTCTTGGATTTCTGAAACTACCCTCAAGAAAAATATGGATAAGTGGAAACATTTTATGAGTTTCTATTGTAATGCTAGAGGAAGGTTAGAACTATCACTATTTCCATAAGAATACTCTTGCAAGCTTGAGGGAAGATTTTAGTTAGCACTAGTGCCACATAGTTGCTTTCGGCCTATAGTATGTTATGCCAGAATTGAGAAGTTATGGGCGTGTTTAACAAAATAAAACTTTTTGTTAAAAAAACCAAACAAATTTTTTTAAAAACTTAGTTTTAAAAAACTAAACAAAGTTTTTTTATGATAAAAAAGTGTAAAGCTAAATACAATCCTTTTCTGAAAGTTTTAATAAATTATTTTTAAATGAATGGAACCAATATTAAGAAAAAATTATACAGTGTGCTTTTCTATTCAATTAGAGAAAACATCAAAAATTAAATAAATAACCTGATATGACGGATGGCCTAAAACGGACATCGGATTCGTTTTTAAAAAGCAACAACTGAATTTTTCACTATTGCTCAGAAAAGCTATTTATTTTTTTTTAAATATTTCTTATTCAACATTAACTTTATCCAATTTTCAATTTCGTTTTTTACTGGGACCAAAATCGACCATCAAAATGAGCCTAACATGCAAAAAACCTGCGGTGCCCGGTTTATAGATTAATTTACATTTGCTGAATAAACACACCTCTTATCATGCACTAATCTATATAAGTTTTTTAAAAACACTATTAATACTAATACAAGTAGGTAAAGAAATCTAGTTTTTATTAATTGAAAACTTATACATATCTAGTGACGCAATATTACGAGAAGTTTTATGTTCGTGAAAACATAAAAGAAGGTAAGTACAGGAGGTAAAGTTTTAGCGAGATCGCTTAACATAGTTTTTGTTTGCTAGTAAATAAAAAGTTAGAGCAACCAACTCTTGCAGAAAATACGTATTGACCTTACAAAAGCAATAACAATTTTCTCAAAACATTAAGAGTCAAGAAGTTAAATCAATGTGGTCGTTATATATAAATTGTAATTGTAGGTATTAATGTTCACAAAAAATAGTGTAAAAGTCTTGAAGTGCATTTTAGACTGTAATGTGATAGAAACGTACACTGTTTGGGGAGGATGACTATTTATTTTTGAAAATTAATCAACACAAAATAATCTTTCAAAAATCTTTTTAATTTTTTCAAGCTAAAGTTAGATAAGTTTCCATACTAACATAAATTCGTATATATTGCATCACTATGAGAAGTAAAAAAAAAGTGTCCAGTCAATTTTATAGAGAACATATTAAACATTTATTATTTGAAAAAGTTCCTTCCATAAATGTTTTATAAGTAATCCATAAATTAGTAAAAATTTGACTTTAATAGCGTTTTCTATTCTAAAAAAAAGTGTTGTATTATTTCTGCTCCTTTTTTAGTTTATGTTGATTAACTTGAAAGGTATGCGTAAAATCAAAAAATTATATTATGTTACAAGTTTTAGAGAGAAAAGAGTACGAAATTAGTAAAACAGAGCATCTTTAAAGCAACATAACTTTTTTTTCTAAAATGTTTTGATTAAAAGCTACTTTCTTATTTAATTAACAAAAACTGAAAAAAATGGCGGAAAAAAGGCAGAAAAAATTCAAAATTTGTGTGTCTACAAATACACTTTAACATTAATCAAAAAACGTAGTAGAACCCAAAAACATAAATAAACGAGTTAAAAACAAATGAGAGACATATTAAATGAATTATTAACATCTGCTAACCAGTTCCATCGTTATTGTTTAAGCCCATGTAACTTGGATTATTAATGGAGTTGTTATCTGATGTAAAATGCCAAACAGTACGACTGCTTGTAGTTGTCGATGACGACGACGACGCTATTGTTGACGTCGTCGGTATTAACGTGGTTGCTTGAATCGGCGATAATTGATTACCATTGTTATTATTGTTATTACCACCGCCACTTGAATTAGAACCAACTGAAACTGTTGTGTGCACAATTCGCTTGTTGGTGTTTGTGGTCGCTGTTGGTCCAACAGCAGAATTCTTACCACCAGAACCCGTTGCATTCGATTCCATTTCAATAAATTTGCGTGTTGAATCCATGCGTCCACCTGTACTGCCACGAGGTGCTACCATTGTGATCATATGTGGTGGCAGTTGTTGCTGTTGTTGCATTCTCATGTAATTCACTTGGTAATCAGGATGATTAGTTGATATTGTAGTTGCTGCATTTGCATTAAAAGCATTGATCCTTTGCTGCACTTGGTGTTGATGTTGATTATTATGATGATGATGACTTGAACTTTGAACTCCACCTAAAGGCGGCATTGTTGTTGGTAACGGAGGAGGGTGTTGTTCTATTTTTTTTTTTACAATGTATTACAATGAAATTTTGAAATAAAGACGTTTAAATTAAATATGATGTATATAAATGGAACAAAACAGTAATGTATCACTTAAAACTATCCACTATTTTATTACTATCGTATTTCTATAATAATTCATAGATTAAAAAATGCAAATGGTAATCTAAGTACCTGACTGTCTGGATTCACTTTGGCGCTTTATAACTATAACACTGTCATCACTAGCACCGTTTTGAATGCCCGTCATACCAGCTGGAAGTGTTGAAGATGCAATGCGTGATGTACTTCCACCGAAACTACTGTTCATATCAGATATATCTGCAATAGAATTTAAATTATTAATTAATATTAAAGTATATCTCAAGATCAGCGTCGAAATAAGACTTCGCGGGGCCTGAAGCTAAAAACTGGAAAACGGCCTCTTAAATAATGATTATGATTAAAATATGCCCGGAGCTATAGCCCCCTTCGAGCTACATTAATTCAGCACTTCTCAAGAGCTATCAAAGTAACTGCAACTTTTTTCACTGGCAACTTTATAATATAAGTCCAGACATGTTGGAAAAATTCTACAGCCAGATTTGGACTGAAAAATCCAAAAGAAAAGTCAAAGTGCTAAAGATTTAATAATCATGGACAAAAATGAAAGTTTTAGTATTTAAGGATCTTAAGATTCTGACGTGTTGGAAAAATTTAACTTCAAAATCGGCTAATGCAGTACAACATTGATAGGACTGTATTACTACAATTCCAGATGCATGTTTCCTCTTTTTTTCGTAAACATGTGTAAACCGCATTTTGGCTTCCAAAATGGTATGAGAATTTTCAAAAAATAGTGACATATGCAAAGTGCATGGTGAGACTATATGTTGACATGGATTAAGAAAAATTCTAATGGGGTGGATTACATTTATAGGTTAGCTATGTAGGGCTAAAAATAATTTATGGTTTGTCTTAAAAATGTACGTACCACTTCCCCGATTTCTCATTACTACAACGTTGTCAGTGCTTTGGCGGTGTGGGACTGTGGGTGGGGCTCCTCTTGGTGGTATAGGTGGTTTTTGTTCAAAACCATAAGAACCTGTGGGTGACGATGGAGAATCTGGTTGAGGTTGCCCTTGTTGCAATTGTTTTTGCAGGAAATTCATTTGTGGTGTCGCTGATGAACCAGACATGCTGCTGTTCATAGAATCATTTCTTGAACTTGCACGCCTTTGAGAATCGGGTGATGAATTGCGTGAACTAATCGGAGACTCAACTTGACCAGCGGATACTTTAATGTCTGGAGAGCTATTTGATTGTTGCTGTAATAAATAAAAAACAAATTCAGTGTGAATAAGGAACAATAAAATTTATGATGTTTATAATTTAGTCCTACGCACAGGTATACTGCCCTCAGAAGCGAAAAGGGCGTATCTAAAAAAACGCGTTTCGAGATAATTGATGTTTTGTTTATGTCAATTTGTTGAAATACATGTAAAATTGGGATAGAAGATATTTTCTTAGGAGATTTTTTATAGGTTTCAACTAAGGTACTGGCATTTTTCGTAGCTCATTAGATTCTTAATTTCTTAAGCTATCCGATGCTATAAGAATCAAGAATAAGAATTTTTTTGAGATACGCCAATTTCACTTCTGAGGGCTGTATAGTTTTATGAAAATAATTTTGAATTTTTTATTTTTCAACTTACCTTCATTGACTCATCATAACTCAAGAGTTGTAGATTTGGTGGCAGACTAGCATGGAATGATATTTTGCGCACCCAATCATTCATAATATCCAGAGAAGGAGCCTCGAAAAGGAATTCAGATCCATCGGGTAATTTGACACGGAAAACGTATTTCTTTTTCGTATAATCTTCGGCACGTTCACATTTCGCTCCAAGTATATTGACCGGAGCTGTTGCTGTTTTTTGTTGTATGAAATCATTTTCATCCTTAAAGAAGCACAACAATTGACCACAAAGCACAGTGTGGAATTGTTTCCAAGATCGCACTGGTGCTTTTTTGCCGCCTGATTGAAGACCGTGTTTCCGTTCGAGTAGACCTTGAATTTCGACAGGTGGCAAATCGAAACCTTCACCTTTTTGATTCTTTCTGAAAGATTGAGCACGACGTCGAGTCGTAAACGATGGCGTACGTTTTGGCTGCTTTTGCTGAACCTTCATGCTTTCAGCACGTTTAACGTTCGTATCGGAGCCTCGACGTAAGCGGTCGCCAAAGACTCCGCTTGAGTTACTCTTTTGCAAAGAATACTGATCTTCTTCAAATGAGGGACGTAAAGCTGAACTGCTACTGGATGCAGAAGGCGATTGAGGGCCACTGTTGTTTCCACTGACTGTTACCATGGGTGTTGAGAAAATCGGCGTCTTCTCTTGTGATGAAGCATTATTCCTTTGCTCTTGTTGTTTTTCAGCACGACGTCTTTCATCATTAAGACGCTGTAGCTCTTTTTGTTTCAACATTTCTAAGCGTTCTTTCTCTAAACGTTCCTTCTCTTTAAGTTTTTCCAGTTTCTCGCTTTCCACTTGTTTGCGGAAACGCTGCTCCAACAGGGTTATACGTTTTATAGCCTGGAATTTCTCTTCCTGAGCAGCAACTGTCTTTTCAAAGTCTTGGTGTCTGCGCAATAAATCTTCGACCTGTAGAATTGAATCACCCAGCTTAGTATCTTTAAGCAATGGTTCTCGACTCGTTATCCAGTTTTCTAGAATTTCAGCATCCTTCAAGAACATTTGCGTATCCAAATTAAGTTCGTATATTTCTTTGCGTTGTTGTAGCGTATTTTTAAGAAGCTCGTGCCGTTGTTGCAGCACTTGAATTTTCTCTTCTATTTCATGAGCTAAGAAATGTTTTTCCCTAATAAGTTGTTTTCCAGCTGCGGCGAAGTTTGCAAAAGTTTCATCACGCGCATGTATTTCGGCATGGTGTTCTTTAATACTTGCCAATAATAATTCGGCACCTGCTACTGTAGATGACAATTCTGGTGCAGTTATCTTGGCCAGCATTTCGTTTATCCAAGCGATTAGATCCCTATATTCATCGAAGTATGATTGCAGCTGTTCAGCTTGCTGTAGTTTACCCTTGCGCATAACAGTCTTCTCCCTGAGATCGTTCCAAGCTTCAACTGTTTCATCGCGTTTTACTTCAATATGTTCCTTCGCATCTGGATATATCTCACCAAGCTTTACAGCCTCAGCCAATACAGAATCAACTTGCTCCTTGATTGCAACAAGTTCAGCTTCGAATACCAAATGTTTGCGACTCAGTGCTTGTATGCTTTCCAAATCTTGCCCATAATCTTCAGAGATAAGTGTTGCCTCCTTTTCATTAATAAGAGATATAGTCTCGTCTGCAACACGATCATAAACATGAACCTGTTTCGCACCCAACAATGCATCCTGACGGGCGTTCACCAAATCTTTCAATTCCTCCCAAAGCTGTTTAGTTTCATCACGTTTCGTTTTAATAGAAGTTCGATAAGGATTATTTTCTTTGATCAGATTCTCCCCTCTTTGAAGACAATCAGTAACACGAGCTTCATTCGCAGTCAAGTTAGAAACAAAAGATTCAAAAGCTAGTATTAACTGCTCGACGTGCTCCACATCTTCGCCATAGTCTTCAGAAGCTGTTACTGCCATCTGATCACCTATCCATTCGTGTAAGTCTTCCGTTTCACGCAAATATTCAAAAAGTTTCTTGCATTCAGCCAAACGAACTTCCCGATCTTTGGCTAATCTTACAAGTTCCTCATATTGTTTGGTCACAGTAGTGTTTTTCGTGTTGATGTTTGCACTATCGAAATGATTACGCTCCACTAAGCTTGTTGCCAACTTATTGACCTTTTCAATGGAACTCTTAAATGATTGCAGCTCACGTTGAAGTATTTCAAGTTTCTTTTGATGTGACTGCACTGAAGTTTCATCACGCCCGTAATCACTTGAAGCAAGTATTGGTCGCTTTTCACGTATCCAAGCTTCGGCTTCGTTAGCTTCAACATAGAACATTTGACTCTCTACGGCATCTAACAAACGCAGCCTACGTATGCTACCAAGATCTCCTAGATTAACTAGTTTCTTTTGCAGTAAATCGCACTTGTACTTTACTTGTTCACTAGCAAAATGATTTTCGCGGATCATTTGTTGCCCACGCTGTAAAATCGCTTGAATCAAAGGTTCTTGCGAAAGTATTTCAGCCTCTAAACCTTGATGCTTTTTCTGCAATACCTGCACAGCAATCAAGCTTGAACCTAAATCTTGTGAGCCAGCGACTTCCTCCTTCTCAGTAAGCCATTGAAGTTCATCGTCGGCATCACGCAGGAACTGTTGCAAGCTCAGTGAGTCCTCTAGATTTTCACGGCGTATAGCAATCGGTTCATGTAATGTATGATAACGCTTGATGGTAGACATTGCACGTTCATGTATTTCTTCCTTTAAGAAATGATCGGCTTGGAAGAACTTTTCATCGTTCAGCTTTATCTGATCAGCCAGATCGTTGTGATGAGTTACGTCGGATTCTAGACGTTCATGCTTTTTGATTAAATTATTGACAGTTGCCAAGTCTTTGCCATAATCTTCACTTGATAAATGTGACTCAACTTCATCCATCCAGTTGTTAAATTCATCCAAATTTCTATTGAAGCTCAGCGCTTCATAGGCTTGATTGAGTTTCTCTTTTTTCTCTTTTGACGCAGCCTTCAGTTTGCGCCAATCTGCCTCCAACATTTCTAATTGCTGGGCGATTTCATCTTTGGCAAAATGTTCGTCCTTAATAAGGCGTTCACCTTCAGTAATAACATCCTTAACACGTGATGCATTTGTTAGCAACTCACTATCAAAAGCGGTATGTTTCTGAATTTTACTTTGCAGGTTATTTGGTTCGCGATAATTTTCATCGAGGCCTATTTGCATTTTTTGTACCAACCAGCGATCGATCTCGTATAAGCTACGCAAAAACTCTTGCAGTTGAAGGGATTGAAGTAGTCTTTGTTTGCGCTCTCTCGAGGAAGAAATCAATTTTTCTTTTCGCTTCAACACATAAATAAGCTTATCGCGAATTACATCAGCATCCTTTGGATCACCCTCTAAAATGGAATTAGCAAAGTTCTTCAGCTCGTCTACGTTATCAGAGTCTAGTAGTTTTTCAAAAGCATCATGTTTTTTAATCAGACGTTCAACAGCTGTGTAAGAATCGCCTAAGTCATCATTATTTAAGAATGCCTCTTTGTTGGCCAGCCAGAGCTCTACCTGTTCAACTTGTGCTTTGAACAAATGTAACTGATGTGCTTCGGTAAGATAACGGGCGCGTTCTGTCCATGCTTCATGCAATGTGTGGTGTAGGTCTTCAAGTATTTTAAGGTATTGTTTGACATTCTCGGATGGTTCTTTATTCTTTAGTGTCTCGCCATGAGCTTTAAGATCCTTAAATGCTCGATCACGTCCATCAATTTCAACTTTACGTTCTTGATGCAATTCTAACTGCGTTTCACAGTCGTTGATTGTCATCGGCGCTTGCGCTGCATTCATTTTCTTTATCATATCATTAACCCATGACTCCAATTCCTTGACATCTGAAGCAAATTTATGGACCAAGTAGGCTTTATTGAGTACAGCACGCCTTTTAACTGATAAATCTTGTAAGTTGCTCCAAGATTTACGCAATTCTTCGATTTTTCCGTTTATATCCTTAACCCGTTCCGGATACTTTCTTTGCAAAGATAGCGCTACATTTTCATGTTCGCTAATCTTTTGCTTAACTGCAGACATATCACGTTCAAGTGCATCTTCACGACGTATTAGAGTTTCAACTGCAGCCAAGTCTCTTCCTGTATCTTCAGAGCTCATAGCCAATGCCTTTTCAGCAATACGATCAGCTGTGTCATCCACATCACGATTGAATTCGTGAATTTCATTAGCACCACCAAGTAAAGCTCTGTATGCATTAAGCGCGCCTTGCAAATTTTTCCATTTACTATTGAAACCTCTGCGACGCTTATCAATGCTCTTTGTCTCCGCGGGCACTTCTCCTTGATGTATAAGCTTATCAGCCAAATTGTTGATATGTTTGACACGTTGATCATCTACGCGCATGTCTGAGTCAACATCGTCCAGTTTTCGCATTAGTGCATTGCAATGTTCCAGATCACGACCAGTATCACTAGCCTGTACCATCATTTCTTTATCTCTTATCCAAGCTTCTATTTTATCCAATTGGTTGTTGAACTCCAAAATGTCTTGTGCTTCTTCCAGGCCACGACCACGATTTTCAAGTTCCTCAATTAAGCTCTTCCAAGCAAAGACTACTCGTTCGATTGCTTGTTTTATTTCAGACGAAGATTCGTGTTGTTTGCTGATTAAAATGAGTCCAGTTTCTTGAATCTCTTTTATGCGTCCTTGATTTGCTGCTACCTCAGCCTGAAAAGCTTGATGTTTTTGCAATTTTTTAATTTTTTCATCTAAATTTGATACTTCTGCATAGCTAGCAGCATCTGCTTCTAGTTTCTTCTTCTTTTCGTTAATCCATGACTCAGCTTCAGCGCAATCACGAACAAATTGAGCATACAGCAAAGCATCTTCTAGATGGTAACGACGAACTGCGCAGAGGTCCTTCACCTTTTGGCGACGTGCGAAAACTCCTTCCAAAATTGATTCAATGTTGGCACTATCGTAGTGGCGTTGTTCGACCAGTTTACGTCCATGCTCTTGCAAGAGACCTACTTTCTCCTCTTGTGTTTGTATTAACCGCTCAAACTCATCATGTTTCTTAATTTGGTTCAGCACGTCCTCAACAGTCTGACCAAAGTCAGAACTGGTTAGCGCAGCCTGCTGTGAACTGGACAAGTTATCAATTTGCTTTGCATCCCGCAAGAAGCAGAAAAGATCAATTTTTTGTTCCAACATGATTTTCTTCTTGTTCCAAGCGGTGTGCAGCTTCTGTCGTTCGTCCAACATAGCGGTACATTTTTCCTCAACTTCAGCAGCAGCATAGTGTCCTGTTTGCACCATGGAATCGCTGAGTTCATTAAGATAACGGAATTTTTCTTCGCGTGCCTCAATTTCTCCATATATTGCATCATGCTGTATTTTAAGCGCAGTAGCGCCTGCAGCGTCGCTAACATGCTCCTCCGCTTGCAAGGCAGCACGTAAATTCGAAGACCAAGACATGATATCGCGTACATCGGTAAGGAAAGATTGCAAGTCCGAGCTTGCAGCTAAGCGATCTCCACGGGCACCAGATCGTTCTTTTAGATCATTCCAGGCTGCTACTACTTTATCTTGCTGTTGTGCGATCGCAGTAGCGTTTGATGGGTATTTAGCTTGGAGACGCACAGAATCTTCAACTAAAACTTGCAGTTGCGCTTCTAGCGCGACCAAGTCATTTTCAAAGCCTTCGTGCTTGCGCAAGAGTGCCAACGCAGAGTTAAGATCTTTGCCTAGTTCAGAAGAAAGCGCTGCATTTTTGTCCTGTATACGGAATAACGCTTCAGCTACATCGCGGTGGAATCTATGTATCTCGCCAGCTGCATGCAACTTCTGTTCACGTTGATTAAGAAGTTTTAGTAAATTCTCCCAAGACGATCTAAAATAGAAAGATTTCGTTTATTAAAAATTTCAGTTATGTCCGAAAAATAGCCTTGGTAATTTCATAAATTTAAATGCAAATTACACAATACAAGTAAATTTTATTACCTTAGTTGTTCTTGTCTCTTTTCTACATCTGGAGCATACGGACTTTCAGTTTCAATTAGTTTCTTAGCTAAAACTTCACATTGATCTACTCGATCTGCACCAACTTCCACACGATGTTTCAGGTCATCAAACTTATTTTGCAACAGTTGCAAATGCTCGTAGTCCTGTCCATAATCTTCCGATGATGCAGATTGCTCCTGTTCTCTCACCCACTGCTCAACTTCATCTGATTCCATGAAGTATTCATGCATGTACAAGCTTTCCATTAGGCGCAATTGGCGTTGAGACGCCAACTTATGTAAGGACTTCAGCATTTTCTCGATCAATTGCTGTTTGGCTGCCAAAATTTTACTATCTGGATGACCAGCTGCAATCATAGCGGCACTATTGTGACCCATTTCAGTTACAATGCCAGAGTATGTGTCTAGTTCTAGTTCAATTGTTTTGTGTTTCGTTAGTAATTTAGCTGCAGAGTCTCGATCACGTCCATATTCTGTTGAACGTAGTGCATTATTGCGTTCACCCAACCAAGACTCGATCTCACCACCATCAGACAAATATTGCTGAGCTTTAAGAGACATTTCTAACTTTTTGATACGATCATTTGAATGCGAATCGAGATCTGTCCATGCTTCCTTCAAGTTAGAGCAAAGAATTATAACATTTTTCTCTTCTGGATGATTTTGCGAAATAAGTGTTTGTCCAGATTGTAATGCCTTATAAATCATAGGTTGATGTCCTTTGATTTCTGCTTCCAATTTTTTATGTTTTTTAAAGAGCGTCTGTGCTTGATGGAGATTTTGACCAAGTTCTTTCGATTTTGCTGTTGGCAAATGATCGTTAATCCATTGCAACTCTGCATCAATCTCAAATACAAATTTATGATAGTTCAAACTTTCCTCGAGTTCTTCACGTCGCTTTTTAACCGGATCACGTAAAAGCTTAAAACGGTTTTGTATATCTTTGGTCTGATCTTTAATATTAGCTGCATTGAAGTGACCTTCATGGGCCATTTCTTCGCCCGAATTGACAAGTTCCTCAATTTTCTGTTCCCACATGGTTATTTCGGATTCCAGTATATGGTGTTTATTTATGAGATTTTTGCAACTACGTAAATCATTTCCAACATCTTTGCTTTTAAGCGCAGCATCTAGCTCATCAACTTTTTTCTTAGCGTCCTCAATAGCACGATTATGTTCACGTTGTAGAACAGCTTGCTCCAGTTTGCGTCCTTAAAGAGACGTACAATCAATATTAGATAAGCATTATTTTTTATGAGAATTTTTACTTACCCTTATCTTCAGATATCGTAAGGAGGACTTTCCATTTTTTACTTAAGTCTGCAACTTTGCCTTCAACTTCTGGCACACGATTTTTGGAAGCAATAAGCGCTTCACCATCTTTTGTTATGTTTCTTAATTGACCCTCATTGGCACGTAACTCACGTTCGAAAGCCTTGTGTTTTTGGAGTTTTCTTGGTAGATTTGAAAGGTCACGATAGCTCTCATCTCCAGCAATTTTAGTTTTATCCTTAAGCCAAACGGACATATCATCTGCTTCAGCTGAGAACTTATGGAAGTCTTTTGAAGCTTGTAAAGATCGTTTGCGTTCGAATGCACGATCCTTGACAGCATTTCGTTTAGCCAATACTTTAACGCGTCTTTCATCAATGCTTAAAAATAAAAAATATTATATTGTTTACAAATACATAAAAATAACGTTGGTGGCAGAAGAAAAAAACAAGTTAAAAAATATGGCTCATCTCTCTGTTACTATGACATTTTAAGCAAACTTACTATTTTGAATCATAATGATCATTAGCAATTAATTTGTCTGCGTGATCAGAAAAACCCTTCATAACCTTATCTTGTGCCATTAGACTCTTTTCAAAGTCCATATGTCGTTTTAGTATGGCCTCAACTTCATCTAAGGAATCCTGTAAAAAAAAGAATAAAAAACCTACAATTAAGTCTCAGTTTTTGTTAAACATTACAAATAAAACATACTCCTAAGCTCTTATTTTCCAAGAAAGCCTCATGTCCTTTTGTGGTAGCATCAATTTTATTAGCTTCTCGATTGTATATTTGCAATTCAACGCATTGTTGTAACCATTTCTGTTTCTCAACCCAACCACGATGTATGGCATCTTGTTCAGCCTTCAGACGTTCAATTATCTTAACGGATTCCTCCATATTAGGCTTGCCATCAGTGAGTTGTTTGCCAAGATTAATAACTTCAGCAAATTCATTATCGTGCGCTTTGATATCATCGCCTAATTCGTTGTGTTTTTTAAATAGATTATTTGCCGTCTCAACATCACGTGCTGTATCGTCAGCATTCAATTGATCTTTGACAGAGTCAATCCAAGCAAGTAGTGTCTTAGCACTGTAAAATAAATAAAAAATACATGATTTAATGATTTTTTTTACAATTTAAAAACAATCTTTGATAAAATAATCTCTAAAGAATGTAAAAGAGATATAATAGGAAAATTTTGAATATGTTATATGTTACCTATTGTTAAATATCTGCTGGCCGACAGCGCTTTCAATTCGTGCTCGTAGCTCAGTTGCCTTAGTATGCACCTGCTTCCACATATCTTGCACTTCCTTCTGACGCGTAGTAACATTGTCACGTTCAGCTGGATAAGCATTCTTTACTCTGAAATTAAAATTGACATTATTTTTGAGTTATTGTAAATAGACATGTCTTTTTCATCTGTATATACTTACGAATTTCCTAAATAATTTACGCGATCTACTTTTTCCTCTACTGGGGCTAACTCACGCTCCAAATTTTGATGACGCCTTTGCAGCGCCTGCACTGTCTTTAAGTCTGGACTTATAACTGCCGTGTCTAATTGTATCATTTTCTCATTCATCCATACTTTAGCTTCATCACAAGTACGATTGAACAACTCCACACTGGAAGCACCTTCTAAGCTCTTTTCACGTTGTGCTTTTGCATTATTAAGACGCTGCCAGATTTGATGAATTTGCTTTTGACGTGTAATTATCTTGTCCAGCTGCGAATGACCTTGTCGACGGAAAGTGTCAACGGCAGCATCAATTTCTTCAACACGCTTTGAAGCTGCAGAAATATCAGTGAGGAATTTTTCAAATTTGCGTTTCGCATTGTCAACGCCATCACCATCATCGGATTTAATTATACGCTCCTTTTCTTTCATCCATTTTTCAAAGTCATCGCATTCCCTATAGAAGCCAAACAAATGAATAGAATCTTCCAGTAAAGCATGACGTTTTTGTGCAATTTCTTGCAATTCGTCATAGGTGCCGTTTATGCGCTTTTGACGTTTCTCCACACTATCAGCATTTTCGTTAATACTATTGGATGAGGCACGACGCTTTACGAGTGGCTTGGGAGTTGCAGCTGCTGCTGGCTTAATGCGTTTCACTGGTATCACCTGTCGGACTAGGATTGTTTTCTTTACTTTTTGCAATGTTTTCACTTTTTCGGCTTTAGGTATAACGCATGTTACTGGACGTGCTTCAATTTCTCTCACATAATTTGCTGGCACAAAACCTTCCATACCATTTTCCTTGCGCACACACCACCAATCGTCATTGGTTTTCGATTTTAATAACATGATTTCGCCTTTGTCCATTTTCATACCTTGACCTTCGAAAGGAAACATTGCGCGAATATGGGGAAGCAGTTTGGTTTCAGTGACTTTTTTATGTTCGAGTTTTTCGACAAGTTCATCTTCCCAAACTTCTTTTGGTACAAGACGTGTTTCGTTTACCCATTCTTCTTGCTCGATTTCTGGTAGCTGTTCAGGTTCGCTGACAGTGAGCTTAAAAATAAAAAAAGCATAATCTGAGTTATGTATTTGACGTAGATTGAAAATTATTTAATAATAAAAAATGAGCAGATTCGTTCCATGCAGAATTTGCAAATGAAACATTTTTGCTTAAAATTTGATGTCGTTTTTTAATGACCAAAATATCAACTTACTCTAGGTTATTTAAAAGTTAAAAAAACTCATTTCAAACTCATGAATTAAAATTATTGCATTTGGTTTTACTGTCTTTGAATGAGTTATACCCCTCGATAATAAGACTTAAGTAGACTTAACTTAGTTATGTTCAACAACTTTTTTCATACCTCTAGAGTGCAAATGCCTGCTTTTATTAATTTCTCCGCCTGTTGATTTAAATTGAGTATATCGCCTGAATAAGCATTCAATTCACCCTGTAAGTCTCGATGACGTTGTAAGAGCGCCTGTGCTGATGGTTCATCATTGCCATAATCGTTGGAATTGACTAAAGCCATTTTTTCATTTAACCACGATTCAGCCTCATTTGCATCTGTATAGAATTGATAGGCCTCAGCAGCATCATCTAACTGACGACGACGCAGCTCTACCAAATCTTCTAAAGCTTTCCAATGTTCTGACAATGACTCAATACGGCTCTTAACTTCGATTGAACGCGGATGTTTTTCTCCAATTAACTTTTTGCCGGCTTCAGACATCTGAGTTGATTTTGGTTTACGCGTTTTGATTTCATCTTCTAACGCTTTGTGTTTCTGTTGAAGTGACAAAACTGCACGCAAATCTTTGGCCATTATACCAGTTTTGCAAATCCGTTGCTTATCAACAAGCCAACTTTCTTCGTTGTCGTAATCTTCCATAAAATGATGAAAATTACGTGCTTCTTCGAGGCAGGCACGGCGTTTGGCACAAAGTTTAAGCAAACTAAAGTATTTAAAAATTAAAATTTACAATAAAAGTGTTAATTTCAAACAAATTCAGCCAATATAAAACTTACACTGCATATGCATCTTCTAGCTCACCCAGTCGTTGCAGCAACAACACCGCATCCTTTTGCTCGGATGTCTTATGAACTTGACACAATCGAATGAAGCGCTTCAAAGTTTCACCAAGTGTATTGACTTGTAATTCCTGCAATGAATGCGCTTGCAATAGCTCTTCAACGCCTAGCAAATGTGGTCCAACATCTTCAGAGGCAAATTGTATTTGTAAATCTTTTACAGCATCGGTTGTACTTGCGATTTCACGCAACAAATTCATCAGATTGCTCATTTGTGACAAATTCAGACGCTGATTTTCTAACAATTCTAATAATTTTCGCCATTTATCCATTACTTCTGTCTCACGCTTCTTAACACGCTCTTTGCCATGGTAATTTTCATGTTCCAACTCATTGGCCATAGCAGTTAGATCGTTGAATCGTTCGACTCGTGCTAAGATGTCAGCTGAAATTGCTTCGTGTTTTTTCAGTGTGGCATCAACTTGACGCAGGTAGCGTGGATCTGAAAGAACCTGAATCATTTCCTTCAGGTAGCCTTCGCGCAACACTGACTTTTTCTCAAATTTATAATTTAACTGCTCTAGTTTCTCCTGACGTAAAAGCTCTTCACGTAACGCTACTTCGCGATGATGCTCAGCATATTCGAGCTGTTGCCACGCCTTTTCAATATCATTAACTAGTTGGCCATCCTGGGGTGTATACTGAGGTTGGTCTAGTGCCTTTAGCAGTGTGTTTATAGTAAAATATAAGGCTTCGATTTCACTTCGCTCTTTATATCTACGTAGTAAGAGTAAGGTATAAAAGTATCTGATAAATTAAAATAGAGAAAAACTTACTTTGGTGGTTTTTCTATTGTACGATACTCCTTGAATGCTAGCAATTCTTTCTGTATGCCCTCTAAGGAATTTGGAAACTCACGTTTCTGCAGCTCTATAGTTGTTTGCCTAATCCAACTCAGTAAATTGGTTGTAAGCCGCTCGTAGTTCATCTTTTTTTTGTCGGCATCCATGAGCTGTCCAATAATCTAGATTTTAAAAATATACAATTAATTAAATATTTTGCAATACTTTTCTGAAAATAAGTTTCTAAAAAGTGATGTATTTAGTAAGAATACATGAGCCCTTTCTTTTGAAAGAACAACTTCGTTGAGAAGAAACAATTAATTAATATGAAATGAACAGAAATTAAGCTTAAATGAACTGAACGTAAAATGAAATAAAATTTATTTCTCAATGAAGAGGGACTTGCACCACTTTCAAAATAAAGGGCTCATATAATGATTTTAGCTGACAAAAATAAAGCCTAAGATTACTGGTGCATAAATTAAGCAACGACTTCAGTTGAGTTGATATTGTCTATGGTCAGATCATTGACGGTGTATTAATTGATTTATTGTAAACACAATTTACGTAATTTTAGTTAATATATGTAATTAACAGTACAGCTACAAATTGAACTTGTAAAAATGTACTTTTCGATCATGTACTTACATTGGCAATACGTTTACCACTTTTTTGTTCCTTTTTCATGCGTGCAAAAGTGTGATAATATGATGCAACATAAGTGAGTATAGACTTTTCATCTGGACGAGCAGCGTCAATATCTTCAGCATCGAGTAAACTACAAAATTTATAGAAAAAATTCTTTAATTTATTATGCTTTTAAATAAAACTAGCCAACAAGAGTGATTTGTTCCAAGTCAGCTTGCATAATATGTACAAAATAAACATAATGTTAAAATACCTTGGAATACCCAAATCTGCAGCAGCAACATCGAAAGCATGATTTAAATTGTCAATATTTGAGTTCTTCGCATTAACAATGGTGCTGTATTCAAACAAATCAGGACGATGTGAATGAATGAGTGCATTAAAACCTAAGCCAGAACGCCAGGACGATGTAAAATCTACTATATTGACACCGGGATAACCATGCGTTTTGCGTTGACACCACAAAAGAAGAGCATCTTTGGCTGAACGTTTTTCTGAAGATTCATTTTCTTCATCCTGCAAAAGTTTTGTAAATTTAATCAATATATTTCGAAAATTTTATATGTTAGGGTGTATTTTTTTAAATTTATTTCTCAAAAAATTTATATAGAATTTTTTTAGTATAACTACATTTAGAATGAAATTCACACCCATGGAAATTACCAAAATTCAAATATTTAGGAGTTGCCCAAAGTCAATGAAACTTTTTCATATAGAAATGTATGAGAGCATCATCATTTTTGTTGAAAATGAGGAAAATATACCCTCATTTCCGAATATAAGATTACGGCTGATGTCATTAAAAGATATATAAAATATCTAAAAAAACTAAACCTTTACACCAATCTTATATCTAAATTTCTGCTCAGTTATTTTAAGCAAAAACTATGATGTTCCCATAAAGTTTTATATAAAAATGTGTCATCGAACTTGGGCGACCTCTAAATATTTTAAATCGAAATTTCTTTTTGGAATGGACTTTCCTCTGCATATATGTATGTAGGTATGTATAAAAAAATGTCTTTGTTTAAAATTGCATTTTATTATGTTTTACTCACAACATCGATTTCAATTTCTTGAATTTGAAAACGCAAAATGATAGTCCAAATGAGACCAAGAATCAATCTGGGATTACCATCGACAATGTCCTCAGCACCTATCGATTCAAGGCGAACCTAAAAAATAAAAACGTTCAGTTAGTTATTATTATTATTGTAGTTTTTGGTATACATGCATTTTAGTTGCAAAATAATAAACTTAAAAAAATAAATTCAAAAACTGGAGACTGAAATGGGAAAAACTCTTTAGTTTTTGGTATAAAAAATTTCGTTAAAATCGAAATAATTCAGACATGAAGAAAAATATGCCATTGATTGATATCCATGAAAGGCTATGAAAACTGTGCACTTGTTCCAAAATGCCACTTTGCAAAATGTTAGATTTCATTTTCTCATAATACACATTAGGTACACAGTTTTTTGAGGGAAGCAGACGGGTTTAACCTCCGGAAAGCTAAGAACTCAACCATCTGAAATCATTTTGAAACCAATCGCTGGATAACTAAATCCGAGAATTAAGGAAATTTGTAACTCATGTGCACAGTGGAAGAATTTGTGAAGATTCTATGCTCTGGCAGGAAATAAAGCCCACAAATAGATTAGTCAATTCGTGTTTTATCTAACTTTATATTTTTGGAGTGAAAAATAAATTTAAGGTTAACTTAAACTTAAAATAAACCTGACATATACCTAAAAATATTTCGTATTATTTTTATTTCTCACTAAATATACATTTTTCTATGAAATTTATAAATGCCTTATACCTTATCTAAAATTAATTATGATAAGCACAATTAAAATACTTGATTAATTTGCTAAAAAAAAGTGAGATTTTCGAGGAAACATTACGCAGAAAGCAAAAGAAAAAAAACAGCAAAAAAATACAACGCAGATAACGATACACAAATAATTTCGAATTTTCGAATTTTTGATAAAATTTCACTCTACATAAATTAGAAATGCAATTTTTCTACAAATAGCACGTATTCTTTAGCAATAAAATATTTTTATATTCAATATGCATAACAATTAGGAGTGAATCCAACAAATTGTATCTGCTATGCAGTAAAACAAGTGGAGAAGTTATATGGCGGTAAGCAAGCAAGTAACTATAGTGAATATGCAATGTGACGAACTTTTGATCCTAACATACAAAAGAGGCGCTAAATTGATTACCATCGTATGAATATGTGTCGGGAGCATTCATTAAAATGCAAACTAAAACTACAAACGTACGATTGAATGGATTCATAAAGCGGCATTTACTATGGTATTCACTTAAACCGAACTTGAAAAAAAAAATTGGGTAGCAAAAAACCGAATAACCAAAAAGTTGAAATACAACTTAACACGTTTTGTTAAGAAGAGCCATAGAGCTTGGAGCACAATTAGATATAAGCACATTCATAAGTCGTAATCGTTTATTGCGCCAAACGGGCTTCATGTTAAAAAACTGTTATTCTTTAGTGACAAAATTCCATTTTAAGACACTAATTCAGTTGTGTTTTTTTTTATATGAGTGATTGATTACGAAAATTAACAAACTTCGGTAAAGTTCTGCCTAAGTTTTATTATTTTTTTTTTCCAGACATACGAAATAAAGCATTTTAAGGCTTTTATAAAATTTTAAAAATAAAATACTTGTAATTTTTTGCTATAACATATGAGTACTTCCTTTAAGAAAGCCAACATGATATTCTTAAAATATAAAGTTCAAAATGTAGAAAATTTCTAAGCAATTAAAATTTAACATTTATCCGAATAACCAAATCACTATCTCATATCTACACTGATCAAATGATCGATGCATTTTAGCGGTAAAAAGAAAAAGTAAAAACGTAAACCAGGTTTATGGCACAATCCATTCATTGTTATTATCATTGGGAATGGCCAACATCTGACGATCAAGCTGTCGGTTGAATAAATAAATGAATAATTAGTTTTGACAGCAAGTGCAGCGATTTTTTTTTTTTTTTGAAGAAATAATGCGATTTTAATATCAGGTCAAAATTCAAATTTCAAAAAGATGATATTAATTTAAATGCATTTTACTTAAATTTTTCAATTTATTTTCAATAAAATACTTTTACTGTTAAAAGTTTTAAAATAAAAATTTCGTAAGATTTTTTCTTCGTAACAAAAAACGTAAAAGTTTCGATTACGGAGGAATTGAGAATAGCAATTTAACGCATTTCGAATTTTAGACAGCACGATCGTAAAAATATTTTCGATTAAGATTGTAGGATAGACCTATAGAATGTCCATAAGCTTACCAATTTTTTTATTGGCATGACTAACATGTTTTAATGCAGTGAAGTTTTTATTTCTATAATGTTCGAGAAAAAACGGGGACCTAACTTTTGTTAACAAAATAAGCTAATCGTTGAGAATAGATTACGTTAGCCTAGGAGATTGGAAAGATCGAGCCCACGATGAAGACAAATGAAGGCGAGCTACATAAAAAACATTTAATAAATAATCTGGCAGTTATAACATTTTAAAGTCAAAGTTCACAAACAGTTGCTCAACGTGATATAAAATTATCTACACTGATGATATTACGGCAGCAATATTTTGACTTCATTAAGAATAAGTTTCGATATTTTCCTAAAAACTACGAATATTTGTAGCATGTAGTAACTGACATATTTATTTTGAGATTATTTAGAAGTTATAGCGACATTGTGACGCAAACTTAAAATTTTTTTTATTTATATTTATAAATAAAAAAAAAACAAATCGCTCGAAGTGTAGCACACATCGATCAAATTCAAAGAAAGTTGAAATATTTATATCTTGTATATAAAAAATAACAACTTTCACTATAAAATACACGAATTAAACTCAGATTACAATTTGCTAATTCATTCATTGTATTAATTTAATTAAACACATGTAATGTAATGTAGGAAAAAATGCAGTAGATAGTGAATGAAAAACTGTGTCACACGCGAAACAAACACAAACAAAGTAATTAATTTCTAGCGAAAACTATGAATTGTGCAAAAAAAAAGAAGAAGATAAACTAAGAGTTACTGCGAGAAAAAGTTAAGTCACAAATTTTTAACTAAGTAATTGTAAGATTTATATAAAAAGCATGGGAAAATTCAAAAACTATTGCAAATGAATTTGAAAATCATTGTTAGGCTTTGAGGCCGGACTTAACAGAAAAGTCATCAACGAGAAAAATCATTGTTCGGCATTGAGGCTGGCCAGAAAAGTCATCATGGAGAAAAATTCTACTAATTTTTTTTTGTTGCCTTTTATTACTTATATTTTTTATAGATTGGAAATAACACTGTGGAACCATTTTTTGAAAAAGTTATGTCCTATCCATCTTATCTTTTTTTTAAATGCACTTACTCACAAATCAACATTTTTTATAGCTAATTAATGAATATTAAATTGTTGTCCGTTAGGTTTAAGGAGTTTTTGAGATATTCGCATCGAAATTGTTCTAATCTGTAAATAAAGTGGACGTCAGGAAATTTTCCATATGAGCATTTCCACGAAAAATTATGTTTTTGTTCCGGGCCAATGCCTTCGTTTTTTGCAATTATATTGAAAACGCAAAATTGCCCAAAATCTACCTTAGCATAAATTTTAGAGTTAATTAGGAGCTATAAGTTAAGCCTATTGTCAAAATAAAAATCCGTTTTATTTTTACTTTTTTTTTTACTTTAAATGTGTTCGCCGGTCGAACGGGAACCATGGAAATGCCCATATGCTAGCAAGACTAAATAGTTTACGAACTTTATACTTCTGTCTGGTCTGATGGCTTTGAGTTAAAATTTTTTACAGCTCCGTAAGACCTCAAAGTTGATATTCATAAGATTGCCAGTTGAAATTTATATCTTTTAATAAATGGGTACACGCGGAAGTGAAACCTAGACACTTGACCGTTTCTTTCCACACACCGAACACATGAACTGTTCATCTTAGATGCTATTGGACTAGAGGGAGAATTGTGGAGGAACAATCAAATGAGGAACAATCTTTGAGATCACAAACAAAATTGCATTTAAATATACCCACGACGCAGCTTGTCTATGGTCATATGACTATGTCATTCATATATTAATTTTTACTCTCAATTCAAAAGATTTTGGGCGCCAATTCTGCCCTCAGAAGCGAAATGGGCGTATCTAAAAAAACAACGCATTTCGAGATAATTGATGTTTTGTTTATGTCAATTTGTTGAAATATATGTAAAATTGAGATAGAGGAAATTCTATTAGGATAATTTTTATATGGTTGAACTAAGATACTCGGCATTTGGCGTAGTTCATTAGATGCGTAATTTCTTAAGCTATCCGATGCCATAAGAATCACGAATATGAATTTTTTTGAGATACGCCCATTTCGCTTTTGAAGGCAGAGTTGTCAATATCAATAATAAATTTTGCTGTTATTTTTCATTAACCGTTCTTCAATAAAATAATATAAAAACAAACTTAATGAGGATTTCCATAAACTTCCGCTCCTATGTTGGCTTACCAGCAGAGTTGTTTTTAATAGTGGAACATTTTGTTTTTAGGTTTTGATATTTTTTTTTGTTATTTACTTATTTATGAAACGTACAAGTAAGTTGGCAAGTTAAAAGTATCAAATAAAAGCTTAAATAAAAAATAAAAATACGCACTATAATGTGCACATAAGCCCACAACTCTATCGCTATGAAAGATGTGTTGTACCTACACACTTTTTTGGTTTCCTCATTTTTTCTATTGCGTTAACTAACTACTCACCTTGGTGTGCAAGAATGCCAGACTCTTGTTGACATTTTCGATTTTGTGAACACGCATTCGACCGTTATTCGGCTTTCCCAGTTTCTCCGATGATATGATCTCCAGCAATTTTAGTAACTTGATACCATCGGCCAGATCTGTGAAAAGGTCTTCGACCTCCATTTTTGCCTATACAATGACAAACACGTATACAAACACACGCACGAAAAGAAAATCGTAAAAAAGAAAATTATGGTAAATAAATAGCGCTCATAGATATTATAATTCAAGTATGTTATGTTAGTTAACATTTATAGAGACTAAGTCATGTGAATTAAATGAAACTCACTTTGATTAGAAATGAATTCATCCATTTTGTAAAGGTCTTTTTTTGGATGTGAAGACGCTCCTCCTGTAGCGTTTTAATTCTTTCATTTTCAAATTTTATAATGCCGTCCCGTTGGGTCAGGTTGGCAGAATTACGGTTTTGTGCTTGCAACGAGTAACCGCCGGGTTCATATTGAGATGCTAGAAAAAGAAAGAAAAAAATAAAGCGTTAATTTATTTTTAATATGAAGTTAAGAATACAGTAAAGTCTCAATAAATTAAACTAGGCGAAGCTTTCTTTCTTTAGTTTAAGGTTAGCCAAGGGTTTTTAATGAGTTTTTTTCTTAAAATTTGTATTCAATATATTATCTAAATGTTAACATAGCAATTGTCGTTAGCGGCAAAATTGCGATCTACAATTATTTTAGTACAGAGATGGTGGATTGCTCTCGATTTATCTGTAAGTTATAAAATGACTAGTTTTATCTCTTTTACTAAAAGAAAGAAACGTAATATTTACTGCCGTATAAAGCTCTTTGGCGAACGTCTTTAATTTTGAAATGCAGTCAAATATCTAGGGATGATTCTTCTTAGTAAATTGTCTTTGAACCCTCAGATGGATAAAATTGCAGAGTTTATATGGAATTATAGATACATATATCGTTACATCTGGAGTCTTAAGTCCAATATGAGATATACCTGTGCTGTCCACTCAAAAGCTCTTCTCCTACAAGCTCTTTGTACTTTAGCCCTGGATTAACACCAATTTATCTTCAGATCAAGATGTAAGCCATTTAACAATACATACCGTTTGAAACTGTTAAAAGTTGAGTCCACTTTCGAGGTGCATTTTTACGATAACGAAAACTCTACAAATTGCACTTTTAATTATAAAAATAGTGTCGAGATATATTTAAAGCCAAGGCGATCATTTTACAATTTTTACAAGTGACTTAAAACGAACAAGTTACTTTTCATAGCGTTTCGACCTCATTTCTTTTCATTAAACGTATTACGTGCTGAGCGCATTCCTTTATCAGAAGAAATATGTATTTTGAAGCTTGCGATCATCTCCCCTGAGAGAAAATTTAGACTACCTCGGGAGTTAGAGGATTAATTGATAACAAGATAGGATTGACACAGTAGGACTCAAATAAGATAGTCAAGCTCTTGAAATCTATTTGTCAAATTGAGTTGCGACTTGACTGAAATAAATCAAATATATGTATTTTAAAGTTTTAGATAGTTGTAAAATGGAAATAAAATCGCAGTGGCACCGCTAGGGTGGGTCTTAACCTGAACAAAAAGTGCCACTACCGCACATGTGAAAAATAAAAAAAAAATATCCTTATCAATTGAACTGTTACAAGTTCTACCCAGATAAGAAGCATGGTATAACTCCCACGACAATAGCAGCGCGTGCAGTCAAATTCGCAAAAAAAATGAACTGATATCAATTTATGATAATTTGGGTTCGCTGCACTCGAGCAACAAATTTCCCATAGCCACTAAGCCTCTCAGACTCGAAATAAAAAAAGTTGTAGAAGAGAGCTTGTAACCGTGTCAATTACTGGTATATTAATCGTTATCTTGAAACGCTGACGTGTAGGCAAAAATCTGATGGCAGATTCGAGCTCAGCGACTCTAAATTAGCCTGAATTGACAACAGTCGATTTTTCTTCAAATTTTAGATCTCATTTTTGCATAACTATGGTGTAACTGTTCAGAAAAAAAGTTTACAACTATGTACGCTCAAACCAAAATAAAGCAACAAAGCCATGTCTCCGGGCGCTACCCGAAAAATAACTACATATTTTCTATGCTCTTGTTATTAAACTTTCGATCTATTGAGGTTTTGCTGTAACATAAAACTAATCTAAGAATTTATTAGGGTAGGTTAAAAAAAAGGTTATTTTACATAGTATAAGTTTAGTTTTTCAATGCATTCCAATAGAATTAAAATGTGGGCTTAAAAAATTCAAAGGCATGCAAACGAAGGTGTACAATGAAAAAGAAGAGAAACAACCTTTTGAAACCATACAAGATACAAAAGTTATTTGTTTGACGCTTTTAAAGTATTATTGAGCATTTAAGTAAAGAGCAAAAGAAGAAGAAAAACAAAACGAAATAAATAACAAAGATAGCAATAATAAATCAATAACTTTTTGTATTAACAAAAAATAAGTGACAATTTTGTTTTTTTAATGGACTTGCTATATTTGACATGGGCTCTTTAACTTTTTTTTTTTTTTTTTAAACGAACGACAAACACCGTGAAGTGTTATAATATTAATAGTTAAGTTTGCAATACAATAAAAAAAAATATTGTATTTATTTCTTAACTTAAACTCGTAATAAACAGAAAATAGCCGCATGACAGTATTAAAAATTGTGGTTTGAAAAAATCTTGATTGTTGCATGTCAGGTAAGTTAACATAATGAATTGTGCGGAATGTTGCTTTGTACTATCAGCACCTGCTAGTTTTCTTTTCAATTTGATAAGCAAGGCTATTATCACATAAATATACTAAATTCCAGTGATATCGATTGTATTGCTTTGTACTCAATTGTGATCATTTTATTGAAAATAACTCATTACCTCATCGATTAGCTATGATGTTTTCGCACAACCGGCGATTACAATTTTATAGTTTCAAAATTAAGATAATTTCTAATTTTCGAAATGTTGTTTATTGTTTAACATATTCGACTTTAACCTTGATAATTTTGTGTCGAGGAGTAACAACAGATTCTGATCGCACGCTGTTTAAACATAACATATTTGGTTTGGTTGGTGAAAGTTGTAGATATTGAAGAGACTAACAAAACCCCACCACCAGATGCAATAAAACTCAGTTTGCTTACGAGATATATTGAAAAAGCCACATGAATCGAGGTGCAAAATTCAAACGATCATTTCTCGAAAATTTGAGCCAACTTGAACAAACTGAGCCAAATGGTTTCTTGTTTTGGCCTATATTTTCACACCGCAACGTCAGATCCGAGTAGATTTTTACAAAAAAAAATTTGTTCCACAGAGAAATACAAAAATTAATGAATTTGGTTGCCTAGGACCATTTCCAATTTCGAATTGCTCACCAGATGCCGTTAAGATCCAATTAACATTCAAATCAAAAGGCGAAAGTGGTAATGGATTGGGCACATGATGCAGAAATCACCAAAAGTCTGCCGGTAGCACTGAAATGGAATCCTCAGGGTAGCAGAAAACGTGAGCGTCATCGTCGAAACGTTCGCTAGAACAGGAAATACGTGAATCGGGGAAATTTCGGAGAGCATTAAAGATTTTTTGCTACTGATCGTGCACGTTGGAAGAGTTTTGTGGAGGCCCTATTTTCCGTGAGGACATAAAGGTCACAAGAAGATGTTTTTATTAATTTTCGTTTGATTATAATGCTTGCTGGAAATTTTGACTTTAAAGTTAAGAAAAATTTTCTAATTTTCTATATTTGCAGAGCGTGTATTCATTAAGTTGTTTTTTGCCGATCGAATTAAAGCAAACGGATAAAATGAGAGAGAGAGAGAGAGTTTCCCAAAACACTAACAACTCAAATCAATTTATCTCGAGATTAGATTGATAAGATGATAGCAAAATTTGAACCAGAAATGAACCGAAGACACACCAGATGAAAAGCTCCGTTTACCCCACTGTTTGAGCTACGAAGACGAGGTTAAAGGAGGATCATTGTATGTAGCACATGCTCTGTGAATGCCCTGCACTCCAAAATAAGCGTCAATGCTCAGCAACAGAATGCTGGAAGATGGGAATGGTAACAAATGCATCATTAGAGGAACCTTCCAGATTCATTCGAAGCTTGGAGTGGTTTCGATCAATTCAGAAAGAAACGTAACAAGGAGGCCTATTACGCTTTCGAGCATTAAAATGCGATATTAAGACGACAGAATTTTCATGCCAATTGATCGGCAAGCTGCATGCTCTAACCAACTTGAACTGTGACCTTATATTATATACCAAACTTTTCGAGATAGATGATCAATAATGATCTATTTTTTTTAAAGTAATGGATGTTTAAGAAACAAGTTTATGCTAGCAGGAAAAAAACTCAATTTTGGAGAGTAAAACAAATCGGAACGAAAAATTTCACAGAAGAGATTAAATATGGACCTGCCTTAACATATAAGTATATATCCAAGTTTCAACGAATAGTTAAGTGTTCATCGAATGAACATGTCGAACCGATTTGAAATATACTTTTAGTAATTTATATGTTTAAGGAAGAAAAAAAACGTAATGTTTTCTAAAGAAATACCAACAGTTTGGTAAAAAAAGGAAGGTAAATTGACAGTTTAGGCACTTTTTAAAAAGCTGAAACTAAGACTATTAATAACTACTCAAAGAAAACAATATTTTGTGTTACATGTAATTTGAAAGAACCTCTTTTAATGATTAGTAACTTAAAGGTTTTGTATTCCACATTGAATGTATGTACCACGGAAATAACGAAATATTTAATTCAAGCAATAATGATTTGATATTTTATTCTTTTTTTCTAAACAAGGCAAGTTACAAAATTTATTTTTTTTTTTGTAATTATTACAAAACAACTACATAATCTATCAAGGTTAAGCGCGGAATTAATATGCTAGAATGTATATTTAGTACATAGAATGCTTTATCAAATGACTTAAAAAGGTATTACGTAATCTCCAGCCCAAAATAAAAATAAAAACAAAATTCAACTACAAAATACAGTGAAATGAAAGTCAAAGTCTATTGATAACAATACAAAAAAAAAATAAAACAACCAAATAAATATGTCACTGAGCCAGCCACAAAATAAAGGGGTTTTTTTTTTATTCAAAAATGTATGCAGCTCATGTAGTATATTGAAATGATATATTCGTACATATCTCAACATCCGCGAGTATTTTGCAAAGTCTTGTCATTAAAGCTTATCA
Organism: Meiosimyza platycephala; assembly: GCA_963662105.1. NCBI lineage: Eukaryota > Metazoa > Arthropoda > Insecta > Diptera > Lauxaniidae > Meiosimyza > Meiosimyza platycephala. The sequence continues at coordinate 114,448,672 of OY759208.1, read as the reverse complement.
ATTAATTGAAAATTGAAAGGTAAAAATGATGTATGTATGTATGCACTCATACAACAACAAACGAGTGTAATCAGTCAAATGTTGCTTCGTCATTAGATAACTTTGAAAATATTTAGAAAAAAATATTATTCATCACACAATAACGGTATATTTTAATATATTACACCAAATGAAAAATGTTTTGCAATATATCACAGTTTTGTAAGGAAAAAAATTTCTACACCTTTGCGATAACAAACAGTGATAGTAACATTAGATAATATATTTACATAGTTAGGTATTTTTCTGCAAAAATCTTGAGTCATAAATAGAAATTTTTATGTTCTAGAAAACCTACCACGAGATTGCCGCTCATACGAAATATATGTTTTATACTCGTGTGTTTTGAAATTTGAGCGCATTTTGCGAATTAAAAACTTTTTCTTAAATTCTCTAGCACTTTATTTTGAATTTGAATTAATTATATTAAATATTTCACAAAATCGAAAAAAGTGCGATCACGCGTAAATCGTTTATTGTTTTACTTCTGTGTTGCTTTACGTTCTTAACTCTGCGTTTACCGATTAACCACTGAAGGAAATTTGTAGCATTAGTGATATTTCGTTTGTAGAGCTTTTTTTCCGCTTGGCCTGAGGTGGGATCTAGCTAGCCTCAGCTTATCAGTCAGTAGCACTCTTTAACCATAGAAGTGTACAGTTTACTTTACATCTACATTCATATTGTTTGCCCAACGACAATAACAAACTTCAACGACAACGACAACGGCAACGACGTCAACGTGCAACATTTTTCCCCACTCCAATCCTGAAGTATTATTTTTTATCGCAAGGTAACACCAAATTGATAAAAATACAAAAAATATATATGTATATAATGAATCGTTAATTTCAGAAACAACATTCTTTCCATATAAATTGTATGGGACTTATGGTTGTTACTGAAATTACCGATTCGTGTGTTTAAGATAATGATTATTTTATCAACCTTTCGAAAAAGTAAGAGCTTTTTTATCTTATCATACTATTGGCATGACATTTCTGCAAGGAATCTTTATAAGCCAGAGTAAATAATCCGTTTATTACTTTCGATATTACCTTGATGACTTAAATCTAAGTTCATCCCAGTCGGAATATTCAAGTTAGTGCTTTTCAATAGGAAACACAAAAATCCTAAGTTCAGAAACATAACACATAACAGTATTATAATACACTTGAATAAAACTTTTGGGTTCGGTAATAAAACAGCTGTGTCTTCTTCTTTCAAATGCTGTCGACTTTTCTCAAATATCTTTTTTTTTCGCCGAGTTATCGCATTTTGAAATCTTTTGATCTACAAATGTCCCTAATGAGTTTTTATGTATAGTAATTAGTCACAAACATGAAAGTTTAAAAATGCGAAAAAAAAGAAGATATTTGAGAAAGCTCAACAGCATTTGAAAGAAGAAGATTTAAGGTCCCGCACATAGTTTTTTGAGAAAAAAAAACATTCGCGGTTCTACATTACCTCAAATATTTCAAAAAACAGTGTAATTCGCCCTTTTAGTTTAGAATATCTAAAAATTCTGACATATAAGGGTAAAACGGGTTGCGGATTCAGTTTTAACGGGGAAAAAATACATGAAAATACCATATAAGCATTCAAGACTCAGAGCACAAAAATTTTTTTTTGTGGGTCTGTGTAATCGAACACTTGATTTAGATACTGAAGTCGAACTTCGTGCCGGGTGAGAACTTTACTTGAAAATGAACTTCTTTAATTTTCAATGGAACTGCGATAATTATGATCAATATTTCGATGAATGCGTTGAGTACGCCAAACGGATCCTTATAAGTTATTTGAGCAATCTTTTGATTTGGATACCTAAATGAGTAGCATTTAAAAACCGGTATGAAAAAACTTAGTGAAACAAAAAAGTACTGAATAATTTTACTTATGGCAAAAATAGACTACTTCTACAACGACCCTCCCAAAAAACCGGGAAAAACAACCTTCCACACACACTTCTATTGCTAATGCAGTGTAGGGTATTTTTTTTTTGACCAGACCAAAAATAACACTCTTACTATTTTAGTATAAAAATATTTTCAACTTCTTCAAATGATAATTAAATCAAAAACAAAATTCTTATCTTATCAAAAACAAAGCACTCTCAATAAATATAATTTTAGTGAAACGGGAAAAAAAAGTTCCTTGTGTACTTTTAGGCATAAAGTTAAATTTTTTTACTAAATTTAGTTTGTATAGCAAAAAAGACATAAAAAATTCTTGTAGTCTGAGGAAATTTGTGCATACACATATTAGGCGGTTCAAAAAAAAAACCAAACAAATTCTTTTTTCTGGTCTCTCTGGTCTTTTCTAAAAAAAATAACACACCAGCGTAGTATGGGGAAAGGCCTTTTTATGAAATATTTGATGTTGTCAAATAGAACATATAAATTTCTAAAACTGATCAAAATTTGATTTCTTAGCTTTGATAGAAGGTAATTTTGGACGTATTATATTTTTTTTTGCAAGCTTAATTTGTGCTGATAAGACTAAGAAAAAAAAATTTCGATATTTTTGAACCTCCTTAATGTGCATACATATGTCTGCATCTGCAACAAATGTCAACAAAGGCAAGAAAAAAAAGCGCCACTGTTATTTTTAGATGATATATATCCTGTTGAGAACTTAAACTTCCTCGCAGCCATAAATTTTCCAACAAACAATTTTATTTTAACGTTGAGATTTTCAGAATAAATGTTTAAAAATAAAACAGCGAAAAAGAAATTCAAACAAAAATAAATTTAGATGCAGCAGTCTTTTTATTAGAGCGAAATAAAAACACACACAGATATAAACATATGAAGAGTACGCACGCTTGCGCTATATACATAGTTAGTCTATGCGAGCGTTACTGTTTTACACCTTAAGGGTGAGCGCGTTGTTGCAACACAAAAAAATTAAAGATGTGCAACAGATGCATTTTTCCAATTTGTTTTTTTTTTTAGAATGAAAACAAGAAAAAAAGCGTGTTGTTTTTATAAAAATAAAAATTTTGCAGCGGCTATTTAGGTAAATATTTATAGAATATATCCTTCAAATGATTTGTGCTGAGCTTCAGTATATTATTATTTATTTTAACATCATTGAGTAAAAAGTCATAACGGAAACACTTCCCTACATCGCAAGGCCAAAGATAATTGTTTTAAATCAAGTCTTCAATTTAAATTTTATTTTATTATTTTTGGATCTCCGCTTCTCTAACACCATGAATTACAAAAACAAGGATAAAAACTAGAATAAAAAATTGTTGTTTTGATTTGCTTCACTTTTTGCTTGAGTTCTCAATAGATTTATGCAAAAAATGGAATATAACAGGCTTAGAAATTCTTAAAACTGGCTTAAAAAAGTCACTGATGATTTCGCTTAGCAATAGATGAAACTGGCAGTAAGCTCAGTCAAATATTTACAATAACGTTTTTAGATTTGTCCTTTAATTGGGGGTATCTTAAAACCAAGGAGTGCAGGGGTTTGCATGAATGTTTTTCTCAGGAATCTTTAATGTTGCTTAAGACTTCGATAACAAGATGTCACATACTTTCATATGTAGTATCACATAACAAAGCTTTAAAGCCAATCATAACCAAAAGTGTCGCCCGTTTGAGTCATAAAATTATAATAATTCCATAGCCATATTAAGCGCAAAAGTAACGAAACCACCAGCCACCGGTTTTAAGTTTCTGTTTAAAATTTTTAATTTTTTTCAATGAATAGGAAAATATTGTATATTTAAACTGAGAAAGAGAAACACGTGTATACAAATATTCATAGGCGTTTAGTTATACTCGTAAAACAGTTAATAAATATTTAAGTTTATATAAAAAAAAAATGGTATAGTTAGTTAGTAAAAGAAAACACAATAATAAAAATCAAGCAGATAATACATATTTTAGTTATGGAAATTAAAACATTTTGAGGTTATTGACGTTTTAGTTTTTGCATAATATTGTAATAATTTTTTTGGTTTGAACTAATAATTTAGCATACATTAATTTTATGAGATGATAATAAGAATACAAATAATTATGACCTTTATAAGTAACATTTTTTCACTACACTGTTGTTTTATTTTATTGTTTTTAATACAATGGCAGGAAACCATTCATGGAATTCGGCGCAGACCGAAGGCTACAATGCATAATAATTTCATGAAAGGGTGTGGTCTGCCCATTTATAAATTTTAAATTGGCCAATAAAAATTTGAAGCTATACTAATTCAATGCAAAAATTTTGGGTTTTTGAGAAATTTACTAAATAATACTTGACGTTCACTTTTTTAGACCCATAACAGTAAAAAGCTTAGCACAGTTTATCTTTGTTTGGCTTAAAACACCTTTACTTTAACGTAATAAATTGTCTTGATCATCAAACAGTACAAAACAAAAACGACACCACACAAGAGAAACAGAAAATTCTATTAAAAGAACAACAAGCATATTACTCAAATCCTTCCCAATCTTGGCAGCTACCGCAAAATATCACCGGGTGGAGAGAGGGAACATCACTAAAAATCTAACAATAAGTGATTTATGAATGAAGAGACAAAAAATGACTTAGTGAAAGCTATTATTTTGTAAGAAATGTACCCCAAGTAATAAGTAGGTAGGTATGTTATTACTTAAAAATCAAGTTAATACTTATCTTCTCAACTTCCATTTTGTTTCAATTTATTCTCATAACTTTCTTTTTTTTTAGTTTTTAACCATTAAAAATCAATTTCACTTTCAAAATTCTCACAGTATAGTTTGAAACAAACTAAAAGTTTGGCCATTGAGAAGTTTCTTAATAAGTAGTAGTAGTAGGGCAAAACAAAGGCGAAAACAAAGAGAAAAAATACCGTAAATACGGACCTGGTATGTTTAAAAAAATATATATATATATTCTTAATCAGTGCGACCTCCTCTGAGTCAATATAGCTATGTCCACCCGCTCGTAAAAATCACTATTACGGGAAAACAAAGCGATATATAGCAGTTTGATAAAAATACTTTGCGTCTTCTCGAAAATTCATTCGGCGGAAAAATCAGACCCATTCTTCTTCGTCAAATCAGATACTTTTTTGAGTGGGATTTAAACTTTCCGCCGAATGAACACTTTGAATGAGTTTGCAAAGTCATAGGTTTTTAAAAAATGTTTGCTTTTACTTGTTAGCTACTATGTACTTAAAATAAAAACCTTTATACTCAAACACAAGCCGCACTATAATCCACTCTACTTTCTTAAAATGTTGTTGTTTTGAGTCATACAAAAAAATTTTGCTTTTTAATTTGCTTTTAATTACAGAAAAGTGAAACGTAGTAATTAGATTCTTTCAGTTTTTGTTCGTTTGTTGCCGGTTACCTTTACTGTCGTTAACATAGTCATCGCTAATTGTTGTCTAAATAAAATTCCACATTTAAATTGTGACTAATCAGAAGTCAAGTTCGGCGAATTGGATTTGTTAGTACGTTTGCAATATATGTATGTACGTAATCGATTGTATTGGTTGTGATTATGTTAAGGCTAAGCTTAGGTAATAGTGGTGAGTAGTTCTCAGGTACGAGTATTGAGCCATCTTTAATTAAACTTATAATGAAATGGATATTCAATTTAAATATAAATCAAGATTTTGTGAATGAAAAGTCAAAAGGGATTAACTTAACATGATCTATGATGTTTTTAATGAATTCAAATGAATTTCAATGAATATTTTTTATTGGTTATTATTGATAAAAAAAAAGATATAGCTTACGAAATTTTTCGCGGAAAAAAATAATAAAATCGTTATGACACGATAGTTTAATATTAGGCGATTATTTGATTTGTCTTTGTATTTCTGATGTATATTAGCATTCATTTGTCGTATAAGGTTGCGACAAAATTCGTTTTCTTTGTAAGTTCTATAATGATAAATTGAATCATTGATAACTCAAATTACGTCGCATATGGAGACATGGGACCGCAACTAGAAGATGCTCCAATAAATCCACTCTAACCCATATTCAATGAAGTATTTTCACCGTGCAGATTCTGTGATGGATTCTGTAAAATTGCGTAACTACTTAAAATGTAATTCGAGTGTGTCATGTTAGCGAAGACATTTGATAAAGTTTTGGGAAAAATAGGATATAATCGTATGTATTAGGTGTATTAGGTTTTGATAGTAAAAATTGCCTGCAAAGATATACAGCTCAACAACGCTTGCTTACTTACAATATACATATGGTAGTCATAATCGGCCTAGTGTCCTCACTATACGTCAAACAGTGGACAGTTTTGAACGTAATCTTTTGTTGCACAATTTTTGCGTGCTAATAGATAAATATCCGATCGAAGTGACGAAAATATTGCTGCCGTTCAGGCAAATATTTATGAAGATTCATATTTATCGATTTCAACAGTTAAGACTACATATGCCGACACGGCGTATTTTACATTTTTGCAAAATTACTATCACGAAAGAGTGGAAACGTTTCGATAATCGTGAATTTGTTTATTTTACCTTGGAACAACTTGAAAATTAGCTAATTTTGCCATGAAAATAATCTTCTCTGATAAAAATTTAAATTAATAGGCATTTGAGACTAATAAATAAAATCAAGGATAAAGAGTCACAACCTAAAATATATCCTTGGTGCTAAAAAAAACTCCACTTTCATAACCGTATGAAATGCCTAAATTTCTTTACTGGGAATTGTAATAAATAATTTCTCATTCACTACACTGAAGCCGATTTAAAGTTTCCTTAATATAAATTTAGTGCGAAGATACACTATTTTGTAAAACTATTAAAAGTCACACAGATATCAAAGTATAAATTATTTATTATTTACCTACCTAATTAAAAAATTATGATAACTTTTAAATATTTTCTAGTCTCAATAATTATGTTTACATAATGTATATCTACAACCACTTTCTCAGTGAATATTGGTCCTAAAATAAATAGACAAAAAATACGCCTAAAAAAACGAAGAACAAAATCTACAGATTCTACTAAATTATGTAAAAAACTTGATTTCCAGTTTTTTTAATGATCACAAAGTTGTAGAATTTTTAATTTTTTTAGACATTCTAGTCACAAACAATAGAATTTATTGTTTTGTTTTTTTTTATTATTTTTCTTTTTTTTTTTGTCATTTTGCAAAATTTTTAAAACATGCGAACGTTTGCATTTAAATGGGTTTCATATAATTCCATGACTGATTAGTCAGATGAGGTAATTTATGTATTTTTCAAAGTTTTCGTGATTTGATTGGAAATTAGAAATTTAATTTTTTAATTGTTTTATTTTGGATTGTGTTCTTCTTTAAGCAGTTTAGGAACATAAAAGCTTTTTAGAAAAATTTGTATAATAAGCGCTGACTTTAAAAAATGTGCACATAGTTACGATCTATATTTTGTTTTGTATGAGATCTCTGAAATTGCGGCATAAGGAAGGAAAGAACTCATAAAATATACATACAAAGTTGTGGCATGTTTACCTAGATGTTAAAATCCCTAAATCTGATTTTTTTATAGAAAAGCAAATTGAAAAAAAATGTTCTTTTCATCCCACTTACAGACTTAAATGATATGAACTTGTTCAATTTCCTGCATTGTCAACACGTAAATCACGCCTAAGTTTCAATGTTTATGTATAGTAATATATTTTTTAATAAATACTCGTATGATGCATTTTTTCGGAGAAAAAAAAATTAAATAAATTAAGCCATTAGTTATTACGAAATTTGAATATTTGTCATATAGGATTACTTTAAGCGTTTCCACTCTAATCAATCAATCAAACAAAAATCTTATAAAACAAATAAACTTTTTAAACGTTTGGCGGTTTCTTTCAATAACGCCATATATGTATGTATATGTTTGCATATAAAGCTAATTTTTTGGCCTTCAATTTAAGCCTACACACAAGTTTTTGTTTATATTTTTAAAAATTTTTTGTTTATAACTAAAAGAAGTTAAACAATCAAATATCTTGTGAGCCAATAAATCAGTGCATGGTAGATGCCAAAAAAAACTGTATTATGTCAACAAACTCCAACAAGAGTCCACGATAATAGCATCGGTTTGTTTGTAACTATTTAAGTATTGAAAATACTTTTCCAACGATATATGTATATACTTGATTTTGCTTTTAGTATTTATAGAAATACCATACTGCAGTTTACGAATATAGTAAATTAATTAAGTGTATAAATATTTACAAGTTTCAATTAAATAATGTTGACTGTGATAATGCTTTAATTGATTTTCTCGGCTTAGTAATATTTAGTTTCAGCAGCAAGTAAACAACAGCAATTACTAACCTCTTGCCTCCCTCATCTTTCCAAGCTATTAAATAGCTGAACAATAATAATAATAATAACAAAAAAAAAAATCACAATGAAATAAAGAGTTATGTATATTATATTATAAAATAAACAGTTGATATTTTTCAAATAAAGCAAACAAACAAAAAAAAGAAAATTTTATTGCAAAATAATGACATCATCATAAAAAAATCTCCTTTAAATTGTAGCCCAAAGTTATTTGCTAAAATTTGTACGAATTGCTGTTTTGGTTTTGTTGCTTTTTTTTCTCTTGTTGGTGTCTTTTATTATTTTGATTGTTATTATTATATGAGTTTAAACTTCTTTTATGAGTCTCATTTTACTCATGGAATATTGTGCTTACTTTGGCTTTACAGATTTATGACATCACCGTTTTGGTGCTACTTCTTTCTGTATAGCGATGTCGAAAAATATTCGTTATCTTATAGAAACCGGTTTTTTTTTGGTAATGTATAAAAAGGGTTAAAATTTAACTGATAGTAAGTTATCGCTATTAGTAATAACATTTTCGATGCTAAACTGGAACAAAAATTTAATAGGTCCATTTTTTCTTAAAATAATAGTGTCAAAAAAAACAGAGACCGTAGCGAATATGAATTTTAAGATAGAAATCACTGCATAAACGTTAAAAATGGATTTTTATAAATATTTTTGAGCCAAAAATAACCGTTATTTTAGATTTGTATTTTTTGCGATCAAAAATTAACTTAATTTTGGATTTCTAATTTTTTCAATCCGAAATAATCGTTATTTTGGATTTTTATTTTTTCGATCCAAACTTAACGTTATTTTGGATTCTTATTTTTTTTTTCATCAAAAATAGTCGTAATTTTGGATTTAACTTTTTTCGATCCAAAATAATCCTTATTTTTGATTTTTACGGTCGAATAAAATAAAAATCCATTGTTGCGATTATTTTTGATCGAAAAAATAATAATCTAAAAATATCGATAATTTTTGATCGAAAAAATTAAAAATTCAAAATTAAGATAATTTTTGATCGAATGAAATACAAATTCAAAATAACGATTATTTTTTAATTTGCTAAACAAATCCAAACACTATTCTGCCGTCAGAAGCGAAATAGGGGTATCTCAAAAAAACTCGTTTCGAGATAATTGACGTTTTGTTTATGTCAATTTGTTGAAATACATGTAAACATGTTTATAGGTTTGAACTAAGATACCGGCATTAGACGCAGTTCATTAGATGCGCAATTTCTTAAGCTATCCGATGCCATAAGAATCTCAAATATCAATTTTTTTGAGATACGCCTATTTCGCTTCTGACGGCAGTATTGTCATGTTAAAGAACTGGAACAAATTTCTACATCACAATTTTTCTGCACGGATATGTGTTGTGCAAGTACCTACACACATATTATGGAACTCGTATTTCGTAGGTTAAGCAATCTTTGCATTTATTAAAAAAAAACTCTGCGCACGCGTAGTATTACGTTGCTCTAGGAATTTTTTGCCACAATATACTGTCTTTGCCGGTATTGTTTTGTTATTGTTGTTGCTGCTATTCTTCTATCGATTTCGTTAGTTCAACGCAACGAACGGATGGTCTAGTGGCTACCCGCTCATCAGCTACTGTTCGAAAGCGAGTGGCGCATTTTCATCAATAGCAAGTGTTTTAAGCTGCTTATTGTGGCTCATGAGAAATATTTTTGGTCTTTATGTTTATTCAAAATTTCGCTTTTATTTTAGATTTTATTTTTCTAAATTAAAAATATTGCAAAAATTGTGATCTCTGTCAGCATCTGTAATTTATGATGTTGGACTTAATTTTTTCATATTTGCAAATTAATGAATTTAAGCTTTGCATTTTTATTGGGCGAGAAAAATAAATTTAAAATGTGGCGCCCGAGTGAATACAAAAATTATTCAAGTGCTTTTGAATAGGAAAAAAACTATTATTTTTTTTTTGAATAACTATGCCGCCGGTCGTGTTAGTTGTGCAAAATCATGACTAACCAGTTGATGTCATATTGATTAGAATATTTTTGACCTACAAATAAAGCTTTTGTTAACAAGTATTTAAATTTTATGATTATGTTATGAAATCACACAAATATTATGAAACATATGTTATGTCAAATAACGGTGGATCTACTTGACTTTAAATACATAAGTACAGAGTTTTAAGGGTAACAATTTAAATGAGCTTTTATTTGTTTATACATCACTTTTTTGGGGTATGGAAAATCTGCCTGTCGTTAATCTAATATACATAAGTATTATTTCTAGTCTTTTTTAACCCACAAACGATTAGACTCCTAAAATACTCTATGCATTCATGCACTGAATCATATTACAGTTGTTTCATTTCATAATCACAGTTTCACGAATTTCGAAGCAAAACTTTTAAGTTTCCATATGTACATAGTTCAACTGAAATCATTTTTGAATGACATTGCTGATAAACTTCAAGCAATTTGTCGGCTATTTGTCGCAATATTAAAATTAATTTATTACATATTTTCAATTTTAATTACACGTACGAGTACTTTAGTGTTTCAAGCTATAGTTCTGTCTTCTTTCGTATTTTTTAACAGGAAATACTTACATATATAAGTATATATAGATGGCGTTTTAAAGTCCAAAAGGTATCAGGCGGTAAGTTAAAAATAAGAAAAAAAAATAGTTTGTTTATTTAGCAAACGCAAACACATTCTAACACAATTTTGCGAAATACTCATAGTTAATTAACAAAAACCCATTTGAAGGTAGGTAAATAACGTTGAAAATTGTCGCCAAAAGTATTTTTATTTTGATAAAGCTGAGTAAACAACGCGCTCTTCCTTGAGTAATAAAAATTATTGACAACAATGATGATACCAACTACATAAATATGAGCAATTCTGTTATATTGTGTTTGTAAAAACTTATTGAAAAGTTATAGGCAACGTTTTATCACCATTTACTTCGCGAAAAAAAAAATGTTTGTAATCCAAGATTGGATATTAATGTTAATGGAGTAATTTTTTTATGATATAACTATATGATATATATAGCCGATTATGGATTAAACGCGTATATGTTATGTGATGCGCCGTAAGGCTTCTTTCTCAAACGTAAGTCCGGTGTAAAAAATTTTCACATTATCCTGGGATAATAAACCAAATCTCCCGGAATTAGTCTAATTCTTACAAAATATTAGTTCACCCTTTTCATATATATGTATCGAAAATATCTGATTCTATCGCTAATATTTTAGAACTCGTTCTATTCACGAGACTGAAACTTTATTGATGATAGAAACAGAGCATCCCATCGTTTTTCTATAAAAATTGATATTCTGCGAATTTGAAACTTTTTCATAGATTTGGAAATATATAGGGTCAAAAGTGAATGAAAACTATCCGTATATTATATTTTTGATCTTTTATATTTTTTAAACTGAGACATGTGACGATATAGACTTTTTGCACAAAATGATATTAACATCATTGACCACAAGGCCACTTTGCCAAGAAAAAGAAAACTTTACCATATAAATATTAAATTTATGAGATAAGTATGAGATGGGTATGGATTTCATTGACTTTTGACTTGTGCTCATATAGACTACCTTCAATGATATAACAATCGAAAAACTAAGGAGTACCAGAGATGACGCATTGCAAGTAAGCAACTCAGCTGATTAGGTCAGCTATCATAGCTATGCAGCGAAAAAATCTAAAGTATCATACCAAGTGAGCTATTTCTTAATTAAAAATTCACTCGCAAGAACATTTAAAAAGATAAAAAAAAGTTCACGTAGTTAGAAAAAACACGTCAGTAACAGTTTATTTTTATCTTAAAATAACTACGAGTAAATTTTGTAAAGCCAAAGAGCAGAAAAGAATTTTTAATAGTAAGTTTTCAAATATTACAGAAGGCAAGAAAGAACACAATTTAATTTTACCAAACAATAAACGAATCAAATGAAAATGTATTGGGGTAAAAAAACATTTTGATAAAAATTCTTATGTGCTTGTTAGACACATATCAATTAAGTTTTTGACAGTTAAGTGATGAGAATTTCGTGTACCTCAGAGTACTGGTTTAATTGAAGGGGGATTGAGGTGTTATAACCACAATAATAAAAGGGGAATCACATTTCGACCTTCATAAAATTCTACTCTATGAAAAGCGAACGAGATTGAAATATGTGACCAATCGCAGTCAAATTCAATATTATGTGATTGATTACTATAAGCTTTCAATGTACCAGAACAGAACTATGACACTTTCATTTCAAGCGCAAGATTATTTCTAGTCGTATTAGGGAAATAAGGTGATTAAGTATAAAGTTTGTTTAACATTTAATGTGAAATGTTAATTGGCGCCTATAAGTATGTGTCTTCCTCAAAAGTCGCTTCTTTCATTTCAATTCCTAACCATATTGGAATATCACGAAAAACTGAACAAATGTCCTACCTACTGGTACTTCGTATAAAACAAAAACTGAGTGATGATTCTGCTTCTTTGAAATGGTCAAGTATCACATATTCATATGTGAAAATAAATTAAAAAAGTTTCCACTTTTACCCAACGGATAATGCAAGTTTTTTGTGATATATCGGAACAAAAAATAATCTAGTATTATTTTACTGAACAGACTCCAAAAACAACACCAAAAAAATTACACAAAGCAAAGATAAATACAACATAAAATGAGCTAAAGCTAATTATACTAGTTTCATCCATTGCTAAATAGAATCATCAATGACTACTTCGTTTTGAATCGCCAAGAAAGATTACAACGAAGCGCCTGCAAGGAAAGTGTTATGTCAAATCTGTTTTACATTTTGCTTGGGTTCTTAACGAATCTATACAAAAAGTTCATATTGGGCTTAGATATTCTTACTAATCGTCTTAAAGGTCACTGATGATTCCGTTTAGCAATGGATGAAACTAGTATGACAAGCTTTAGGCCTTTTTTTGTTGTGTTAATCTTTGTTTTGTGTATTTTTGTTTTTGGTGTTGGCACACACTGTACTGAACAGTAAGCTCAGTCGTTTTCCCGATTTCTATGTATTTTAGAATATGTATGTTTATTCAGAAAAACTGTGATGTATTAAACTATGTTGTACTAAAACATTTCTTTTGTACGCTAATTTTTTCTTCCAAGCTCCTCAAATTTATTGTCTTCGAACGCCACTGTCTATAGTTATTCGTATGCTTATCACGTGACATCATGAGCGATACTTGACAATTTAAGGGCGATGAAGAATATGGGACAAAATTAAGCGCAAACAAAACGATAAAAATTTAAAACAAAGTGTTTGATTGGAATTTTTTTAAATGGTTATGTTAATTGCATTATATGAAAAATGCAAAACGTGCTGTGTACCCTATAATATATATAATAAGAACAAAGTGCTATGGAATAGTGAAATAGAAAAGATGTCATTGGTTACAAATTGGATTTGATTGCTCAAAGAGCCATGACGTGATTGTAGACGCGTTAAAAGAGGGGAAAACTGAGAAGGAATCAACTAAATGATGAACAAAATATTTAATAGAAAAGAGTGGGAAATTGTTTTTTTTATTGCCTAAAATATTCTAATACAAACATATCAATATTTGGAAATTTTCAATTGTGGGAACTCTACATTGCTTGGAATTTTATTACATAATATTTTTTTATAAAATATGAGTTTTAAATTTTGTAAATAAAATTTAATTAAAGTCACGAATATTTTTTTATTAAAAATTTCAGCTACATAATAAAAGAAATAAAAACAAATCTTGAAATAGACAAATGATATCAATTTCGTATGCTTAAAGCAAGTGTTATACGAGTTAGCCGCTATGATAGATTTGTAGTGATCACATTTCAATCAATTGAAGTTTGCAATGCGCGCTAAAAATGCTTGAATTCAACAAATATTAAGTCATGTTCTAATATGACATTTTTAGCACCTGGTTTCGCCGATGCAAACTAGTTTTCACACAGTTGCGCATACCTCAGCAAGAGAAGAGAGCTTTACTTTCTGAAAGAGAAACTTTTCATGAAGGTGGAAAAAAAATCTACCAGCTATACAGAAATTTTACAGCAATCAAATTTTTTTTTGTACCGCTATGGTTAGTAACTTCCAAAGGAATTTTTCCTCACCCAGGCAAAACTTTCTCTATCACCTTCATTTTGAAGAATGGAAAATTTTTAGAGCACTTGAATTTCGGAACTGTTGAACTCGAAAATAACCAAAAATTTTAGTTACAAAAATGCTATCCACGCCACAGCAAATTTCAGAAAAAGCTACTTTATCTTTAAGAACACCAACCAGTTAGCATACTATCTTTGCACCAGAATTCTCATAACATTCGCAATCTACAGCAGGTAAGCTTAAATGCTTGCTTATAAATTGTTTTTATTAAGAATATAATATATCTTTGTTTATAATTTTAGCATTCAGATATGTTTTCCTTAATAACTTGATAAATATTTGTACAATACTGTCATCATGACGGATAAATTTAAAGCAACAATAACTTCAGTTCATGCGCTTATTTACGTATGGTTGTCTGGATCTGGCATGGTTCTGTTTTCACTACTTCGTTAGCACTTGGCAATGAATTAATTGTGTGAGAGTGTGTGTTTGTTTAAATAATTTTGCTCTGTTTCTTGTCAATTCCTTATAGTATAGTTAAATAGCTACTTACATGCAACAAATCATGACTTTATTTTATACGTTTCCAATCTTAAAGCCTAAAGTTCATAAACTTTTTCGAACAATCACTGATTTTTGAATAAAACTTCAAAAATTAAGAAAATACATAATTTTGCTGGGTAAATTTTATTATTTTTCGAGTGAGTTTAACATGAATGTTTTTTTTTTAATAAAATAAATTGACCACGGTCAAAGCTTCCACTAGTTAAAGACAGACATTATTAAAAAAAAATGGGCTAAGGCTAGTAATGCTAGTTTCCACCAAATATTTACAGTTTTTCTTTCAAATTTACTTTGTTGCTGGTTAAATTAACAATATTTCTTGAAGATTTTAGACTATAGAAAAGGTAAACTAACGTTTTCATTTATTTTCGAAATATGCTATTCTACATAGAGGTGCTAATACGCCTAGCTCGGTCACTTCTTTACATTACAGATTAAACAAATGTACATTAAATATGGAACATATTTTATGTGACAAGTTTTTCCTAAAGGTAATTTTCTTTGAAAGTTATGTGGAAAAATCGGATTTTCAAACACTTTTGGAATGCCTGAAAATACTTTATATTCAACAACAGTACCACAAAACATTTCACATTTTCGATTTTTTTGTCTCTAATTTTTCTATATTTACTGTACTATTATAAAGTAAAAAAAAATTACGTATTTTTTAATATCCATATGCAAAACACGTTAAAAAATAAAGTTGGCAACACGAACAAGTAACTTCTGATCGAGCCAACGAATGAAAAAAGTATTGCACGTAGAAATGTTGGCGAATTGTCGTGTAGATATTTATAAAAAAAATAAATCGAAAAACAAGTTGAAGAGAAAATTCCAACTTGTGATGTTAAAGTGCTCATTGTAATGTAATATGAACAGCATGGAAATATACATAAGTGGAGCATACCTTTAGCTTCAATACAGAAAAACCTACGATCATGAACACAACAAAAAAATATAACAATAAGAAATATATAAAGTAATGAGTTAGTTACCCTCAACATTGAATTAAAGTCGAGTTAAACTTTTTTTTTTCATTTTCTTTATTTAAATTCTTTATGCCACTCGCCTTTGTATTTGGTTACGCTTTTTGATTATTGATTTCATTCTTTTGTAATTTATTGAAAATTATACCGTATACGATATAATAAGATTGAGTTAATGCAAAACGTTTTGAAAACAAAGCCAAAGCGAGAACGATCATACTCCAAGTCAGGCAGATCACTCTGTATGCATTTTATGATTTTCTATAAAGTGCACTTAAGTCACAAACACATTATATGTGAGTAAATGTGGGTCTTTCAATAAAAAATACAACGTTGAAAAAAATAAAATACGGATAATAATAAGAAAGTCAAAATGTGCCACTAAACGAGCACACCCAATCCCGCTAAGTCGCATCCGTTGCTGCATAGTAAATTATTTTAAGGGGTACACATATTGTGGACTTAATTTTTTTATTATAAAGATTCAATATATAGATTTGGCAGCTTAAACTTGTAAACAAACTAAATTGATTTCAAACATAAAGTAAAATTTTGCACATTGCCCTAGAAAGACATTATGCCAATCACAACTTACAGCATCGATTTCTTAGTAAGGACCTTAGTGCTGAACACATGAGATAGATAGCTCTATCTCCGAAAAACAAAACACTGTGAACGGTAATTTTCACATTGTAATTGTTCATAGGTATGTGTGATTATAATATGCAATAATACGTTAGTTCATATCACTATTACATTTTCAATTATAGAAAGCCTTACATTTACATAGGGCTGTCATTGGGGCTAAGTTGTCATCTTTATCAATTCAGGTAACTTTAGGGTAATACAGAGAAAATGATGGAATTTCTATGAAGATTTAAATACAATTTAGCTGTGCTGTAAGCGGTTATTAAGACATTGGAATACTAATTACAGAACTGGTTCTGGTTTTTCCAATAAACAATTCTTTACTCGTGTCAAAAGTTCAACCTCACAGCCAAAATATCTGAACTGTATAGAATGCAAGCTGCAAACCAAGTCAACCCAAGTGACCGAATAATATTTCGATAGGGGTTTTCGACTGTAATTGAATGAAAAAATTACTTGCTAATAAATATTATACGGCTTAATTTTATATCAAAACAAAAACACGAAAACAAAAATTGTAGAAAATCGGAAAAAAGAGCATGAAACAATTTTACAACAATTTTAATCGGTATGAAACGAATCAGTAATCCCTTAAATGTTGCTTCTTTATTTTTAATGTTTTCGCTTGAATTGTAGTAGTTAAATTAAAATTAATCAACTTTGACTTTTTCAGTTCAACAAGATTTACCTACTTAACAACTAATTGCTGCAAATATTTCAAGTGAAATTTTTTTAGTTTTCTATTACTGTTGTTGTTGTTGTTTTTGTTTACATTTGTTGAGACTTTTTTAGGTTTTATGTTGGTTAAGCTCCATCCAACGCCAAGTTTGCAGTTTTGAATTCTTAATATGGCTTCTTCTACTTGATGTTGATGTGATGTTAAATACAAAATATAAAAGGAAAAAAACCAAACGAAATGGCAAGAAATAGAAAAGTAAGAAATTGCAATAAAATAAATTGGCAAACGGAGGCAACGTTAGAAAAATTTATGTGGAAAAAGCTGTACATTACTCCTGAAAAATTATACATTTAATAAATAATTCAAATATAATAATTAAACGTAAGATGAATGCAAAATTGTATACTACAGAGAGAGGCACCTAAATTATGAAAACTTTTCAGTTAACTCTTTTGCTAAAAGAGCACTAGCTGGAGAACTTAGCCTTGTCAAATCACATACAATTTGTTGAATAAAATTTGATGATAGGCGCTCATTTTATGAAGTACAAATAAACATAGCTCATATGAAATAAGTGATAAGATAAAAACTGAATGAATAAGTTGTCGCACTTGTCCTCATATAAAAGTTACTCATACGACATGGTCAACCCTCCGGGCCCGGATTTCCTCTTGACGGCCCTGATAGTTACTATCCAAATTAATCTTTTTTCAGAGTAGTCTCACATTTTGTTTTAAGTTCTGATTCAGTAAATATGGTGAAAAATTCTTTGAACTTCTTACGAAAAGGCTCAAAAGTTCAACAGCAAATATCTCATACACCAAGCTAGATAAAGAATTTGCTCCCAATACTTGGTGTTTCTGAACCTTGGCTTTTCAGTTGAATTTTTTATACTTTTTTTAGTTTTATTCATGCTCGATTTCACAGTAAAATTTATATATTAATATTAAATAAATTTTAATAGTTAATTATCTTCAACTTGATATTTAATGCTTTAAAATAAAAACTGATTAAAGAATTTGCTGTAACGATATAAGATATTTCAAACTACATATTTTAAGAATTAAAAGTATTTTATAGAAACTTGTTTTATTACCAAATCAAAAATTGAATGCTATAAGTGAAATATGAAGAGCTGCTGCAACCGCCGACACGGTTAAATGACTTTTACGTGCATCAAACGCAAACGAACAACAAATAAATTTATTTGAAGCCAACATTTCCACTTTAAAAACAAACAAACAAACAAAGGAACACATGTGCATGAATGGGTATTTTAAAATCAAATTCACAATCGTTTGCAAAGATTTTGAAAGATTTACTGAATTACACGCTTGTACGTATGTACCGTAGTAATACAATACAATGTGTCGTGTCGTATTAAACCCCTCTAAGGTTTTAATGCAATAGAATTGGCAATCGACAGCAAGAATCGATAACGAACGATGACAAAACTTATAGTCATTCTACAATCAAGTAGGTAGGGGTAGTTAGGTTCATGGAATTGTAAACCGTTTAGTAAATCAACAATTTAATTAGATTTCTTTGTTTCATAGTCAACGCACAGTCCACACATTTGCAAAATCCGAATCCAAACTAAAGTCTGCAGCACCATCAGAGTCTGCACAAATTGAGCACATCATCGGGGCATTTCATTGTTTACCATTTGAAGGCGCATCAATGAGAATGAACGGTAAATAAACGGGTGTAACAAAGAATTAATTTAAAAATGTGCGGATAAACAAATTTCACTGCATTCTGTGACTCTTTTTTTTTTTAATTTAATGAAGCAAAATATTCGTAAGAGTAAAGGAGGAAGGGTACGAAGAAAAAGTACTGCACTCAGACTTGTTAATTGAATGAAGTCAACGTTCGTATTAAAAACAATGTCATCGTCAGATATTCTGCTGATTGTTTATGAGATATTTTTTTATTAAATTAACAGATTGCGTTTTATTATAGTCCGTCAACATAGCACCATGACTCACTTTAGAAAAAATTTTAAAAAAAATTTTTTTTTTAAAATTTATGTTGTTTGTGATTTGCGCTGATACAGTAAAATTATATCATTTATGTTTTATAATATTTGTATAGCTTGTGAGTAATTCACTAAATATTGTCCCATGTAATTTTTTTGTTTCCTGCACTACGTGGAAGATTATTATCATGTTATCTCATATTACCAAAATGATATAAACAAAAATCTCACAAGAAGCGTAAGGCTCGGTCACTATAGTCAGAACCGTCCATGTCCTTAGAATAGAGGCATTTGGACCATTATTCTCTTTTTGGTGAAGGCGTGTTAGTAGCTATTAAAAAATCACTCATGATCTGGTCAGTTATGAAAATTCCCTGTGCGTTTAGTATTCAACATTTGCAAAAACGTATCCATGAGGCAAAACAGGTTCGCCAAACATGCCCTCTTAAAAATCTATATATAAAAAGGCAGTTGTAAAACGGTCCCATCCCTTTTTAACTGCCATAAGACAACATAATCGCGTAATTTTTTTTTTGTTGGAAAGGTTATGAAGACGGGCTGTTCAGAAGGTAATTTTTTTCTAATAGTAGGCGGTGCAACGCTTCTTACGAGAAAATATATTTCCAAGGCTAATCTAATAAACTGACTTTGATGAAAATGGGTTTGAAAATAGATTGAACCTTGAGAAAGGCTATTAAAAACTTTAAACGGGGGGTGGCACCGCCCTTAATGGGAAAACACGCTGTCACAGCTGAGCCGCTACACCAATATTGACGAAATTCGGTATGGAGATAGATTGAATCCTGAGAAAAGATATTTGTTTTGAGTGAGTGGTGCCAAGCCCCTAACAGAAAAAACATTTTTACTGCTAAACTAATAAATCGATATTGATGAAGTTTGGTACAGAAATAGATAATGAGATAATGAGTATTCGTTTTAAAGTGGTTGGTGCCACGCCCCTAACAGGAAAATATGTTTTCTTAGCTAAACTAGTTGACTGATTTTGATGAAATTTGATTTGGAGATATGTATATTGAGCTCTAAGGAAGGAATAGAGATAGGGCGACATGACACCATGATTTTTATTTTTGGAAGCAATGACAAAAAATAGCACTTTTTTACCAGTTTTTAATACAAAAAAGTATTTATTGTTTTTGTTTTGTCACTATAATGGTTGATTATAATCAACTGGGCGAACTTTAGCATTTTAAAAAACTTGATATTTTATGAAAAAAGTTATTTTTCTATGGTTAACGCCACTTTTTAATAGCAGGTTTATGACACGAAACAATTCATTATCCCATCGCTTCCATCAGCAGTACCTTAAATGATTTTTTTATTATTTATTATCATTAATAAACTAAAAAAACAAAAATTGAATATTCCAATTTGTTTTGCGAATGTGTCTCTAGTTGGGTATAAGTATCATAAACACCACATATTATTACTTTTTTTATCTAAGCAAAATTGTTGGAAAACCTGCTTGTACGTCCACAATGCAAAACAAGAAAAAAAAGTTACTGAAAACGAAACGCAATTCTGGTTGTGCTGTTTGCAGAAAGAAAAAAAAACCAACAAAATAATGAAACTAACGACCTGATTTGACCACCATTTGAGAGGCTGGAATGTGAATTCCTCAAAATCGGTGTTGAGCATCGAACGAACAAACGAAAGAATAACAGCGTAGACGACGGACGGGTTGGTTTCCAACGCGCTGAAATTGTTGTGTTAGTGGGTAAGTAAGCAAATTAGAAACCCCCAAGGCAAAGAACTGCCTTACTTTACTCTACGGTTCAATCATTTGGTTCTTTTCACACTAATTTTATATTAACTTTTTTTTGTAAAATTGTGTTTGCATTTTTTTATTTATTATTATTATTCTATAGTTCAATGATTTAATGGTGCAATTTTAAGCAATTGTGCGATGTGCAAAATTACTGCTGTACAATTAGTTTCGTATTGTAAAATAGTTAAGAATTGCAGTTCGACGTTAATATTTAATGGAACCCCCCCTTTTATTATCACATGCAGTGGCAACAATTTAACAATAGAAACAACACATTCAGTAATACCGTCATTCGCATCAAAATAAACTTTAGTTATATTCATTCTCATTTAAGTTCTTTTAAATGATAACCTTATTGATTTAATATATTGACTTAAAGTCTTAAGTATTTATATATAGACGTGGTATTTCACTAAGTTCTATATTTCTTATCAATTCAGCAAAATATAATTAATAGATATAGTATGTCATTGAAAATTCCAATATTTGCAATTTTTTTCTGTGTTGAATATTATTTTTATTATTATATGATTGACACGTTATGCACTTTTGACAAACTAACCATTTTATTTTATTACACAATATTTTGTTTCTTATCGAATAAATTGCATTTAACATGATATTTTATGTATGACCAAGCTTAGACAGACTTAATTAATTGTAATTTTAAGTTTGTAAAAAAGTGAAATCATTCGAAACAGTACTCAGTACTTGTATAAAATGTGTTGCTTTAAGTGCCATTACTCATTTTGTGCTTGGATTATATTTTTCTTGTTCGAAATCACATTAGTTAGTTGTTGTTTGGTTCTAGTTTATTTAAACTTTTTTATTATTCTTAAGACCTAGTTATTTTTGTAAATTACGGAAATCTGTTCAGGAAACCACATATGCTCGCAGATGTATAGTATGTTGGGGAAGGCGGGGCAAAGCGGTATACGGGGCAAAACAGTACAAAGGATATATTTATCGTAGCATAACAACGCCATCTAATGTAATTATAAGGAATTTGTGTTTGAGTAGTGCTCTTATAACAGCCAGGTTATAGCGACTTTGGACCTTCCGTTTTCGAGGGCCACGAGGTTCATCAAAATGACTCATTTAAAAAAAGGCAAAATATCACGTCGTTGTATATACATATTAGTGACATTCATTTCTGTATGTTTACATAGATCATGGGGACAAAGTGGTAGGGGCAAAGCGGTGATGTTTTCACTTGGTTCCATCACTTTATCCAATTTTCAAGAGTTTCGAAAAACAGAACTTTTGCTAATTTTGGACGGCCATTCTTCACACACAAAAAACACGATTTATGTATAACAAATGTATAAATATCATTTTTTATGTATTGCACTTCGTATATCGCTTTACCCCACCCGAGGAGCAGAGCGGAAGAAAAGTACTTCTTTTTGCATCGTAATAATAAACATCTTCTGTTGAGGAAATAATGAGGCTAACTACCTTAATAGATTCAATATAGATCGAACTAATAACTTATATGCTTAACTGTGCAAAAAAAATTTTTTTTTTTTGTGAAAACTTCGTTTACCCGTTAGTCATACCACTTTGCCCCACGTTCCCCTATGTATGTACATGAGCACCATTTTTTACAGCTGCCAAAAAGCATCTTATTCTGTCATTTTAAAAGTTCAATGGGTGACATCCACTTCTAATTTTACTATTATTATAGCAGGCGGTGCCACGCCCCTAACAAGTACATTCGTTTCTATGGCTAAACTAATAAACTGATTTTAATGAAATTTAGTTTGGAGATAGATTGAACCATAAAAAAGGTTATTAGAGACTCTTAAGTTCTTTAAGTGAGCGTAGCACCGTCTCTACGTCACTACACCGATTTTGAGCAAATTCAGTATGAGGATAAACTGATTCATTAGATAAGTATCGCCGACTAATTTTTCATACCAAAAATTTTTTTATCGAGTAACCGTGTCAAAAAAACACGGCTATTATTCCATAAAATTTTAAAATTAGGATCATTAAAAAAAATTTTCTGCTTTTCTATAGATGGCCATGAAAAACACTTTCATTTTTGGTCACGTTCGAATTGCCTTTACCTTGGAACCAGTATTACGTCTGCCATCAACTTTACCACTAAATATAGTGCTAACAAAGAGCATTCCTTAAAGTAACAGAAGAAAGAAAGTTTTTACTTTGACTTTGACTCCAATTTAAAAGTGTAAGACGGTCACGTTCGACACCACGGAAATACCTATGTGACGTCATAGGAAAAAACAAAAATTTTTTATTGTTATAACTAATTTATCTTTCGAGAGTTTTGTCGACTGTTGATGTGGGTTAGCAAAATTACAATACGAGTATTTTAGCTTTTTTATAGAGGTATGAAATTAAATTTCATCAAAAATTTAGTTGAGGCAGTGATAAAACCATTAATTTTTAAACATAAAAAATTATGCTTTTAATGAAACAGTAACGCGCGATCAAAAGATAACATTATATCTTGAAAAATGTCAAAGTTGGAATTTAATGACACTTTTTAAAGCTTAATTCAAATAATATAATAAATAGCAAAAACTTTAGCTGCTAACTATAGGTTTGCTGAAATTATAAACTTGATATGCAAATAGCCTGCAAAAATGTGCATGCAACACAAATTCCATAACCAGAATCGAATTACTAATAAAAACTGGCACAGCAAGTTAATAAAATGCAATACATTAAAGTTTTAAAAGATTTTATATAAAAAAAGCTTTTTTTCGAGAGATCTAAAAGTGTCGTAACTATGTAATTTTAATGTTGATTGATGGACAAGCTGAGTCAAAGGTTCAATTGTTATTTTAAGCTAATAAAAAATAAAAAACATTATTTGACAGCAATACTAAAAGCCAACAATAGACCCTCTAAAATTACAACAATTTAAAAGGTATTCGTGGTAAGCTGAGGAGCAAAATTTAATTGAATTCAAACAAAAAAAAAAGTAAAACCAAATTGAAAAAGCAAGTTTGGTGAAATAAATGGAAAGCCGAAAGAGTTGTTTTGACTTGTATGCGCATATGGCATAAATCTGTATGTAGGTAAGCATGTGCAGTACATACATGGTAATATACTAAGTTGAGTTTGGACGTTTAATGAACGCGCAAAGATTCAAGTTGCAATTGCAATGCTGCAGAAAAATTTTAAAATAAAATAAACGCCTTGCAGCAACATTGCATTTACGAAACGAAAGATTCATATTTCCCACAAATGCAACAGCAAGGCATCCCAGCCAAGAGTCACTCAACGTTGGTATGCTGCGCCTCACTGAAAAGAGTTGCCATATTTTGCCGCATGTTAACGAAGTGCTGAAGATTTTCATAAATTCATTGTTGTCAAAATAATTTTACGCATGGGAAAAAAAATTCAGGGAGGGGAACGTTAGTCTGGACACCGTTACTTTATTAGTTTTAAGAAGTTTACCAAAATCTGCGCGCACCATAACATTTTAAAAATGTTATATTTTGAACCACTCTAATATACTGTAATGGAAAATTGTTATAAATCAATTCATTCTTCATTTTCTAAGGAGTAACACCTTTTCTTACATATTTCCTTATTGTGCAACTTGACTTGAAATTAACGCAAACAAAAACCATTAAAAAGAAACCTAACTACTTGGAGAAAAACTATTTAAGCCGACGCAGCATTCAACAAAACTTTTGTCCGTCTGTTCATACGATCCATATGACCATCCAGCCAACCATTTAAAAGTCATATCGTCACATCATTGCCCTTGTGATCTTTTGTTGATTTTGCTCTCCCCCTTCTTTTTATTGAAGGTTTTTATTTTGTTGCATTTATGATTTTTTTTTTTTTTTGATTTTTTTGTTCTCTTAAGAGCTCTCCTCAAATTTCTGCTTACGCCCCCCAAACAGACGTTACTGTGAGCTCAGACTCAAGAATGCGCATGCGTTTTTTTGTGACCTTGTTTTGGGAGATAGCCTAAAAGATGAGGAGGCAAATAACAGCAGAAAACATTAACTTTTGAATGGTGCAGTTTAAACACTTCCGTTTTGGCGCCAAAAAGTTTTATTTTAAATGAAAAACTCAACAAACTAAATTTATATAAACAAAAAATAAAACTACACATTTGTTTCTTTTATTTTGTCAGTTTCATTATATACTTTGGTACTTTTAAACCTGTTTAACAGACAGCGGACTAGGTTACAGACAGCCTCGCTGATTTCATTGTTAACTATTGCAATGCATGAAAGCAAAACAGTGCTATAAGTCTTGTTACTTTATCAAGACAAATCTACTACACCATTAGGGTGGCAAGTAACAGTGATGATTAAGTGGGTACAATTGCAGCATTTTGGGCTCTATATCGGCAGCGAAGGTACAGAGTGTTCAAAAAAGGTATAAAGTACTGTATGTATTTCAAAAAAAGGTACAGTTTTTAAAAAGCGCAGTACTTAGTTAAAATACTTAACATTCAACAAATTTCGAGAAACATTCAGGGATTCCACTATCAAATAAAGATAGTAAGAGTAAAACTCTTTTTTTAAATTTGTTTGTTTGTCCGGATTTCACTGTCCGCCACTGTATACATAAAGCTTCGAATAATATGTATAACCTAAAACACCGTTTTTACGTCGTTTAAGCAAAGATTTTTTAGAATCTCGACGATATGGAGAAAAATGACACTACCTTCAATACGTTTTGTATGATTAGATCGATAGGTACCTATTCAATACTCTTATCAAATGCTCGTACTAAAATCACAGCATCATTATAATTTTTTTTTTTTCTTAAATTTTTTAACGCCGAATATGCCGCACATATTCATTATATAGCCAACCGCGCCTTTCACCAACAACCACAATAAATTTTATTTGCATTTAGAACTGTGGTTGCTTTCTTGTTGTTATTGTTGTTGTTTTGTTGTTGTATTTTTAAGTCTTTTAATGGGGTCTTAACTGTAGAATTTTGTGTACCTGCAGCAAACCATACCAGCTTAGCTGATTTTGTGGATACCACTATTTCAGAATAGTTACAAAGCAAAAACAACAACAACTACTATTACCACCACTACTAGTAAGTATTATCAATGCTAAGAAAACCAAGTATGTTAGTGAGGAATCTCAGCCTAGCCTAGTTTTAAAGCGTGTTTTTATTATCTATAGCTGCATAAACTAAGCGGCAACAGCACCCAACAGTCAGACCGCATAAGTATTAGAGTCAACGATTGTCCAGCTTGTAGCAGCACCTGTGGCTGCGCTTGTGGCAATATAAATTGTTTTTATTGTTGTTGTTGTAGTCAGAAATCATATACTTTATAAGTTTAATGTTCCAACATCAAATACATACTATCAAACAACAATGCCCATTAGTAATCAAACCACAGGTGACCTAATAAACTTCATAACAAACGCCGGGAAGTTTTTCATATGAAAAGTTGAATTGACTGCGATATAATAAATTCCTTAATAACAAAATTTTTATCTTTACTGCTTGGAAAAACGAATAATTACTGGCACAATCACAGAAACTGCGGTTTATTCCTGTTATTATAAATAAAAAAATGTGCCTTTAATTTTATTTGTTTACCTTCAAAATACCAATTTTGTGGTCTACCTGAATCAAAATCTACGATAAGAATGAGTCAAACTAATTTAACATTTAGAAAGATCACTGGTACCTTCATTATTTGAGAGTATTTAATAAATCATTAAGTAAATATCACCGAATATTCCAAAAATTCATTGGATTTATATGTATTTTTCTATTCAGCAATCAGGTTAAGCCATATTTTATTTCGAGTAAGTTTCAATGAGCTATCTATACTCTTGAAACATTGCTGCGATATGGCACGTCATAAGGAAATAACTCTATTTGTTTTGATATTTTCAAATTTACTAGTTATTAATTC
This sequence comes from Meiosimyza platycephala, assembly GCA_963662105.1. Taxonomy (NCBI): domain Eukaryota; kingdom Metazoa; phylum Arthropoda; class Insecta; order Diptera; family Lauxaniidae; genus Meiosimyza; species Meiosimyza platycephala. Next base: position 114,421,690 of record OY759208.1, on the reverse strand, counting down.
CTAAAATTAATTGCTTGCTTGAAAGATATTTTTAAGTACTTTTTTATTAAATTAACGTTATTGATTTTTACACAAGTAAGAAAATTTGAAATAATCTTTCAAACGATATACATATATACACTGAGGAAACGATTTAATTGAATATAGTATACATAGATTGAAATAGAGCAATTCAATAGTTATTTGAGTCAAACATATAATGTTTTAACCGAATTTGCAACTATTTGTTCCAAATAAAACATATTAGACTGAAATAAATACTTGATTGCTCTAAGTATATTAAACATAGATTTGTTATTCCGTCACAGTTATGGTGAACAATGTCATCGTAGAAAATCGCAATTCAAAAGACTAGTTACAGCTTTTATTTTAAGCACTTTGATATATAGAAAATTAATGAAAATAAACTCCATAATTTTTTCATCTTCATATCATATTCATTAGCTCATCTAGATCTCGATTGAATGTCCAGAGCGGTGCTTTTTTTTCTGCCTAGCCAACATATGTACGTGTGAATAATATGAATTTCTTTGTACATACATTACTAGTTTAAAAAAAATAAAAATGTATTCATCGGTAAAAAAAATATAAATTGAAAAAAACTACTACTACTATATCATATTATTGGTATTAAAAACGATTTTGTAATTTGCCGATTTTCAAAACTTCCCGACGGAACAATTTTCTTCTGCAGCAGAATTGAATTAAAAAAAATTCAGATGCATCTTTCGTTCAATTCTTTCTCTATTTTATGCTACATTGGAGGCATACATCTTTTGCAAACATTTTCTACTGGGGAGCTCATACATATGTATATATTTATATTTACTATATTTTTAAATATAACTACTTTTATTTTAATTATTGTTACAAGTAAAAAGTTTTTGCGCTACTAAATACACTTTATTGGCTATCCCGAACGGTATAACGGTCATTAAATTTATCAGCAAACACAAGCTCATAACCATGATTCGATTGTAAGAACTGAAACATTATGGCAAGTTTACTTACTTAAATGCATTTTTATTGTTTTTAATGGTAAAAAATGTGCTACAGGTGTCAAATTTTATTCACTAACCTAATATTGGGTGATTGGATGGTTTTTTGATCGCATATCTCTAATATGTAGTATGATTTGGGCGATTAACTTTATATAGTTAAATTTTAACGCCACTTATTCGTTGTAAGAGTTTAATTATGTCCGATAAGATCACCTCCAAAAAAATGTTTTCCTTATCAAACAAAAAATGACAATTTAGTGTTGAAGTGAGACATTCAATTTGCAGCACTCTTTTTATAAAACCTTATACATAATAAGTAGTTATTTATTAAAATTCAAAGTAGTTAACTGCGATTAAACTTTTCTAACGAAAAAACCGCAAAGCTAAAATGCTTCGTAAAAAAATTAGTACAATGAAATTAAACTAAATTGACCGGAAGTGCTTTGAAAAATAAAAAACACTTACATTTAAGACAAAATACAAATTTTGAAAAAATCAAAATAAATCGCAGTCGAAACCGAATTACTCTTTACCACTTTCCCCTGCTTAATACAACGCGATATCCTAATTGCGGCCTGAAAATTTAATCATTTCCCAAAATAAAGTTTCAGGTATAAAATTTTACGAGCAAACTCTCTTTTTTATCCTTTTTCTTGTTTATTTATTCATCGGAAAATCTTGAAATTTGATTTATTTATTTGTGTATTTATTCAACGGAAGTCTGAGCTTTATTCAATATGTACGAAATAGTGGAAGGGTACTCTTACAAAAACCAGTTTTCTTCATGTCATTTCCATAAGTATGTATTTTGCCATATTTTGTAAAACCTAATAAAACTGCATTTAAATTTTTTACAATTTGTTTGATTTTGCTAAGATTTGTTAAAATATAGTTCCTTGTAAAGATTTCATAAATAAATACGCTTTTCTCGAAAAACAAAAATTTCTATACTTCTAATGTGTCTTAAATTTAAAACTACAATTAAGTTCTAGTTCAAGTAGCGTACACAATAAGTTAGAATGTCAGTTCCTGGTCACACGACAAACTCAAAATACGCGTCGATTTTTTGCTTTAAATAAAATAATCGATTTCGTATAAAGTCATGACGTTAATTTAGCAACTAGCGCGGATTATTTCGAGTCCTGAATAAGAACAAGTGGTTATGACCGTCAAAATGTCAGTCTCTTGGTAAATGGTATTTTTTTATTTTTTGGATTAGCTTTTATTTTAAAGTCATTCGTGTGACGTCATTTGTATTAAAATCAAAAAATCCAGCTTATTCGTTTAATTGAAAATATGCTGTTTTATTGAAAATTTTAAAACGATATATGGTGGGACAAATCTTATTGTACGTAATTTGGGCACGAAGTCGATGTACTTTCATTTTCTCTACAACTTTTAACTTATTTACATACGTATTTTTCAATTAAAGCCTTGAATTTTCGAGTTATTGAGCGATAACCCTTTCCGTCCTCTTTAAGCGGTCACATCACGCGAACTAACTAGATGGTAGGTTTTCGAAACCGTAACCAGAAGTTCATCTTCGGCATAAAGAGCTAAACACAGTTGGGACGGAACAAAATTAACAATACAAAATTTATCGTAGAAAAATTGAACAAATTCTATTTTTTGGTGCGATTGACACAGATTGACACAGAAGCTAAATCGCACGTCCCAACTTTGTTTAGCACTTAAATCCCAGTTTATGTTTAACTGGACATTGAGAAAACTATGGACCAAATACATATTAAACTACGACGCTGTGTGAATCGAACTTCGGAAACTGTTGTATTCGGTCAATTTAAAATGTATGTATTATCTAAAACAAGGTGGCAACTCTTACCTTTGACAGCCTCGTAGTATCCTAAATCCAGCGTGAATGCTTTTTAAATTCCAGCAACAAAAAAAATATACAACGAAATTTCGAGTTTCACTTTGAATCCAGCGCAGAGCTGCGAGTGAGGTCAAGTTTAAAGCTGTTCTTGTTGTTGTTGTTGCACCAAATGTTGTTGCAACAACTACAAAATTCGTATCTGAAACGCGCAGCAAACTAACGTGAAGATTTTTTTTTGGTTCTAGTATCTATTCGTTTTTTATTTTCGCGGCGGCGCTGTTTATACTTTTCTTACGACGCTGTCTTGTACACGTTACGTCGTTGGCTGCTTCTACTACTACTACTACAACACAACGTTTGCGCTTGCGACTTTTGTGACCTTAATTTTCGCTGCGTTTTCTTTTCAATTTTCTCTTTTCCTTTCAGCGCTAATATTCTTTTAGCGAAAATAAATTTATTATTTTTTTTCAATTTCTTTCACTTCACTGAATTCGCTTTTAATTTTGTTGATTTTATTGGAATTGCATCTGCAATTAATCCGAGGAAAACAAAAACAAAAATTAACGTGAAAATTTCACTTATGTTAACGCAACAAGTCAGATGACGACAACAATAGCAGTAGCAAGTGAAGTGGTCGTCGATAGCGGCATGAAGCGGCAGCGCACGTATTGGAATTTCACTGGTTTTTCCTGAATTTAGTCGAAGGAAATGGATTTAGATAGATCGCAGTAAAACTAAACGACTTGACAGCAATAAAAAAACAAAAAAAAATTCTTAATTTCTTTTACATATTTCGTTAAAAATATATTTCTATAAATTGCTGCGTTTTGCATTTACTGGTGTTGCTTTTTTCTGTTTTTACTCATATACTAAACTGGTTTTCAAATTTAAAATACAAAAACACTCATGAAAGAAATTAAAAGGTATAAAAAAATACATTGTTGCGCGCCGTCACTCTCTAGCCGTCGATCCCCACGTTTTCACTTAAGCTCAGCTTATTATTGTTGTTGCCAATTGCGGTTTGGTTTAAAAAATGTTAAGGAGAAACAAAAAGCACACAAACCCGTCATTTAATGCGCCGCACACACACGTTTAGCCACAACCAAAAACAACTTAAAACTGAAAGCGATTTTCAAAATGCGCACAGATTCAGCCGACTTTTTTCGTTTCCGTTTTGCTGCTGTCATTTACCCGTTGATCATTTCAAGAGCTACACCACGACAGCGTCGAACCGCACGAATGACGGAACTAAAGAGATAAAACAAGTAAACAAGACTTGAAAGAAATGTCAGTTCATGCAAGTGTTGCCTCTTTAGAGCATGGGAATTTCACTCTACACGCGGTAGGGTTGGATCATAGGGTAATAATAAAGGTGTAGTACTTAAGGAGAGCCATTCGTACTGAAGTGGAAGACAATTTTTATTTTAGGTCATAAATTTCTTATTGTGAATTTAGCAACTCTGAGTATAAGTATCCTAACAGCAGTTTTGCCTTCTTCTTCAAAAGTCCTATTGAACCATTATTTTATTCGAATATAAACTTGTTCGATAAAATATTTATTCGAACAAAAAAATAAAATAAAAAAAAAATAAAATTACAATTTATTAATATTAATTATTTGGCAATACATAAATACCGTCTGATATTTATGTAAGTGATCAATCATTTTCATATTGTATGTATTTATGATGTGTATAAATTTTTGGAAGGAACCGGGTTCCAAAATTATAATAAAACCTCTACCGTAAAATTTTTGTTAGACTTACTGGTTACTAGCGCCATCTACTTTTCGGTTCTTGTCAGCTTAGTGTAGACATTGCTTAAGTGTGCCATCTGTACTTAATAATATATTTACTATACCATTATTACAGACAGGAACCAGTTTCTTTAAATGAACACACTCTGCAATATTTTCAAATGTTGACAGTTTGTTACACATTCTCATTCTTCCATTAAGGCAGTTCACATGATCAGTGATGTTGTACGACATGTAGAAACTAATTCTTGATACTCTTGCTATAATATAACTATGTCGAACTTCTGTGAATCACGCCACGTGGTTGCTTCGAAGGGTAACAGATAATTTTTTGTGTTCCAAAGAACGATAGAAAAAGCAATCAATAAAACTTGCTTTTCTTTAAGTATATCTGATTATCAAAATCCAAAATTTTATTTTGTCACTTTTTAGATTTTGAGTTATGAAAACTTTTTTAAAATTTGAACTTGAGGATATTTAACAGAAAATTCATAATAGAATAGCTGAAGAAGGCATAATGTTATTTACAGTATAAAATTTTAATAGGGCCCATACACGTTCAGATTTTTCATCAGATTTGACAGGTCTGATGAAAAATCTGTACGTCTGAGTGCAAGTCGTACGAAAAAATCCTCCCATATGACGCGAACTCGGATCTGTCAAAATCTGAACGTGTATGGGCCCTATAAGTACAAGACAAAATAGCTGATAACTGTCAAACTACTCGACGTACGCGAAAAGTTTGGAGCTGCCATACTTTTATATGTTTGATGATTCTGCATGTGAAGTAACATAATATAGTACAACAAGATAGGTATCAAAACATTTTCTGTTATTACACAATTGCCTGACAAAAATAAATTTGGTATTACGACAAATCCGTGCATGGATAGGCAATCGTTCAACTAGACTCGTTGTTCGAACTTTGCTCGGTGTTTAGGCTGCATAATGAAGACATATCGCCATCTCTTTTATTCCTACTCCATTAAAGAAACAGCAGTCATCCATTCGGCCACTCACCGCTTTGAAGAATTTTTCGGTGTTCATTCTGCGTCTGTCCGCCTGGCCGTCAACGACATAATGTGAAAGAAAAAAAGTGTTAGAGAAAAGTCGGGCGTGGAATATAGAATATAAAACTGATATTATACAAAGTTTTAAACCGGAACTAAGTGTTAAAAACCAAGAAAAGTGCTTTTAAACAAACAAATTAAGTCAATTTAACGAAATTCACGTCGAATTTTAATATTTTTGAGAGTGCAAATGTTGAATAAACAAGAAAAAAAGGAAAATTAATGCAACAAGATTTTTGTAAAGAAATTTTCTAAAGCAAGAAAATTTTTTCCTTCTGCTGCTGCTTTGGCACATTCAGTCGATTCGGACGTCAGTTGTCTACCTATATATATGTACGATATTTTCTGCCGCTGCGCCGCACTGCTGTTCTGTGATTTTCTGCATTTGTTTTAGTGACGATAAAAAAGGAATAATTCGATTTTCGAGTTTTATGCAAATCTATTAAAAACAAAGGCAACGTTAAAAAAAATATTTAAAAGTTTGGAAAAGGTGTTCAAAAAAGTATTAAAATAAGGAAAAATAAAGTCTGCCAAAGTAGCGACGATTACATTGACGCAGAACACGAGAGTTAGAGCGAGAACATGAGTTTCTCTGAGTTGACGAAAGAGAAAGAAACCAGCGAATAAAAGAAACTATTTTTTTTTGTGCAATTTTTGTGAAAGAAATTTTTGTTTAATTTAATAGATTAAAGTAAAAAGTGTAAAAAAAAATCGCATGTTATTTTAAGAAGAAAATAGAAGTTGAATTGTGTGCAGAAAGTAAAAAGTTAAATAAATCAAAAAATAAACAGTGAAATCACTAGCAAAGTAGTAGTGAAGAAATAGAGGAGCATTTAAAAAATAAAAGTAAAAATAAGAAAATAGCGAATCAAAATGGCGCACCAGCAACTTGCCCCATCGGTGAATTGTTCATTGGACGATATCGATTTGAATGCGCTGAAGGTAAGAAGAAAATCATGTCGACAATTACATTAACTTTGGCTAGTTTTTCATTAGTAAATCTAATATTTCACTTAATTAATTTGCTCTCATTTTTCGCAGACCGCCCCCTATCGGTCGCTGCAAAGTTATAGTTTTCATCTCTTTTTTACATTTGTTTGGCAGGGCTGCCACCCTCTTTTGGATTTAAGTTCGATGAAGAATTTAGTTCAAAGCGCGACGATATGAAAAACGAAGATGATATCTTTTTCCAACACGTAAACTTGATTTACGGGCGAAATATTTTCTAATTCGTGGAGATTACGATATCCGTGGTGCCGGGATGTAGAATCGATATCTCGTTTATTTTTCGAGTTATTCTTATGCAAAATTACTGTGGCTAGCAAAGTAGATGTTGGATATATTATAGACTGATTCGTGGCGGAAGGCCGCCGCGAAGCCGGTAAAGTATCTTTGGTTGTTTTAAATCCTGATCTGCGGCCGAAGGTCGCCCACTTAGGAGACGTCCATTAATTACGTGAGTCAAAATAGGGGGAAGAGCATTCGGAAAAATCTCACCAAGGAAGGGTGAGGAGGGAGTCGAGGAAAAACTCACATCAACTTCTTAATGCATAGAATTTACATTAAAAATTATAATTTAAATCTCACGTGAGGGAAGGGGAGGTCCGAATTTAAAAAAAAAAAACACCACGTAATTAATGGACGTCCCCTTACCCTAGTTTTTATGTATTTTTACGGTGGCATTTTTTAGTATCGATATTTCGAAAACCAAACGAGTTATCGACTTTTTTATTAAATATTATCGATCTTTGGCGCAATTGAAATCGGAATTCTAATGGTATTATCAAAATCAAATGTTTAAGTATCGATTTTTCGAAAACCAAACGAGGTATCGAATTTTTTATTTAACATTTTCGATTTATTTTGAGCTGTTCTATTGAAAATCATCTTTAAATTACGGCGCCATTGAAAACTAAATTCTAATACATACTATCAAAATCAAATTTTTAAGTATCGATAGCTCGAAATTTTTTTTATTTAATTTTTTCAATTTATTTTGATGTGTGTTATCGAAAAACATTGTCATATCGTGGATACATTAGTATCTCTTTGTAAAAACAAAAAAATGTGTGGTAACTCCGATTTTCTTTCTTTATCTCTTGTTTCAAAAGTATGGGACTTGTCATTTTTGTTTTGTTTTTCTTTTCCTTATTTCTTCATTCTCTATTTTTTAGTGTTTCGTATATTGTCTCGTCTGTTTCTTGATAGGATTAGGATTTTGCATCGCTGTTCCAACCTTAACTTCATACACATTGCTGTTTTGAATATCCCCGCACTAACCTCTTTCATCGCGCTATCGAACGCACACTCTCACATTCCACTGCACTTGGTTTATTTTATTTAATTTGTTTTTATTTAATTTTATTTGCCGTTTTAATACTTAGGTGTGGCCGGTCGTCTTTCAATGTCTCACTTTATGGTTTTGGAATTTTATACATCGTTCCTTTCTTTTAATGCCGATTCTGCTTAATTTGCTTTATTTAACGCTTTTTGGTTTTTATCAAATCATTTTTGTTTCTATCATTTTAAACAATTAATTTTTTACATTTTATTTCCTAACATTTTTCTTTGTTTTGTTTGTATAGCGATTTTATGTTGGGTAGCGAGCGTTCCCATATGTATGTTCATTTATTAGGGTGTTTATTTTGAAGATGTTATTAGTTTTTTTATTTGCCTATATTTTAGCATAGGGCTTAAAAATAATTATCACAAAATTTCAGCTTTCCAGCTCAAACCTGTAAAAGGCTTTATAGTTTATAAGTACATAAATACGGTGACCATATTTTTTGGAGCTAAACCCGGGACAAAAAACAAAAATACGTTGAATTTGCGAAAAAGTACAACCAAATTTCTTTTGCTGAAAATAGTTGATAACCTTTGTTTTTAGGAAAAATAGTTTAACTGTTCCTTATTGAAAAAACTCATTTCAACCTGACAGCAAAACATTAATATCCAAATACGGGATTACAAATTAAATACGGGACATGAGAATGATCTACTTTGAAGGGGTTAAATGGCTCTGCTTCTAATTAAAACCAAATAAAAATTTAATTTTTTTCAATTAAGTTTTTACGAGCGGAAAAGCCGTATGTACATACATAGTTTGAAATGAATTTTTTCATAAATAAGGGCAATTTTTTGCACGTGTTTTTTTTTTTCAATTTTATAATCGCTGTCGAAGTTCGTTGCAAGACTCGTCTATGTTGCCACTTATTGAGATAAATGTTTAATGACCTTTAAAGCTCAACACCCTCTTATAAGCCAGTGAATAGACATACAAATACCCATAAATACGGATTGTATACAGATAGGCAATACACATATAAAAATACGCAAACACATAGATTCGGCTGCTCTGTGTGCGTGTATCTATGTATCTCCTCTTTATTATCAAGAAAACTAAAAAATTTTAATTTTTGTCTCGTTTTTGTCTCGACATAAGGAATAAAAAACAACGATGTTTTTTTTTATTTTCATCTCACTTTCTACACAGTATAGTGGGTGGGTGGGTGGTTTGATGTCAGTGGCGGGTGGTGTTTAGCGCGGTAGGTAGTTGCTAAGATGTCAAGCAACTCATTGATAAAAAGCACAACGACATCGGCTGGGCTTAAGACAAATTGAGGGTATAAATAACAGAATAACGATGACAACGACAACTACAAACTGGAAAATTGTTTCGAAATGAAAAATAATAAGTATACTAGGCTACTACCATAATAGCATTAACGGCAAATAGTCACGCATTTGGCCTACTCTGACATTAAAAAAAGAATTTTAATAAAAATAAGAATTTTTAAATGTTTTGTTATAAAATTTTTTACATGTAAATAACTTTACTTGGTTGGAATATTTGTGTTATTAAATGTCAAGAGTAAAGGGCAGGGCCGGATTACTGGCTACGCCAATAACGCCGTGCCGGGCCGGCATAATGGTCGAAATATAGAAAGATAATTCTGCCTTATAAAGGGCGGCAATTTATGTTTGCGTGGGGGCGTCAATTTTCGTAATCCGGCCCTGGTAAAGTGTAATACACATAAAAAACATTTTTAAAGGCTCATTCTTGTGTGGTATCTGAAAATACTAAAGAGTCAACCCAGTTCCGTTCTAGTTTTGTAAACCCTTTCTTAACATACAAATGACGTCCTTTATCAAAGCATTTCTTCATTTTTTCAATAGTTTTGTTATTATTTAATTTTAATCAAAAAAATAAAAATTTTTTATTGGAAAAACAAACTTAAGACTTGTAAGCTCAGCTATTTCGCCCTTAATACAATTTCAGGAAACTGACTATCAAAAGCATAGTATAAACCTCACAAGTAATTAACTAATTTGACAGGTGTGAGCTTGAAAACGAAAAACAAGTATTTAGTATTTTTCCTTCTTGGTTACAGTAGAATGTCGTTTATCCGAGGTAGTGTGGGGAGGAGGTACCTCGGATTAGTGAAAACTCGGACAATACGGTAACAAAGTGGCAATCGCAAAATACTTCGCGAATACAGCATATCCATAGCAGCTCCTTTGTCTTATCCGAGTTTTTCAGTATCAACTATCCGCATAACTACACCGCGGTATAAATAATTTTGATATCTCGATTTAACTTCAATACAAATTCGAATAAAAGTAACTACACCTTTTATGACTTTTTTATTTCAATTTTTGTATTATTACGCCAATAATTATTAAATTTCAATTCAATAATAATTTCACTTTACTTTTCGTTTTTTCATGAACTCAATCCATTTAAATAAAAATCTCTGACTCAAATGATTTCTACGAAAATCACACTATGCATTTGAGATATGCTTTGTTCATATAAAAGATAAGATAAACCCCCTATCAACTGCATCATCGGTCTTTAAAAAGAAACTAATTTTCAGTTGTTTTTTTTTATGAGAAATTCTAAAATTAATTTTGTAAAGCCTTATCGGTTCATTATCAAGAAGAAGAAAGGAAATTGCAGAACCTTCTCTATGTAATTTAAGTAATATGATTGCATTTAAAAGGGGTTTATTTTTTCTACTTAAACTTTTACAAATTTTCTTATCTTAATTTTTTATTTTCGTAAATTTGTTATTGTTTCTTATCATTAGTTTAGATGCACAGGAAAAACATGTTCGCCCACATTTATTTGGGTTTCTTTTTTTTTATGTAATGAACTGATGAATAAGCTGCGTTAAAGCAATAACAATAGCAACAACAACAGCAACAACTATTAACGCAACAAGAGTTCAATCCTGTTTAATTTGTTGCTTTTAGCTATTGTCAGTATTTTGTGTTACAATATTTAAACATTTCCAGTTTTTTCTTAAATTTTGTTGTTGTTAGTGCTGTTACTATTACTACTTCAATCGGTGTGGTTGTTTTTGATGTTTCTGCCGCTGCAACTCTTGTGTAAACAATTGGCACACATACAACACCGCCAGCAGCACCAGCAGCAACATTAACCAGATACAAAAAACATCGGACGAACAAACGCCAATGCATGTCATAGCCATAGCATACAGTGGGCATTTTTACTTTAAATGAAAAATTTCTTTGTTCTGGTATGATAAGGTCCGCTTATGCAGATATCATCATATATAATTTATTTTATTCTAAAATTGTTGAGAGTTTTAACACCGCCTTTTCCAACGTGGAAAAAAAAATCGATTTCTCAAAGAACACATTTAAAAATCTATTCATTATATTTTTGCTCTCATGAATTTTAATGGTGTCTGTAAAGTTCCTAAGTACGGTGGTAGGTCTGCTACCATTTAATTACAATATAATATTTGAATTCGGTCCTTAGGACACTGTGCAGCCCACGAGCCAGTTATTACAAAGTGATTATTGCTTTGGACTAATTCCATTGTAGGTTCACTGCGATCTGCGTTACTTACTGTTCCACAGTACACTTAAAGGCTACTTCTACCAACATTTTTTGATCTAACTCCATATAAATATTTAGCAAAAATCCGTGTTTTGACACAAATTTGAAGTTACCTCCACATACCTGATTTCTGTTTATAGGTTTATGGGATAATATGTTAGGGTATCGCATGTTACGATGTTTTTAATTCATGAAAATGTTAAGTTATGAAATATTTATTCCTAACGAACGATATCTCGGAGGAACAAGTCGTAAAGTTAAGTTTAAAAAAAAAAACTGAAATATTTAGCAACAGATATTAATAAAAAGATCCACTGTACAAAGCCGCAAATGCATGCCACATCAAAATAAAACAACAAAAAAAAAGTGGAAACCTAAACGACAATGCGACAACAACAACAACAACAGTACTAACGGCAACGTCATCATCGACAGAAGCAACGGCAGCAGCAGCAGCAGCAACATCAAAAACCAAGAATTCTTCACTCTATCCATACTGTTGAGTGACTCACAGGCTGCTTGTCAGTTTGACTAACGGAAATATTTTTAGTTCATTCTTTACTTTTGTATTTTGTTTTTTTTTTTTCATTCTTTAGTTCTTAGTTTTCATCTTCATTACTTTTTTCAATCTTTCGAGAAGTGAAGAGTGAAGACATCAGCGCCATCGTTTTTAACTTGAGTACCTTCTTTTCCTTTGTATGAAGTTTTTGCTCACTCGTTTCGATGACAAATTCAATTGATATGAAAATTATCTGTTTTTTTTTAGTTATTTATTGTATTTTTCTTTCTAAAGTTAATGTCATTTTTGAAAAAAGTTATCTTGAATTGAACGAAGAAGTTGAGTCAAGTCAATTTCGTTCAAGTTGTCTTATTCCGTGGGTGATTTACCTGGATTTGGTGCAAATGATAAAGTAATCGTCATAGATATTCTGAATTGATTGAATACATTCATACGCACTTGCACTAACCCTGTAGGAAATTTAATCGTACAGAGAAATTAAAACAGATTATAATAAAAATGTCAATGACCTGTCTTAAAATGTAAACACGCGAACTAAATTTAGCATCTTTGTATTTATAAAATACATAATTTTCTTTTTTGTTATTGTTATGAAATTTCATTTGGGCGTGTTTAGTTTTAATTGTGAGATGTAATTTAAATTTAATTCTTACACGAGTATATGTTTATTAGGGTGTTTTGAAAAAACGTGAATATAATTTTTTATTTTATTTTTATAATATATTTGAATTTTTACATATTAAAATTAATTATTTATTACTAATGCAAATTTACTTCATTTAAATTTTAGGATCCTGCTGGTATTTTCGAACTTATTGAAGTTGTTGGCAATGGTACATACGGCCAAGTTTACAAGGTAAGTTAAACACTTTAAATTTATACTTCAGGCACGGTATAGTTCGAACGATAGTAATTAAAATGACTGAAATTATGACGGTTTTTGTACCTATGATGACCCTTTCAGGTTTATTTTTGCCACTTGACTTGTTTGAAAAGTGAGTGGACGAAAGCGTTAGTTCTCGTTTGATGTATTTGGTTTATCTAAGCGTATGCTTATAGTGCCTTACTGCTGCGATGAGCTTTTGTTTCTTTAATAAGACCAATGAAACGTATAGAGTGAGAGAAGCATATGCGTGAAATGGCGAGCATCGTATGCTAATGCAAGAGAAAACAGATGAGCCAACGAAAGAGCTATAAACTAGTAAACTAGATATTCGAGATACGAGATATTTATTGTTAGCCGGAAAAATTGGTTTATTTCAAGATTGCAGGAGAATGTTCAAGGGTTTTGAAGAAGGCAGTTTTTGCAAAGTTTTAATCTACGTGATACACTTAAGTTTTTTTACATTTTAGTGACAATAAATACATAGATAATAATAAATTAAAAAAAGTACCTGCAATATGAAGTCTCTGCGATCCCGCTCGGTTTCAGTGAAAATTTTGTGTTGAAAGTCTTATAAGTTATGGTCTATCAAAAATCTAAATTTATTTTCCTGTACTTTTTTTTATCTAAAACTTTAAACTTTTGGTTGCAATCCCTATCTATCCGAAATTTGATGTGTTCACTCTTTTAACAAATGAATAAGTATTAGTGCAAAGTGGTATGAACATTTTTTCTTAAATTTAATATATACCATATATTTCTTTTTTGTTCAAACAAAAACTGTATGCAAAATAGCTTTCATATCTCTTTACACAAACCACGTAATTGTCGTAAATTTAATGGTAGAAAAATAAATAAATAAAAAAATATTGTCGCATTTAAATTATTTCAATGGCCTACGTCAAGGTCTGCCAACAACTTAAGGAAATCAACGTAATAAAGAATGAACACATTCAACGTACCATTTAGTCATCAATCTGTTTATATTTACATATGTACATTGTATCTATTAATGTTGATGTAAAGGAATGCATAAAAAAAATGGAATATCGTGCCAGTATTAAAATTGTAATCCAAAACAAACGAACTTTAAATAATCAGTCGGTCGGCCGTATCGTCGTCATATCTTAGAGCTTACATTTAAGTGACATTGGTCTTTTTTTATTTAAATTAGAAACAATAATCACATATTTATTGCTAACAATATCTATCTTTGTTTATTATATACATATTACAATACAAGAAAGGGATAGTGCAGCAGCTGAAAAGAAATTGAGATAAAAAGTTAAAATACTATAGTCAGTCAAACCCGAATTCTGTACATTTTGCGGTCTGTACATAAAAACATAACATGGCTAAAACCTTTCAAGAAAATTAAATTTGCACTCAAACATCCAAAGCTATGCCACGCTTTTATCAAAGCACATTTTTCGCAGCTTGGTGGAATGCGATTCCGTTTTTCTTTAAGGTACAACGCGTTTAGAGTGTAATTTGTCATGTAAAGCTTTCTTAACAATTTCCGCTGGAATTCGACATAGAACTTTAGATCGCCGTTATTCTAAAAGAAAATTAAATGCACATAACAGAATAGTGGTAAGCAAAAGCTGCACTGGAGTGCTATATGGACTGTTGAGCCTAAATATAATTTTTCTCATTGGCATGTTTTTTTTGTTTTTCAATGTGTTTTGAAGATTTTGAAAATCGCTATTCTATATTTTCAAGCTGCATTTTCGATCTGTATAATAAAAGTTTTCACACCTGATATAGCTGATTGCTTATTTTTTGATTGTTTGTTCCACATCTTATAGGACTTGGATCAAATTTTTTTTTTCGGTTTATTTTTAATATGTATATCTCGAATACCTGACGTGATGCAGCAATTCTGAGCCCGGATTCGTATGGTACCTCATTTTCCAATATTAAATTTTTTTTTGTGGACGTGTGTTATCTAAGTTCTTCTCAAAAGTCTCCAATATTGCATACATATTATATCCAAAGGGTTATCCCAAAAGGGTGTAGGGCATGAAATACGGAAAATAGAAAGAGACGCAGGCTAGACTAAAATAGCGCGTTTAATGTAATGCAACACAGTTCTGTCGCTTTTAAATTACAGTTAATATCACACAACAACAATAATAATGATGACAACAACAAAATAGCAATAACGACACAAACATTGTACGTACATACATATGTACACATACAATGGTGGTGTTGTTATTGTTGTTTCTTGAACTCTTGCCAGACGGATGTCATACTTTTCGTATCTTTAACTTATAGAATGCATTGTGGAGGTCGGTTGGGTTGATTGGTCTTAGACTCAGCCCAACTTGAGTTTCGGTTGCAGCTCTTGTTATTGTCGTTGTTGTGGTCGTCATTTGTAAAGGTTGTATCTGATCTGAGCGAGGAGGCATAAAAACTATGTACGGATTATAAAATGAAATGTATAAATAAACCACATTCTCTTAATTGTTTTTTCTACTACTCTATGTTGTCAATTGATTATTCCTTGTTTGTAAATGGATACAAAAATTATACTGGTTCTTAAATAGTTCCTGTTAGATTTTTATTTAAATTCGAATTAATTGATCAATCAATCTGTTATGACATAAAACTTTCACTTTGCTATGGAAAGGGAGGGGTTTTTGTGTTTATAACTAGTTGAAATTAAGTTGGATTGTGCACTTAATTTGGATTAATTAAATATCTGATTGATTTTTTTTTTGCTCTAGTTAATGAAACTTACTACATATTTATATATATATATAAATTACTTAAATTTTTTTTTTTTAACCAACAACATTAAAATTTTCACCCAAAATCAATAACTATCATATATTAATCAATAATTAGTAGGAGGCGCGTAAGTGGTCAATCTGAGTAACGTGTGTAATACAAGGCTGAAAATTTATTGACCAACAACTTAAAACAACTTAAATAATAAAACTCGCAGTCTGGCGGGGTTATAGCGGTATAACACAATAATAATACTTTTACCATCGTCTGAAACGTACGTACCAATATTTAGATAAATCTAAACTAAAAAATATTACAATTGCAACTTTGTAAAAGCACATTTTTTAAATATTATCATAAATTTTGCATTCTATCCTCGTCACATTGCGATTTTCTTGTATTAAATTGTTATTTTATGAATTTATAGCCTTATGCTGAACAAGTTACTTAGTTACTTAGTCAGATTAACAGCTAGCTCTTATAATAGAACCAGTTATTTAAGAAAGTAGAAAAATTAATGATTCAACATTGTCATAAGCGATGAAATTTTTGTGATAGTAAAGATAATTTATTGCGCAAAGTCTGTCCCAAGCTGTAAATGAATGTGCTAATTTAAAATGGCGTTGATATTTTTTTTTTCATGGTTGAGACAAAATATCATTTGCATGAGTAAGTATTTCGATATATGTATTCTTAAACATTAGTACATTACATTAGTTTTCTTGAAGAAATAGTTACACCTAACATTAATTTTAAAATGATACAGAACAACTTTAGTGCTAAGTTCATTAGACCTATGTGGTTTTTGAATTGCAATGCTTATTGGGTATCTACATCAGTACTGACGCCAGTATAGTATGTACAGCAATTTACATGACATTTGGTGTGAAAATTAATTGATATGGAACTTTCTTTTGAGTCATGATAGATTTCAATGAAAATATTGAAAGTAACATTTAGTTCACATTAAATTTTTCAGAATATTTGCAATTTTTTAGCCAAAAAATTAATTGAATTTCGAGCCATAAATTAAAATACTTTTTTTGTGTAGTTTCGTTTAATGCCTTTTAAGGGAATTTGCATCAGCTATATGTTCTAGTTTTTTTAGCCTGAAAATTACCCGATATCTATTCTGTATCTTTGTCTTAATGTTACAAAATGTAAGAAATTTCGTTGAACTCTTTACAGCTCATTCTATAATTTTTTATTTAATATTCCCAATCGAATTTAAAAATAACCATGTTATCGTTACAAACGAAAAAGTCATCGTACTTGTGACTCCCGCTCTAAGCTGTCAGTAAAGAAAAAAAAGTATGGTAAATAAACATGTGCACCACGATGTAACAACAAAAAAATACAAAACATATGACAGCCGCTAACTTTGCATTTAATTTACTCACTTTGGTCCAATCCCAAATTCTTCTGTTTTTTCCATTCTTCAAATCATAGAACTTTCACCTTTTGCAAGATGTAAAATCGTTCGTCAGAGTTTGATCAGTCTGTAAATTTGCTGCTTTTAGTTCTTGGACTTTAAAGTTTTGCGGTCTGAAGTTGTGATGTTTCCAGTGCAAAGTCAATGACGTGTCTTATTGTATTAAAAACGTATTTTTAATTTCTGTCAATTTGTTTTTGCTTTGAATTTTTTCTTTTTATTGCTGCTCTTAATTTATATGAATTTTATTTGCTTGGTTTTTGGAATGTGTAAAATTCGCACTTCAAATTAAACTCAAACATTCAATCAATATCGTTCCATTTTCTATTGTTTTTGTAACAAAGCAGACAGATTTACCACAAGTCTTTATTTTTTTAAAATATTTTTTCTATTTTTTTAAAGCCAATCTGTCAGTTTTTCGTTAAGAGGTTCATTGTTTTTGTTTTTTCCCAGTAAGAAAAATACAAATGATATATTTACATATAGAAATGTATGGGTATTAGGTATTAATATTATGCGACTGAGATCATGTTATTCAAAACATTAAAAAAACCGGTTGAGAGTAAAGAAATTTGCGGTATGCCGCTAATATATTTCGAAAAGCAAATCAAATGTTTCAAAAAGAAATGTTTTAAATAGTTGTAAATGGAATAATGGCTCGATAAGACTTAAAAAGTATTCAACAAGTTGCTAAAGTATAGACAAAAGTCTAACGTGTCGAATTAAATCGAAAAAGTCGACACAATTTTAAAAGTATTGAACATATCGTGGATATCAGACGTCAATATAGAAAGGCATTGAAAAGTCCAAAAGTATCGAAAAGTCAATAAAAATCGAAAAGTGACGAATAGTATTGAAAAGTATCAAAAAATCGATTAGAGACAAAGAAGATCAGTATCGGCAAAGGCATCGAAAAAGTCAGGAAAGGTAAATAGTCTGCAAAATACGAACAGCGGCAATAGTATCGAAAAAGTTAAAAAATCAAAGTATTGAAATAATCCATCAAAATCAAAAGATATTGAAAAAATCGATGAAAGCTTAAAATTATCGAATAGTATCCAAAAATCAAAAATAATCCTAACTACTCATCAAAGAGAGAATCTTGAAAATTGGACTTCAAGAGTTTAAGATAAAACAAAAGATACCTATTCCCCTTGATATAACGCATTCTTTATTTCAAATTTGATGTATTTAAGATGGCGTGTTTACAAATTGAATAGAAAGTTTTATTAAAATCAGAGATATTAGCAAAAGAATAAAAATAAAAGTTTACATCGCCATTTATGAAAAAGTTTTAGAAGTTTGAAAGACACTGTATTAATATTACCTGTTATGCAAAAAGTTTCTACGTATTAATAAATTCTTTGTTCAAAAACTCGAAACTTTGAAATAAATAAAAACAAAATAAATGCACTACCCAGTTTTTCTAAGCGGTTTTTTTTCGTTGTGTCATTATAACTTCAATCAAGTTTTTAAGTGATATCGCAGCAGTAATTCTTTGGAAACCCACACAAATTAGCATGAGTAATAAGTTGCGCATGTCGTCGTCGCATTTGTTGGTAATAGCTACTATATAGCATTATAATAAAAAAAAAAATTAACTCGCTTAACTGTCTCAACGTCTTGGCAAAGTCAGTTGATATGACTTGACTCAAAGGCCTGACTTGGTTGCTGTTGAGCTTAAAAGCTTGCTGCTGCTGCTGTTACTGCTGGAAAAATAAAAATAAAATAAAAACAACATAAAGTCATATGGTTCAGCATACTAAAAGTTGAAGGAAAAACAAAACAACAATTGTTAAAAAATACTTATTATAAGTAACCGGTTTTTTTGTTGCTTTTAGCGCTTATTCACTACTCGCATATTCGCTTTTATTCTTATCATATGGTAATCATACATATTGTAGTAATAAATAATTTAAACAAAAAAATTTATATTTTTGCGTAGCTTATTCATTCTAACTTGTTTCGAAGCTTATTATGTTTGCTATTTTTATAATATCATTTCAGCTTAAAAAGCCAAAGCCGCCAATCTTGTATCATCCTCACCAACCCCATTTTATTTGGTGACATGAATTAGACGAAAAGATTGCGTGATTTGACACTCTGGATAATTGTTTGTTGATATTTTCCAAGTCTCTGTTTTAAATACAAAAATAATTGCTTAAAGAATTGAACTTAAATGAACCTTCAGAAACATGGATATATTTTCTTTCTTTCGGAAAGCCGATAATTTTGAATTTTGTATTTTTATATTTCAATTTTTTTTTTTGAAAAGTTCGCTTTCAATTGGCAAGTTATTTATTTTTTAAACTATTCTACTCAAATATTTGCATAATTTCTCAGCAATGACGTTTTGCTAAATTAATAAGTTTTCCATAAAGTTAAATAGTCGTTGCTTAACAGGGTAAAAATTGAATGGATAATAACAACGCGTGACCCATGTGCCGGAATTGAGTGCGTAAATCTAAAGTTGAATATCATTTTCCTATGTTTTTATACATTTTTTTTTTTTTTGTTGATTCTCAATAAACGGTCGAATCACTGAGTTGCAGAAGCAATTTACTGCGGTTAAATCCCGTATTGACGTCATTGTAAATTCATAGAACTGACTGGTACGACGAGTATGTACCTGTTGGTTGGTCGCCGTTAGCTTGTCCAGTTGTCTCTGTCTCTTTTATAGTCACAATGTGCTTCATAAATATTTATATTTATGTGAGAAATTTGAAATACATAGCTGCTGGCTGAACAACTTTTTTTACACTTTGTCTAAAAGATATCGTTATTTTGCATTAATTTATTTATTTTAACGTCTATAGGTTAATTTCATCATATCTGAGCAGTTAATTGCTGTTGGTGTTTCTTTTTTCAACAGCTTTTATATAGTATATGTATATATGAACATTAAGGTGCCAGTTACTTTATCGTGAGTTTTTTTTAACCCTAGGAGGTTCAACCAGGTCTGTGCAGACCTTTTGCATATAAATGTGTGTATAACTTCTTTTTTTTTTGCGTGTTGGAGACGAATCCGTCCATGACTTCCTAAAAGCGGCTACGGAGAACCCAATGATCATAAAATTGGACTGCTTATCTGTTTGTGTTCGGTTTTATTCGTGTTTACAAACGAAGTGGGTCATGTTTAAAAATGAAATGGTTCATACGGCACAACCAGGTCTGTACAGACCTTTGTGTGCGTAACTTTTTTGTTTTACGTGTAAGAGACGAATCCGTTCACGACTTCCTAGAAGCGGCGACGGAGAACCTCTTTTTCTGAGCTTTTAGCACACTTACCCATACTTTCAGTACACCTGCCTATACAAAACCCATATAGGTCTGCGCAGACCTAGTTGTACCAGTTAGCGCCAAAAAATCCCTGAACCTCCTAGGGTTAATCGAAAATCTCGTTTATCCGAACTTCGATCAACGGCGAGGCTCTGCATTATCCGAGGCAACCGAAGTACTTTGCATTAATCAAAGTCTATGCTCGGATATAAGGAAAATACTTAGATTTTTTTATATCTTCCGTATTATCTGAGTTTTTACCGAGGTACCTCCTCCCTACATTACCTCGAATAAACGAGATTATACTGTATGTAATTATGTTTTTGTTTAAAAAAAAAATAATATTTTGACGAATAATAAAATTATATTTTAGCCCAATATAGCGTGTCAACGAGCACTAAATTTTTTTTTATATTATTTATAGTTTTACTCGAAAGTTAGAGGACTGACAGAAAAATGGTTCTAAGCTTTTTTATTATTATTTCATCAGATTTAAAAAAAAATTAAAATAACACTGAAAAAAGATTCTTTGCACAAATTTGAAAGTATTTTTTTCATTATGTTTTATTTTTTTTCTTAATAGCCTGTTAAATCATAAAAAGAATTTTAAGTCCCTGCGTCTGTAAGTTTACTAGTTTTTGAGTAAAAAATTACACAAAATAAATCTAACTTTTTTTCAAAAGCTGATTCTTGCTTGCAGCTTTAAAATAAGCCTCCGTTAAACTCGCTAGCTTCAGTCATGCAAATTTCAAAAAAGTTTATAATTCTGCAATATAATAAAAATTTGTAAATTTGCATATTTTATACGCTTGGGTAGTTTTAAAGCTTTCGGGCTGCGGTAAACGCGAAAAGTTTTCTACTAAGTTGTATATTTGAAATTTGTCAACCTTCCCGAAAATCTTCAATTCTGGAAATAACGCACACCCTAATTTGTATACATGATGATTTACATATATGTATGTATACTTACTTGCATATTTCTGTAATATCACGTTTTCATATCGAATGTTAACAAGTGCTGCTTATGAGGCTTTTTCTTAATAAATATATTTACATTATTTTGATAAATTGATACCAACTTTTTTTCTTGTGTTTCTGATTTTAAAGAAAAATTAATACTATTTTGCTTAGAAAACTTTTTACTTAACAAATTTTTCTCGATAAAATATAAACTAAGATTTTTGCTAAAATTATAAGGTTTAAGTTTAAATGGAATTATGAAAGTAAGCATTTGCATAATACCAAACTTTAGTTTTAAAATCCTCTTTTTATTTCTCACCAATCAACGATGGCTTTACGTAAAATCTGTATTTACACATGTACACAAACAAGACAGCTCCAAAAAATGTTGTTTAACCCAGATATTAGCATCGTGCTTTTTATGGAACACCTGTAGTTATTCTATTTTAATATACAGCATTTTGATTTTAAACAATGACTACGTAAATTATACAATACAATACATAAAAGTACCTACATAAATGTTAAAAAACATTTTTACTCGCATAATGTCATTGACACATGGTAATCATCTCAGCTGCGCGAATAAAGCTCCACATATGAAAATGAGATGCGATGTGAGCAACAAAATGAATTTTAGTAGGTTTTGTTTTGTCTTATAAACAAGTATACCTACCAAACTAAATATGTACAAGTAATACCTCACCTATAGTATATGATTTAATGTTTATTTGATGTTGCGACTTTTTGCTTTGTAGCATTCAAAAGGTTCAGTAACTCTTTGTTTATTGTTTGTGTTAAATTATATAGCCATGACATTTTTCTCAATTACAAATTTTTGTTTTTGTCAACATTAATTTTTTAATAGAAGCGTGCTTTTATTAAGATAATTGTATTATACACCTTATTCCATTTAAGCCAAGACTGATAGTTTAAATGAATAGACTGATGTTTAAATCCAATTATTTCTACATATGAGAAGTGATTTTTCAAAAGTGCTTATATTCACTTATGACCTTGAACAAACCTAAGAATGCTATCGCCGTTGAAAATCTATTACAAAGAAGACATATTTCCAAGGGAAAGTCGTAATTAAAAATCGCAGTTTTCTACAAAACGACACATTTCCATGTAATTTTTTTTTTTGTACTAAAAGACGTGTACATATTTCCTATAGTCGCTGAAGAAACCTTTATTATCGCTTATATGCCCCAGGCATTTGTTCTATTAAACAAATAGAAAAATGTAGAAATCTTATTAAAAAAAACAGTTTGCTGATGACTGGAGGAATTTAAAAGAGCTTTCATTGTACATACAAGAGTGTAATTAATGTTCAATAATACGATTGTAACGATCTTGACTTAAGACTACACCAAAAAGTCACACTTCCAAATGTTTTTTTATTTTTTACTAGAATATTAGATCAACACACTATAACGCTAGAGATATTTAAAAAAAACAGCTGTAAACAGCTCTTAAAGGATTTTTCCCATTACAGAAATTTTGTTTAACAAATAAGCCCCATTGAAACATCACTCCTCAAATATCAGCATATCATAAATTTTAGTTACAAAATATAAATGTATAAGTCCATATAGTACATATAAAGAGGTGCCACTCCTACTTAAGCAATCGTGCACGTATCTTATTAAGTGATTTTTTGAGTCCTTTAGTATTCTCATACCAAATTGCATCAAATTCCTTTTCACAATTTTACTGTGCAATAAATTATTTGTACTTAAGGAACTCCTTTTTGGTTCAGTGCTTTTAATGTTTTCCTTTAACTCTAAACTAGGACCAAATTGTATCCATACCACGAGAAATTCATAGTTACTTTTTTTTATATTAGAATTTCTATCATCATTTCATTTTCCAAAAATAAATCGCTTCAAAGAAAATCGATTTCAACGCGCAAAAGTCGTTTATTTTTGTACATGAAGGTCCTTAAATGCCTTTAATATTTTTACATTTCTAGGACACAACAACAGCAAAAAGATAAGAAAAGAATAGTGAAAAAAAAAACCCATTTCCGTAAGCTACTTTTAGCAAAAGTAGCACCCCCATCCTTTATACTGCACTGCTTGCGACAACAACGTCGATACCAAAATAAGAATTTTGTTTGTAACAATTTAACAAGCTTTTCAAGTGGTTATGCGCAGACATTTCACCACAATGTTTTTTTTTTGTTATTTCAAAACTGACCTATTTACTACCAAACATAACAACAACAACAACTACCGCAATGACAGCAATACCATTGATGTCATTGAGCAAATAAATCACAATAATCAGCATTGAAAACCATTTTTAAGCGCCGTCTTTTAAGTGCAGTAAATTCATAAAATCAAAAATAATCATAAAAAAAACATTAAAGAAACCATACTTTAAATTGAAATTAAATATTTGCTATATTTTTTGTGCGTTAAATACGAGTAAACAGATGGCTATATGTAAAACCTACATAATACGGTATTTAATTCAAGGCTTTCTTTTCATATACCTTACACTGCTGGATGATTGTTTTTTTAAATTGCCTTCATCATCGCTTCTCACCTGTAGTAACGCTACTTTAAGCGTTGGCTGGTATAATTGATTTTATTAGATATATTTTGCAGATACCGAATTGGGTGTTTCATTTGGTGTTTGGAGGTATCAAATTTTGTTTTTGTTTTGAAAATGATTGAGATTAAGTCGACATTTAAAAAAATTTGAGTTAACAGGCTTCAGTAAAAATTGAAAGATTTGTTTTTTTTTTTAGCTCTTAAAAGCATTACAAATCTGAAAATTTTCATATATGAGATCGAAGAGCCTAAATGGAATATATAGGGTTGCTTTGTCGAATCCTGTCCCAAACATGGGTTGCCACCGGTTTTTTGTCACAAGGAAATTCTCCGTAAGAAATTTTTGTCTATTCTCTTTTGTGCCTTTTGTTTTGCATTTGCGACAAAGAGGGTTTTTCCCCTCTTGCCCATAAACAAGAAGAATTTTTGGAAAGAATTTCGTGTGTAAACGCCGAGAAAGCGTTTACGATTGAATTAAAAATAAAATCATTGATTTTTCCCCTGAGTGTAAGATATGGCTAAGCAATATTATACATATTAAGTAAAATGAAATCAATTTTATTTTTGTACTCTTGGCAGTAGCGCACCTTTTTCTGCAGTTCTTATTTATTAAACAATTTAAAAATTAATGAAATGCTTTTTTTTTCATTTGTTCAAACATCCACCTGCTTAAAAATTTAGACGTCTTCCCACCAACACAGCTTAACATTTGGGTTGTTAATGACTTTCTCTGTTTTTATTTAATTAGTCATTTTACTTCTTTCGCAAAATTTACGGACCATAAATTTATCGGTAACTCTTTAAAAATATTTGTAATTTTTTTGCTTCATCGAATTAACGATAAATTTATTGTGACTCAAGTCTCGATGAAATAAAAAAAAAAACATCAAAATTCTAAAATAAATAAAATTAAACCCTGTATAATTTGAATAATCAGCAAAACTAGTAAAATTGTTATTTGCATATTTATTTAAAAGTTTCTTGGGAATTTTCCTTTTCTACTTTGGTTTTTTACAACATTTTTTAGTTTTGCTTTATAATATACGGAAGAGAAAAATATGTGAGATACATTTTTTGCATAATTTTTTTTTACATTTTTTTCATAAGATTTGAATAAAAAACTTTCGTTAATAATTGCAACAATTTGCATGAAAAAATGGCAAACATGCTGCAAGCAAATAAAAGCGTGTAACCCTTGTACCAAACCGAATGCATACGCCCTCTCCCATTTCCACTTCCCCCTCACTGTATGTGTAGACTATGATAGCGATATCACAAGAATAAATTCAATTTTAATGAACTTCTTTATAATTGAGGAAATTTAATAATTCATTGACCCGCAATGACACTTGCTAGCGATAATGGATTGAAGTTGTACAAGTACTGAGTATATCTGTATTTATTTGTTTCTTCATAGTGCATGCATGCATACAGACATGAATGTAAAATACATATGTACATCTGTATGATGACATTTCTCCATTCCGCTACTAACACCATCATAACTTGTTAACCATAGAAAAAACTAGTGAATATGATTCATTTTTTATTGCAGTTCAATTTTAATGGTATTCCAGTTGTTAAAATCCAATTTATAATTTATTTAAATAAATAACTACAGCTTATGAGCATTTGAATTCAATGCATTTAAACGCATTAGATTTTAAATTTATAGATGACATTTTTATATCTTTTCGATACTACGATAAATAAGTGTAAAAACATCTTAAAGATATCGGTTTGATTATATTTTTAATTTAACCCATTTAGCATGGCTCTATAGTCCGGGAGATAGCCAGTAGCGTAGCTAGGGTGATGCGGCCGGCAAGGTTTAGGGGGGCGGCAAAATGGTTGTGAAATATATCTCATTTTGCTGGGTTTTTTGAAATTCAAAAATGAGGACAATTTTTTTTTTAGTAAATGAAAGAATCTATGTGGGGAAGTTTTGAGGAAATATATTTAATTTTGCTAGTGTTTTTCAAAGTGAAAGATGACCTTTTTTTGTGCTCGTCAAAATTTTCTTTGGTACGTAGGGAGGGCGGCATTCCAAGTGTTCGCACCCGCCAAAAATGCTCGCTACGCCAATGGAGGTAGCGTCAAATTTTTCCCGCTTAATTTTTTTTCGCAATTGATAGTTTAATTAAGGCTGATAACACAGTTCGACAAAAGTTGGTCAATTCTCAGTTTATGAAGCCCAAATATACTTTTCCAAAAGTTTTCAACGTGCTGAATTTGAATCCGAGGTCAGAATTTCTCTGCACTAAGAACTACTTTTTCTCTTCAAAATACACTTTGAATTAAGTATATCGATATCTTTCTTTTTCTCGGATATATCGTAAATTGAAATTTATTACACATTCTCTTTCTGAAACTTACATAATTTGATTTGTATGGACCCCTGTATAATAAATTAAAATTTACGATATTTTAGATCAAAAGAACAATATCGATATAATTCAGAGTATATTTTGAAGAAAAAAAGTAGTTCTTTTGATACCAATTACCTTACGATGTAATATAACCTCAAATATCTTGAAAAACGCACTTTTAGGTTAGAATATCTCAAAAATCGAATCCACCAGAGAAATTCTGACCTCGGATTCGAAAATCTTCGGAAAATTATGTTTGGGTTTCAGATACTGAGGTTTGTCGAACTGTGTAATCAAAATAAGCGTTAGTTGCCAGAATCGTAGTGGGCCTGATTGCGAGAGGCCGACAAAAAAAAGTTCGCTTAATAGTTAACTCGGAAAATAAGGCAGTATTTGACGCAATTTTCATAGTTTCAAAATTACTTATGACATCGCCATTTTCGACAAAAAAAAACCGGTTTTTATTGAAAATTTTAAAGTAACATTACTTTTAAAACGTTGAAAGGTGGGTCAAGTCTTGTCGAATGAAAATTTTTCGGGCATGAAATCGATGTGTTTTTAACTCCTTTACAACATTGGCATTGATAGATTTTTCTACTTGTGGCTTACTTTCCGAGTAATTGAGCGAAATTTTTCGTCGATCTCTCACAACCAGGCCCACGTCATACATTCCAGATGCAATTGCGATCGATGTTATGAAAAGCGGTTATGTAGTCAATGGAGGCTAAATGTAATGCAGCCTGGCTATTCATTTATCTGCTCCACGATAGTGCAAAGGGTATTTAATTTGTTCGAGTATAAGTGGTTCAATTTTTTTACTGACTATGGTGAGCAGAATTTTTGTCAAGATATTAAACGGAATGGCTTATGAAATTCTGGCATAATAATAAGTCAACTTTTATTTGGGATTTTCACTAAGACTTATATGAGGCTTCAGATATTCGTTTTTTCTCAAATTTCATTATGGGCAGGGTACTTTTAACAATTCAACAACTAACTATACAATCTGCGCCCGCTGTTTTGTTGTTTTTGAGAGATTTTATAAAAGTCACAAGAATTGGAATGCACTTTATCCAAAATTAAATATACAATTCTCAAATCAAAACGTTTTTGTTTTGTTTTAATTTTTTATTTTGTTTAGGATTTGCTTTAAGCAAACCTATGCTGTTAGCAAAGTTACTACGACGTTGTTCTTTATAAACTAAAAACAATGAAATCAGCAAACGTTTCTTAATTTTTGCTAACCTATTATTTTTTTTAAAGAATCTCAAAGTTCAAATTAAAATTATGTAAGAAATAATAAACCTTACTTTAATGCAATAATGCTTACACTGAAAATCTCACGCTCGAACAACGGTATGACAAAATATTGAAAAATTCCTGAATTAAATATCCATTGTTTTTATATTTCTCTTCACGCTACAGCTTTGACTTTTTTGTCAATTTTTCAATTGCATTTCAACTACAATATGGTGGTTCTTACTTAAACAAAAATAAACCTTTTAAATAATAATATCTATAATAAAATTGTACTTCAAATTTTAAGTAGTTTTGTCTGTTGTAAAACTTTTAAATAAAATACATAACTTTAAAGTAAAATTTTATTGCTTCAGCTGGCTGGTGCACTTTGTTATTGTTATTTTTGCTTACTTTTCGCTTTGTCACATTTATCGGCAATTATTTACAGTTTATTACACATTTATTTAATTTTCGTTATTTGCGCGTATTCCTCAACTTGACATTGACTTCGTGAGCAAAATTTTGCATTAAACACATTTTGTTTATTGAAGTTTAATATATTTTAGTTATGTATGTCAATGCTTAAATATAAAATAAAAAGCTTTTTAGGAAGTAAAAATTTCAAGAAGTGCAATTTTTTGAATGTCTTTTTGTTGACATCTTTTATAAAAAAAATTAATATGTATAATATCCAGGGTGGTACGAAAAATTCTATTTTGTTAAAAAGTAATCAGTGCTACTTACTCCTAATGGGATAAAATATATCGACGGCGACAACTAGCGTCGCATCAAAAATTAGTGCTGTCACCTCATATGCATTATACGAACCATAATTTGCGCCTAGCCATTGAATTCTATCCGTAATTGAACTTTAAAGTAACCGAAACTGATGAAAAAGTGCCCAATAAAAGTGCACCATTTAAAAGAACCATATTATTTGTTATGTGAATTTATGTGATTTAAGGTAGAAATTATTGTAAACGGAAGGTTTTGAAACATCACTCCTTGTACATCATACGTTACTATAAATATTGTAATAAAACATGCATTTGCATGTAAATATTGGGGATATGCCAACAAAGTGCATCAGCCAGCCAGACAGCAGATGGCTGCAGCAGTTTTCCCATCTGACGTCTGTTCGCTTGTCTTATAACATTTAAACTGTTGATTGTGCCGCCCTTTCAAATTTCCATATTGACAAAAAACAAAAAACAAAAGAAATGAAAAAATAATTTATATGACTCAAAAGTTTATTCCCACCCGGTACAAATTTCACGATAGAAATAATCCATTCTTTAAACTCTAGATTGTTTTTTGTTTTAATATCGTAAATCAGTAATCGATGCAGATTAAAAATAAACAAATTAAAGCGAAAATTTTTTCGATAAATAAACCAACCCGATCGTGAATAGATGCGTTATGATTTTGAGTGCGTCAGCCAGCCCACAACATGCAAGAATAATTCGAATCCTTAAAGGTAAAAATTCTAATCGAAAGCCATGCAACAGCATCATATTTGAATATTAAAATAGTTGGTTAGTGCGAGCGATCAAGAATCTTAAAATGTCGCTACAAAAGATCACAAGTGTAAAGATACTTGTATATAGTAAGTGGGCGTTGCACTTCCCACGCAAGAAAAAAAAAATTGTGGCATGTCCTGTGGTCAAGAACATGGATAGAGTACTTGTAGACTTGCAAAACGAATTTCACTAACGATGTCAAGAGTATCAGCTACATTCAATTCATTGAGCACAAATAAGAGTAGTGTAAGAATATCACTGTCTGTCGGCAAGCATTGGAATGGTATTCTCAGGGTATGTAGTAGAAAACGCGGCCGTCCTTAATCATCGTGGAAACGATCGCTAGAATAGAAAATGCGTCTATAAGAGAAAAGTTGGAGATAATTAAAGGCACTCGCTACAAAACGTGCCGTTGGAAAAGTTTTGTGGAGGCCCTATGCTCTGTGAGGAGATAAAAAACACAAGAGAAGTATATCTGGGTAGAGAAGATTTTAAAAAAGACAAAGACGCTGATACGCTTAATGCTTTTCCGTCAAAAAATTGATTTCAATGTAAATAATTAATTTGCCATTTAAAGTAACATTTTTTCTAATAGGTAGCTGCGGACTGCATCATCATCATAGATTTTTTTTTTCAATGCTGTTGTAGTTTATCCTCGCTTGTATGATTGCAACAGCTATACTTATTTTCCACTGCAATGTTGCATCTATTGCACACCGTAAAAACTACATTAATTGTTGTATATGTAGACATTAACGCCTTTTTTTTATGAACATACATAATTGTTGATATCTTGAAAATTAAAATTAATTTTCTAACTTGTATGCAAGTTCATCAATTTGCATTTGATTTCATCATATTTTTGCAACATACTATCTGCGTTGCTGTTGTTTTACCAAGTTTGGTTCAATTTAATTGCTTGTTTTATTGAATTTTTATCATTATTGCAACCGACCACGCCAGTGCTGCCATTTATTTTAATTAAAATTAATAAATATCCTTAAAACTTACGACGACAGCTAGAAGAGGTAATTGCTTTTTATAAGCATCATCAAGACTTTATCGCTATCGACCATTAAAATATAAACAAAATACTGGACTTCACTCATCCACTAAAAGACGTAGCGTTTGTTATTTTCTTGGTTGTCTGTCGTCTTTGACGTTTTTCATCTTTTTGTTTTTGCTTTGTGGAAGCAAATGTAACCAAAAGTAGTTAATGATTTACTTTAAAGGAGCTGTTGAATGATACCTGTTTGGCTGCATTTGTTTTTTTTATTTTTTTGTATCTTTAAATTGGTTTTCTAGGCCGTGTTGACAAATTCATCTATCAACAGTTAGGCTGGTAAACATGAAACAAGTCAATTATCGTATAAATTGTTATTGAAACGAGTCAGTGGGTTGTCATTGGTCTTTCATAAATGCAACTTTTGATTTTGGCGTCAATTGTAAATGAACGGATACTGCAATAAACGAAATTTGAGTGTTTTTCTTTTAAAACAGTTTTTTGTATTTTAGATTGTAACTTTGTTTCTTTTGTAATCGGCTAGGTGACCCTTTGAATTTATTGTCACGCAAAAATTAAGTTATAATTTTGGCGCCAAACTTTCATTAGATCAGGAGTTGAAAAAGATGTTTGTTTGTCTATATTATATATAACGAAAAAGCTTGTGAAATTCAAGAAATATCAGAGTAGCATCGAAAAATCCGATAAAAGTCCAATAGTATCGAAAAAGTCGGTTAGTACTATGAACAGTTTTTCATTTTGTTTAGAATAAATTAAATATATATGGAAAACGATCCAATTTGTGTACTATATGCGATATATTTAGTGAATAGATAAGCGCAAAATAAATAAATTAACCATAGTCACGCTCACTTTTCATGCTGCCACTACAGTAAAAATGCATGAGGGACCATTTAGAAAGATTGTTAAATTAAAATGAATCAAAATCCTAAGAAAATATGGAGTAAGAAAAAATTTTGTGACCACGACCATCCATTATGAAGTTACATACAAAAAAAATTTTAAATCAAAATAATAGAATGAAGTGGAATAAAGTTATAACTATTCTGTTAATGAGTATCCTCTGATTTACTCTAAAGTATCTTATTCCAAGTTGGCTGCATATTCATGTGCTTTCTGAATCACCCGAATCATAATATTCATCGGGTTCTGAACCTTGCGAAAACTCATGATTAAATAGTAACCAAACGAAAATTTTAAAAAATATTTAAAAAATGTAATAAGACAAGATATTTCCAACGCTGTAAACCTGTTTTACTCGTTCCATGTCAACAGTGAGAGGTCAAGAATTAAGTTTGTGGGGAGGAGTGGGCGGATCTGGTGATGCTTAAATATAGTATACCATTCGGTCTTAGCTCCTAAGTCTTCCGCTCGTAAATTTTCCACTGAAAATGGACAGTATAAAAATTGAAATGATATTTCTGACGATATATTTATAGTTGCTGACAAAAGCATAATTTTTATATTACAAATACAAGGTAAAATATGGTAATTGGAATATATATTTCAACCGGGGTCTTTGATATATTTTTTTTGTATGCAGCTTTTAGTTTATTACTTAAAAAATACCTTTTAAATGAGGTACGCAATGTTGTCCAAAAACGAAGATTTTATGATCCTTTGGAATACCTCATAGCTGCCTGGAAGAATATCTGACTTAAACGATGGGTAATAATGATCTGAATCTGATGCCTTCTCGTGTTTTAGAGATGACTAAGTAAAATTAGTAATTAAAACACAAAGTCATCGTATTTTTAAATGTTTTCAGTAACATTTGTTAAGTGGCTTAAATTACGACATCTAAAATTGATTAAAAATCAAACGGAAGAAATAACTTTTTTATACATACTTCGATTGACGATTTGTTTTTTATTTCGAATGCATTCTCTGAGTCATTATATGCAATTCTTTCGTTGTCATAAATATTTTCATTCTTGCACTTATATAATTCGAATATATGCATATATATACTTATGTTTTCTTTATAAAATAAAATAAATAAATTATGATACAATAATTTGTAGCATGCACATTTTGCGTATACTACTCGAGTTATATTGATAACCCAGCTCAATGACTGCAAATATAAAAATGCAAATGTGTAAATAAAAATTGATATGATTTCTAAAATAACATATCGCGCGATTGTGCAACAAAAGAGTGCTAATAAATAAATATATATTTCATAATATTTATATATAATACGAGATAATGTATTAATTTCTTTTTACAGTATTTAATGCAATGCATATGCAGGCTAATGTTACTCGTAGAAACTTGGTCATTCTACTTGAAATTGCTACTTTCTTCTTATAGTATATCTGAAATTTGAAATGGCCATTCGGAAATTACAATAACACTGAAATCGTACAAAATACAAAAATAATAACTTCTCAAAAAAAAAAATGTTCTCTTCTCCATTAAAAAACGTGCCTGTAGTCCCATTTTGACATCCATTTAAATATGCTAAGGTTTATTGCAAATCTGAATCTTCTAGTTCAGAAACAAATATTATTTAACAAAATATCCTTAAATCAAAATAGTAAAAAAAAACTTTTTTATAATTTTTAGGGTCGTCACACAAAGACTGGTCAATTGGCTGCCATCAAGGTAATGGATGTGACTGAAGATGAAGAAGAAGAAATAAAGCTTGAAATTAATGTGCTAAAAAAATACTCAAATCATCGCAATATTGCAACATATTATGGCGCTTTTATTAAGAAATCTCCACCGGGCAAAGATGATCAACTCTGGCTGGTCATGGAATATTGTGGTGCTGGCTCAGTTACTGATTTAGTGAAGTCGACAAAAGGACAAAGTCTTAAAGAAGAATGGATTGCATATATATGTCGTGAAATCTTGCGCGGTCTCAGCTATTTGCATTCCAACAAAGTCATACATCGTGATATTAAGGGACAAAATGTACTACTCACAGATAATGCCGAAGTAAAATTGGTTGATTTTGGTGTGTCAGCACAATTAGATCGTACGATAGGTCGAAGGAATACATTTATTGGTATGAAATATCAAAAGAGAAAAAATATTTTTTTAACAACGTATATTTTAAATAGGAACACCTTACTGGATGGCACCAGAAGTCATCGCTTGTGATGAGAATCCCGAGGCCACTTATGATAATCGTTCTGATTTATGGTCACTAGGTATAACAGCCTTGGAAATGGCTGAATCACAACCGCCATTATGTGATTTACATCCAATGCGTGCATTGTTCTTGATTCCACGCAATTCCCCACCACGTTTAAAATCAAAAAAATGGTCGAAAAAATTCCATGGATTTATTGACACAGTTCTTGGTATGAAATACACGTATTCTTAAAAATACGGTGACTCGCATTCAGTATTAAATTGTTTTTATTTATGTTTTTTATTTTGTTTTTTCAGTGAAAGACTATCATCAGAGGCCTTACACAGAGCAGCTTCTAAAACATGCATTCATCAAAGATCAGCCAACTGATCGTCAAGTAAGAATACAGCTCAAAGATCACATTGATCGTTGCAAGAAACGAAAGCAAGAGAAGGAACGAGAAGATTACCGTTACTCGGGTTCAGACAACGATGAGGAAGAGCCACAAATTGCTGGCGAGCCCAGCTCAATTATACAGGCACCAGGTGGTGACACATTGCGGCGCAATTTCCAGCAAATACAAGAGGGACGAATTGCTGCTGAACAACAGCAACAGCAACAAATGGCAGCTGCTGCTGCAGCCGCCGCAGCCGCTGCTGCTGCTGCGGCACAAGCGCAGGCACAAGTACAGGTTCAACAACCACAGGCCAATCGAAATCAAAAACCACCACCAGTGGTATTTATAAAAACGATAACAATAAAATAAAAACAAATAAATCATAATGTTTAATGTTTTCTTCTTAGCGTGATCAGCGCCAACAGATTGAAGAACCCGGACCACCATCGCGTCCGGCACTGCCGCAACGTTTGATTGTTGTACCAGATCCACCACAACATGCCAATCGCCCATTGCCACCAACACCTAAAATAAGCGAGTCATCATCACAGCAGCAACAAACACCGCAACAGCAACAGCGAAATTCGCAAAATAATTTCAAGCCATCGGTGCGTATTAGTAGCATGACATACGTAGTAAAGAGAATTGTAAAGATATGCATTCTATAAAATATTTAAAATTGATAGAGAACTATCCTGAATTGGATCAATGAATTTCTTTTCAGTTTCTGCTTTTCATTGAGTTAACGAAATATTAATTAAGCTGCTCACTTGTCAAATTAATGAACCCATTTTTTTCTAATTTCTTTATGTGTGTATTGGTGTAATATCATTTAATTAAAACCTTACTTTTCGAATTTGTCATTAATTTATCTAAGAATTAATCTTAACATTAAGTGTACGGACACATTTTTCGGCACTCCATAAATATTATAAGAGTGCTGCAATATGTTTTTAGTATTTCTCGACTAATTGTTTATTGGAGTAAATAAGTTTGACCAGTGAACGGCTCTATTTGTTTTTGACATTATTTGAAATGAATGTTTTTTTTGTAAAAAAATGGAATAAAACAAATGAATGCATTCCTTAACAATTCTGGTAGTAAATTATTGTTGAAGATTTTGCATTGATTGTGTTGCTTTAAAATATTTCCAATGATATAATGTTATATTACATCCCCTAGAATGCATTATATAAAAGCATTA
The DNA here is from genome assembly GCA_963662105.1 of Meiosimyza platycephala. Lineage (NCBI taxonomy): Eukaryota > Metazoa > Arthropoda > Insecta > Diptera > Lauxaniidae > Meiosimyza > Meiosimyza platycephala. The sequence continues at coordinate 114,386,951 of OY759208.1, read as the reverse complement.
CGATTGATACCAACCTACCAATACAAATCCAGTAGACCTAGTGTGTTTACAAACATATGCATATCTTCTTCATTTCACATATACTCTCATCAATAATTGTATATAGTAGAATATTTTCTTTTATGATTTCATTTTACCTGTTGATTTATTTAAATTTCTCTTCTTATTTTCATGTTTTCGATTGAATTGCTGTCTGTCTGTCTACATAAATACACTCAAACATTAACATATATGATCGATGCGTATTCGATATTTACAATAAAACGTGAAATTCGAAAACATTTGAAACAATATATACACTCTACACCAAATATACACCAATTGTAATAATATACAGTTACCACCAAGGAGACCTGAGGTACGTTATCTTTTTTATTTTTTATTTTGTTCTGGTCAAATTTTTTGATTTGAGTTTTTACCTTAAGTTAATCTTAAAACGAATTTAGTTTTGCTTATCAAATTTTCCTTTTGTCATCAATTCTAACCCAACCATGAGAAATATTTTTACTAAAAAAAGTTGAGTTTTTGATTGCTGCATGGTATTAACAAATGTTTAAAACAAAACTGTAATTATTGAGTTTGTTTATTTTTACTTCTATAATGTATAACATTTAAATGCTAAGTTCAGGCTAAAAATCGGCTAATGTTATTTCTTTGTAGTTTATATAAAAGAACAGGGATAACATAAAATCTCTAAGTTTTTAAATCAAAAATGGCCTTTGTCAAATATTTTGTGCACGGAAAATATTAGTCCGATTGAAATATGATCTATTTGATTCGGTAAAAGAATGCCTGTAACAACTTAATATAAAATTTACACACGGACTCAAATTTTTATGAGTTAAGATTGAATCGGGGTCAAAAAATTGCAAAATTTGACACAAAAAAAGATTTCATTATCAGAATTTCCTTGATGCCGTTGGGCAATTGAGTACTTCGATCTAGCTAAAACATTTGCTTAAACGATTTCCGGGGTGAAATTAACAAAAAAGTATTTTCTTTGGCCACCTTGGTTGGTCCTGCTCCAGCATTTATTGCCGCTGATTTTGTTTTTATTCTCATTTATTTTTTAACGTGGAATGAGGGCATGTTTTTCGATATATAAAGTGACTAAAGGGAATAGAAACCTCTCCTTTGATTTTCTTGAGATTTTGAAGTCATTTTTGAAGAAAAGTGAAATAGGCTTATAAAATGTTGATCGGTTTTACATTTTGGGCAGTTAGTTTTGGTACTTATTCCATTTTAAAATTTACTCTTGTATTCAAAAGTAAAATGTTTAATTGATGTGTAGGAAAAAACTCACTGTTTTTACTTAAGATTTTCGTTTTAAATTTAATGCAAATCAATCTAAAACTCAACTTCTAAACTCAACTGCATCCCAAGAACTTTTGAAACACTGCCAATAAACTCGTATGAGTAGAAGTTAGAGTGGCTTCCCAATATAATTCAAGCTAAGAAACTAATTATTAAAAATCATATGCTTTTAATTATTTTAAAGAAATTATGTATTTTCCTTACAAACTACTCAATATATTTATAATTTTATAAAACTTTGACAATGCTGCTTCTTTTTAACCACTCTCCTACTGTTCTTATATCTATAACAATAAAAATAACCATTTGTGTTGCTTTCAAAAACTAACTTAAAATAAAGTATTAGAATTGGTGCTCACAAAGACAGTTTTCCTAAAAGTTGTTGTAAGTTGTAAAATTTTTGGCAATTTTCGTTAACTTAAAACCGATATCAACTACTTTTTGATGCCGAGAGATTTGATTTGAATTTGAATTTTTTACGTAATTGTATTTTATGTTGTATAAACATTAAAAGTAGGACAAAGTTGCCTGTAGAATATGCGCTACATGTTTATTGAACTATCTAAAGGAAAATGTGTTGGTTTTGCTCAAAAATATGGGAATGAACTATCGAAAAATCCGAATTAATGATTACTTATTTTCAATAAAAAAAGCGTCAGTTTTGAATTTTGTTTGATTCAATCAAAAATAACCTTTCATATGTAGCTTTTTTTCGCGAAATTAGAAGCATTTGTAAGCAATAGAAAAATTTCCATTTTTGGCATCAAAACTAATTTGAAATTATACATTATTAAAAAAAAATATCAAATTATAATGGCGATCACTCTAGTATTCCTTCAACAACTTTAATGTTTTTGGTACATTCTGTTATGTTCAGAGTAAAAAACTGACTTATGGGCACTAATTACACTGTGAACCAATTTTCAAAAATTATGATTGACAAAAATAAATTAAATATATTCTGAAAGGCAATTTTGAGCTGTTCACATTTCCCAAACAACGTATACTCTTGTCGCATTTTTTTTTATATACACTTAAAGTTCCGAATTTATCATACAAAAATCTGCATTAGCTCTAGCTAATTAATCTAAATGAGATTGCAAAAGTTTAAAATGATAAAAGAAGTATAACAATTTTAGTAATGGGCATTACGAAAGAATTTTGAATTACTCCAATTTGCTGTATCTAGTTTTAGACAATGTCTGCATCAAAATTTGTGTAAAATCCGAAACTTTGAGTACATTCATAAAAAAAAGAAACGAGACTTGGTGATATACCTTATTCGGAATAGTTGATCAGATCAAAATTTACTTTCCAAAAATATACATACCTATAATACATATATGTATGTATGTTATCTCTGTCAATTGTTTTTGTTCGACTGTGGTAATATTTTTTTTACAAATTTGTTTGTAAATTTGCTTGCATATGAATTATATCATTCTTTTTTATTTAAAAACACAATTTGTGCTCCACTCTAATTCTACTTTTACCATTTTTACCATCACTACCTTTTTTGTAATTGAATCTACAATCTTTGTCCATAAAAATCCTGTGACAATATTCAATTTAAACTTAAAATTAAAACAACAACAAACATTTGAAATCCTACACTACCACAACCAAACTATCAATCACAATCAATCATCTTCACCTACAAACGATTCCTAAATTTCAACACGACACCAAACAAACTACCAACACAAATCAATTGAACCAAATATAAAAAACCCCACCTTGAAAAAAAAAAATTAGGATTTGGATATGATAGCTGCACAATTAAATGAATTGGGCGTCTCTCAACAGCCGCAACCACAAACCACATTTGGACAGCAACAGCATCAACAAGCACAACCGGAAGCACCACCGCGCAATAATCGTCAATCTGGACCACCAACATCTGCTTCCGCATCGTCATCCTCGCAACAGCTAAAACCAGCTCCTGCATTACCGCCATCATCGAATAACCATCATGTGCAACCGATTAATCCATTGGATCCCATGGATAGCAGTGACTCGGATAGCGAACCAGATGAGCCAAATGAACGTGGACGTAATGATGGCACCCTTCTTGCAAGTGATCCACCGAAACCACTGTAAGTGCAAAAATTTACTTTTAAAATTTATTTCCACATAACGAAAAATGTACGAAAACGAAAATTTTATATCATTAATTATAGTCATAAAATGGATATGGATAGATTTCATCATTTCGTATCAATATTAATTGCTTTAAAGCACTCAATCGTTATTTTTTTGTTTTATTTAAATATAAGTTTACTATAATATAGTAAATGCAAAGAAATTACTAAATAATTTTCTCTGAAAAGCGAAGACGGCACTATGTTATGTTTATGTGAACATGCACTATTTATTCTTCATATCTTACTTCATCGAGTCTTGGACTTACATATATAAATTTTATATAAATAACTTTTGTCAAATCTCACAAGAAAAACTGAAATTTTACTTCATAAGTAAGGTCGAGGAAGTAACATATATGTTAAATTAAATTTTGTAGTAAAAAAATGTCCTGTGAAAAAAGTAAAAATTAAAAAAATAAATCGACCATACATGAACAGTGGTGATATCCTTATACCTTTTATTTGGGTATGAACATGGTATTCCGTATTTAATGAATGTTAAAAAAAACGAGTTTTGGTTTCATAATTTTCTCGCCCAAACGGAATAGTCATGTATTAGTTTTGTGCAGTGTTTTATGGAATAGACAAAAACTAGAGAATCTGGTGCTCTTGTAAATTGCTTATATTTTAATAAAAAATTATGTTTATAAAAATCATCATTTACTCGCATTATATCCTACAAATTTTACTTAATTTTTTGAGTTCTTCATACTGTTGATGATTTTTAATGAATAAAAATTGCATGGCACATAATGCCAAAACCAATCGTGGATAAAATTATTAACCAGGTAACGCCACCTATAAGTGATATAATATGGTCTCTAGTAAAAATTAATTAATTTATTAGAAAAAAAATTTTGTTTTAATTTAAAGACAAGATTTTGATATCGCTATTCAGGTCAAATTTTACACCACTGTTGTCACTCGTACATACATATACTTAACTATTGCAATTTTATCAAATTTCATATAAATCTTTGGCACTAATCACACTATTTTTTCAATTCATTATATTTTGAATTCCTTTTTTGTTTAACATTAAAATTTATTACTGGCTGTTGTTGTTTTTTTTTAATTTCCATCCCACCACATTTTCATCATTTTAATTTTATTGCATTGTTTCGTACGTTTTTGTTTTGGTATCTTTTTGTGTTTTGGATTTTGTTTGTTTAGTCCTGAATTTTCATATAGGCCTGGACTTGGACCTGTTTCTGAGGACACAACCAGCACACCTGTTACGCATGGAAGTGGCGGACCACCGAATCGTCCTTTACCACCAACACCCGATGATGATGATCAGGCTGGCGATAGGACTCTTATAATGAAACGAGTAAGTGTGATTTTCTTGAATTTATTTAAGAACATTTAAGCTAAGTTTTAATCGTATATGATAGAATACCTTAGTAACTATATTTAGTAACTTTATGTCGTACATTTAGTTTTTTATTGTGATTCAGTAAGTATTGAAATGAGTTTGATGGAAAAAAGGAAGAAAGTATCGTCGTTTTGCTTCAAATATACTATATATAGGTATTTTTTTAAAATTAGACTTTAAAAGATTTGAAATTAAATGAAAATTGTTATAATTGGTGATTTTTTATTGAGATATACTTAATATCTGCTCTTACGTATATAATTAAAGAACCCTATTTTAAGGTGGAATAGATATTTTCCAATTCAGTTGCGATTAGTTGTTAGCTGTTAAATTCTTGTTAAAATTTTATAACACGTAAAAATGTGTTATTTTGTAATTATTGTATACTTTAGTCTTATTTTGTGGTGATGAACTTCTTTTTTTGAATTTAAAGGTGAATTGAACGCAGTCACAGAAGGAAAATATTTCCATTTTGTTTACAAGTGGTTGTGGTTCTTTTCTTAATAAACTGATATAATTAATAAATTAATAGTTGAATTGAAATGCCCATTTAAAAATTAAACTTTTTTAACATACATACATAGGGTAATTTTATTGAAAGTGGTCGAACTTTAAATTGATATAAAACACATACCTATATGTAGATTAAGTTTGAATTTTAAAAATTATTTTATGACATTTATTTTATTAAAAATATTATCCGGCATGTGTTCGCCACGACTAGCTGTAATAAATTGCATTCTAAAGTAAGAACTGTTGTTGGGTTATCAGCTTCACTTCTCCTTATAAAAATAATAAACACTTGTTCAAACCGATCCGTACAAATCGTCTTTTTGTTGATTTTGCATCGCGTAGAGTAAATGTTATACGAAATTTATTATTAACTTATTATTACAGTAGTTGTGAAAAACTACCGGAAATTATTTTTAAACTATAAATTTCATAAATAATATTTTAATACACAGTTACAAATAAAATTCAAACTTAATTTATACATATGTATGTGCTTTATTTTAGTTTAAATTTATATAACTTTCATAAAAATCACCCTTTAGTTTTGAATCACTTTATTTTTAGCTATTATTTAAAATTGATTGTTTCTTTTCATAAAAAAAAAACCTGAGCTCAATCCTAATGTTGAAATACGTATCTTATACATAACTAAAAAGTTCAGTTGAGTTGACAAAATACAACTAGAGTTGTCATAAATAATAGGAGTAATACTCATAGGAGTAATTCAAATATAAAGTTTGAAATATTTCGAATAAATAAAACTACCAACTTAATATAAATGCAACTTAACTAATGAATAGCATTTTTCGATTCTAAAAAAAATTTTACATTTGTTCTGCATTTTTTTAGAGTGATTAACTCGGAAAGTATGACTTAAATCAAAAAATATACTATGAAGATCAAACTGTGGGACAGAAAAAAATACGTATGTTCGATACTTGTCTATTAATCTGTCTACAAAACTGTAAATATAGCAGCGCATGCAATGAAACTTAAAGTTTATTCCTCATTTGTTGAACTAATAGATGATTTTAAGAAAAACTTAGGCGCATAGAGTCGGGGCAATCCTTTTTTGGAAGTTACTTTGCGATATATTTGAATGTCTCTATACTAAATGATTTTTTTGTATTGTAAATGATGCATTTTTTGTGACAGAAATTAATTGATACAGCTGCAAGCAATTGATTTTTGTTCGTAGGATCATATTTTGATTCTTTAAGCTCGACTTAAATTAGGAATATACCGAAAAGATTGATGCCATTTGCTATTATACCAAAGAATTTAGGAACAGATTAAAAGACATTTATCCACTTTTGCTCCACTCCACTGCACTCATATATTTTTTATTGAAGGCATAATTTCCGAGGTTAGCAACAAAAGTTAAAAAATGTCTTTCTTGTTTTTGTACATTCAGAAATGCTGTAACAGAATGCAAGTTTATTTAATGTTGATATAATTTAATACATACAATCGAAATTTTAAATAATATTGAATATGTAAATATTCAAAACATAATATTAACTTAACCTTGAATTTATGATTTCTAAACTTAAAGTAAACATAGTTTTTATTTAACTTGATGTTAAAATCCAGATTTAACTTGATAACAACATCTGCAATTCTTTTAATCATTAAAAAAAATGTCCCTTAAGCTGATCGTTTTGACTATGGATAACTCTTAAAAATATGATATATATGAAGATAGACTCTTACTACGGCGCAATACAGTAAACTATATATCCTTTTATTACAGGAAAATAAGATTTGATAAGAAAAAATATATTTTTGCTGATGGAAATTACACGAAAGTTTTAAATTCAATTTTACAAAACCCAAACGAAATAAAAATTATCTCGTCAAGAATTATCAAGTTTTTGATCAATTGAATTCTTTTAATTTTAATGGCCTGAATGTAGGAAATTTAGTATCATGTTTTTATCCTTCAATAAATTTTTCCAGTTTGAACACGAATTCTAGAAATCTTAAAGACAATATTATCTTACAGAAATCTTAATTATAATTTCGATATTGAGAGTTTGACACCAATTTTGAGAATGCTTTCTACTTTTCTAAGTTAGCAATTCTTCGAGATCTGGCCTCTACGACACTAACGTACAGGACTTTGTTCTTCTTCTAAAACATGTAATTTCTCTTTTCTAAAAATTATTTCTTCGATTTCAAAATAGATTTTTATGCGTGCGTAAAAAAAGTCAGGTTACTTTCTATGACTGTAGTACTTTGAATCGGGATATAGGATTTTACTTTAATTTAAATAGCTTAAGTTTACTTTTTATTTATTTAAAATATAATTTTTTATGCTCTCTTGCATTGTTAATATGTTGTACAGATTTATAAAAAAGTTTTAATTTCATATCTAAAATATAAATTATTAAAAATTTACTTACAATTTTACTGCACTTTTGACATACATACATACATATATATTACATGCATATAAATACAAAAACACTTAATTGTTCTATATATACTATATGTATATTCAACTACCCGACTAAATAATGTGCAACATATATAGAGACAAAGTCCTAATCTCATCAAAAAATGAATAACAATTGCAACAAGAACATAAAATCTATTAAGTTCATCAAAAGTTTCATCGATGAAATATTTTTTTTTTCAAAATCATTCTTAAACCATGTAAAATTCTGTACAGAAACTAGAAAACCAAATACAAAAATCGGCTTCTACCTCGGCGGCCAATTTGCCCAGATCAGTGGCGCAGCCGCAAACGCATGGACCAGGCACTCAAGATGAAACAGTGTTACTACGTGATTGGGACATTGAAAAATTCTTTGTAAATCGAGATGTTAGTGGGGTGACCAGTCTGAATCGTGTGTCGTCTAATACAAGTACCTTAAAAGCAGAACAAAAACTACATCGCAGCAGCATTTCAGAAATGACACGCAATTCAGCACAACAGCAGGCACAAAGACAACAACTGCCACAACAGCAACAGCAAAAGCAGCCACATAGTTTTTATCCTGTCAAAAATAGTCAAAGTCAAAATATAGCAGCAGCTCCTTCGACATCTGTAACCAAAGATCAGCGGCATTCAATGCTGACAGCAACACCAAAAACACAGCAAACTGCTACTATAACAAATAGTAGTGCCATTAAAAGCTCTAACATTGCGACGAATTCAAATGCTGCTGCTCTCAACCGTTTAAATAATCTAAATCGGCCACAACAACAGGCACAACCTCAGCAAACGCAACAGCAGTCGCATAAACGGCAAGAGTCCGACTCAAAGTTGCCAATGAATTTTGTACGTGGCTTTCGGCGTGAAAATTCTGATTTTTTCCCGCTTACAAAAAGGCATTCGGCAGTTTTATCGAATAGTTCTAATCTTAATGCGCAACAAGTGTTGCAGCAACGTGCAAGCGCGCTGTTTCAACGTAACAGCAGTATTTTTAAAAATGAAGCCACTACGTCAACTTCATCATCATCTTCGCCCTCATCATCGTTATCAACATCATGTTCTTCAGCTAAACCAAATTCCTCTAGCTCTACACCAAATAAAACCACTGCATTGCCTGCCAACAATAACAATAATAAGTCACAAAATCCTTTAGGATCGAGTGCTGGTACTCGTCCCTTGGCTGCACAGCCGCAGCCGCAACCGCAACAACAAAAGCAACCACCAGTTAAATCAAGCTGGACAAGTAATTTAACACCCAGAAACTTAGATTTCCTTCGTCCAAGACGTGAAAAGACTGAATCAGTTATAGTTTTACAAAACTCAGCAGCTAGGCAACAATCGATTTTGGCTCAGCAGCTCCTACAGCAGCAGGTAAACAAACACAAAACAGTTCTCAATGATTGAATCTCAAGACGCATTTCTCGTTAAATTTTTTCGTTCTTGTTCGGCAGTTCAAAATTTTTTAATCATTAAAAAAATCGAGAATTGCTATGACGTGAATGATTCATAATACAAAAAAAAATATATATCCACTAAAGTAATGACCAAACCATTTTCTTCCCTACTTACTCAATTAAATATAGACATTTATTTTGTTCTAACACTTGCTTCTTTGTTTCATTTGAATATGCTTGATTTGCTTGATTATTTTGTTTATTTATGCTTCTTTTAATTATTCATTTTGGCTTTAAATACATATACTATATACATATATATAATTAACAGATCCAGGTGGCAGACTGTAATCTAGTTATACTTTATGACAAGAAAATATTTTACTTCCTTTTAGACTAAGAAATTCCGACAGGGCTGAAAATTTATTTAAAGGTGGCATGAATGTATTAATTACAAATTGTGGCTCTTACACTTGGATGCGTTTAAAAGCAAGAGCTTTATGGCCTAAAAGTAGTCCAAAACTTTATTTTTAAATCATAGAAAAAATGTTAAGTTTACAGGAAAATGATTTACTACAAAAATATGCCTCTTAAAATTTGTATAACTTGAAAAAAAGTTATCGCATCGCACGCCGGTCTACTGTGTTCAGCGCGTAAGTCTTGCTATCCACCAAGTATGTGGGTATGAAGCTTTGCTTTGCAGCTAGAAGTTTTGATCCGCTATAATTTTTACTGAGTTTTGCGCGTGGAACTCGTTTCCCCTGTTTTGTAGATTTAGGGTGCTTTTATTCATGGGAAACGTACATTTACATATGTGGCATAAAACGTAAACTGAGAAAAATGTTACATGTCACCTGCATCTCATGCCTTCAATTGTCTCAATGTTTTTCGTTTTGCACATAAAGCTGTGCATGTTCTATCTGAAAATGATTTACATCAGGGGTTTCAGTAGTGACCAATGCTTATAAACTATAAAAATCATACACCTGTGTGAGCGTTCGTTGAGCTTTTACTTACTTTTTTAGTATGATATTGTAATTTTTCGATTATTTAATGAAATAATTCATTTACAAATAAAACTTAGCTCTTTGTTTTAAAGTTTTGAAAATGAGTTTGTAGATTACCATGTAACGACATGCAAGTTTATTATATGCGAAATTTAATGCTAAATTTAATAACAAGGAACTATATAAACCTGTGATATATTCAACATTTAAACATATTTGCTTTATGAAAATCTGTGAAATAACATATAACATTTAATTCATATATCAAATTTAACATTCACCATTCCTAATTAACCAAAAAAAGAACGAAAAAAAATCACCAATTAAATAGCAGTACTTAAGTGCACGCACTACATATTTCATGTTTATGTTTTTTTAAATTCATATGTCTGTGGCTAAAAATTGTCCTTAATTATTATATATACTGTCTAAAATTACAATGTGTGTTGTATAAATTATATATTATATTTGGTTATGTATATTTGGCAAGTTTTATAAATAAAGACATCTTTGTTAAAAACAATGATATCTTAAATCTTAAGCTATTTACCAATCTCTATAATTGCATGTCTTATTACATACAGTATTTCGTTGATTTCTTTTTACTATACCTAATTTATTTTTATTTAACGAAAACTTTTGTTATTGAATTTTACTGCTATATTAGTAAAATGTCGTTGTTCTTATTAGCTATAATAGATTTCAGAGAAGTGTATATGTACAAATATGAAAATGTTAGTTTATTTATAAAGAGCCTATGCCATTTGAATAACATAAAACGTATGTACATAGCTTTAATTTATTAATTCAAGATTTCCTAAAATTTTAAAAAAATGGAAATAAACCAGCTCCATGTTGTTTCTCAGTTTAATTAATTTTTGTTGCTTAACTTAATGTGCGAATTCTGTCAACTCTAAGTCCCAGAATCAATATCGTATGGTATATTACTATTTGGTTTTATACATGGACTCAGTAATGCTTGAATAAGCGCTTATATATGAGCAACACAAAACAATTATACCAATGGGATTGGCTTCATTTCAATTTCTGTCATTTAAATTTGACTATCACTATCTGTAAACTAACAAATATATATTGTTGCATTACTAAACTTAATAACAAAATTAAAGAGAACCTATTCTTCTAAGGATACAAATATTACTAAGGGCAAACTTTTAAAAAAAGAACAGAAGTTATACACCATAGTTGGTAAAAAACATTCATATTCCTGAATTCTTCGTCAACGCTTAAAGTTCGACGACTTTATAATGCATAGTATTTCAGCGAATAAAAATTTTAATTTTCGTTAAAAAATAATAAAAAAATATTTATTTTTTATTAAAATTCATTTATTCCCTGTTTTACGTACCTGTACATAAAGTATCAAAAAAATAGTACTTAATACAACTTTAGTCCCTGCATAATGCAAAGGTCAAAATATGCAGTACATAATATATATAATTGTCGAGTAAATATCATATGAACAATATAAGTATTGTACTAGCATACCTTTAGGCTTGAAAATTAGAGACGAAACGAGACGAATCGTGATATATAAAAAAGCTCTAAGACAGGAATGACAGAAACAGACTTAAACAAAATTATTTAACGATAAATTAAAATTTTGAAACGTTAGTAGCAACCCTAATTTTTTTTTTTTAAGAATGCTTTTCAAAAAGAGTTCATTTCAAATGTAAGCGTTCCTCCGGAATTCAAAAAATTATGTTTTTATTAACGATCTTTATTATACACATGTTCACGGATCGATTGCAAATGAGGTATTTTAATCTAAAAAGAAAAATCAAAACTTTAGCTAACCATCTTACTTATTTCCTTGGTTCAAAAAGAAGAAAAAATAAGAAATATAGAAAGACTCAACGATAACCTCCCTTGCTGCAAGTCAGTCAAAATACTTTGGCTTATATTTATAGTCTTCTTCCGCTCTTATTACTTAAAATTATATATACATATTTTTCCATTAGGAAAATATAAAAGAATTTACTAGATAAAATACACTTCTGAAGCTCAAGGTAACTTGGAAATTTACATATTTAATTTTGTACTTTCTTTTGAACCTTCGAATGGCTTATTTATTTATGTACATGTATAGTGGAGCAATGTTTTTGATCAACATTAATCGATGAGGATATCTCAAAAGTAAGGTATATGCCAATAATTCCAAAGGAAAATGACGAAATAATAAATTTCGAAATGTTATAAAAAATTTAGAATAACTTTATTTAGTAAAGATTTCAAACATTTCTCAAATAGTAGATAAAAACACTCAATTGAATAATGTCCAATATTACTTTGTTTCGTTTGCAATCGACCTAATATGTATGTTAAATTTGTTACGTAAAAACTAATTATAATTTTTATTTATGAGAAAACTTATGAATTCCTTCCGCATTAACAATTCTGTGCTAAGTAATGCTAAAAAAACACAAAATGCTATTTTAACATCTTGCTTAATTAAAAAATAGTCTAATGCTACCCATTAACAACTTTATGTAATTAACACAACAACTGGAAATTAAGGAATGCTAATGAGGAAAAAATCGTACGACAAAATATTTAGGTATCAATTGTTTATGTATGTTCATCTTTCATTCAAGCTTTTTGCTTTTGGGTATAAGCTTAATGCATTTTTTTTTCAACCATTGTAAATTTCTATGTCCTCAGCTTATTCACTGTATAAAATTGTTTTAAAGCTGCTTTTTAATACAACTTTTAATAAGTAAGATTTTGGTTTGGTATAAAGTTTTACATAAAAAAATAAATAAAATAAAATTTTCTACTGTTTCCTGCCTGCTGCATTGAATTATGCATGAGCTGAAAGAGTTTTAAATCATGTTCAATTTTTTAAAAGATCATATTCAGAATATTCAACTGTGTTATATAAATACAACATAAATCCGTATGTACAAAATTGTAATGCACGCTTTAAAACAGTTTTGACAGTCTTAAACAATGTCAACATTACACTTAAAAAATTGTTTTATTATTTAAGAAAGAAATCCCTCCATAGTATAGAAAAAAAAAATTGAAATTATTCTCGTAACACTTCAACATTTTCAAAATTGACGATTTTACTGAACTATAACGCTGGTTCATAGGGCCACTCGATTTTAAGACATACTTAAGGGTGCACTTAGCGTCGATTTAAAACAACAAAGATGAAATCACTTTTAAAATTTTTGAAAACTTTCAAATCAATTTTTTCAAATACAATTTTTTAACTCTTTGGTTAGTAAATTTATTGCTTTAATGTCTTCTATAAAAATATGGCCAAATTTCATAAATATAAAGTTAAGAAATGCATTTTTAGTGTTGTATGAATAAAAAGAAAACAAATTTTTAAAATCTGTCATGGAATGGTGAGTCACCCACGACGCCATTAATAGTCCTGTACTATAAATAGATAGACAGTTTAAAAAAAATTATGCTATTTAGCAATTTTTAAAATAATAGAATATTTTTTTAAGTGTAAACACACGTATACCATATATCCAAAAGTAAGAATTTTGGAAAATATCAGCTATATGATATCAGAAAGAAAATTATAATTGATAACCTTATACTACATCTACATTTAAAATTATATATTTATATTATGTATTTACTTGTGGTATTATTTTTAAGGAAAACGCTATTTTTATGTATTGTTTTGTCCAAATGAATTTTAGTCCTGTGATGTTTAGTCTAAGTCTTAGGTAATAGTCAAAACATGGTCCATACGATCTCTAAAATGCTACAACTTAACAATTTTTGTATGTGTTTTACATTTTTCTCATTGGCATTCATTCTTGAAACAAAATTATAAAAAACACAACCAAAATAAGTTTGTTTCTTTATAAAACTTTACATTTACATGTTTTTTCTAATTTTCTACTAAATTTATTTTATACCATCGTAGAATCGTAGCAGTGAAAATAGTAATGTTCTTGGTACTCCAGGTACGCGTACAAGTAGCGTTTTGCCCGATTTACTTAGTCAAGCATCGCCAGCAACACCACCACGTCATGACAAATCATCCAGTGAAGAGGTGAGTAATACATTTTATATCTTCTTTCATGGCTTATACTTACATATATACATAAATGAACAATCGAGCCATATTGATTTTTATAAATATAAAAATAAATATCATAATATCATAATAAAGGGGAATCATGAAAAAGTTTATGGTTTAAGTAAACATTGCATATTCCTTGTTTAAATATATATTTTTTGAAATGTTCTGTTTCGTTTCTCAGCTACTTACTACAATGAGCATTTTAACGAATCCTTGAGATGTTGTCGAAAATTGAAATATTTTTCTATATTATGTGTTGGTCGAATATGCCCAGCTATATTATTATCAGCCTCTTACGCAAATATCATGAGCTCTCATATTTACTTATGAGAAAATTAAAAAAATGTTAACGCTGTAAGAAAAAGGATAAAAAAACTACATATAAAAAATGCTGTAAAATGTAGCGATTGCTATCAATTTCTGAATATTAGAATCTCTAGCATATTTGATTTGTAGAAAGAACTTTTCATTTAAAATATATATTAACACGAAAAAAGTTAAATCGTTGGTTTACAAGAAGAAGGCACCAAGTAATTGTTGTTCAGTTTTAGTATAAGTGGCTATTAAGTTACCTGCGTACTACAACTAAGCCAATGACATTCCTAAGCTACGTAATGTGTTTCCTATTAATTTTAAAATATAAATTCATACAAAATATAATAGTTTAACTTAGTGCCTTCTGCTTGCAAACCAACAATATAACTTATGCAATTGATAAAGGCTTATGCGTTTTTATAAATTCCCAATAGTAACGTAAATACGGTCATCATTGTCAATTGTCTCTCTCGTCTTTATCGTTAAGTTCTTGTTTCTTGCTTTTTTCATATTTACATGAATACATACATACATAAGCATATGTTGTCAATTGAAAAAGCATTAATTTGTATTTGTTCTTCTTAAAACCATTAAAATTTGCCAAATGCAAATTAATCATGAAATACCAATATTTTAAGTCGGTTTGTGTTTTGTCACTGCTAACACTGGAACGTCGCCTTTTTGATAAGTTGAGGATCATACATACGAGAATGTTTCATTAAAAACTAATAAGTGAATTGTTTAAACCTCAAATAAGCGACTTTGGTTAAATTTTCAATTAACTAATAAACCAACCTCATATTGAAACTTCAGCTTAAGTTTATAGTAAATAATTTTAGGGTACATTCACTTCAAAAATGTTTTTTCTTTACTCGCAACTTTTCGAAGGTAGTTTTTGTTGTTTTCAATTTTAGCATATCGAAATTTAGCGCGCTAGTACAGCATAGCTCTTAAAAAATAATTAATATAAATGCCAGGATTATTAGGTATAATTGCTATTTTCAAAAATTACAGTTTAGAAACCCCACTGAAAAATAGTCGAAAATTTTTAGGTTACCCATCGCTTTCTTATGGCGTAAATGTACTAATAAGGCATGATTTTTATTTATTTATTTTTCGATCTCTAATAACCGTCATTTCTAATTCTAGTTTGTTTTTTGGTCAATAATAACCGTTTATTTAGATTTTTATTATTTTTAATCAAAATATTTAAGTCTTTTTTGATTTTAATTTTTTTTTCTGGTTCCGAATTCGAAATATGAGCGCGCCCACGTGCTTTAATCCGCTCGTTTTTTACTGAGTTTACCATTTGCCGCCAAATATCGATTGTATAATCACTGGATTTCTTCAAAAAAACCAGTCGATGAAGAACAATTCTTGCAATTTGGAAAAAAATATAAAAAAAGAAGTCTAGACTAGAAAGGTTCGAAAGATTTTTGTATGCTAAGCAAAACCTGATTTTCGTTTTTTTTTTCGCTCTATATGTTAAAAGTTAGAGATATCTATTCTTGAAAGTGCAAGATACGCTGTATTGAGGCATATATGATGAAAATTTCACTCTTGCAGGAAATTGTTTGGTTAATTTTTTTCATAAAATCATCAGCATTCTATTGAAAATATCCGAACGCATAATATATCAGACTGAATTTATAAAAATATATTACCCAAACAACCTTATGTATGATATATAGTATTTGATCGAAAAAATAATAATCAAAAATGACGGCTATTATTAATCGAAATCACTCAAATTACTCAATAACGATTATATGGTGATTTTTATTTTTTAAATCATAATTGTCCATGTATTCAAATGTAAACTTAATGCTTAATACTGGGGATTTAACGGAAACATTCTTAAACAAATAAAATTCTGGTTGAAATTAAGAATAAATGAGGTAGTTCACTAAAATATTACATTTACATACATATTCGACGGAATCGCTTATATTGAACTATTTGTTGTTAATATATAAGTAGACTATTATATCATACGAGCGTATATCAGAATATAACCTTTTGGTGTTGACCACCTCCAAAAATACTAATTCAGTTAGTAAAGGGAAAAATTTTCTGTACTTTGCAAAAGTTGGAACAAGCTTGATTATTATATGTATACAAATGTATCTTGTTAAGGTTGGAACGTTTTTGAATGAATTATAGAAGAGATAACAAAAAAATTTCTAAAAAATACCATTTAACTATGGATCTATTGTGAAAAAATCTTTTTGTGTCTGCAAATATATTGGTGCTAAAAAAATTTAAAACTAACACAAAAAAGACTCGATTTTTAGCCAGCATTTAAGTTTTTTGACTTCAAACTGTCGGAACACAAACAATTTTTATGAAACTCATCAAGTTTAAAATTATTAGTACTTCTCTGTAGTTTGGTGTAGATTTTCTTATTGCTGACGGAACTACTTTTTAAAAATTATAAAAGAAAAAGACAGTTTGAACATCCTCCAACCGACAAGGTCGAAACCTTTAGTAATTTTTCAACTTTACCACCTTTTGCAAGACAAAAATCTCTACTTCCTGGAATAAATATTTTCAAAATGGATTCTATTCACAAATGGACTTAATAAGAAATATAAATTTAGTTTATTTCAGCTATTGAAAGTTTTTAACCATATATGAAACATACAATAGCTTAATTTTATGTGACTAATACATTTTTATGGAGTGGATTTATTAACTTGAGACTTGAAATATATTTGCTTGTAAATCAGAAAAAAAGCAATTATGCGAAGAAAGACAGAGAGTGTCCAATTTTTTTTTTTCAGTAATATATTGTAGATAAGTGTGATGCTTTTTTGTTTTTATTTAGGAGTAGGTTTTGCATTTTTGCATTGAATTTGTTAGAGAATGAGTAAATTGTATAATTTGAGTATTAGTTATTTTTATAAAACATTAAAACAATAAGTATTTTTTTTCATTATAACAAACAAATTTTTCTTCATTGTGCTTTGTCTTTCCGCGACGTTTGAGCTGATGGCCACGAAATGAACTTTTTTAAACATTTCCCAAAATGCAAGAAAGAAAAATAGTAAGTATTTCCTAAAAAAAAAAACCAAAACAAACACAAATCCAACAAAAAAAAAATTAACGAATTATAAAGTTTTCAAAAAGGCAGGAATATTTTAGTACACATGCTCTATACTCGTAAAAAATATGTCTCTAGAATTTTTGTTAAATGTACATTTTGCTATTTTCTTTTCTCTATCTGTCTTTTGTATACATTTTATTCTTTTGTATTATTTTTTCTAAAAATCGTATCTGTAATTTTTGTCTCATTCATACATACTATATATAGTCCTGTATAATTTATGGTACTTAAATATTGTTTGTACAAAGCAAAATACATTTATTATTCAAAAGGCCTGCTTTTAATGCTCAACAATCGTTGTCCCTTGAGAGAAAAATTAATTAAAAGTAGGTAAATAGGTCAAGTGATATTTTATTAAAATAAACTTAATGCAATCTCAAATATTCTAAAAAGATAATAAGTCACTGATGTATAACTTGTAATTAGTAACACAGGAACACAAAGAACAACTTTTGGTCATGTCCAGAGATCAGATTAAGTAGATGCGAAAGATTTACGTATGTTAACCGAGCATAGCCTCATTTTCATTTTGTAGGAATTAAGTTGATTTATGTATGTATGTTATGCTAAAAAGTATCCCGTGAGCATGAGATAATTTCAAATATCTCAGAATCTTTGCCGGATGGAGAAAATAAAATTTAAAAGAGCGGTTGTGCTTGTCTGATTTCTGGGTCAAAAAAATATGTGTGCCTGTGTAACTGACCTCTAAAAAAATATATATATATTTTTTTTTTTTAAATCTACAACAAGCTGAAGCAGTACACAATTTTTGCGAAAAGTGTTACTTCTTACATTTCATCTCGAGTGTTTGACTATGATATCACTTTGGTCACTTTATATATGTACATACATAAGTAACACTGCAATAAAATGTAAAATTTAATAAAAAACTTACTATATGAAACAATTGAAAACAAATTTGAATGAAAATACTTACATTTATTGTAGTTACGAGTTTGTAGTATACGAGTAGTATACGAGTTTGTATACATAAGTTTTTGCAGGACTGCCTAATCTTAACCATTTTCATTGCGTGCACTCTCTTTAAGTAATGTATTCTTCTTCACATCATTGACTTAAGCAGGTAGACATTGAATAAAATTGCAGATATTGTAGTAAATTCTTGCCCCCTTAAGGCCCTAAAATCAAAAAACCCACGAACGGAATTTGTTCATAGTTTTGCTCTTTTTAAGTTTAATTTGGATAAGTTTAAATTTGGGTAGGTAATGATTGTTTATACATTTTTAGTATTAGAAATGTGCACTTTTGATATGAATAATGCAAAGCAGAAGAATGAAATAAACTCTTTCACCATAAAATAATTGTCCATGCTCATCCTTTATTTCGTCCAATCATATGGTTAAATTGGAATGACCGCAAGAAGCTTGGATTTATTAAATCTCTTCAATGCGATGTAATATAACTGACCATGCCCCACATGTCAGACTTCGGCACAAATTTGCTTAAATAAATCTCAGCATAGCGATTTTAAGTTTTTCCTTGAATGGGATTTGCAACGCCCTCTTGTAAAAATCTGCCCATTTTTGAAGAGTGCTTGTTCTAATATTTGTGAGGATTGTTCTTAACTGAAAATTTTATGTTTTTTTATCTTTAATATTTAAAAAAAATTACAGAGCACTAAGAAAATATGTTAAAATGCTCATCATTGGGCCAAAAAGATTCGATGAAAATCATAAATGATTTTGTCTCGCTAAGTTTTCAAGATGTTTCTGTTTAAGGGTCTACATACGAAACTCATGTGATGACCCTCTCAAAAATGCAGTTTGAATCATCACTGAATTAGAACTTAACGTCACAAAATCAATAAAAAATATAGTTTATATAAAATAAAACATTTTGTGGTCCCTAGCAACACCGCCAATGAGTTTGAATTCAAAACCTTAAAATCCATTGAAGATCTAAGTAGTCTGTTTCCAGATTTTATTTACTCAAATAGCCTCGTTGGAAAAGTTTTGTCATTTATATCATTTTTTTTTAAGTTCTGCATTATGCTGCTTATAATCTCTAAGGAACAATACAACAGTCTCTGCTTTTTTTTTATCAAACCCCTGTACACAAATTTGCACTCACACACACATACATACCACATTTTCAGCATTTTTTATATGGCGTCTGGGAAAGACTAATCACATTTTAGTTTTTAACAATACATTAACTACTTTTTTAACGGAAAAATATATTTAAGTTTGTTATAAATTTTTTACTAACCCTATAATTAGAATGTTTTTTTTTATTACAATAATTTGTTAAGCAAATTTTTGGAAAACCCTATACTTACTTTAATAGACTTTTTGTTTCATTTTATGCTTATATTTTTTATAATTGGTATTAAGTTTTTCAGTAAGCATGTTAAGTAATTTGAAATAAAAAGAAGTGAAAAAAAAAAATCTTACATTTGGTTACGTTTACTATTTCTGTTTTTAAATCTCCTGTCCAAATAGAATTTTTCGTTCTTTTTTTAACACTCTTACTTTGATTATTTTGTACGTACATACATACGCAAAATAATAACTAATAATTATTTTATAATTTATTTTTTCGCTATTGCTTTCTTCTTCCTGTACCAGTATCAGGCGGCCATTAGCTCATCCGTTCATTCCACACCGTCAAAATCGTTTATTGGTGGTTTAAATAATTCACCACAATCGACTATATCATTGTCGTCTTCGTCACGACAGAATAGTCCAAAGAATTCAATTAGCAAAACTCGATCTACTAGCAGTATTACTAATCTTTTACATAAATCTGCATCTTCCTCTTCAAATACATCGTCGCCATCGTCTGCCCATTTGCCACCACATGCATATGCGCTGCAACAGAAACAACGCAGCTTTCTTACATTTGGATTTGGTGCTGGCGGTTCGGGACCTTCTCGTCGGGAATCGCATGTCAATGTGAATGTTACGCCAACATCGCATGAAGCAGCCAGTGATACACCGGAAATACGAAAATACAAGAAACGTTTTAACTCAGAAATTCTATGTGCTGCCTTATGGGGTGTAAATCTGCTTATTGGCACGGAAAATGGTCTCATGCTTTTGGATCGCTCCGGACAGGGCAAGGTAAGTGAAAAAATTGTTTCTTAAAAAAGTTGAGTCTTCTTTAATAAAACCTATATAAAAGATATATCCATTGGAACAAACGATCTGCGTTAATTACACACTTTTCTTAATTTATTAAAAAAAAACGGCATTATGATTAGAAACAAATTACGGACATTAAATCATTTAAACTCTTCCTTCTTACTTCATTTAATTTAGGTATATCAACTTATCTCACGACGTCGTTTTCAACAAATGGAGGTATTAGAGGGTCAAAATATTTTGGTCACCATATCTGGCAAAAAAAATCGTGTGCGCGTATATTACTTATCATGGTTGAAATCAAAAATTCTACGCACAGATGGACTATCTGATGTAAGATTTTACAATTATTTTTCAAATATTTATAACTGGTTGCGTTCTTTTCACTCGTCATTTATAGCAGGTGGAACGTCGTAATGGGTGGATAAATGTTGGTGATCTACAAGGTGCTGTACATTTTAAGATAGTTAAATACGAAAGGATTAAGTTCCTAGTAATTGCATTAAAAGACTCAATTGAGATTTATGCATGGGCTCCAAAACCATATCATAAATTTATGGCATTTAAGGTAAGTGAATTAAATATTTATTTTCATACACACTTAACGTTTTATCTTTAATTGCGTTCTATAGAGCTTTAGCGAACTGGAACATCGTCCTCTGTTAGTTGATCTTACAATAGAAGATCAATCAAGGCTGAAAGTTATTTATGGTTCGGCTGAAGGCTTTCATGCTGTTGACTTAGACTCTGCAGAAGTTTATGATATTTATCTTCCTAAACATGTACATATGAAAACTATAATATTTAAATGATTCATATTAAATTATTTATCTCTATTTATTAGACTCAGGGTGCGATCATTCCACATTGCATCGTGGCACTTCCAAATTCGAATGGCATGCAGTTACTGCTTTGCTATGACAACGAAGGTGTTTATGTGAATACTGTGGGACGTGTTTCGAAAAATATTGTGTTACAGGTAGGTAAACAAAAAATTTAGATCCTTAGTCAAAATCAATTAAAATCTGAAAGTAAGGGCCCACTTCAAATAATTATTAGGTGTAAGCAATATTTTTCCCTCTTCCAAACTTATTATTTGGGCCTGATTTTCTAAACATTTTTATAGTTTGTGTACTTCTATGAAAATCGTAACTTGCAGCTGAATTTCAACTATGTTATGTATTTTATTGAAAATAAAACATACAAAATTGTTTGTGTTATTTACAATTTTTCATGTAAAAAATCGAAAAAAAAAACAATTTTTTTTCGGTCTAAAAACTGGTAAGAACATTTTTTTTTATTTTGTGGGCTTCAAGAAACTTTTTTTTTCGAGAAACATTGCAGTAAATAAATTCAGCGATAGTGAAAGCTTTTCACGAATCTTCTGAATAAAATAAAATTTAGTGCACTACCCCAATGTCTGATTATTAGTAAACCACAATACATATGCAATGTATATTATACAAACATACATATGTTTAATTCATTTTTTTTCCAAAATTTTTCAGTGGGGTGAGATGCCAACATCTGTGGCTTACATTGGTACTGGACAAATAATGGGATGGGGCAATAAAGCAATCGAAGTAAGTTGATATCATCATTTCATATCTTTGTTTAGTTTTTATTTATGCTCTACTTCGATATCGTTCTACTAGATTCGTTCTGTTGAGAGTGGACATTTGGACGGAGTGTTTATGCATAAAAAAGCTCAACGTTTGAAATTCCTCTGCGAACGCAATGACAAGGTATTCTTCAGCAGTGCCAAAGGTGCTTCGTCATGTCAAATCTACTTTATGACACTTAATAAGCCAGGAATGGCTAATTGGTAGGGAATAACTGTCGTCGTCGCATAAAGTAGATGGAAGCGAGTTATTATCTTTTTTTTTCTTATTTCTTAAGCATTATATTTACAACTTAAGGAAACACAGTACAGAGATTCAGTAAAATGAACAAACGAATGCAATTTATTATGAAATGAAATTGAATGCAATGAAACTAAATGAATTAAGTTTATAAAAAAGAACTTTAAAAACAAAAAAGCAAACTTTATCTCAAAAGTTGTAAAACTAATAAAAAACAGGAAATTTTGCGTTTTTAAATATATGTATTATTAATAATATGAATGAAATAAAATTAATTGTATGAAGATAATTAACTTGATTGATAGTAAAAAATATATTTAACAAAATTCTCATCACCATAATATTTGTAACAATTACACACACACACAAACACAAAGTGGTAAATAAAAATTGTAAAGCTTCAACGTGAAAAAATAACATTTCATTTAAAAAAATAACTGCTTCAATACCACAATGTATGAATTTAAAAGTCCTGAAACTAATTAATAAGACACCCTTAGGATTTTCTTTTTTATACTTAAAAGTACGAGTACTATATAATTTAATTTCAATCTAAATGTTGTGTGTGTTATTTTTAAATATTTATTATTAGATTTTAAAATTCAACTTACGTTGAAAAAATGGAAAAAAAAACAAAAAACTCCTTAAAGTAATGCTTTAAAAATAGTTTTACTTTAATAGCAAAGAAAATCTTCCTCATCCACATTTTATGTATTTAAATAAATTTGGTTTACATACGTTAGATCAATCAAGTCCGAATTCAATTTCTTTTTATGTTTGTTATAAACATAAATTTCACAATTTTCAAAAAAATTTTCCCATTAGAAAATTTTTTAATATTTTTAAATTGAAAAGAAAAAATCCGGCCATCTTGTGTGTTACAAGATTACGATTAAACGCTCCTATACATTTTTTGTGTCGATTTTGGCCCAAACCTTTAACCTTTTTTTCTAATTAAAAAGCATTGCAAAATTTTGTGCAATTTCTGTTTAAGGAAGGCAATTCAGGACTTAAACTCAACGTACTACTCGTATTTGCAATAAAACACAATCATACTATTATACCTTTATTGAAATTCTAAAAAAATGTTCGGATGTCATATCGTCATCATTCTGATAACTAGTTACCCTTAGCAATACCGATAGCTAAAATTTAATGCAGAAAAAACTAATGGATTTTCAATAAACATTCCATTACAGTTTAGCCCTCAGTATTGCAAAAGGTAATCGAGACATTGACACTTTGATTAAAGAAGTAAGTTCTGGTAATCCTATATTTTTTTTTTTATTTTTGCTGAGGTGCGTTGCACTTACATGGCATTCAACGTTTAAAAAATTTATTATTGGTTTAACACTAACTCTTATTGATACTGTCACGTATCGACATCCTTCAAATAAGTATCTGGCTGGTTTTAGTATTTAATGCTAAATGAAATCGTATATTAATTTCAGGACAGCACTTCAAAACACAATAAAACATTCCCATTCACTTCAACAGCTTTGAAAATATGCTAAATCTAGGAGAATTAGGTTTTCAGTTACCTTTTAGAAGGTTATTAGATCAAGCTAAATTTTTATTTTTTGTGACAGACGGGTCATGAACCCTATACTTTTTCAAGACAATACCCGGAAGTGTATTTTTAATTTTCTGAAAATCAAAAATCAATTAATAAAGAAACTTCCTCCATCACTTAAACTACAACAATAATATAAGAAAGGCGCATATATCGTGTGAATTATAGAAAAAATATGAAATGGTGCTTTTTTACATAATTTCGTGAACATCCTTTAAATATAAACTGAATACTGCATTTAAAACTAATAAAGTTTTATTTTTACTTAATATTTACAAAGAGCTTGGAATGACCCACAACAGCAATCAAAGACCCTTATCCAGTTTAGCCTTTGCTGTCTTAACTGGCAATTTGAAAAAAAAAAATTGTAGTTCTGCATTTTTATGTTGAATTGTTTGTTGAAGTTAGAGCCAAGGGATATAATCAATTTATAATACAAGATTTATCCTTTCAATATTCTAATGTACCTTCTGACTGAAAGTAGTTTTCTCAAAAACACTGTTCGACAAAATCGACTGTTTTACTGATTTAAGAGTTTCGTTTAAAATGTTGCCCACTGTAGGGAATTGATAGCAAAATTTTTCAAATATGCGTTATTTGACTTCAAAAATTTATTAAAAATTTAAGCCAGTGCCTGTGGAGGAAAGTTTGCAAGGCCAAATCCTTTGTCGGACCGTGTTATTTACTACCAAATTTAACTATTCAACTTGTTCGTAAATTTTTTTATTATTTGTGCTTTTCGAATTAAAACCTTAAAACGCCATTGTAAAAACATAAGTGATAAGTAATATAAACAAAAGTAATAAAGATTCGATAATAAAACCTTAAAAAATGGAAGATAAATTTATATTAACGAGAAAACCTTTTCTTAACATCTAAAAATCATAATAAGAAAACATACATTTATAAAATTATAATAAATACTATAAATAAAGGAATACAGTTTATATATATAAATATAGTTAAGCATTTTTTACTGGACTTTTTATATGGAAAAACGAAACAGTAGGCACACATACAACACGCAAATGCAAAAAAGTTAACACATTCAATCAGAATCAGAAAATCACGATAAAAAAAATGAAGAGATACAAACAACAAGAAATATTAACTACTTCTGTACAATAATTGAAAATTTCTATCTAACGTACATTTTAATTTGTAAAAGCATGCTAATATTGTTTGCAATGTTAGCCAACACAATTCTTTTTTTTTAGAAAGTCTTACCTTCATGTTTTTTTTTTTCTTTTAATTAATTGTTTATGAATATATATTTTATTATTTTTAATTTCATGTTTTAAAAGTTATACCTTCAAAAAGAAATAAAACGTAAAAAAAAATCGTTTTGAATTGTCTTGTTTATTATATATGTATATGTTTAATGTGGTTTTTATAAGCTTATTTTATTTCTGAAAGAAAAAATTATGATCTTATCATTAAAGTATCTTATACAATTACAATACAAATATATAATCTCAAAAATTATAAAATTATGGATTTCCTTTTTTCTCCCAGTTACTTTTTATGTTGCATGTTGACATCCATTTTTAAATGGTGTTAATTGTTGAAATTTATGTGTTAAGAATAAGTGATATTTTTCAGAATTGAGCTTACTCAGGTACACGATCAGTGACAGAGAAATTATTATGTGCGGCCTTATGATGAAGTAACTATGACAGGAGTTAATTTGTGTGAATCATAAAAAGTAAAATATGAAATAGTACAACAACTCATATAGATTTATAATTTCCTAACTTTTTATTTTTCAGATAAGTGACAGCTAGAACTTCACCCGCTGCTCAGTTTTTTTTTGAGGTGGTTATCTTCAGCGCCGTTTTTAAAATAACTAAAAATTTTTTTGATAACTATAAAAATGTTTTTGTATGCTTTTTGAGTATTATAATATACCTACAAAGTTTAAGTATCGTTGTACTTTATTTTCATTTTCAAAAAACATTTTTAAAATACATTAAATTCACGGACGCTAGACCACTGGGTACCCTTAAGTTATAGTGCTAAATTCATGGCGATTTTCTTATAAAATTGACTCATATAAATATATCTATTATCCACATAAAATTGAATATTTGAATATTTCTGAAATTATTAAAAAGTATCATTTTACAGTTCTAAAAACTTCCCTAACTTCGGCTTGGCGTCCAATAAATTTTTTAACATACATAAATCGATTTTCAAAGTCCTTCAAGGCCAATGACTAATCATCGTTCATCTACCGATGATGCTTTTTATTGGAAATGGCTTGGCAAAACAAGCAATAAAAGTTGGCATCTCATTTTTTGGTAGTATGGAAACTTCAAAATCATCAATTAAGCAACTAATTCCATAAATTGAATCATTACGTTGTCAGGCGGGTCAAAGCAAATGAAAAGAATTGCTCGAAACAAAGAAAATTGATTTCGAAATGTTTCGCAAGCTTGAAGAAGAACAATTGGAAAATGTGGGAGTTTTAAGTGAAGAGGATCATAACAAATTAATGAAAGCTTAAATTTGCGTCCGAACTTAATGCAAAATAATTTTTCGCTAGAGAACTTGTGTTTCAGGTAATTGTTAATTAGAAATTTATGTGATTTTAATATCTCATAGTTTAGCTGTTAGCTTTTAATATTAAATTATTTATTCATAATTTTTATTTTTTTTTGTTATGTGCTAACTAAAAATGATTTTTTAAATGGTTGATTTAAATTTTGAAGAAACAATTTTTTTTTTTAATTTACTTTATTGAACGTCTTGACATCTACATAGAATTAAAATAGTTATGCAAAAGTAAGTAATGTGGAGATGATATCATTCAATTGATGGCCTACAGATTTTTTTACTCAGTAGACGAATGACTTCAAATAAACCAAAAGCAAGCGATCCGGAATGTTCAAATCAACAGATTTTGCGGCCAATGCAATTCGCAAAAAAAAAAATGGGAGATAACTCAAACTCCCTAAATTCATTATTTCGCGCGCTGTCTGCGGTGGCATCTCTTGTTGAATTTTGTATACATACGCTCCAACGCTTTATAATCTAATTTAGATATCACTAAATTAGGAAATTTTAAAAATCAGTTTTGGGAGTTTCTCATAAAACCATGGATGTACCGCATTGTAGTCATAAATTGTACATGCACGGGAAGTTCCAGAGATTGGAATAACTGCAGCGGAAGTAATAATGCACTTGATAATATTTTGACCTCTGGAGCATCCCATGTATACTTATGACCACGATGTCTGACCAAAAATAGTAATTTAAAAATTTTTTGGTGATCGACTTGGATCAGATTTCTTGCGGGCCACATAGACACTATGGACCCTAGACGCTATGGACCATAGTGTCTATGTGGGGCTTTCAATCTACCACTATAACCTAAGTATCCAAAGCTTACCCCCACATACGCCCCTGTACAGTATAATAGCTCTCAAACCACATTTTTTGGAATCACAATTTAAAACATAATTTTTATTAAATCGTACATCTTATTTTGACAAAAACTGCAACA
Organism: Meiosimyza platycephala; assembly: GCA_963662105.1. Lineage (NCBI taxonomy): Eukaryota > Metazoa > Arthropoda > Insecta > Diptera > Lauxaniidae > Meiosimyza > Meiosimyza platycephala. The sequence goes on along the minus strand of OY759208.1, from coordinate 114,359,224 downwards.
TTGCAGAACAAAAATTTAAACAGTTAAATAACGTAAAAATAATAAATAGCTTGACATTCACAAAGCGTATTATAGTAAAAAAAAAAGAAAAGCCATTGTTTTAACAAATGTACATTTATCAAATCAATTCACATTAAAGGTTTTTTTTTTCTTAACTTCATGCATTCTCTTGAAATTTGAGTGCGCTCACTTGAGCTCAAAATACCCATCTTTTTAAGCTCTATTTTTGTTAAAACTTTTAAGACCTCCATATCGATTTCTTCCTCTTGAAATAATTTGTTATACTTACAAAGTCCTATTCGACGAAGCATAGCTTCGACACGTGGACTTAATGGTTTCAATGATACTGGTGAACATTTTCTGAAGCCAATTTTGCGACGCACTGGGTTATTTGCGCAATACTCATGACCCTGAAGCCAATTCGACTCATAAACAGTAGAAATATTTTCTTGTTCATTAGACGTTAAGATTGACTCTGCATTGAGAGAAGCTTCTGGTTGGTCAGAATCATTTTCAAATGTAAATGAATTGAATGTTAAAGGCAAAGTATTTTCAACAGGTGTAAAAGGAGATATTTGAGAGCTGCTCTCACCGGATGCACTAATCTTTTCATCTTTTTTCAAAATTCGCTTTTTAGGCCTGGAAAAGAACACTTTTGAAAAATGCTCTTCTCGCTGAGGAGTTATATTTTCATCTTGACTTAGTTGATCTTGTGCAGCAAGTGAGACTTTTCTTCCCTTGTCCGATTCTTCAGTTTTTATACTCGTAATAGGCGTATCTGTGCTTGGATTCAAGTCGATATATGACAGACAATCTATGACTTTTTCAAGCATCGGACATATTTCATTATCTGTGTTGTTATTAGCAACATCTGCAGTAGATTTTTCGACGCTTTCAATATCTTTCATTTTAAAGTCGTTACGATTATTAGATGGTTTAACATTGCCTGGTGAGAAAACGCTTCTGATTTTCAAAAATTTTTCAGAATATCCTTTTCGTGTCGGATATGATTGAATGTGATTTTTTGCCGGCATTATCAACGTTACGTTGGCGATCGGCTCATTAAGCGAGTTATCACCACCAAAATTAAAATTAAATGCAGTGTTACAAGACATAGGCGTTAGCGGTGTCAACGGAGATTGTGGATCTGAATGAGAGGAATTAGAAAAAATAAATTACTTTACAAAAAACAAATTTAAATTTTCAGAACAGATTTACTTAATTAAATTTTTTATGATTGCTTTAAGTGTTAATTGTCATTGATTTCATGGTATCCACCGAAAACTATAAATTCCCATTAAAGATTATAAATCATTTCAAATGTCTTACTTTGTACTCCAAAATTTATAGACACCAAATCGTAGATCAAATACGAGGAGTGCTACTAGGGACGTACATATACAGACTTGATCAAGGGATCAAGCCAAATCTGTTTAGTAGCAGTAGTAGTATACTTTCTAATTCCTAGAAAGTTAAAATCGGCAAAAAAGTTATTCCTTTATAAACTCTATTACAGGAATCAACGTTACAAATGTTTCCTGTAATTCATATAAAATATTTTTAAACTTAAATTCATTCGAGGGAATTCGAAATATCTTTTTCAATTCCACTACAAACAGAATGATGCCTTTGCCAATTTCATTACAGGAATCAAAGCTCGGAATTGAAAAATTGTTATTCCATTCTAAGAAATCGAAAAACTGATTTCAATTGAACATTTTTTTGAAAGCAAACGCTTGCAACAATCGATGCGGAAATGTCGAATCAAGATGCGGTTTGCATTAATCGATGAGAAAAGGTGAAAATTAGTTTTGAACATTACCAAAGGCGACCCAGATACCGACAAGGTCTGTCTTAGTTCCAACTTTAAAAATATGTACATATATGTTTTGCATCAATGGATGTCGAAAAGCCGAAATTGACAAAAAATTTAACTTTCTGAGTGCCGGGACCAACTCAAATGAAGTCCGATATTCAGTTTTCACTTTTCGCAGGCTTGATGTTGACACTCGCATACATTTTTATATTAAACGGTTTCGTTGACATTAAACGACCTCCAAATATTAACTTGGAAATTCGGCTGTAGGTGTATATGTAGGTATATGCACGTGTGTAATGTACATATGTAAATTTCAGAAAGTAAAAACTTTATTACAAATTTATCAAAAAAAAAAAAAACAAAAAAGTCGCCAAAGTTAACACTTTTATATCGAATTTTCAAACCTCTGTATGCACGTTTAAAAGACTGCATTTTCTTATTTATATATTTTTAAAAAAATTTCTTGAAAAAAAAGAAAGAAAAACTGCATAAAGCGCGGTCACTTTTGTACTGTTGAAATGATTGCAATATTTACAGTTCCATTTAATGAAAGAAAAATCGATCACTGCTCAAAATAAGTTATCGCTGATATCTTCTTAAGGTGCTGTATTTTTAAAAGAGCGGTGATAAGAAATTTTGGAGTGAAGTTTTTTTTCAACCTAACGCATGCTGCGTTATTATTATTTACTACATTTCTATTAGAGGCTATTTGTTCTTTGTACGTTTTAAAGTCATTATTTTGGATTATGAAATCTACGATTTTCCTTACGAGCATGATTTAACTAATTCAACCATGCTTACGAGAATATATGGGGTAAAATTTGCCAAGCGTACAAAGTAAAAATTGTTTCTGCTCCGATTTTGTTAAAATTGTGGATATTTGTAGTTCTAGTAGCGATCGATTTAGTTCCGGTAGGAGTTTGCTTCAAAATTATTAGTTTTTAGAATACATGGGTGTAAAATTGGTAATTTTCGTCAAATTTTCTATAGTCGTCTATTTTTGAAAATTCAGTTCTTGGATTTCATTTGTAAATAAGGAAATGTTATGAGTGAGAATGAGTTTTTCACTATCTTTGCCAAAAAAAAAATAACTAGTTATTTAAAAAATTTTTTTTTAGAAAAATTTTCCAATTTAAAAATGGTTTCGTCATGTTTATGAAAATTTTCAAATTATAACTAAAGGCCATTTCATTCCCTTCGATAAACCCAAAGTTTCATTCAAATCGGTTGGTTCGTTCAAGAGCAATAAGCTTTCATTTGTTTATACCGAAAACATTAACAACCATTCACATTTTATTTTGAAAAATACTGCCTACAAGTATAATTCTCATAAATGTAGTATCTCTGATCGACGGAAGTAAAAAGCTCTCGAAGGAAAATTGAAAAAAAAATTAATTTTTTATCCCACAGTTGGCAGTGCCGATTGTCAAAATGTTTCTCGTTTTTCTTCCTCCTTCTTATTCTTTTCTTTTTTAACAGGCTTTCGGTATGTGTTGTATGCAAAATTTTAATCTTTAAAAAATATTTGGAAAACCGAGACATCGCTTAATAAATTCAATAGCAATGGCAAATAACAGTGACACTAATTTGTAAAACTAAAATCTTTCTTGGGAAAAGTATTGTGGTATTTGTATGAAGTCAAAACAAAATTGCGTTTGAAGCAAAGCGATGGCTCAAGTTTTTGTCAAATGCTTGAATGAAGTAAATTTTATTATTTTAATGAATTCGTTTCTTATTTTTTGTGTGGCGCAGTTTGTAAGAGCCAAAAATGGGTCGTGTTATTCGTGCACAACGTAAAGGTGCTGGGTCTGTATTCAAGGCCCATGTTAAGAGACGTAAGGGAGCCGCTAAATTGAGACCATTGGATTTCTCTGAACGTAATGGCTACATCAGGGGTGTAGTAAAGGTTAGTTGACTTTTTGGTTTTTAATCTTCCAATATTTAAAATTTTATTTATAGGAAATCATTCATGATCCCGGCCGTGGCGCCCCCTTGGCTGTTGTCCACTTCCGCGACCCCTATCGCTACAAAATTCGTAAAGAGCTATTCATCGCACCCGAAGGTATGCATACCGGTCAATTCTTGTATTGTGGTCGCAAGGCGAATCTACAAATTGGCAATGTTATGCCACTGTCGGCGATGCCTGAAGGTACTATTATCTGCAATTTGGAAGAGAAAACTGGCGATCGCGGTCGTTTGGCACGCACATCTGGCAATTATGCTACTGTCATCGCTCATAATCCAGATTCTAAGAAGACTCGCGTTAAGCTGCCATCTGGCGCTAAGAAAGTTGTACCATCAGCCAATCGTGCAATGGTTGGTATTGTTGCCGGTGGTGGTCGTATTGACAAGCCCATCTTGAAGGCTGGTCGCGCTTACCACAAATACAAGGCGAAGCGTAACAGCTGGCCTAAGGTTCGTGGTGTTGCTATGAATCCCGTTGAGCATCCTCACGGAGGTGGTAATCATCAACATATTGGTAAGGCCTCCACAGTTAAACGTGGAACATCTGCTGGTCGTAAGGTTGGTCTTATTGCTGCTCGTCGTACTGGTAGAATACGTGGTGGTAAAGCAGACCCCAAGGATAAATAGATAAAACATTGTAATGTTAGACACTGTTGTCTAGTGATGTTTTTGAGCATTTGTAAAAGTTATGAGATGAATGTATCTCAAATCTACACAATGAAAATAAACTTATTTTTACTTTAAAATCTGAAGGAGTTTTGATTTTTGTACAGATAATTTGAATTATTAACGAAAAAATGATATAACCCAAAATACAGCATGACTACAATATTTTGGACAAATAAAAGCAAAATATCGGAAGTAAAAAAGATGGCAACCATAAAAAACCGAACCGGAAAAGCAGTACACAAGCTCACTTTACCAACAAAAAAAGGTACAAACTCTGAAAAACAGTACAAAAGAAAAGACATCCCACTTTACCATAATAAATTGATGGCCAAAAACAAAGTCACTCATACATATAATAGAGCGGCCTAGCTAGTGGTAGAATTTTAAAATGTTTATCGTGCGTTAGATTTGGAATTCATGAAATAATTTAAATAGTACGAACAATCTCTGCCATTGAGTTGTCTCAGCGTTATTAATCAATTAACTAGAACAATTTCATCGGCCGGCCTTTTATTTAAAACAATTTGTCTAAACACGAAAACTAAATGCAAGATGCGTTTGTGTTGCTGCGTTTAAGAGTAACTACAATTTTTTATACTTCTATTCAAATGTATGTGATTTTATCGTTAAGCGTATTGCGATAATTATGACTCATAATTTATGAGTATTGTCACAAATGGCCTTTATCGTTTCGTAAACCTTTCAGAAATCTTATATGTTCAGTTACGTTTCACAAATCTCATTTCAATGTATGAATGTTCGCCATTTGATTTAATTTGAAACGTCACAGAAATTTTGGAGGATTAAGGAGGAAGCCGTCAATTAATTTGAATTAATTTCCCTCATCTGCCTAATCGCAACAATTTCATCAATTATTACTATTTTTGATATTAATTTTAATCATAAAAACTAACTGCCTAATTAAATTGGTCGACAAACATTTAAACAGCGTGGAATGTATCTGATTGGGATCAATAATCGCACAACTAATTGGTTGTATATATTTCGTTTCGATTTGTTTTTGCCTTTTGAGAAAATGTCAATGCTCTTTCGAAGTAGAAATGGTGGTAGTTTACTATCTCTGCGTTTACACACATAAATTCTTTCCGAAAGTTCTTGTTGATTTGTATGAGGGGAAAAACGAAAAAGACGAGGTTCAAAATTTGTCGTTTGTCGCAAATGAAAAACAAAAAGCACAAAAGAGAATAGACAAGAATTTGTTTCACCGAATTTGCCTGTGTAAACGCCGAGTTTTCGGTAAGAATTTGTGTGTGTAAACGCCGAGTAAGCAATTGAATGTTGCGCTTCTTGCGCCGACTAGCAGTACTATAATTTTGATCAATTGTCAGTGCTCTTCGTAAAAAGAACAGTAATAGAAAAAGTATACCCCAAAGCAAACGGCAAATCAGATAGGGAAAGCAAAAGAAAAGTCAGAAATTTTTCTACAACGACACAAATTGGAACCACAAAATAGAAAGAAAATTTATTGCAATTGTTTTGTTATAAAAATCAATACAAATAAAAAAAATTAGCAATAAAAAGGAACAGTGTAAATCAATTAAACAAGAATAAAAAGAAATTCAACAAATTGGTCGTCACTTGGTGAAAAAAATTTGGAATTGGAAAAGAAAATTGGTCGTTGCGTAAAAATTGGTCAAATTAGGAGGAACGAAAAAAAAGGTGAATACGAAACAAAATTAATGGAATGGATTAGTGATAACTGAATAATTAAAATCCAGTATAAACTAAAGTAACTTAAAAAATATAAAAATAAATTCAATGAAACTCAGGGCTTCTCAGCTATCTGATAAAAATAGGTATTTTTATTAAAATAATATAACAGTATAAATAACCTTATTGGTAACATTTTCTGTGAATGTAACTTTACTTTTATGTAGTGACACACAAAATTCATTAAGAAAAAATTCTATCAGCAACACATGACTTCAGCTGCATACTGACGTCTCGATATACAATTCTTTTATTTATTTATTTCCTTTTTATTTGTTAATATATTCGCCCTTGGTTGCCCGTAGTTAAGTGAATCTTGGGCGTTTTAGTTTTTTTTTAATTGAAACTAGTTTTGCCTTTACAGTTCAATGGTTATTGCAATTGCCATTACTGTCAGCAGTCAGCGATTTCTTCCATTCTTCAATTTAAATTGTTTGCTAAATGTATTCATTTAATCTTATAAAAGTTTTGTATATTTCCATAATCATTCTATTTCACAATCTATTTATTTTCTTATATTATCACGCATTCATTCATTTCTTCATTAATGGCTTCAGATATGATTTCATCATTTGTTTTCAACTAAAATCAACTAGTGAGCTGAGCATATCGACGACCCACGTTCAATTTACTTAAACGGAAGTTTGTTGAGTGGCTTGAATTGTACCAAACTCTTTCACGTGTATATGTACACATTGCCCTTTTCCTCGATAGTATATCTATTCATCCAGTTTCTGAATGCAAAATTATATACTTTAACCCATTCCGTCTCGCAATTACACTAGTTTTTTTAGGTAATTTTTCATTATTTTCGAACGAAATTTCCAGTACTGTATACTTTGTTGAATATTGTACTGAATTACGCCAGTGACGATAAATTTACGAGACTTCAATCTCAAAAACATAATCCGCGGCAACATCATACCTCGTTTTCCTTCGTAAAATCAAATGTTTGTGATTTGATTTTAAGTGAAATTTCGAGTGGGGTTTTTTTGTTTTCGCGAAATTAACAATTTTGGTGAGTCTCCTAAATTTATCGTCTCTGGTTTAACATCGATTATAATCGATATAATTATATCGCTCACTTACTTCAGAATGGCATAACTCAAACAACCTTAAGTGAAAAAAAAACGCATTTAAAGTTTTCAATAATAATTTGTAGTACATATACGAGCTTATTCGAATATCTTTTACATACATATATGTATATATGTAGTGCCCTACAATTACACTACATAAAACCACTTGCCTTAAAATAACTTTAAAAATTTAATTATTTCTAGATAACATATAGCAATATTCCAAGACAAAATGCAGCCGACTCTGCAATATCCTTACCAATAAACATTTTTGTTTCTAAAGAAAATTTATGGTCAACTTTGACTTAAAGTCAAGGCTTGCAAAAGGTCAACAATAATTTTCTTAATTAAGATTTATTCATAAGGGCCTTTATGTATCTTACTAATTTGATTAAGTGAATGGGTAAAAATTTTTATTTTATATTTTACAAGTAAACGCGAATATCTATCTTATAGTTAATTAAATAAAAAGGCGTTTTATTAACATTTTTAAAATAGTGTTGATTTAGTGCTGAAAAGAAAATTCTACAGAAATAAAAAGGTAAATTAAATGTTTTGTGTTTTGTCTTGGAAACTTAACATTAATACAGTTGACGATTTGAATTTGAATATATTTTTCTCCAATTAAAATCCTCTTCAATTTTCTTAAAGAAAAAAAAGTAGTACAGTCAATGAAGTTAAAAAATCGATAAAACATCCTGATATGTAGTGCCCTACAATTACACTACATAAAACCACTTGCCTTAAAATAACTTTAAAAATTTAATTATTTCTAGATTTTAAAAATGTTGAATATAATATTTTAACAAGGTCATAAATATTAAACAAATCAATTTGAAATAGGGCTTAGCTTACCAGTAATGCTGTCCGTTAAATTTTGAGCAGCTTTGAACTGAACCTGAGGTAAGAATTTTTCAAGCACATCAGGACTTTGAGATATTTAAACCATAACCTCTATTCCTGTCCATGACTAGTAAATGTAATGCTTAGAGCAGTTTAGTTAAATATCTCAAAATCCAAACGTGGTAGAAAATTTTGCGGACAGATTTGTATTAGGCTCTGAAAAATCTGTAAAAGAAATGATAACTTTCAATCAGATTGTCGATGTGTTAATGATTTATTGTTATGAACGAAAATGTAATTTTGGTACTTGTGGGCCAAATAGCGATAAATCCTGACGTTATGACAAAATTTTCACTTCAGATTTTGTTTAAACTATTCAATCATCATTCTGACCAAAATCGGTTAATAACAAACAAAATGTCTCTTTTGTTGCATAACTAAAAAAAAGTTCATCTGCCCCACCAGCTGCTTTGAATTTTGTGTTTCGCTTTTGCGCTGTTCTTGTGTTAGTCAATGTCAATATTTCCTTAGGTACAGTTTAATTGCTCGTTTACCTTATTTTTTGGAAGCTAAATGTTTTCAGTGACACCTGTTATGCTTGTAAAATAAGCGAATATTGTATATTTGTTTGCTTAGATATCATTTACATAACATCTGATAAAAAGGTACTAATGAGAACTTTAAAAGTATGATTCTTATACTTATAAAATATATTAGCAACTACATATTAAAATGAAAAAGCACTATGTACTAGAAATATTTAAAAACAATACAAGTAAAGCACTGATAAAATTTAAATTAAATCTTAACTAGTAAGAGTGTTATCTTTGGCCTTGCCAAAACTTAAATACCCTACGCTCCGTTAAAAGTCTTCAGTTTTTATTAACAAATTATTTTTTCCACGGCTTTGAGGGAGAGGCGCGGTAGAGGTATTATGTTGTTCTTTAAGCAAAACTTCAACCAAATGCTTTGTTCCTGAATTTCGTAATTTATTTAACAAATATGTAACGGTATTTTAGCTTAGTCATGCAAAGCCACTTCGTAGCGTTTAACACATCTGTACTCAGACTTTGAGTTTCTAATTTCAACGGCAGTGCCACAAATACTTTGCAAGCGATCTGTTGAATATGTTAGGTAGCGTTGGTTTCTATAAGTCTTGAATTACTACTCTTGGCTCACGGTGCCGAAAGCTTTTTCGTTGCCGCAAAAACCGTTTAATTGCATGGTTTAATTTGGTCTATGCCATGGATCATATTTAAAGCAGTGGTAATTTTGGAGCCCAAATTGGTGTTGAGATAATGTGATATATTAGCATAAGAAAAAAAAACTCTTCTAAAATCTTGGAAACAAGAGATAGTAGAGGTCGGTAGAATTTCTCCTGATCGGGTTGTTATCCCGGTTTCAGGTGTGAGATTATACATCCAACTTTTCAAAAGATTGACATATGCAGCGATGTATTTAAGACTTCAGTAAATATTTCAGCTCTGGCTTGTTAATATTCTTGAGCATAATCATTGAGATCCCATCTGGACCTAAGACTTTCGATGCTTTGGTTTTTTGTGTTGAATCTTCCTTGCTGCGTAAAAGTAAACGGACTTTCTATCATAAGACCATGGATAATAGTAGACCAGAGTTTCTTTAACCCAAAAACTAAAATAAAGTCCGTTTTGTGTACTTTGAAACTAGCTTTTAGGAATTTTTTTGTCACGAATTGGGATTTCAATCTGTTTGTATTTTCTTACAATAAATAATGTATCGAATTATTAGCTGTGCTATTTTTATTGTTTGTGTCTGGTAATATACCAATTATTGCTCACCTGTTTCGCTCTCAAAAATATGGTCACCGTTGTGATATTTTTCTTAACTCCTAAAAATTATATTTTTGATTGTTTGATTTGACTGGAAAATTTCTGAATGGCTAGGGTTTTGCGAATTGCTTACTGCAGATATACCATATCTTACTGCAGATATACCCTATCTTACCGCAGATATACCCTATCTGCAGTAAGTAAAATTAGGCTTTAAAGTATTTTCTCCACTTGATAGATGTCTACGCTTTTTTTTTTTTTGGTGATAATGCTAAGGGATTCAATTCGGACTCAACTATAATTTCAACTTCTAATCTTCCTCCGAACTTAAATTCAATGTTTCTTGGCAGGCCTAAAAATCACTTAGTGATTAAAAACAGTATTTGTGCTTAAAATAACACTTAGAAAGTTATTGAACTATTCCTTAAAAATTTTGGAAAACAAGCATTAGTCGCTAGAACTTGCAGAATCAAAAGTTAAAAATCGGATCTATAAAATTTCTTTATACATTTTGCTGTAAAATTTCTAATGATTACTCTTTATTTCTTAAAAGAGCAAAAGTTTACAATAACAAAAATAACGTTTTACTTTGTCTGATTCATTAGCTTATCTATTCCAATTTTATCTAGAATATCTGACAATTTGTTTGTATTGTTTTCAACGTTAGAAACTTTATATATCAAATAATATGTTGTTTGAATTGTACTATTTAGCTTATTACTGAATTCTTTTTTAACATCTGTTTCGCTTGCTGGAACTAATTTTAAGGGGAGTGCCAACATTGTATTGTCTTCAAAATGGGCATCTTTTGAAGGAATTTTAAATGATTAATTTAAAGCAAGCGCTATTATTAATAAATGACGTTTTTATTTATATGCCGATTTTAAACTTGGTAAATAATTAGATTTTGTGCATTGCATTGTAATGAAACCTATCATGTTTTTCTTTTTTAATTTTGTGACATTATAAAATATTGAATATTGATTGTCGCATAATCTTAGAAGGTATGTTACCATTCTATAAATTGATGCATGCGTTAGAATACGGAGTAATAATCAGTAGCTTATTATATTTATTCTTTAAATATAATTTTCTCCACGCACCAAAATTAACATAAAGCAATATTCCAAGACAAAATGCAGCCGACTCTGCAATATCCTTACCAATAAACATTTTTGTTTCTAAAGAAAATTTATGGTCAACTTTGACTTAAAGTCAAGGCTTGCGAAAGGTCAACAATAATTTTCTTAATTAAGATTTATTCATAAGGGCCTTTATGTATCTTACTAATTTGATTAAGTGAATGGGTAAAAATTTTTATTTTATATTTTACAAGTAAACGCGAATATCTATCTTATAGTTAATTAAATAAAAAGGCGTTTTATTAACATTTTTAAAATAGTGTTGATTTAGTGCTGAAAAGAAAATTCTACAGAAATAAAAAGGTAAATTAAATGTTTTGTGTTTTGTCTTGGAAACTTAACATTAATACAGTTGACGATTTGAATTTGAATATATTTTTCTCCAATTAAAATCCTCTTCAATTTTCTTAAAGAATAAAAAGTAGTACAGTCAATGAAGTTAAAAAATCGATAAAACATCCTGAGCCAGAGATGTTTTTTTTTTTTTTTGAAACCGGTAAAGAGAGTATTGTATGTGATCCCAAATTGAACTTTACTTTGGTTTTCTTTAGTTTTCTAGCAAACTACTTTTTAAATGAATGAGGGTTTCAGAAAAAAAAAAATTCTCTAAAAATTATACATAATAAGTTTGCCCGAACCATCATGTCAGGCCAGTCTTTAATTTTAAATGAATCTAATGTATCTAACGTAAATAAAGATTTTACCTCCTTCTCATGTGTTAAAAAAAATTTTCCACTATTCCAACTATGTATCTCTTTAGCTCAGTACCTAGGCGCTTCAAAAGACTCTTTTTAATTAAAAAATGTAAGGTGAATTTTTTTTTAAATTCCTACGTAGAAGTCCCCAGATTGGGATTCAACTACTCAAATTTCAAAAAAATATTTGTGATTTAGTTTGAATATTTAATTTTTTTAAAAATCCTATGCTTGTACATAACCACAAAGTTTTTCTAAAAAGTATTTTTGTTTTCAATTTATTTTTTATAATAGTTTTCGGTTGCTAAATCTGAATTTAATATTTGTTTTATTCAATCACGTCAGAATTCTTTTTTAAGTTGTAGCCACCATAAACTGATTTTTTAGGGATAAAGAAAAAAAAACTAAAACAAAGTAGATTTTAGGCGCAAACAATCTCGAATAAAAGAATATAACGATAAGTGTCAATAATATCGGTTTAGCCCTTGCAGTCTTAGAAGTAAAAAGCTTTATTGATTGTATTAAACTTATAATTGCAGAAATTTTGATTTAGATGAATTAAAAATAAAATTAAATAAAAATTAATTCCACGAACTTATATGATAGAACTTGTTAATTTTTAGACACATTAATTTATTTACGAATTCTTCTGTAAATGTTTGCGCGTAAGGAGCGGTACATTAGTTACGTAAGACATTTTTGATAATTTTGAAACCTCTGCTTCCCCACCTGAGAAATTGTAGTATGAAAAATATATCCATTTTGTTATAAAAGAATATGGTATTAGTTTTTTATAATAAGTCAGGATTCTGAAATATATTTTCATAAAAGTGTAAATACATTTTTTGAAGCGTCTTTGACGAAATTCCACACAAGAAATTGTTATGTGTTTGACGTCACACGGAAGTAATATTCCACTTTAAATTTTACCTCTTGATAATTTCATTAGGATGCTTGCTTTAGTGATATTTTCCATTAAAACAAAGAATTATTAAATCGATTAAATAAGATTTAATACAGAGGTAAAAACTATTCATTAAGTCACTGTTTCCCAAAAAGCCATATGGTGACATCTTTGTATATCAAAAGTGAGTACCTAAGCTTCGAGTTGGGTATTTTTGAAAAACTTCCTCCAATGTTAAAAGTCGATGTCTGAAATCATTAAGATCGATATGTCCGAAATCAAGCATAATATAAAAAAATACAGAAAAATTTGGAGGGTGAGATTATTATTATATAATATTAAAAAAATGAGATAATCAATTTCCAGTAAGTTTGAGATAGCTTCAAGTGTTTGTTGCAATTTTATGCAAAGATATTTCAGAATTCTGATGTTGTACAAAAATCTAATAACGGATTCTTACAAAAATGGTCACTTCATTAGGAAAAGTTAAGTTTTTTTTAATGCAATATAAATGAGTATTCAAATATATTTAAATGACGAAATTCGACCAAAAAAGTAAATTAGGGTCATTAAGTAGTTACTACACTTTAATCAACTGTATTAATGTTTCCTATTGTGATATACTCGTTATTTACAAAATTAATTGGATAAAATTATTTTTCAATAGGTCACAGTTCAACTTCTACTTCACATTCCAAAGGCCATGCTTAAAACATAGAAAGTAGGCCCAGCTTTATAAGAGGCAAACCGTTTCAAACGTTTGACTGCGGACTACGAAAGGTGCATTTTTTGGGCACTAAATTATTTATTTTTAAAGAATATGCACCCTTGAGTGTGGGGCATAAAACTTCAGTTTCGTTCTTATTTGGATGCTTTAAGTTGTAACGGATTTTTTCATTTGAATTCACCCTGTCTTTGTTTTTTTTTGTTCTTTGAATATTTAATAAAGTTTTTTTTAATTAATTCAATTTTTGTTTTTTTCTTTTTTTAATAACGAATTGCATTAATTTTCAGCCCACATTGGTGTGTATTGGACTACGACAACAATACAAGTAAATGGAATGAAATGTTGCTCAATAATAAAGGCCAACTTTATAGCATGCAATTCTTCAACTAATCTTTTTAAAGCCGACAGACAACTTTATCGAATATTAAACAATCAAAATAATCATAAATACCAACTAAGTACAATGCCAACAAATCAAAAAGGAAAACCAAATCGAATACAATTGCAACGAAAAGCTGTAAAAACAATGGAATCAGAATCACAACGCAGTTTGCTTTTGCCATTGCTGATATTAATTTCTGTATTCAGTATTTCAGAAGGCTGTTCTAGTCGTGCCATACCGAAACCACGACCCACGATGCCGGATATAACAACGTCACGCCCCAACATAACATTTCCCACTTTTAATTGTCCACCAACATATGCAGCTTGGTATTGCTTAAATGCAGCCACTTGTTTTACTATCGAGATACACAATGAAATTTTGTACAACTGTGAATGTGCTAACGGATTTGTAGGACAACGTTGTGAATTCAAAGAAATTGATGGATCCTATTTGCCAACACGACAGCGCGCTATGTTAGAAACAGCTAGTATAGCCAGCGGAGCAACTTTGGCGTTGCTCTTTATGCTCATATTGTGTCTGACACTCTATATACGTTATGATAAACGTGCAAAAATGAAATTGGATGAAAGTGCAATGGCATCACACGAAAATGATGGTATGGATGAAGTTGACGGCATGACAAAGGTACCGGTAATGCGTCCTTTTGGCCCACATCATTATCAGGTTTTGCCATTAGCAGCAGCATTTAAGCGATAATTTCGACATTGGTGCAGAAAAAAGAAAATGTGTAACGGCGCAGCTCATTTTTTTACTAAGCTTTCTAATTTAAAACTAAACGAGTCAAAAAAGTAAAAAAAAAACATTTAAAATCAAGCAACGCTATAGACGCTTTTATACGCACTGGACTAATATGACAACATCGACTAAAACTTATAAAAACTTACTAAATATGGCTTAAGTTTAATGTTTCCTAGATTTTAATAAACGAACAATGTTTTTTTTTGTGAATTGTTTCAAATATTTAAAAAAAAAATGACGCCATTAGTATTTAAACATACAATTAATTAAAACTATTTATTAACATCATTGACGCTGAAAAAAAAAACTAAAATAAATAAAAGTATTAATAACTATTTATAGAACATTCAAAAATGCTTTGTTAATGTGAAGTAATGGTGGAAAAAGTTTTTATTATACAGTGTAATTCGAACCAGACTTTGTCTTCGCATGATCACTGAGTCTGAATGAGGAGCTCCATTTTGCCTTTTTGACAGATCGCAATTTTTTACTTACTAAGAGAGTGTGTCGGTTCCTATATGTTTAAGTTTTACAACGTAATATATTTATTGGGTAATATTTTTTGTCGTCAATAAAATGTGCCATTTAGAGGTAGCTAAGTATATAAGTTAATGTAACCAAATATGGTATGTAAATTTTGGCGTTACTGGTATGTGGGTGATAACATTGATATAAATTTGACGGTCATCGAACGTGCTAACGAGCTATTCAAGTATGTAAGCATTTGATAATATTGATAAAAAATAAAGCCACTAAAAAAATATTCGTGATACCAACGATTCGAGCAAAAATATTTGAATGCTCAAAGAGTTTTACAAACAATCGAGCTAGCCCGGAATAGATATGTAGTCAAATTATAGTTTTATATGAAATAATACAATACAATTGAGCGAATATGATCCATCCTCTGCTCTTACAGTTTTATTTTCTGCATCCATTTATAGCTATTATATTATAAATCTTATGGGTTTTTTCAATTAAATACAATTGATACATTTGATTACAGGTAACATTTCGTCATCATGCCGGGGGATAATAATCAACAACGTCCTGAGGAATTAGCCCCACCAAAAGCAGACTTTAGTGCTCCACCACCTTATGAGCTAAGTAATGCTTTGTCGTCACCTCAGCAGCAACACCAACTACAGCAGCAAGGAATTTTACAACCGCAACAGCAATTACATCTACAACAGCGTCAACATCAAGAGTTACAGCAAATACAACAGGAAATTCCATTACATCATGGCAAATTACCAACATATGAAGAAGTGCAAATGGAAAAATCATTAAATGGTGAACTACCACCAGAGTTCTTAATTGTACATGGGGGCTTACAGCCGCCATTGCCACCGCCACCGCCGAATCCATTACTTGCAAATATACACGATCCGCGTAATGCACAAGCACCACCGCTGACGTTTATAGCCATAGACACATCGGATGCTGAGCAGCTGACAGGTGCTGGTGGCGATAACAGTCTGCTTGGAACAGATATTATGTTTGTGACCGCCTTTATGGTGGCATTCCTCTTCAATTGGATTGGCTTTTTGATGTTGACCTGCTTTTGTCATACAATTGCGGCGCGTTATGGTGCACTGTCTGGTTTTGGTCTGTCGTTAGCCAAATGGACGTTGATTGTCAAACACTCCACTGATTTGGCATCGCATGAGAATTCCTGGCTGTGGTGGCTTATAATGGCATTTGGGTTTTTGATTTGCGTTCGTGCACTTATTCAGTATGTAAGCATTAAACGTACCTGGCGTTTGCTTTCCGCGTCAGCGCAGGAACGTTTATTATTCTTTTATTAAAGAGACAAGTGTAAGTCGCCGCAATGATAAGGATTAACAGAGTTCCGATTATCAAATGTTAATTGCATCACTTTTGATGGTTCAGTGACATTTTCATTAGCGGTCATTTATTACACCCAAATATTAATTTACATAACCCAAAAAAATACATAATGTTAGCTAAGACATGAGAACTTAAAGTATATCAGAGATGAGGTAACAAAGTCTGATGTCTTAAAACAAGTTAGCGTGACGTATGAGTAAATTTTAGCCATGCAGTATAACTTTTATTATTGATTTCAGAAATTCCGGCTCTGTTATTCGCATTTTTCGTATTCATTTTACGATCCATTTCGCATTTGAATATATAATGGTTCAGAATCTTGTGGTGTAATATAAAGATTATATATATCCAGTTTATGTTGTTTCTTATTGCATATATTTCTGAAAAGCTAGTGTACATAATATAGTTATGTATTTACAAATGCTGTTTTCAAATGTATTTTATAAAAATAAAAAAAAAAAATTAAATTTAAACTGTACGAGTACGTGAATAAACATCGCTGTGGGCGAAACATCAAATTGCCAACAGCTAATTGTAAAGCAGGAAATAAGTAGCTATTTTTATATAAAAAAAAATATGATCACAGTTTTATTTATTTAGTAGCTCTGTAATGGAATTCACATATGTATTGAAATTAGTTCATAGATATACTAATTAATATATAAACTTTAAGGCTGTTTCATAGTCTTTTAAGCTTGGACTTAAAGTTAGCAACAGCTTTTCCCAGTATATGACTAAAAGCTGTTGTTAACGTTAGACCAAGGTTTTAAATTGACTATGAATAAGCGCTACTTCTTTTTTTTTAACGCGAATTTGGATTTTGTTTTCATGCGATAGCAAATCTAGAGTATCGGGTGCACATATGAGCTGTCTACCAGATAGCATAGTGATTGCTAAACAAGTGCCATCTAGTGATCCGCAACAAAGGTCAGAGATAAGTGAGCAATACTGCATTGCCTCTAGTTTACCGCAGCAAAACCAAGATGGTCCAAACCGCGTTAAAAAAACACCTTATGTCACGCACTAATCAGTAGACCCAATTATAATGATAACGAGACTGTGTGACGAGAGCGAGACGAGTACCATTGTAATTGTTCACAAATTGTAAGTACATGCTATTTTACTTGCTTACTTTTACTTCGAATAATGGAATACGTGACGAGAGATTGCAACGCGAAAAATCAGAATTGTTTAATTTTCAACGTCACACTCTCGCTTTTGTCACGCAGTATCATCATTTTGATTGGGTCTAGTGGCATAAGTCACACCAAATTATATCAATAAAATCTTTGTTAATATATTTGCAAATGCTATATGTATGTGTATTTGACATAAAACATAATTTGTATAAGAAATTTTGCACTCAAAAAATCAATTAATAAAAATAATTGAATTAAAGACATTTTTGTGTTCGGTCTAGTTAAATAAACACCTTTTAAAGTTTTGTTTTATTATGTATGTCTGTAGTATGTACTTAAAAACTTTGCTATTTGTTTTTGAATTTTTCTTTAATTTTGTGTATCTGCAAAATATTGTTTTCACTTTACTTTAAATGGAGTTTGAATAAATAAAATATTAGTATACAAATTGTTTCATTTTAAGAGCAAGTTCATCTTTAGAACCGATTCTGTAATGTTTGACAAAATTTCATCTTAGTGTGTTCCTCATATGCTTTAAAAAATGTATATATATACTAGGCGATAATCGAAAGTATAAATTTCTAGTTCATGTTTTTATTAAAGTTTTTGGAGCATGTTTCGAAGTTAACATAAAAATATGTTCATGTTTGCGTAAGGCTTGATTTTAAACGATCTGATTGATATCAAACCATGTTTGGTACATTTGAATTAAAAATTTAAAAAAAAAACGTAAAGAAGTCTTATGTAGAGCATCAGATCGCTTAAATCAAACCTTATACAAACATAAATATATTTTTATTTTTACTTTGGAACATGCTCCAAAAATTTAAATGTATAAATTTTTCAATTCCTACAAGGCTCACGGATATCTATTTTGGCAGCAGCAGCGCCCTCTATGTGCAAATTATTTTATTATTTTTCCATTGCCAAAAATAAGACATCGAAAAAAATGATACCCCAATTGTTAAAATCAATTCAGTAATAGTAGCCGAGAGAGCTGTTGGTTTATGATTGCCTGGTGTTTTGCAAATTTGCCATTTTGAAATTTTCGTGCGGCAGGTAAATTAGCTAGCTCGCTGCAAACGCATATAAATAATAATATTGGTAGAAGAGAGTAAAGGTAATCTATTTTATTACAAGGAGAGTGACAACTATTGTAAACTTTTTTTTATTAAATTTATTAAAAAAATGACAAAATCAAAGACAATCAATCGTAACTTACATAAGAAAAATGCTTATATCATAATTGAAATAGTAAAAAGTATTAAAAATAGACCTTCCTCCTCTACATGAATGTAATTTTCGTTCGAGCCATATTAACCTGCCACACATTGAGTTCTTCATAGTCTTCAATGCATTTATCCACTTGATCAGGCTTAAAGCCTTTTGTTGTGCAACGATCCATAACATCGGCGATTTTAACCGTGTTATTCGTACCAGCCAACTCACGTACAACAGAAAAGATTTTATCCGATGTATTGGGAACGCTGTTAAAAACACATTATTTATAATTGTTCGTATATGCCAACAAATAAATACTTACTGTCCATGCTGATGTTCGTGTATTTGATTTAATGAATCTTTTGACATTTCCAACAAACGTAGTGCCTCAGCTACATCGTCCTTTTCAACTTTATCCGACAAACGTAATCTTGCCAATGCAGTCGACAAACGTAGAATACCAAGTAAATTACGTGCTGAAGTGAAGGTCATATCCTTCTGATTACGCGCTTCCCGACGCAGTTCCACATAGGCGCCAACAATATAATCCGTGAGTTCACCCGGAATAGTTGGATTCTTACGTTTACACAAATTTATATATCTTCTCATTAGATTCATGTCCAACGCCTTGATGCGTGTAGGTGGCTGCTTGTTATGACTATGCACATATGTTATGTGTTTAGCAAGGCGCAAGTCATTATCACGATCCGGCTTATCTTGTATAAGCCAAAGCAGGTCGAAACGTGATAACAATGCAGCGGGCAATTGAATATTTTGCTCAACTGTACGTCTTGGATTATAGCGCCCAAATGCCGGATTGGCAGCTGCCAGTATAGATACACGCGCATTTAATGTTGTCATAATTCCAGCTTTGGCAATAGAAATTGTCTGCTGTTCCATTACTTCGTGTATAGCAGTACGATCTGTGTCGGCCATTTTGTCAAATTCGTCAATGCAGCATACACCTTGATCTGCGAGCACTAAAGCGCCACCTTCAAGCATCATTTCACCAGTAAGAGGATCCTTCATAACAGCAGCGGTTAAACCAACTCCAGAAGAGCCACGACCGGTGGTGTACTGCGAACGCACAGCAAGACGACTGATATAGCTTAGTAATTGAGATTTGGCCACTCCAGGATCACCCATTAAACAAATGTTGATATTGCCACGAATTTTCATACCATCGGGACGTTTATCAACACCACCGACCAAAAGAAGTAATAATGCTTTTTTAACATCGAGGTGACCATAAATTTCGGGTGCCAAGCTCGTTGCCAAGCGCTCATAGAAATCATCCTGTGCTAATTCAGTTAGTTCATCAGGCGTCAGCTCAGCCTCCTTTTCGGAAATTTGGTCATTTTTATTAATGCAAATAATCCGCTATATTTAAAAAAAGAAATGTTAAGAAATCAATTAATGAAATTTAAATCATAGTAGTGGGATAATGAAAATATTACACCTTGACCGCCTACTGCTCAAATAAATAAATGTTACTCACATATGCTTGTAAGAAAGTTTCCGAAAGCAAACCCGCCATAATTTGTCGAAAACCAGTCCGCATCAAAGGTAAGAAAACACCTGAAATCAGTACATGATCACCCGGCTGCGCTTGCCGTGTTACTTCGCCACGACACAGTATAGTCATGGTACGAGGAATATGTCCGACTGGTACTTGATCACTATGTTCTTGAATTTTTACTTCTTGAAATTTAATAAATTTCGATCCACGAGTTTGTAGGTACAGGCGACCACCTGCCTTGTTGACGCGGCAATCATCTGAAGGACAATCTTGCACTGGCATGAACGCAAGCGAACTAACTGGCTGATATGTTTCGGACCCACAACGATCGCAAGTATAGGTGGCAACGACCATCATTGGTTTTACCTCTGTGCAACGTGTAACAATGCCACGTACTGTTACCAATTTGCCTATATGTTCTGCCTTGATTTCTCGTATAGAATGGGCTTTCTCGTTAGATTGTGGTTTAAAGCCGATTTCACTGAAAAAAGAAAAGTACATAAATATATTTATGGATAAAATAAGTAAACAATGTACTAAGATCTGTATAAAAATATTTTAAGATTCCGTTTAGGAGAGTTCGCGACTTGAGATAGAGCTTTGAAGAAATTTAATAAAAAGTTAGAAATTTTTGACTGCTTGTATTTTTGGCAGCTTTTTAATATTAATAATAATTAATTGATAAATTAACTTACTATAGCCAGTTAGCAGCGATAAGTATTCATATAAATTTACAAATTGATACAATGCATTTATTTTATCAAACTTTAATAACAATCGAAATACAATAGCTCTGCAATATAGACTTATGTTTCGATTCTTAAAAACTCATCAGTATATTTTTGGTTGATGCATTATTGGAATTACATTCGCTACGCGATATATGACGTCCCTTGAGCGTAATAAGCACAACTTCTTTGTTACCGTAGTTTCTTAATTTGTTTATGTCTGTATTGCATGACCGTCGGGTGTGAGACACTACTTGTTCAAAAGTCTGCCATCCTAGTTGATCACGTGGTTCAAAAAAACGCCTTCAATATAAAAAACTTCACCATGAGTCCTTTGCGAAAAAAATTGAAGGTGGCAAGTGAAACTTCAAATCAGACAGTATTTTTTTCTGCCAATTGATAGTGCCAGTTATCTTAGGAAAGGGTACCCACGCCAGCTTTGTTTTGAAGTAATTGAAGGCGAAAACTACTTGTAACCCAAGAATTATTTTTCATTAACGAATTTTTGAGACTTGGTAGATAGGTTTTTAGAGGTGTCTGGAGCATTTGCTGATAATTATGAATTTGCTTTACAAAAAGTATGTTTATTTGTGGTAAAAAATGGTGAAAAAGCCAAATTACGAGTGCATTCTATTAAAAACCTAGTGGAATACCTCTGGAAAACTCTAACACTACTCTATACCATTTGCAGCACTTATTTTACCTACTCATCTTAGAAATCGAAACATGCGGATATAACAAATCTTATATTTTTTCTTGACAAAAAAGTAGATGTTTTTTTTTCTCTGCAATTTTGATTATCCTGAACATTTGCAAAATATCAAGTAAATTACGATTGAAATTTTCAAAATATATTAAGTTAAGTTTATATATTAAGTTATATGTAGATACATGCACGAAAGTCCGTATTAATGCCAAGTAGACATACAGCAGATAACCTGGTGCACAAAAATTGAACAAAACTTTTTTTATGTGAGATGTCTTTAAATATGCTTCAAAACAGCGTTTTCGCACTTTTCAACAGGAATATATCGATGTTGGCATAAAACTAATAATGAGGTTTTGTTCAGCACACTCCGACTACGGGGTAGTACCAAAAGTTGTTACTTGTCGGCCTGAGTAATCAAAATCTACCATGTGTACTTACAATCTTTTCATTAACTCTGGTGGGAAACTATTCCGTTGATCGTGTTGTTCCATTTGATTTCGAGTGCGCGATTCCATGAGCAAACGATGCTCTATATAAACATCCAATGCGTCCTTGGCGTGAACTTCGCGTTCCTTGTAGTTTGGTAGCAATTCAGCGATAGAATCACTAAACATTGCAGCATATCGCCTGCAATTGGCCACAACAGCTTCAGCTAAACTTTCATTAAATTCAGCCAGATGATCAAGATCGATTGTGAGCAGCACCTGATCACGGTGCGCAAGTTTCACTAATTGATTGGCATAGATGAAACGTTTGGTACCATCATCCTCATGTTTGCAAAATTCGCCAAGGAACGTCTTAACAGCCTCTGCAAAAAGCGAAACTTAAATTTCATTTCTTATCCAAGCGTTATAGTTTTACCTTTATCTTGCGTATAATCGCGGCGTGCCATTGTCTTTTTATCTCAAATTTACAGCTTAGGATATAGAAGAAAATATAGTTAAAAGATTACAATTCTGTGTGTAACTTGTACCAAAATATTTTTTCAACACGCTTTTTTATACGTTGTGCTGCTGCTAAGTTTATAATTTGCCCGCCAAAAGTAGTCAAGCTGTCAACGCAAAACAAATGGTAGAGCACGAATGACATTGGTGTCTTAAACTGACTGACACTGGTGTTTAATATTTAGTTCAGTGCTGCCGAGCATTTACGTTTGATTTCAGTTTGCTGGAAGTTATGAGTTTCTTAATTCATTTTGAACGTTACATATATTCCTTTTTTATGTACCTAACTCAATTTCGCGTCATCATTGTATGCCTTTCCAATAAAAGTCTTTATGTAACAATGTATAGTTTTATTTTAAGTAAATTGAACGTTTTACTCTTCAAGTTTTATTTTCTGTGAGAACGGTAAAACCATATGTGTACTTCTTGCGAGATTCTCACGCCTCTACTTACGTTTCAGCTAAAAAGTGTCATTCAGAGTAGAAAATAAACAGTGATGCCACTGCTTAATCGTCGAAATTTTGCAGAGTTACAGATTTTATCAACATTTCAAAACGACCATTTCAACCTCTTTAAATTTTTTTTTCTTGACATTTTCCACCTCTTTCAACCTTTTCAAATTCTTCATCGAGTTTTTCAGCGTTATTTAACTTTTTTCATCATTCCTCATATTTGTTTCGACTATTTCAAACTCTTTCAATTATTTTCGAATTTTCAACTTATTTCAACATTTTTGAGATTGACAACCTCTTTCTTATATTACATATATTATCGAATTTTTCAGCCTTTTCCAACTGTTTCATAATTTTTCAACCTCTTTCAACATTTTCCATTTTTTTCGACTTTTTTAACGTTTTCCAACTTTTTTCTGCTAATTTTTTCAAACTTTCACGAATTTTTCAAAGTTTTCGAACTTTTACAATGCTGTCCATATTTATTCGACTTAATTCAACCTCTTTCAACTTTTTCCACATATTGTCGACTTTTTCAACATTCTTCATTATTTCCATATTTTTTTTAGAATTTTTCAAGTTTCAACCTCTTCTACTTTTTCGAATTTTTCAACTTCTTTCAACATCTTCCATATGTTTGGACTTGCTCAACTTCATTCAACTTTTTTCAACATTTTTAATACTCACGACTTTTTTAACCTCAAAACGAAAAACCGAACTATGGTCGGTCCCTTGTTATTTTCCGGCTTTAAATGAAAAACAACATTTATGATTATATTTAACATTTTATTTGTTTATTTATTTTTATTGTAATTTACGTTTGGTACCTAATTAAGTTAAATTTTATAAAATTACATAAAAATCGCTAATCTTGCTCGGTTTAGTTTTTTTTTTTTAATATAATTGCATATAAATAAAGATTTTTATTAATTCGGTTTGTATTTATTAAATTTTTTAACTAATAGTTATTGTTAATAATTCCTTTGTTGTGTATATAGTATCTATATATATATTTTTTTTTATAAATATATATATTACTTTTTATTGTTATGTACTTTTAATGTTAATGTGTGTATGTGTGTGTGGTATACATAAATTCTTATTAGCATTTTTCTCTCTAAAAAGAAGTTTCTATACATAAAACAATTTAATTTTCAATACGATTTATATATTAATATACTTTTTAATTTTAATCTTATTATTACGATAACTTAAAAATTATTAATCACATGCAATATTTTAAATTTTTTATGTATATTTATATATTTTAATATTATAAAGTTTGCTTTATTTATTACATACATATAAATAAAAATATATGCTTATCGAATTTGATAGAATAATCATATTAAAACTGTTTCAAATTATGATTGAAAACTAAACTCTAAAGCTATTATTATTTAATAGTTTATACATTTAATCCGATCAGTTATATATTTAAGCACTATTCTAATATTATTTGTTTTTTTATTAAATAATTTGTTAGGGTTTTTACTCAACAAGTTATATAAATTGTTCAGTGTTCTTGTAACATTCAACGTAAAAACACTGCATATTTTTAAGTTTAAAGTTTAAATTTAAGGTTTTTTTTTTAGTATTGCGTACTATTTAGTTTTGAGCGTCATTGAATATTTTACAGTTTGGAGTGCTTTATTTTTTTTTTTTGATTTTTTGACTGCAAATATTTTTCGTTACAACTTGCATAATTTTTACAGTTTTTTTTTTAATTCAAAATTTGTAATTCAAAGTTAAAGCAATTTTTCTCTTATAAATAAGCATTTTTTAAATCTACATATAATAGTTGTTGCTTCCAACTTCTAATTCTAAAAAGCTGCTGTTCACATTTGTGCAATTTTAAATTCTTTTTCAAAGAATTAATATACCCTTTTAAAGTTTTAATATATTTCAAAAATTGCTTTTTTTAGTTCTTAGTTCAAATTTACGTATATTGACTTTTCTCAAAAATGTTTTCGATCTTCCATGATTCATTCTTTTCATAACAAATTTAAATTTCGTGCTAATTTAAAGTATACATATTTGTAGAGGAACAATCATCTTTATGATTTTGTGAACACTAACAATAAGCTTAGATTTCTTTAATTATATGTATTTTGTTTCTGATTTTTTTTTTAAATATTTTTAATTGAGCTCAGTTTAAAAAAGCTGCACTAAAAGAGTTTAAATTGAGAGTGGAAATGAAAAAAAAAAAATGTTTTTTTTTAACTAAAATAAAATTAAGACTTTTTTCAATTATGGGTATTGTGTGATATAATTTATATTCAAAATTGGCACTTGTATTGAATTATGGAGTTATTAGAAAGGAAATAATACCAGGAAACAGCCAAAATTGTTCTTTAATGAAATAACCTGCCCCAAGGTGTTTTTTGTAAGCCGTTTTTGGGCAACTGCTGAATGCAATTATTTAGAGACCCACATTTTTTCCCAAACATTTTTGATCATATACTTAGTCGTAAAGTTCAATTTTTTCTCTTCAAAATTAATTTTATTTTGATGTCAAACTTATTTTTACCGTTGAAAAAACCATTTTTAAAATGGTAGATGGTGAATGGATTATTTCAGGTAGAACTTTTATGTGGCCACTTTTTTAATCTTTTCTAGACTTAAAGTTATTTACAAGAAACTGTTTTCGGACCCTTTTCAATATCTCAAAATTCGATTCTGCTACTAAGCTCTGAACTTTTTTCAACGTTAATCAAAAATTTAAATATTTGCTAATACTCTTTATTTCATTATTTCCTGTACTTTCTGTATAGTAATTTTCTTTAAAAGGGCATATCTTCAGTAAAATAAATTTGTATGGAAACAGTTGAAAATGCAAGTTAAAGAGATAAAATCTTACTCTAAGAATATATAGTCCAAAGAATTTGGAAAAAATTGGTGTCCCATAAATAAATCCACGAATCAACTTCATGTATCATAAGAGTAAAAGCAAAATTTTGGCGACTGGCTTGTGTATATAATCGTGTTCAGCAACTACAAAATAGTAGAGAAAATATAGTTTGTTTGAAAGGCAGAAAATAGCACCGTTTTTGTAGGCCAGTGTATAATTAAGTGAAATTGGCATTGAATTTCTTGTCAAAAATATCATTTATACTCATGTGGTTACCAATGTATTTTTAGTAATATCTTTTTATACTATTCCATATTCAGAGTTAATTTAAGTGTAAAAATCTTCCAATGAGAATTTATTTATAAGAAAATCTTGAATTTCGGACACCTGTTAATTCAAATATTTAATTTCTCCATCAATAGCTAATTAGTGAATTTGGTTGGTACTTAGGTACTGTCTACACACAAACAACATCAACAGTAAAATCACATATTTGCAACCAGTGTTTTCAACAGAGCTCTGCGTCCGTGGGACATTTTTTTGAAATTCACTGACTCAATATCCAGATCACATTTTTCTTCGAAAAATACGTTCGTCTGAAATGCTGAAATCATGAATTTGGATGAAATGAACTCTATGGCTCGACACACGTTTGTCGCCGAAAGTTAAGCTATTTTCTACTTTTTTGCTCGCTTTTTATGCGACGGTGTGTAAATGCCATTAGTAAGTCTATTTCTATCTCCATTTTTTATTTGATTTCCATGACTAAATTGAGAATTAAAATATTTCCCAATAGCTGATTGTAGAAGAAGTTGAGCATAGTGTGTAGAGTGAAGCTTGCATTTGCATATTATAGATACATACATATATGCATTGTTTAGACTTTTTTCTGTTTTTTTGTTAAATTTTGTAATCATAATTAATACAGTGTAAAAAACACTTTATCGACCTTGTAATTGTATGGCACACCTTAAAAGTTTTGTTTACTTACTTATAATATCCAGTTAAACCTCAACTGTAAGTTTAACTTGACATGAAATTTAATAATTTTTTATTTTTTTGTTTGGAGCTATAAGCCCCAGTTAAGATCCAACCGATTATTATGAAAGTGGGCTTAAAACGACTTTTTTGAATTACGAGTTCAACTCTTAAAAAAATAGTACAAAGTAGGTAAAGTTTTGGAAGACTCACTTTTATAAAGTCTTGTCATAATTTGTATTGGCCTAAGCAGCAGGTTATTATTTAATGCCTTGTAGGGTTGAGTTTATACACAGCAGTGTAACGAAATGTAATAATAAAAGATTTATGCATAAAAATTGTGTTTAGTTACATTATTTCATAAATATCACTCATTAGAAAATTGCTGAAAAAGGCAATACTATTGTTAAGTATGATAGTTGTGCAGAAGTGATCGATGTCTGTATGTATTTCAGTATATTTTTGGGTTTTGTGCTTAAGAGTAGACTCATACGTTCTTCTACATGCAATTTTCGGAATATCAATCTAAATACATATAGTACATACATAATTTAATAAGTTTTTTCGTTTTGTAACATTTTCAAGTTTTACATTCAATTTCTCAAATCTAGAAGTGTTTTCTACTTAACTACAGCAAAGTATTATAGTTACTATACCTACTTATGTATATTTCTATGTATATAAATGTGGATACTACTATGCATTAACGTGTCAACTCTACTATTTATTTTTTTTAGCTATGAATGCTGTTTGGTTTTAATCAATGAAGTGTTTGGAAATAAGCAAAAAAAAAATTTATTATAAGAGCCGTTTATTTTGAAAGTGGCTTAAGTTCAAATTGTGGAATAATGATTATCAGATATTTGTGTTTATGAATGCTGAAACTATTAAATTTTTTCAAAATGTACAATTATACAATATATTTTTGTTTATGATCGGAAATGCAACAAAACTGCACCAAAATTGCAAAAGTTTTGTAAATTTAATTTAATGTAAAATGAAGCTTCATTTTTAACAATGATTTTGTTAATATCTCAAAACAATAAATGAGCTTATTGCACTTTTTGTACAGAAATACTAAATATTTTAGCTGTTAACATTGTAACTTCATTCATCGTGGATAAAAGTAATTTATATTTAAAAAATAAATTTTAAAATCATTGTAAAATAAAATTTAACATACATATAAAAATACCAAAAATGATAATTTTCTTATTCCAAAACGCGATAAAATGGAGTTATCCCACTTTCAAAATAACCAGCTTATTTGTTCTACGGCCAGCAACAAAAATCTGTAAATATGCATTTCAAAACTAATTCCTTGTGTGTTGTCACGTTGTTGCATAACATTATCCATTTAAATATATATCGTCGTATGTTAGCATACCTTTCATTTTCAATTCACTTTAATCGTAAAGATGCACCCTTTTTTCTATAGTTATTACATTTGTATTTTGCATTAACTACCATTTTTTTTTTTATTCCAAAATAGCAGTTATTGTATTTAGTGCGTTGGGTAGTGATAATTTCTGCTTGTTGAGAGTATTTTGACTAGGATTGTGGTTATTATGGTCACTGCTATGCTAAGCTGTGGCTTGTTAACTATCGCCGAGTTACGCTTTGGTTCGATTGCCCCCTCAGTTTGCGATTGTGGATCGTATGGTGATGAAGTTGGACCTGAGTAAAGAAGATTTTTATCATTTAATTTTTGATATAACAGATTTACAAGTCTAAAATTACCATCTCCTGAACCATCGCCAGAGCCATGTGATAAGGGGTATTCTTCATCGTCCACATCATCGGGCATTATACGTCCGGAACCTTCTTCATCATGACGTGCCATATCACTCTGTATATCTGAGTATGTACGCACATTTGAAGGTACCTATGAATGAAAAATTAAAATATTTTCTTTCAGTTTAACCATTTCAAATGATAGAAGATATACGTATTCTTAAAAGTTATTCCTAATATAAGGCGTCAGAGAAGATAATAAGAGTATTTCTCTAAACGGGAAGATGCCTCTAAAGCTGTGTAAGGTGAGCGCATTTTTGAAACTCAAAAAATATTTGCATGGAGCAAAGTTTACGCAGGCCTCGAAAACTTTCGAGAAAAATTTGATGAGTAAGTACCCTCGAAAAGTTGGAAAGTGAATCAGTGTTGTCGTTTGTCTCAACAATTTGCTGCGAATTTGATTTTTCTTTTGAAATTTCCACATAAATTTATATTATGTTAAAAGCGCGATTATCAGATTTTGTGTATATTTTCCTATTTTTATTTTGTTATTTATTTAATTAATTCTACCTACATATTTTGATACATTTTCTCATTTTGGTGTGATACATTTTTTACATGGCTGCGTCAACACTGATCGAACTGTCGAATTTCCATTGCTCATTCGCTTACATACATAGATAGGGGTGTTCCCGCAAACAAGCTGGAAAACTTTCGAATTTTCGCATTTAGAGGAATACCCTTAATGCTACATTTTCCTTAGCACACAGTGTACCCATGTTTTTCTAGTATACTACATTTTTTTTTATTTTAAAAGGCAACACCCAATTCAGAAAGAAAATTTTCTTGTGCTGAAGGAGATCATATTCAAAGACCGAGTAGTCTTCTTCTTTACTTTCTGACATTAGGGATGCCTGTTTGAAAATTGATTTGATTATAGACTTTGAAATTCATTCGGTAATCCTATTTTCGTCCTTGGTTTTCCATGTTGTGTTTCAGTGCATTTTGTTGCAGAAAGATGATAAGAAATCGTTGTCCCCGTACGCCTATAGTTATGGAGGGAGTCAGTTTTCATTTTGGCTTACAGTTTTTTCCAGGTCCTGCAGTTCTTCATAAGGCTTGTAATGTTTTTGGGTGAATGTTATTCACAAACACATTTTTATGATCTGTTGCTTTCTATTGAAGATAGCCTGGTAAAACTTAGGAATATTTTTCCCTTGGCCCGAATTAATTGAAGTAAAAAATAGGTTTTTTTTTCATGAAACATTTTACTATTGACGAATTATGAAGTTTTCAGGCTTAAAGTAAGTGCTGCTTGCTACTCTATGAGAATAGTTAATGAAGGAGAAAGGGTGGGTATCCTCTAACGATCTAAGTTGAAAATGATGACACGAAGACGTTCTGCTTAAGCATGGGCGACTGTGAATCCTGTACATAGCCGACTTCGCCGACTTTAACTAAATATAAATTGAAAGAATTTCTTGGCACATAGTGCAAGAAATTGTTTTCTGATAACTTTGGGCCTCTTTTAGTCAACTACTGCATACGATATCACTATTTGATACGTAAATCACAAGACGATTATTTTATACATACCGCACTTCCAATATTTTTGCGTATTTTAATCAATTTATCAACTAATTCCGTAAGTTTTGTTGACTGTGGATTGACTTCCAACGGAACTTCAGGATTGTAACGTTGCGTATCAACGCCTGTTGTCATCACTAATTGTGTATAGTCACCAATTCGATCACCGGTCCAGCAGTGATGATCATTCCTTTGTATGTCCTCATCTTCACAAACACTATAATAATAAAAATCAAATAAAATGTTTGTGATATTAAAGTCAAAAAGCAATATTTCAAGAGATTTGTTTTTTTTTTTTTTGTGATTATAAAATTTAATTTTATTGACAATCATTGTCGCAGTTTTCTTTGTGAAGCGGATTTTTTAATAGTTTTTAAAAAAAAAAATTTTTATTCTTATCCAAAATTATGATAGCTTCCTTAATTGTCTGCGTGCGTAATTGCATACATAGGATGTTAGTTTACAAGCCATGCTCACCGACATCGCTTAGAAACGTAAGTCTTATTAAATTATTGGACTTTATATGACCAGCTTTGTTAACTTAAGTTTTAATTTCTATATAGTCTTGCAACTGCGACAAGGGAGGCGTCTTTTGTAATTTAATATTTTTTGCTGCTGCCATTTTAGCTCCGTTATACTTCACAATACTCAAGGAAATAATACGTAGATTAAGTGGCTTAAATTATAAAATTGTCAAAGCTTAAACTAAATTTAATGCATTTTGTAACATATCCACAAATGTATGTATGTACATTCAAATTGTAATAAAAGGATTGTCTGACTATTTCTGTATGTTTTGTTGGCCAATATGGAAGTTTGTATGGGGAAAAAGTGGCCTAGTAGTCATTTATTAAAAAACTAAACTTTAAATTGAATGCATTGAATGTTTGCAATATTTGGAATAATGAAACATGTATAGTCTCAGATCGAGGTTATTGAATTGAAAAACTATTAGTTACAAGCATGAAATACAAGCCCTTTGAGATAATGTAGGAATTTCGATCATGGGCCTACAGGGATTGGCAGACAATTTAAACAGTTTAATAGATAAGAAACCAACGCGCCACTGCTCTTCAACGAGTAAGTCCCGCTGCTTAGCATAGAAGAATTAAGGCTAACTGGTCACAAGAGTTTTGAGTTGGACTTCTAAAAGAACTCCTTAGCGATGTGATGGCTTGGTAGAGTGCATACATCAAATTACTCAACTTTGAGAAGACGTGTATATGGGATCTGGAGTATCGGTTCTATCGGCCTTATTTACAAAAACAGGCATCAGCATATTAAATAATATACATCGACTGCAATGGAAAACAACGCATCAGCTAGGAAAATTTCAAACTCAAACCCGTAAAGTTCGAGAAGCAAAATCAGTTCATAATTTCATTCCAGAGATCAGGTGATCACCAGCACCAGTTCTATTATCTTACCAATTTGGAAAGAACTTATCAGGGATCGAGAAAGATGGAAGGCTTCGTCAAATTTGGCCCATCGATTTACTTGGGATAAATATAAAGTATAAAATGCAAAGTGCATTAAAACGTGTTAGTTTTCGTTTGGAAATACGGAAAGTCTTCATGTGGTAAGTCGATATATGTATATATCAAAAGTGACCAAGTCACAAACAAAACATGTCTGGAAAAATTATAGTAAAATATACGTTTTTAGAACATGACATGAAGACAAAAACACTATTGAAAAATGTCGTTAATTTTATATGAAAAATCTGATGTATGATGTGTGACCTATGCGGATTCATTTGTATGAAAATAAATGGACTATGTCACTTTTGAAAAAAACCCTCAAACGCTTAAGAGTTATTCTATTAAATTAATTTCTGATTAGAACAGATCTGCAAATGGATAAAATATAATCCAGAACTAGACAATTTTGATATTAATGGACACATAAGTTATGTAGGATAAAAAGGATTTTACCATTGTATATCAAATAATTTATATTGACTTACTTGTTAACAATGTTGGAATAAAATTCTTTTGATTTATCAATTGTTGATAGGAAACGTAAAATTTCTGCATCTGGAGGTGTAGCCCATTTAACATTGTGTTGCGACATTGGACGTGCATCGATATCTGCCGTGCCAGCTGGCAATAATTTTGGTGTTCCACAAGTCTTCTTCACCTGTAAATAATATAGTCGTGTTATTTATGTATTAATGAAGGGTGTAGATTCGTTGTATAACTTAAAAAAAAAATAATCATTAATTGTACCGTATATTGAAAAATTGATTCCGTACTTATAAACTTTGTAAAGAATATATTGCAGAGACTGGATAATGCATTTCCTGGTAAATGCATATTTTGAACTTAGAATCAAACACTTAAGGTTTCCATTACACCCAAAATTTTATATTCAGAATTAATATAAGAACAACAAACTCAAATGAAATTCATTTAAAACTTTTCACCAGATAGAAAGGAAAAGCAAAAGGCGATTTGAGATGGGAGCTCAGTCAGTGCACAGAATGCTTAATTAGCTCACAACTGCATTGAAAATCAACTTGGGAAAGCTGGCGGGTGTAGGTAATTTGGTTGGTTGATGAGGTTGCGCCAAACAACCTACTGCTGTTATCAGTGCTTTCTACGGAGAAGTTATGCCATTACAACTGCAACCTTAGTATTGTGCAATACAACTGCAAGAGCAAAAACAACAACAGCCAGTGACTGACGGTAGCGTAGCGTCTCCATTAGTATGCAGCATGCAAACAATTAAAATGTAATAAACATGAGCTGAAGCGTGTAGCTCGTGTAAATTACATTTTGGAATCAGGCGCTAGCAGGTAGGTGTGTTGGCGATGAAAACGGGTAAAAAGTAAACACAATGTTTTAAGGTACACATTCCGTAAGTATCGATACTTAATTTATTTGTAGTATCAAAATTATAAATTCTTGGAATTTCTCAGATTATGGCCTTGCAGATTCAAAGGATGTATTCAAACTAGTGATTTGAAGATCCTTTGTTTATTATTACGCTTTGATACTTGAAAGAGCTGAGCAGCTACACCTTTGGATTTTAGCAGTACCATGACACTCCGATTCCAATTGCTCGTCAACAGCGCTATACCAATTCTGAGAAACTTACATTTCGACACTATTTTTGATGGTGAATAATCAAAAATGCTTTGAATAAGTATTATAAATATAAGTTAAGATGCTGCATCTCTAGCATCGTTGTCACTGTGTAATTGGAAATGTGTCACGCGGAGTTTCGAGGAACAATGCCACCAGCAGCAGCAGTAGCAGCACCAGTAGTGTATGTTTTTGTTTTACATCAGCATAATGAAAAAATGTTCACTTTGTAAATTTTGTTGACGCTGTTGTTTTTGCATACCTTCATTTATCAAGAAGATTTGTTTGTAAAGATTCTAAGTGAAAAATGCAATGTAGCGAGTAAGAGCATAAAATAATAGGAGGAACTTGACACAAGCACCGTTATAATTTAATTATTACCTTAACAAACAGCAACTAAAAGCTTTTAGAGTTCCACGGTGTATGTTTGTGAATGTATGCAGAAGTATGTACGTGTAAGTGCATGTAATTAACATCCGCCATTTATTGGTAGATAGATGACTTTTGATTTTGAAAATCAAATTAGCAAATTACATGAATTCATTATGAAAAATTTGAAATTGCAAGTAAGAAGTTTGTGTTATTGAAACTTAATTGCAAGGACTTAACAAGCGGAAACAGAGAGATAACAGAAGAGTTGAAGATATCAGAACGAAGTGTATTCACTAATTTGCATGAACATTGCCAATGAGAAAGCTGTGTTCATAATGGATGCCGCGTTTGCCCGTTTTTTTGATAAAAAAGAATAACGCGTTTATAATTCAACGCCCGGTTTGGAGTTGTTTAAGCGAAATACAACGGGTTTTTGTCATCGATATGTGACAATGGATGAAACAGAAATCAATTACTACATGCCAAAATCAAAAAAATCATTAGCTGATCGGACAGCAGCCGGTGAAAGCTGTTTAAAGCGTCAAAAAAGTATGCTTCACTACAAACCACTGTAACTTTTAATCTAAACGCCAAATTTTCATCAAATTTTGACTCATGTTAACTAGAGACCAGAGCTACACTGTAAGGTGGAGAAAAATTAGAAGGTGGCGTTGACCCATATGTTATGTGTAAAACTATGCATGTGTAGATATGGCAATAGTCGAAACAAATGGCACCAATTACCAAGTTGCATTGAAAAACATTGACTTAAGTGTAAGTTTACATGAATATTGATGTTTGCCAATGACCATAAGTTCAATGAGATAATGTTCAATTGTAAATAATGTTTCCAGAAAACTTGTTTCTGTACTTTCGTTAAGATATTGCTATCAATAACTATATAATAATTATTATTTTACAGGTAATATATTTTAGTATTATAATTTTTACAACTTTAAGTGCTAAAATATGGCAACGCTGGACCGTTTGAAATTGCCGTAGTGTACAGTGGTACATGAAGAACAGACTGTCAAAACCTCTGTAGAGTACAAAAGAAATTGAAAAGGAATACGGTATGTTATACTTATTGAGCACAAAGGAATCCCAGGGTAGAAGGGAGACAATATTAAACTAACCACATAATCAAATATTTATTTCCGTGTTTCGAATGAGTTTTTTGGTCTCTATTAGTCTCCGCTGAGGATAAACGTATTAAATTGCTAGTATGCCAGAACCAAAGGCATTACTATTGTATTTTACAATTTTTAGTTATAAAAAATTATAACTTTTAAATTCACTATAACAGTCTAGTCAGTCAGTCAGTTAAGAAATTATTCAATCATTTTGGCAGCCAGACGAGAAAATGCAAATTTAAATTAAGCCATTAAGCTCATATTTGAACCCATTAAAATGATTGATATCCACATACATTAGTATGACCTTTTGTATATGTACATACATACAAATTTAATGCATAACAACCAGACTAATTTAGCAATGCGCACATTTTCAATATTTTTATTTTCCATATCAATTTGCATATGTACGTCAAATTCCATTTGCGAATTTGTTGATTTTTCGTTCTAATGATGATATTAATAATATGGAATATCCAACTGATGTGATGTGATGTGGCAAAAATGATTGCAATTTTAAGGCTATTGATGGTGATGATGATGTTAATGCAATTCTTGATATCTGTAGGTGTATGTATTTGTTATTGTTATCAATTTAAATCAATCTCTGCTGTAATTCTTGTTGTTTGTAAAGTAATGTTTATATGTAATATGTAAGTGATTTTCATAGGAAAAACTTTCATTAGCTAGAGCCTAACCAATGTACCTCCAGCTGTTTTTGTGCAATTTCCTTTAATTTGATATAGTACATAGTTTAAAATTGAAATCATATGAACGTAAACAAAATGCACTTTACTCAATTAAATGCAGCAACATTTTCTTATGAGTGGAATTTGCTAGTAGAAGGCTGGAATAATTTAGAGAAGACGGTGCCACCGGATGTGATAACTGACATTTTATTTAAGTTAGTTAAATTTGCTGATATATTTATAGTACAGGCAATAAAGGTTTTCACTACGAATGCATTAAAAGATTTTGATAGGATTGCATTAAATGCTTGCTCACGGCAGGCTTTAATCAAATTTAATTGGCAACTACCGAAATTCGACTTGGGATTGAATTCTGGTGTAGTTTAAATGTAATATCTTCAAAAGCAGCATCGTCTTTTGAGTTTATCTTATGTTTATACCCTGCACAGAGGGTATATCCAATTGTCATTCCATTTGTGTCGCATAGAAGGGGGCGTGGCAGGTATAGAAAAGTATATATGTTCTTGATCATTCGTTGTGTTTGTGCGAAACATGATTACAACAAAACTAATCAAGATACTCAAATACAATTTCTTACAAAAGTCACACTTTCAGGCAAGCTTCTTGGGATTGAAAATGGATGAAATTGGTTAACGGACGAACACGCCTACCGCCCATATACATAACGCATTTGAAACCAAATTTCTCACAAATACTAAACTTACTACCATAAGCTCGGAAAACATATTTGTTTTATTATTAAATTTAAAAAGATATATAATATTCATATGTAAAGGGTGATCCAATACGAGGTCTGTTTTTCAACTGGGTTGTTTTGACAGCTGTCATGTGTTAAATGACTTGTCCATATGACGTTTGTGTTCAGAATTCAATACGACTCAATCATGAATAGACTTACTCCTGAACAACGTTTATTAATTGTGGAAACTTACTACCAAAATCAGTCATCAGTTAGAGAATGTTATAATTGGGTGATCCAATAAGAGCTTCCTATTTTGTTTTCTAAATAAAATACCTAAAAATCAATGTATTGATGCAAATCTTTATTTGGAATGATATTTCGGTTCCTACAACTCAATGTTTAAAAATTATTTTGTTCAAATTTTGCCCACGACTAGTTCTTAATTGGTCCATTCTGTGGGTCCAATATTCGACAACTCTTTCGAGCATATAGGCCGGTATTCCTTGAATACTTAACACGAGTTATGTTGGTTTCCAAAGCGTCAATAGTTTCGGGTTTGTCGACATAAACA
The DNA here is from genome assembly GCA_963662105.1 of Meiosimyza platycephala. NCBI lineage: Eukaryota > Metazoa > Arthropoda > Insecta > Diptera > Lauxaniidae > Meiosimyza > Meiosimyza platycephala. The sequence goes on along the minus strand of OY759208.1, from coordinate 114,322,428 downwards.
AGTGATTTAGCATATCCCCAAAGAAACTAATCCAATGGCGTCAAATCACATGATCTTGGTGTTAGGAAGCTCCTATTGGATCACCCTTTATTTATATCTAAATTCAATTCCTTTTGGATTTTTGGAAATATTCTGTACATAAGATGTTATGAAGGATGTATGGAGAGTGATTTTATTTACTTAAGCGTTGAAACTTTAAAAGCAAATGTTTGACTTCCAATAGTTCTAATATGCCCTATTCTGACTTAAATTTGACTCTCTTCCCCTAATAAAAACTATCAGCTATTTTTGTCGATTCAATGCTGAATCTTCTCAATTTATTATAATTTCAAATATAATTTCATTTTGATTAAGAGTTACAATGGCAGTTGATAAGTGACAGGTGCAATATGACCATAGTATTGACTGCTATCTGAATGACATACATTAATAAAAAACGGTCAGAAGATATTGTTACAGATACAAATAATGAAAGAAACAATCAGTATCAATGACAGATAAACTTGGGTAGCGAAAAGTCAAGAATGGAAGGTATTTTTATGCTGAGTAATGACTCATTCATTCAATGGAATGAAGTAAGTGCAGCAAAATATTTATTGTGCTATGCATTTTTAACAAATTTTAGGAAAACCTCAAAAATCCATTAGTTAAAACAATATTGAAGGCACTTTTGCTTAAGTCACAGCTAATGGAAATTGATTTCTTTTCTCTTTCATTTTCCTACTTCAGCTAAGTATAATTTCAACAACTGCACTCTTGACTCACCTTTTTTTCGAGCTCAGGGCCATTTTCCATTGCGCGCATTATGGTCTCTGATAGCCTGCCGTCTAATTGCTTAATTGTTGTCACAATGCGAATATGTGACGTTGCCAAATTATCAATAGCATCCACAACACCCGACCATGGGCTATCCAGTATGCCGACATATTGTGCAGAACAGCCTCTATAAGAAGATAAATGAAAAAGTTAACATGTGGTAATGGCTGACAGTAAAAAATATTCAAGAAAAAAAAAATACAATAGGACCTCCCCTCTTTGAAACACCCAATTTAGCAAACCATGCAATGGAGAGACTCACCTCAGTACATTCATGCAATAGCTGTAGCAGGCTTTTACTTGTGTCTTTTGCAAGCCATTGCAACTCGGGCAGTAGCTCATTTTCAGTAGCTGCTTTTTGCACGTCTCCGTCAGGTATATGGAATAGAGCTCATCCGTTTCACTTAGCACCTCGGCACTTTGCATCAGCGAATTCATGAAAATTGTTGCCGTTTGCACGCTTTGAAGTAGACTTTGTGTGATTTCTTTGGGTAGTGTATCGAATGGCTGCAAATCGTCGAATGTGTGCTTCAGACAATTAATGTAGTCCTCGTGCAGTTCACCGTAATTGTCCTTGTTCAGATGCACCGCTTGATGGTAGGCCACCGGAAAGAGATTTACAAAGAATTTGTGTATGGCATCATCGAGATTGCTCAGATTATTGTTATTGGAATTTTTGAGGTGACTAAAAAAAGAGAATAGAGAAAAAGTTTTCAATACAACAATATACATACATATAATGAAAACTCGATTATTGCTTAACAGTGGGACAAATTTAAAAAATAAAAGTTTAAAATTTTAAGGTATTAGCTCAACGGGAAAATTAGAATAAGTGCGAGTGCATGTCAATAACAAATAAAAACTTTATTTCGACAGATGTGTTTTGAGGATATTAGAGGGCCGTTCAAGTATTACGTAACGCACTTAGGGAGGGGCGGGTGGTGGAGGGGGAGTTTGAACAATGCATTACACTGCGAGTAAAAAATCTCTAGTTTTATTTATTATTATCGCAAATGCGACGAAAACATAACAAAAGTCGCTAAATGGCTTTCCGGTACATTGTGCAACATACATAATTGTGACTTTTAGGTAAACATGGTCACTTGGGTGATACCGTAAAGTTTAAGGAGATACATCTGATACGTTTACAGTAAATTTCTTAAGCTAATACAGGGTGTTTTCTCAACCGTTATAGGCTTATCACATCATCGTCAAACTATTTAACTTAAGCTTTGAAATTTTACCCTGGAACGTTTGATGCCGAAGCAACGCATTGAAATATGAAAACATTAACAGAGGACACACACCTAAGTAGATTCTAATTTCAAGTCATAAGTTTCTATGAGAATAATTTTATTTTTATTTTAATGCTTTCACTTTCTTAAAGCAAAGCTTCTACTCACTAAATTTTTATATTCCATATCAACTTAATGCAATTTTTCGCCGCTTACCTTATAATCTCTGCATAAAGTTGGTGTATCAATTTACTTGACAATGGAGCCATTCTTCTATACACCTGTGAGAAAACGTTTAATGTCTTGTTCTCTGACTGCTCTGTTAACTCCAGCACGTGATCTACAAAAGAAAAAAAGGAAAAAGAAAGAAATCTCAGGTAAGAAAGGAATTTAATTTCAACTTCATGACAAAGAAAGAAAAAGAATGCTAGCATTTCTGTATTAAGTATCAAGCTGAAGAAATAATAAAACAAAATATTGAAGCTTAAAAAGGAATTCTATTTTTACTCTTAACATTTTTGCTAAAAGAGCTTGAGTATCGATGAACACTAAGGAAAAAGGAAAAATAATACAAATGTAAAGTTCAATGAAGAGCACTGAAATGCCATAGAGCACTATTTCATGCTATGTGTACATTAGGGTGGCTCATAAGGGCGTTTTTTTTTTTGCATTAAATACTCGTTTTCTCTTTTACAATAAAAATTGTTGTAAATTGGGAGTCCTTGAAGAAATTTCAGAAATACGGATGTCATATAAAATAAAATTCCATAAACTATGACAATGTTGCTTGAAAGTTTTAAGCTAATAGACTCATAGGTTTCGAGATACATGTGAGGATTTATCTGAAATTTTGACAGCTTTTGTTTATAAAAATAATGTTATTTTTTCTAAAAAAAGTATTATTAAACTTAAATTTCGTCAACATTCCAAGGAAGTCCAATTCATTTGCTTTCATTAAATATGCATTTGTGCTATATTTTTCTTTTCTAACCTTACTTTCAGATATCGAAAACTGTGCGACCAGCATTAAAGTTTCGTATGCTAATGTTACAGATTATGAAATTATTTTACATGTTATACCCAGGCCCGGATTTACCTTACAGGCACACTAGGCCAGTACCTAATGCAGCAAAAATTCAGGGGCGGTAAATATTGGGAACTTTGAAAACTTTTTTTAAATTTTTTTGACTGTGGTAATGCATTAGAATGCATGGAATACTTGGAATGTCGCCCCCTAAGCTACCTAAAAAATGTTGACAAGCATAAATAAAAAAAAGGCCCTCACTTTTCATATTAAACAATTTTTTTGTCCATATTCACCAGTGAAGTAAGAGCGGCAATTTGTGAACGGCCTAAGGGCGGCAAATTTCTAAATCCGGGCCTGGTTATACCAATATTATTGAAGTCGATTAGAGGCTCTTCGGCTATTGATCTCACACGCAAACCCGATTTGCATCGATTTTAATAATATGGATATCAAATGAAATATAATTTTATAGATATTAATATAAATTTTGAAAAAAAAAATTCCCAAAAACAACGATTTCAACCTTCATTCAACAAAATTTTTGCTTCTTGACACAACAAACAACCAATTTTTAAAGATATTCCACAATAATAACGATTTTTAGAAATTTTATGGCTTTATGTCCGATAATAGGTGCCTCTCTTAACTTTTAATTTCATACTCGCAGTAGGTATTTAAACCAGGTCAGAGAAATGAATTTAGTTAAAAATAAGAGAGAAAGAAATACCTCAAGCAAACTTCGAGTCGAAAATTTCAAGTTCGATGCGAGAGCCAAAAAAGATGCAATCCAAATTAAAAAAATATTTTTCGCGGACATTATTGACAACGTCTTTAAAATCAGAATTGGAAGCAAATAATTTTTATAACCCACCCAAAAGCACATTCAAGGACATGTAACCGAACTGAGTGCAGTTTATAAATATTCAAAGCTACACACTCTGGCAAGGAGTATTATACATAGCAGGTTTACGTGCTACTACCATATGTGTTAAAATTGCTACATAATTAATGGACGAGTGAAAAACTTTAAATTAGTTTTTTAGTGAATAATTGTAGCAAAACAATTCTACGAATTTGCTAAAATTAAGATATTCACTTTTCTGCATAAGTGCACTAATCAAAAAAAATTTATAATTTTGAGTTAAGAAAGAAGCGTTTTTTTTAAAAAAAATGATGACATTCTAGAGACAACTAAATTTATGATGTTTCCCAACTGTTTCATTATAGCGTTTTAATATGTTTGCTTGTATGGGTCACGCCCTCTTGTAGAAACTTTTATAGTTTGTATAAGGTTTAAGTGCCAGTAATGCATATTCAATTTTTTGCTTGTAGGAGAAGTTCCACAAGATATGATATAGCCATTGTTACAACAACTTACACACACCATCTTAAAGCATTCAATTTTTAAAAGATCACATTAGATTTATGTGGGTGAAAGGCGTGGTTTCATCTATTTTCAAGTATGGAGGGACGTAATCGTGATTTCCACTCATAGACTGACAAAAGAATATATATACTTTTTTTATACATGCCACACCCTTTTCTATGCGCTACAAATGCAGAGATAAAGTGAATACAACGTAAGTGAAAAAAAAAAAAAAACGTTCGGTCATGCTAGGGAGCGAAAAAATCAGCAACATTTCGATTATTCGATTACCTTTTAAGCGAAGTACTATTTTTGAATTTAACTACCATCCTCCTCACATACTACAGTTAGTGAATAGAGTCGGGATACATCAAAATTTTATTTTATTTACGTGTTAATTTTTGCATAAATAAATTTACGAAATTAATTTTATAATTCAATATAATTTCTTTATTCTGAATATGTGATCGAACAATACGATAATTTTCAATTTTCGTTTATCTTAATCATCAATTTATGCTAATATTATGCATTTCAATAAATGACGCCATGTGAATTTAAAACCGCATATTGATGTTATATCGGGAGCATTATAATTTTTCGCTTGATAGATATAAACGTATCTTAATTATTGATTATCTTAATTGGACTATAGATAAAAGGTGTGCAAGAGAAAAAAAAAGATAATATAAACATTAATGCTCGCAGTTATACAAATTTGAATAGAGATCATGTTAAATTTTAATTAGCTCACAGCACGATAACGTTTTATATACTTTTTATTATAATATAGGATTAGGATAGGCTCACAGGAAATACTTAATATAAATTTTAATTAAAATAAAGTTAACTTAATAATGTTTATATGTATTCAAGTAAAAAGCGGCCCACTCTTTGACGTGTTAGCTAATGAGGGTAATTTTTCTCATTCAAATTTATGCAGTTGCTAAAAAAATATCTATGAATTGATATGATGATGTGAGCAGTTAAATATCAAAAGTGCTTAAGAGGCAAGACAAGAGAATTAATTTTTTAAATTTTTTTTCCGATTGCTCCACCCTAATCTCTAGTGCATAAAATACTTATGCATTACTTAAAATATTCTTACAAATTTGTAAAACTAATATGGTTCATAACTTGATTAAAACTTTCATTATGCATATGAGATGCGGTGAGACCAACTTTGCAGTGCGGTATTTTCGTATGTTTACTTTGAAATAAATTTAATATTTTATTGCCAATAGCCAATGGCTTAATGCAATTTCATTGTTATTTCAAAAATGTGAAAATATACAGAGTGACACAGACAGACAAACAGACAGACAGATATGCCGACAATAAGACAAACAGACAAATGGTTTTATCTGGACCGTCAAAAGAGTGAAGTGAAGGCAAGTGCAAACAAAGGTCAGCCAGCTAGTGGCTCAATTTAATTTTCATGTTTATTGCGGTTAAATTCATTTCGTTCCGTTTTAGTTACAAAGTTTCAATGGGAAATTGAAAAATTGAGCCTGACGGCGTTGATGGTCAACGATGGATGGATAAAGTTGTGGGTAGCAGGATGAAATGTTGCGGTTTCAGGGGCAGAAATGCTAAATGCAAAAAAAAATTTTGTGAGAACTCATATTGTTTACATTGATTTTTTTTTTATTGAAATTAAGTTGAATAAAGTGAGCGTTGATTTGATTTGTTTTAGAAAACTGAAAATTTTAAATTCTCAACGAAATAGTCGTCAAGGTGGTGGACTTGAATAAAAAAAAAAATTATGAAAATATTTTTTTTGGAACGTTTGAACTGAATGTTAGTGATATTTAAAATGTTATCATTTGCAATTTAAAAAAAGCACTTTTTCTGTCAGAAAAATATTTTCTTTTTCACTGTAACAATTTTTCTTCTTTCTATGACGTCATACATTTTTTCGTCGAAAAGCGTAATTTTAGACAGAAAAATAAACATTTAAATAAATTAATGGCTAAAAAGAGCGCAACAGACAAAGTGTTGTCAAGGTGACTTGGCGCCACCAAAATACAATGTTTCAACCATGCAATCATTAGCGCCATGTAATGGGTGCATGAAGGGGTTTTCATATGAAAACAACAAACGTGGTTTTAGAACGTATAATCAATAGTTTTTATTGAACACTATAATTGTACATTTAATGGATATGTGTATACCTGCAGTAGTAAGTGCTTACATAATAATTTTGCGGATTTTCATCAATATTGAAAACTGGATCGGCGCCATCTGTTTTAAGTTGCCTAAACATTTTAGAAAATATTGATTTAAAAAATGGTGCAAGTTAAAGAGGTTATCCAATTTTCCAACAAAGTGGGTATTGTTTTCGGGCTATTATCAAACGAGGATTTCGAAACCGTGATTAGTTTTTCTTTTTCTTCTTTTTTTCGTATAAAAAAATAATTCACAAGTCTTCACAAAATTATTTTCACACATAAATTCACTAGTTTTTAATTGAAACAAAATGCCAACGCTACAAATCAAAAAACCCAATCTTTGCCACTCTTTTAGCTGCATCTCTAGATCGTTCGATCGATTTTGGATATATTTCATTAACATTTAGAATTTGAGGTCCACTTCCCATTACAACAAAATATTCTACAAACTTAAAATTTTGACAAAAAGTACGAAATAAACGGAACTTTGTAAAACATAACCAAATTTTGATTTAAAGTAAGTAGGGAACAAAAGAAATTCAACATATTTTTATACTGCACCCCCATGTATTCAACATATTCGACGCTTATGACTTCACAATGTAACCGCATCAAATAGCAAAAATATTATTATTTTATGTATCTTCAAATATCTGGGCATAAAAGAAATTGAAGTATTCATTTATTTATTGATATTACATACATAAATAGACTAACGAAAAAAAAGCAAAAAGTAGAACATGAGCAAGAGATACAACGATATCCATGTGAAATTCCAATTTAGCTTAAGTAATGCAAATGTGAAGAGTAGCGTTCCCACAACTAAATGACAGTTGGAAGTATGTTAATTAACCCAGACTTAATTGAACACATCAAGTGCATACACATAAACGTAGACACAGTGCTACCAGTATACACATTAACATAGGGTTACCAAATAAACGAAAAAAAAAACTATAATTATGCCATAGCAGAATATGAAAAAAAATTGTTCGAAATATTTATACTCGTAAGTATGTACATAAAGTCGATTAATATCAAAAGTATATACATCGAGAATCATTGTGGACTTGATTGGGAGAGACCAACAAAAAAATTATTCAGACCAATATTGTAGAGGAGCCAAAATACATCGATCTCATACCCGTATAACAATATTCAAAGCACCTTTCATAGTTTTAAAATTACTAATGACCTACTTAATTTTTAAAAAAATACGGTTTCTAGTTATTGAAAGTTTTAAATTAAATTTATTCGTTCGAGTCTGAAAACCGCATTTTTCGCTCAAAATAACTATTTTTAATCAAAATTACAGTATTTATTGGAAACTTTAAAACGGTGATGGGTGGTTTAAGTCTAGTCGTTTGGAGGTTTATCGGGCATGAAATCAATGTGTTTTTATCTACTCTACAACATTGGTCTTAACATATTTTTCCACTTGTGGTTTACTTTCCAAGTTATTGCGAAAAATTGTTTTCGTCGACCTCTCACAACCAGGCCTACCACAATTGACTGGTGACTGACGCTTATTTCAACTGTCAGACATACTTAAGCTATCAAAAATGCAACGCTATCATTCGGACTAGTTGTTTATTGTGACTTGAGTTGGATCCCTTTTAACACGCAAAAATCTGAAAAGCTTCATATTAACGATAAAAATTTATTTGTTGGCAACTTTACATTGGGATAAACAGTTACGTTTCTGTTGCTCGTTCTAATGTACATAGCTACACCTTGTGGTATAAGTGCGTAATCAAGGTCATAAACGGTAGTGCTACCGCTGTTGCTGACATACTTAATCCAAAAAACACCTGCAACAACAACAACAAACAGTAAGAAGAGCAAGTACTGGATGCTGCATGAAAAAAGGGAGTAGGTACATTAAAAATTAACACTACAGCAACACTTACAAGAATTACGATGCCACACAGCCTTTGCAAGTGCTGTTCGTTTGCTGCAGTAATGTTTCCCCCCCCAGAGATTGGTCTTCACCATGATGAATGGGTTAATTTTGTTATGATTAAGTTGCTGCATAGTGGGTGGGCTTAAAAGCTTACCAGATTTTGGGTTAAATAAACCAACTAAATGAAATGGTAATCAGTTAAAAGCCTCAAGTGGAAAAACTTAGCTTCAAAAGAAGATTTTCCTTTTCCATTAACTCATTTAATTTTTACTCTGAAGACAAAGCAAACAGCAGCACAAACTACTTGAGTTTATTCTTTTCTCAATTTTTCATATTTTTTTTTCTACATTATTTTCTTAGTGGCTGAATATTAATTAAGTAAGACGTCAAGAGAGGATGGTGGTCATATCATATAATGGGAAAAAATATCACAAAACGTCATACAAAGTTAATGTACAGTATTTTATCAGCATATTTCTCACAAACAATTATGTCACTCAAAAAATTTAATGAGTTAAATATTCCCAAGTAAGTCTTGTTCTATGCATTTCCTTTATATAATGATCTAGAAAATGCATATTAAATTCATACTGATTCTTGCACAACATCAAATCAATTGCTCAACTTCTGTCGCTTCTTAAAGAACTACATCCCAAATACATTTGCATGCTGAATTCATTGAACTCCAGTTTGTCTTACGTTACGACTCATGCTGGAAGTGCCGCATTCCTAAACAGGCTGCTAACTAACTCAGTTACTTAGCAACGAATCGAGCTGTGAACCAAGTTAGCAACTAAAAATGAATGCAACATTCAACATGCAACATGGTTAAATTCTCACATGCTGGTATTGCATCTTCTTCAAGTTCTTAGGCGATGTCCAGAGTAAACGCTACTGATGTTTGTAAGGAACCAGTTTTCATGCAATAGATGCGTTCACTCCTTTCGCAAACTGTGATTCTCTGTTGCAAGCAAACAGGCAAATTCACGTTTAGAACGCGTTTGCTTTGCTTCCTCGTATTCCTCTTGTCCCAGCACCAGCATTGGAAAAAAAAGAGTTCATTTTAAGTTTTGGAATTTTTATGTGAATTGTAAAAATCAACTTTTGGTCGCGCGTGAGTTCAATGCAGACGGACGGACGACAATGACGATGGCAATGATACAGTGCCGTTTATGACTCTATTGTTTAGGGGCCTCTTACTGTTGCATTGTTTTTGAGGGCGACGGTAAAATTTACAAAAAATATTAAGTAACTTATTTTTGTCAGAAATATTCTTGGCAACAAAATTTCCCTGAACTATTTTGCTGAAAAGCGAACGATTTGATAGATATCCTTATTATAGTATCCTTTTAAAAATGTTCAGAGATTAGAAATAGGCCCTAATATGACTTAACTATTACACCGCCACTGTAAAACCGATAAAGTTAAGGAAGCCATGAAGCAGCAGGATGCAGCACGGACTGTATGATCAAAGTGCAAGGCAAAAACAAAAAAGAAAAAAAAAAAATGAGAAAAAGCTAAAAACTACACCATATTGGAAAAATGCAAATAACATGAAAAGATATCCCGAATGAAAACTACCAAGTAGCGCGACAGATCTGGGTAGCGGGATGAAAAAGTGCCAAAGGAATGCAAAAAACCTGTGGGCTGCATTTAAAGCGTGGGAATAAAAATGCCCTCAGTGCTCGAGGGCAGTTCTTAAGGTATGCTGACTTTTTTTTTCTTCTTTCACATATTTGTTTTATTCTTTCTCAAGAGCAAACTTGAAGATTGCAGTAAGAAAGAGTTGAAAATAAGAAATGATAATGAAAGAAAAATAAAAAAAAAAGTTTTTTCAAATAAAACTATAGATCAAAGTAAGAAGTTGAAAAGAAAAAAAAAAAGTTTAAAAAATCCAGGTAAAGTTAAAAAAAATGAAGCAATCGTATAATAAAGCAAACCTCTAATTCTGGAGACTTGTTACCTTCGCACTGTAGATTTGTGTACGTACGGGATGTTGAATGTGGATGATGCGCCGAACTTGGCATCATTCGCGTGATTCATCGTTAAAAGTAAAGCAGAGTGACTGGACTTGAAAAATGAAAACTGGTTCTTTTACCTATTCGAGAGCAAAGGATAAGTTTTACCATAAGGTGGTACTATACTCGTATATATATGAGCACGTTTTTAAGTGGTGTGAGTATGCAGAAGAATAGATTTGTGTATGGGAATGAATGTGTGTAGCATGTTGTGTGGTGCCTGCTGCATTCCCATAGATACGATCACACATTTGTGAGATTTCTTATTTGATTTTCGTTTTAATTTGCGTTTCTTATGACTTTATTAGAAACGGAATTAGTTTGTGGTATGATATTGGTTTGATAAAGTAATTGCTTTTATTTATATGTAGGCAATCGTATGTATGTTAGTGTTTTTTTTTTTAAATTTTAAATGATATATGGAAGGAAATCCATGTTGAATCATTCGTATTTCAAATATTTAGAGGTCACTCGAGGTCAATGATCTCATACGGTTGACTCCTTTGATATTCTTTAGAGTAGTTAACAAAGCTTTTGCTAGCGGAACAGCCTTCCAAAAACAAAAACACCCTAATATATGATACATCTTGTGGAAACAATATTCAAAATTAAGTTGTCTTTGATTATTGAAGGTCAAATAGTAAATATGAATGTGATGTGATGCAAAATAAACACCCTAGTAGAAATACAATGAATTTTCCACTTGAATTTAAAGCAACATAACCCATACAAAAGCAACACAATTATGCGCTTATACATACAAACATAAGATCAGAAACAGCACTTTTCAAACACATTAAATACAAAGTTTATTAATGTGACCGACACTATATAATTTTCTCTACCCGCGACCAGATTTGTTGTAAATAATTAATTAATAACATAAATCTAAGGAAATCATTTATTTTTTGTACGCTTATAACAGGTTTAAATACTTAATTAATGAAATTATTAAGCTATGGTTTTAGTATAAATACTTTACACTAAGAGCTTAAGATCATCCATAACATGGGGGACAGTCCATTACATAAGGGCAAAATGAAAACTATAAGAAATATTTGATGTTTAATCAATTAATCAATTTATTTGTCCAGAAATTGTAACCTTTTTGAGATATGCAATAAAACAATCAAATTCAATTCACTTAACCCGAAATAGCTAACCTTTGTCAATTTGACGGATATCAGTCAGATATTGACGTCTCTCGTTCTAACTATCGCGACAAGATACATTTAAGTATTTTTACACCAACTCAGAAGTCGCCGAAAGCTTGCTTGTAGTGGTAGTGCGCAGTCAAGTGAAGGTTAAGTCACATATGGACTTTCCCATACATAGGTATGTTATGTATTATACAAATATTAATGAATAAATGGAAATTTAATTTGAAAAAAGTAATATCCCCCAACTTAATGGTTTCATTTGCCGATAGTCAAACAGATGCGGATATATGTCTGTGTATGCATTAATTTAGCGTTGAACAGGTTTCTCTACAAACTAAATGGTTATACCCGTATCTACACTTTGAACCCAACAACAATTAAACACCATCTTTGCTTTATTTACTCTTAGAATCCTTCCATCAACTTTGTCTTACATTTTTTATTTTTTTATTGGCTTTTGTTCTTCTCAGCCACTTTGTTGCCGCTGTTGCTGCTTTTAACCAAAAAACCAGTTTATAACTTTTAAAAGCTGCGCATTTAATTAGTTAGTCAGTCAGCTAGGCAGGAATGTTGTGCAAATCGCAAGTTTTATGGTCCACATCAGCGGAGCTCAGCTCGTTTGCTCACAGAAGGTTGGTTTGTTGGCTTTGAAGGAAGTGCATGTAAATTCGTTAATCCACTGTATGCAGCGGTGGATCGAATGGGGATCATAGGGGTAATGAACACACAGAGCTATGTTAATAGCTTTTCATTAAACATCTATTCATTAATTAATTTTTGTTTTTTTCACCTGTTTGTCTACAAGTTAAAAGTTAAATTGAGATATTTTTGAAATTTTATTCGCACGTTAGATAACGAGCTTCTGCAAAGGCGGCTCTACTCGTGTTGTCGTAGGCTGTATAAATTCATATGAATACTCCATCAATGCTGGAGTTCACCCGGAGAAATTTGAAACGCGGTATATGAATCTCACACTCTCAAAAATTTAAAAATAATTTCTGGGTGAGGTCGTGCTATTCAGGTCGGTTTTAATGCTAGCAAGACCAAATGTTGTTTGTTATCTCACAGAAGCATAGATAATTCCTTTCCTCCTCTCAATATGGCTGGCGTAGATATAACGCGATCAAAAGCACTTGATGTTTTGCGCATATCGGTTCAGCCGGATCTGAGATGAATAGATCATTTGTTCGGTATATAAAGCGGCCAAATATTTAGTGTTTAAAAAATACTTCAAATACTTTAATCTTCGAGCTACTACTACTATTTCACCTATATAAACCCTTAATTAGAGTACAATTCGCACATCTGAGCCATGGCTCAGAAAACTACTTTGGAGCTGTTGGATAGAATTCACTGAAGTGCGATTAAGTAAATAGGGGATGCAGATGCCGCCTCCTCTACTGATTCTCTTGAGCACCGTCGCAACATACGAGTGCTTAACCCCATTTTATGAATGTTACAATGGAATGTGCTATGTTTTGAGTTTTGAGCAACTTGACTCCCCCAAAAACATATACCAGGCACGCTACTGACCATATGTTTGGTCTGTTCTTTCAGTGATAATTTAGTGTTATTATCTTTATGAATGCGCAGATAAGCACAAGTCGTTTTAATAATAATAAAAACTTTTATTTTACAGATCATATAAAGATCAAAAAGTTGTTAAGCTTTCATCGATAATATTGAGTTGATTAAATTTTATCGATGAAACATTGACGTTGGGTATTTTATCTGAATAGATGCAAACACATACGTAGATATAATGGGAGTCTGCTTTAGCCTGCCTTCAAGCATGTGCTCATATTCGCATGTATATTTATGGAATCAGTGATGTGATTGTCGATTGCTGCTGCTGCTGCTGGCTTTTGATCATCCATGAAATACCGCCGCCATTCAAATCGAATGACTGCAACATTAACGTATTCCTTTTTTTTATTTGCAATAAAAAATCATTTCATACAACGTAGGACGCCTGGTCTTCATCGATACGCCACAATGACTCGCTTCTTGTAATGTAAATCAGCAGATGTTTACATACGAGTAGTTTCTAAATTTGTAGCAAGACGAGATCAGAATCGCGATCTCAAACGAGATTGCAAACAAATGTTGTGCAAAAATAATGATGGATGATGATGATGACGGTGGTGATTCATACGCGCAGTAGATCATTGCTGGAATTGGCTTGACTTGTATGAAATTGCAAAATCAAGCGAATAATATGAATTAAGTGCTGACTACCAGTGTTTAAAACAAATACAAAAATAATATCGATAAATTGTTTGTTTATCTAGTGTTTTAATAATATACTTGCAGATATATTTGTATCTTTTAAATAGTTGTAAATTGAATATATTGTGATTTTATATGAACATTAATATATTGAAAGCATCGGCTTAAGCGACAGTGCTATTGCTGGAAGTGATATTTGAAAAAATTTGTCTCACTCTTGGTGAAATATATAATCGCTACATAGAAGTCAAGCACCTAAGCATACTTAAAAATAAGTACATATTTTTACTCAAGATTCAGTCTATCTTCATAGCAACTTTCATCAAAATCGGTGTAGCGACTCAGCCGTGACAAAGTTTTTTCTCATTAAGGGCTGTGAAACGCCGCCTTAAATAGCTTAAAGTTTTTAATAATTTTTTTTATGGCAGTTAAAAAGAGATGTAACCGTTTTGCAATTGCCTATTCATATTGAAATATAAAATGAGACATAAAAAGGAACGTCGCATCGTATCTTTGAGACTGATATTTGTTTTAATTTGTAAAGCTGACACAATTCTATAAAATTATAAAAAAATTATGACGCTTCACTGTAACATACTATGGAAAATGGGCGTGGAACTGCTCATAAATGCTAACTTCTGTCAATGAAATAAATAAAAATACTTCATACCGCGAAACTATTTCGGACAAAAAAAAAAAATTGGGTAAGATTTTGAAAGGGGGCGTGACAACTGAAAAAGAAACACACATTTCGTCATATCGACCAAACTGTGAAAGCGAATGCAATAAAATTTCGTGGACAGACACTTTGTGATACAAGTGTTGGTCACATAAAAAATGAAGAAGATGTAGTATCTCACTGAGAGGCAACAATTTTTTCATCATATCAAGCAAACCAACAAATTGATACTACAACATATTTTCATTGAATTAAAAAACAGGCAATTTTTAGCCAACCAATTGCTTCTAAATAAACGATTTATATTCTTAATATATCAATATAATTCTTTTAAAAGCAATGCAAACTACTTCTCTAACAGCAATGGTTATATGTAATTGGGTAAAAAAAAGAGTTTACAAGTTATTGAGGTTACTAGCACATTGGAGTTTTGATATCTTTACGAGCAAATTACAAGTGCTACAATTAAAAGTCATCCAAATAAAAACAATTAAAAGAAAAATTGTTGTCAACTTGATAAAAATCAAAAGCTGACCCTCCTCCCTGTGGCATGTTATGCAATTAAGAATAGACTGACGGAAATATGTCATACTCTTGAAACGGAAATCTTCTTAAAAACTTCAACTTCATGAAGTTATATTGTCAACGCCATCATCAACATCGTCATCGTCGTCATCATCATTCATATGGATTGTCATCAGAATAATTATAATCTACTATTATTAAACGAGCTAAAATTGTATGTATATATATATATATATTTTCAGACTTTATTTCCAAAACGGGCCCAGCGATTTTGATGAAACTTGGGGGTTAGGTACATATGTGAACAAAATTAGGATTGGGCTGGGTTTTAACTTATCAAAGGCTCCTGGAGGGGCGTGGCACAGCCCTAAACTTTTATTTTCATAACGTCATATCTTGAAAACTATTCAAGATATTGTGATGAAATTTGGTACACAGATGCAGATCATAAATGTCTTAAATTTTGCCAAAAGTGGGCGGAATCGGAAAACTGGGCGTGGCACTTTTCAATAATTGAAAATTTTGATTCAATATTACTCAAAAACGGCACTGACGATTTTCATAAAAATTTTATAGATAATACCACTAAGAGCAGTCATCATAACATGCTATGTCAAAATTCGTTGAAGGGCGTGGCACAGCCCACAATATTTATAAACATTATAATAAGAGAATTAACAACACAATCGTTCTGAAATTTCATATGGTGGATATACTTGCTATAAGGTACCTCAAGACGAAAAATGGGTGCAATAGTACTAGTGGGCGTGGCACCTCCCATACAAGCAAAACAAGTTAAATGTTATATTTATTGTACTATGAGAGTAATCTTCTTAAAATTTGGTGAGGAGTTGTCGGTTACTATAAGCTTTGAAATTAAATGCATTTCGACGGGATTGCTTCAGTGGGCGTGGCACCTCCCATACAAACAAAAACCGTTAAATGTTATATTAAGTGCACTATGGGAGTAATCTCAATAAAATTTGGTACAGAGATGTCGGTTACCAAAAATTTTTAAGTTAAATGGATTTCGACGAGATTTCGTTGGTGGGCGTGGCACGTCCCATATATACGAAAATCGTTGAATGTTGTATTTAGTGCACTATGGGAGGTATTTTCTTTAAATTTGGTGTAGAGGTGTCGATTACTATAAGCTTTGAAATTATATGGATTTCAACGGGATTGCGTAAGTGGGCGTGGCACCTCCCATACGTACGAAAAACGTTAAATGTTATTTAGTGTACTATGGGAGTAATTTTTTTAAATTTTTTGTTCCAATCGATAGAGAAAGCACGAAAAATAAAAAAAAATTTTTTGTTCCAATAGACTTTTAATTACAGTGGTGTAGTGTTAATATTGTAGTGGTCATTTTTAATATTTGACCACTTAGTGCGTCCTGAGCGATTTGCGGAATTTGTTGCTGTAAGGATATTTTCCTTGTCCTTTGGAGTATCCCGGAAATAGTCACTCCATAAGTGACTACTTATCGAATCGGTTCACTCCGAGTCACTTTGGGTCACTTGGAGTCACCGAGGTGAGTGAAAATCGCAATTTTGTAGTTTGCGTGCAATTTTGGTAGAATTGGTCTATAACACCTATAGGCCACGTTGGTGCAAACTCTTATCGCACCTAATTATGTTTTGCGATGCGTGCGATTTTTTGGATATTATTGCTGTAAGGATATTTTCCTTGACCTTTGGAGTATCCAGGAAGTAGTCACTCCATAAGTGACTACTTATCGAGGCGGTTCACTCCGAGTCACTTTGGGTCACTTGGAGTCACCGAGGTGCGTTGAAATCGCAATTTTGTGGTTTGCGTGCGATTTTTGTAGAATTGGTCTATAACACCTATGGGCCACGTTGGTACAAACTCTTAGCGCATCTAATTATGTTTTGCGGTGCGTGCGATTTTTTGATTTTATTACTGTAAAGATATTTTCCTTGTTCTTCGGATTATCCCGGAGGTAATCACTCCATAAGTGACTACTCATCGAGGTGGTTCAGCCCGAGTCACTTTGGGTCACTTGGAGTCACCGAGATGAGTGAAAATCGCGATATTGCGGTTTGCGTGCGATTTTTGTAGAATTGCTCTATAACACCTATTGGCCACGTTGGTGTAAAAACTTTGCGCACCTAATAACGTTTTGCGGTGCGTGCGATTTTTTGGATTTTATTGCTGAAGGATATTTTCCTTATTCTTCGGACTATCCCGGAGGTAATTACTCCATAACTAACTACTCATCGAGGCGGTTCACCCTGAGTCACTTTGGGTGACTTGGAGTCACCGACGTGAGTGAAAATCGCGATCTGTGGTTTGCGTGCGATTTTTGTAGAATTGCTCTGTAACACCTATAGGCCACGTTGGTGTAAAAACTTTGCGCACCTAATAACGTTTTGCGGTGCGTGCGATTTTTTGGATTTTATTGCTGTAAGGATATTTTCCTTGTTCTTCGGATTATCCCTGAGGTAATTATTCCATAACAAACTACTCATCGAGGCGGTTCACCCCGAGTCACTTTGGGTCACTTGGAGTCACCGAGGTGAGTGTAAATTGCGATTTTGTGGTTTGCGTGCGATTTTTGTAGAATTGCACTATAACACCTTTAGGCCACCTTGTTGCAAAAACGTTGCGCACCTTATTACGTTTTGCGGTGCGTGGATTTTTTTTTTTTTTTTGGATTTTTACGAATTTCGTGAACCAAAGTGACTTTTAGTGACCCAATGTTACTCGGGGTGAACCGCCTCGATGAGTTGTCACTTATGGAGTGATTACCTCCGGGATAAGCCGAAGAACAAGGAAATATCCTTACAGCAATAAAATTTAAAAAATAGCACCAACCGCAAAACGTAATAAGGTGCGATAAGTTTTTGTACCAAAGTGGCTAATAGGTTTTACCCCTCGTACTAACTGTACAATCGGTTGCGTTCTTCTATATAAATGCTGCGATATCTCAGTCGATTTAGTGTCCAATTTAAATGAAATCGAGCCATTTTGCATTATCCTTTTCATTTCTATTCACTCTTGGTCCCAATCCACTCTTTTTATAAACACTTTTGCATTAGACAACAATTTGACGAAACTAAAAACGAAGCAAAATTGTTGAAAAAAATGGAACAGAAAAAAGTAAAGAGAAGTTGAAGCGTGAAAGTGAAAAGTCAACAAATTCCATATTTTTTCGATTTTTTCAACCTCAAAACGAAAAACCGAACAGTGGTCGGTCTCCAGGTACTCGTATTTATTATATGAATGACCGATAAAAATGGCATGACATTGAAAAGACACGAAATAAAGTCGCAACCAGCAGCATGTTCAGCATTTCAAAGCAAATAACTATGTTAGAGGGCTGCTACCATTTGCAAGTTGGCCACTTGCCGCTTTGGTAGAGTTGTTACAGGCATTCGTGCAGAGTGCAATAATTGCACAATTATCACAAACGGAAGTGATCAATTATTAATAAGACCATTATTGCGCTATGACGTGTAGCAATGCAGTTAGTAATTCGGTCGTGATGGGGGAAAGAGTGCGTGCAGGGTGGGGTGTGTCAAGTACCACTACTGTGCTTGACATAGCCGCTGGTGAATTTAAGTGCGGTTACATCAGGTTTTCAGGCTCTGAAGTTGTCTGTTTATCTGTCTGTCTGTTTGTCTATTTAATGTTATGTTTTGTGTTTGCTTTTGGTTAATTGAAAATGCATTATTCAACATTTGTGGTGTGAGTTATGTTGCAATATTGACCGATGCTTAAGATTTTAATTGGATTTAGTTGTTTAGAAAGTAATGTAACAATTGACGCTAAATAGAGCAATTACAAGATAAACTCTTTTTAATTAAAACTAAATTAAAATTGTGTTTAATACATGAACATTCCTATATAAAGAGAAGAAGAATTCTACGACGGTAAGAGAGTGCTGCGCGTGATTTATTTTTCTTTGAAGGAGCGCAAGTCACAAATTGTTAAAATATTCAAATATTTTATGCTGCTAAACTTTTAATAATTTCTATATTTTGTAGACAATATGAACTTTGAATCCATGTTATATAGAGTACTGAATCAAAGAACCCAAAGTTCTTCATAGAAGTTTTTCAAAGATAAGTCCCATTAAATTTTAAACCACTAACGGAAGTGATACAGTTTATAAATAATATTTATTTAAAATATTTTCTTGCTTTAAACAAAGAAGTTTCCATTTGTTAATATACATCAAATGTCTATATTTGATATAATAAATATTTGGTAACTCTTAACAAATGTTTGTTTGATTCAACTATAGTTTAGTAGTATATTAAACATGTCAATAAATCGTTAATTTGACCATATTACTATGCTGCTATTAAGTACTACTACTTTTCAAATTTTGTTCACCAACATTTTATTAATTAATTAGGCTGCCGTTTCAGTGAGTAGTAAAGTTTCTTCTGGAATAATCTAATCGACGTAATGATAATACGAGTATGATAGATATATTCTGTTAAGATTAAATTATTTATACTCATACAGATAGCCAATGCTATGTAGAACTTCGAAAACTATAGAAAATTTTTGCCAATAATTTTGGTCATTTAAGTATTTAAGCTGCCTAAAAATACTAAACTCCGCCCATGTAAATTTGTATAAAATTTAATAAAAAAAAAACCACTTCTTTCTTTACTAAAAATTATATCAACATATGCCAGTATCCTACTAACGCCAATCCTTTACAGTTATTATTAAAATTACTTTTACAAAACCAAAGCAAAGACAGGAAACGCAAACAATTGTAAGAAATTATTCCTCTGAAAAAGTACGGGCAAAAAATTGTTAACCAAAAATTTGCTCTAACATTATAATCTTCCACTTTATGAATGTATGAATGTTTATTACTTCAAATCCTCTGCGTGCGGGCTGCTGTTTGCAGCATCGGCTTGCATACCAACGTTAATTCATAGTACTCGCAGCCATTAACGTAGATATAGGGGGAACAGAAGGGGCTGTCACACTATGCACCAATACGATCGATGAAAGTAATCTTTATGTTACTTTTGGTCATATGGCTCTTGAGACAAATGCTATTACAATGCGAAGAGGGCGCCATCTGTTCTCTTAGAAATTTTGCTTGTTGAATTTTGCCTTAAAAGAATTTTGCCTTAAGAGTAGTGTTCCTTTCACCGTGCGCAAAGTTAACCAACTACGCCAATGCTTGTACCGCATAGATATAGTTGTTGCTGATGCTATTGCCATTGAAAAAATGTTCAGCGCCAACTGGAGAGAAAAAATAGGATAAAACTTCATAAAAAAATGGCACTTTTAACCTTTTGCATGCTTGTGAGGAGTACTGCATAGCAGAATCCAAGGAAATTCTTGCTCACGCCTGGCTTAGCAACAACAACAACAACAATAGCAGCAGCAACAATAGCAACTAACAATAAGAGCTAAACACTGACTTCTATGCTTAGGTGTATTCACACAATAAATATTTGTAGTACCAAACTCGTGCACACATACACGCAAAGAAAAACAACGACAAAAATGCAGTCAGAATATGAAACTAACGAGTGAAAAAAAAAAAATAAATAAAAATCTCAGCGTCATGGAGTAGAAAAACTCTTGCGGATGTCTTGCACCATAAGCTTTAAAACGTGTTTAAAAACTTAAATTTCTGCTTTAAGAAGACAAACGCACAGGAATAACAAGAGGAATAATGATAAAAGCTAAGTTAAAATTAAATAGTAAAATGAAAAAAAAAAAAAAAACAGAGAGCAGCAAAACATGGAGTGCCAAAAAGTAAAGAGAAAACAAAAATTTAGCAACAAAAAGCAAAACACTAAAAAGTAACTCCTTTTGTTAAGACTTGAGGGAAAAAAAGTTTTAGTTTTTTCTCTTCCCGATATGCAGAATGGGTATTTTTATAGGGTAAATTACTTAAAATTATTATAGATTTTTAATTTGAAATAATTTGCAATGAATGACTTTTTATTTGTTACCTACTTATTTCTTAATAAATTTTAAGCCAAACTACACCCATTTTTCAACAATATTTTCCTTAGAGTTACAGGATTTTTAAAGTTAGAACTAAATAATTTCAGTGCCAATAAACTATTAATAAAAGTTCTGGTATTAAAAATACCATTCAAATCAAGTATGAATTAAAGGTATTGAAAGAAACTTTCTCATGTGGAATTCTAATTCTGCTGCTAAATTAAATTAGGACTAAGTTTGAAATTCCTTTAAATTCGCAAAAAAAAAAAATTAAGTAAAAGTTGAGCCAACTTTAGTTTGATGCTTATATTTCAGCAATTTGAATTAAAATTTAAAAATATTTATAATTTATTATCAATAGAGTTTTTTTTCTCCGAAAAAACGAACTAGAATTTTTTTTGTCAATGTCTTCAAATATCTTCTGAGAGTTCATTAAAATATAAATAAAAAATTTGTTAACCTTTTCTTCCTATAAGTTGATAGCGTTTAGGGCTTTCGAAGTTTTGCCAATCAATATCAAAGGCTTTTTTGTACAAAAAACTATTTTTGAGTTCATTGATCGCAGGTCAGTTCAAATTTCTATCTCAGAAAAAGTTTTCAATATGATCCATTTTCAATTTTTTCCGATAACCTTAGGATTCATTGTAAAGAAGTGCAACAAAAAAAAAACCCATTATGTTGCATATTTAAAGTTGTGACAGCAATGCCTTTGTTCACCTTTGCGTTGATCACCCTATGCAATGTTAATATTTGTAGCTATGTAGGTGTATGTAAGTCTGTATTTGCGTGCTCTAGTTGTGTTCTACTACACGTAGTTGGCTCAACGCCTCTACGGTGCTTGGTGGAACTCGAATTAATAAGAAATTGCTATTCATGCAGCTCAGCTTTGTTTGTGCAGAAAATGCTTAGATGAAAAATAGCTTTCGTACTTTTGCATCTTTAAATTTTCATATAAAATACGGATAAAAAAGAAAACAATTGAGACAACTGTGTGGAAGAAAGAACCAAAAAATTGTGAAAAATATAGAAAGAAATTAAAAAAGCACCAGCTACACTGACTAAATTCATTCGTTCAAACTTTAAATTTTTTACTTAACGTTTTAAATTTAAAGCCACGGAGATTTTTAAAAAATAACTTTAAAATTTATGAAGCGAAATGAATAAAGCGCTTAAAAATATGCAACATAAAAGTATTAATTTTTATATCAGCATAACAAATAAGATGATTAACTTATAAGTAGCATACTTCTAAGCGTTAATTAAAGAAAAGTAGCAGTCATCTTGCTAGTGACTAAATTATAAACATAACAACTATTTTTATCATTAAATGAAATTATTAGTGAACAAGTTGAGCATGTACCATATTTCAAAGCTGCTATTAAAAAAATCACAAAACTTTTCAACTTAATTTTACATCTAAAATGAACATCGCACCCACTGCCAAAGTTAAAAAAAAAATAAAACTAAAATGAAGCAAAACGTGAGCACGAATATCCCTAATAACAACTCCACAAAAAGTAATCCACTAAAAATTTGAATTGTAAACTTTTCGCAACACCCAGTGGCATAGTATCTTAAAGCACAGGAGCAAAAACAGCGAAAACTTTGCTGATAACACGGTTGCTTGTCAAACTGGCTGACTGGCCTGTCTTGTTGTTGTCCTAACAAACTTTTGAAATAATAGTGGTGTGGTGGTGCGGAAGGTGGCAGCACAAAAATTTCAGCTAAGGTTGACGCTTAAACTGAGGTCGAGGCTATTTGGCCTAGTTGTTTGTCTAAAGTGCAGCATATTTAAATGGGGCAATCATATCAGTTGGGATGACTTATAAAGGAAACTTTATTTGACCGAGTTTTAAACAAAAGAGCTACGCTTTCGTGAATAAAAAAATGATTTATTTTTAATTTGGGGATTCAACGAAATGGAATAGCTGTTATAGTGCCATAAAAATAAAATAAGATAAGTTTACCAAAAGTCTGACATGCCATTATTTTCGTAAGCAATTCTTTTTGGTATTTCATTAGCACATATGTACATTTTCTGGACATATGTTATTTATGGTTACACTGAAAAAATAGCTTTATTTTGAGTAGGAAAATCACTTCTCATAACACTATTTACATGCGTACTCTAACTGAGCTCAGATTCAGCTAAAACAAGATATCCTTTAAGAGATCGTAATTGAAGAAACGCTTTAAGTTATTATAAGATATCATATAGCTGGATCTTAAAGACAATAATAATCCTGATTATTGTAAGAAATGATGTTAGAGTTTGTATACTCATAGTAAGCAGATACCATACCCTGCACGTACTCTACTGACTCGTGTCGTGGAAAAACTTCGTATTTATGACTTCATTTTAAAAGACAACTGCAGTAAGTTGCGTGTGAGCATAAATTTTTCATTTAAATTCTTGTTATTTTGGTGAAATAATAAATGCAAATTTTTGCTGCATATGTAAAACCATTATTTTCTTACATACTTACATACGTCGAAAAAGTGTTTTCTTTAGTATGTTACTGCTCTGCTACATGAGCAAATACGCTTTTGAATAATAAATTTGTTTGCTTTTAAGTAAATTAAAAAAATAGCAGTAGCAGCGTTGTTTTCTATGCCGCGGAATTTCTATGATATGAATTCTGGCACGCTTATATATAATTTACACCTTTCGCTGCAAAACTTAGATATTTTAGTTTTTGAAATTATATTTTCATTCATACAAAAAAACACACAAGTATCCCTATCAGAAGTTTCAAAGCACTTTGTTGAAGTACAAATAAAAAACGCTATACTTTTGATGCGTTTGTTACCTCAATGAAGCGCTTCGCTTAGCTGAAGAAGTTGTTCCCACTCTCACTCCCACTGGCATAGGAAACAAATTTCAAACATTTGGTGAGTTCATAAATGACAATGAATTGGAAATTTTTGTTGAAGAAGCCTTTGTAGAATATGTATGTATGTACATATACATATATTTTTTTAAAGTTTGCACTTTATGGGATATAACTTCGATACGCGTTCTGCAAGCTATAGTCTAATATATTTTTATGAAATGATTTTTAAGTATACGCAACGAAGAAGAAATAAAGTGAGAGGAGACAGATTGACAAGAAATGTAGCGGAATAGATGACCGAATATAAGGCTACACCGCCAAAGAGTTCATCGAAGATTCAGTATTCGGTGCAAAGTGGAATGTACGGCTCGCTGCAACACTAGCTCTTATCATTTTGAATAAGCGTTGTTCATGAATCTATTTGAAACAAGCGTTAATTTATTACTTTTAGCATACAGAGGCGTATCATGTATATCGGGCGCCCGGAAAAAAAACATTTTCCGCCCATACCGAAAAAATTTTCGTTTTTCACAAAAATTTTATTTACCTCACCAAAAACAAAACGGTCCTCAATTATCACATTCAAAAACTGTAGCCAAATGAGACACATTTCACTAATATTGCGAAAATTTCTACCGACACATTCAAATTTACTACATCGATTCAGTTTCATTCCCTAAAAAAACTCCTCATTTTTCACTTTCAATAACCCTACCAAATTGAGATATATTTCACGATCATTTTGTGCGCCTTCAAGCCTTTCGCCCGGGGTGGTCGACTCTCCCCTCCCGGGCCCCCCCCCCCTTGCCTGGTACGTTACTGTTAGCATACTATATTTACGAGTAAGGCATACCAACTAACGATAATGTAGTTGTATGAAAGTTAGGCGTGTCAGGAGCCCGATTACGCCCACACAGAACACTCTTGATCATCAATAAGTAGTTCTCTTTAGTTTCCTTGACTCTATTTAGAAAATTTTATATCAGTTTGGTTGAAACTTGGTGGATTGCTAGTACATGCTTATCATATACCATTTCTCAACGTTCAATCTATCCTCATACCAAATTTCATCAAATAGGACCTTTAGTTGAGCCGTGAAAACAATGAAAGTTCATCAAATTCAATGTAGCTGCTCAATAGTGACAGCGTTTTTTCTCATTAGAGGCGTAGAACCGCCTACTATTACAAAAAAAATACATTCCACACTGCCCCTCCTCACAACCTTTCAGTACAAATAATTGTAGAAAAGTTAACAGTTGCAAAAGCATTGCATTTTCAAAAACATATGATAATTGTCGCAAAAAAGTAAACAACTAACTACAAAGGTATTATACCTTCTGAAATATATAATCGTAGAAAAAAATGTATAGCAGCTAAACTAAAAGAAATACTATAAAAATATGAATTTATAGACTTTCTATAAAATATTTCGCGCAATTTTCCAAGAGGAAATAAAACCCGAAAGCGTTCCAGTAATGATTTTTATAAACAATATTGCGATAAAAATGCTTAAGTGTAAAATCAAACGCTTATTGCTTAAAATGCTCATCATATGAAACTTGTTTATTTATGAATGAAATGATATGCTTTTAAGATTTTGACCCCCATAGCTTGCGAATATGCAAGAAAAATAATAATGAGAAATCTCAATTCATTGCAAATTTTATCTGCGTTTAAAGCTTAAATGATCATGACAAACAACAATTTAACTAAATTAATATTTATGAATGTAATAAAATCCGAGTAGAAGAGAATAAAACTAACAAGGTGATTTATTTATTTATGCAATGAGCATTTATGAAATTTTATATGGCACATTTATTATCATTCATATTGCACAGTAATTTTCGAATAATTTAAAATGCTTTTTCATTTAATGAATTTACAATTAAATTATGATATAACTATAAATTTTTTAATTCTGATTTTTGTTTATTTTTTTTTGTGTTTTGTTGTATTTTTGTTGTTAATAAATGCGATTCAATCATTTGCATATGAATTTTTCATGCACAATGACATCATGTTGATTTATCGCATATGGATACAAACCGTACGTATTTGCTGGACTCTGAATTCAATTGTCATGCATTTGTTTTGAGTGGATTGTGAGTTGTTTTATTAAATAAATAATTCGCCATAAAACACGATATTATTTATGTACGAGAATTTTGTATATCTATCTATCTGTATGTTTGCGTATCTGTGTACGAGGAGGAGTGCAACATTAAAAACAATGCAAAGAATAATATTTCAGTAAAACCTCATAATAATCGAAATGAGAAATAAAATAAAATTCATTGTTTGGTGGTGTTCACCGATATAGTTCCAAGAAAAGTCTGACAAAGCATTTGTGTTTTATAATAAATACAAACAAACAAACAAACAAACAGACAAACAAATATACACCCAGGCAAATGCACGAAAGTTGGACGGACAGACAGATAGACAGACTGACAAAAAGGCAGTCAGATAAGGCAGACACAGACAGACATATTCTAGGGCAGAACAGGCATACAGGCAGTGGAACGTTCCTTCAACAAACTGATTCATATATTTGCATTATTTTTCTTTTTAACCCATATAGTGCGAAAGTTTCAAAATTAAAGTATGGAGACTTTGTATCACTCAGATTGATTTTGAGCCAACATGTTAAAAACTTGTAGGAAGAAAAATTCCAAAAGCCTAAAACTATGCAACGCAATGTAACCAAAATTATAACAAATTTTAAAAGCAGTTTGATATGGGAACGTTTATTGCATACTTTTAGGTGCTACCTGCTATTTGCGCTTAGATGGATACTTGCTGTAAATAATTTCACCACCAAATGTAAAAAATTTAACTAAGCAGTTGAGAATAAATGCCTGTACTAATGAAAGTTCTAAAGAAAAACTCATCCTGTGATGTGACAATGCTTTCTAAAGATTTTTATTATAAAATTTTTTGAGTACAGTATGAAGGGTTAAGCCACATATATGTGCAGTTCCACCGCCACTCCGCCAAAACTGACATTCGTTTGCTATGCAGCTGGAAAATGTGAGATCACAACACAAATGTGCTTGGCGCTTTTTTTTTCCTTTTCATTTTTACAACTCATGAAACGTGCCCAAATCCTCACTTGTGAATTCAATTCGCTTGAACGGGAAGCGTTCGTTGGGAGAGATAAATAGCAAATAAACTATTTATTTAAGATGGATCGTTGCATTTATTATTACAATTATACAATTTTTTAAAGCAAACATTTTCAGTGTGAATGCACTGCTGCGTCATCTATCTGTTTATTGAAAAAGTTTTTAGTGTTTATGATATGTATGTATGTAAGTAAGCATATGAACGAAATTTCCGCTTATAAAGCAAAAAAGTATTTCGGACATATTTGGAATTAGCTCATATAACTTTATGATGTTCATTTTACATTTAACAGCTGCATGCATTGGTGCATAATTTTGGTTTATTTTTTTGCGCGTTTTTGCCATGAATATAATAAGACAAAGCTGATGGGTTTGGTAATTAAATGTAACGTGATATTCTGATAAAAGCTGAAAGCTTCAAGCATGCGGAGTTTCTGTTCAAAATATGGTCCAAATTTCAGTTTATGAATATGTTTTTTAAACGTTGTGGTGGCCGCATAATTTTATAAAGTATGTAGCTATAATTTAAATCGATCTAGTATACATATATATTAGGTGTTAGTTTTTGGGCTAAAAGAAAACAAGCACTTGTTTAACTACTTTTAAGCAATTTATTGGAAAAACAAGCAAGCTCTCTCTTCATTTTGTATACAAACTTTTTTTTCTGTTGTCACTTTAGGCTTATTACCAAAGTAGATCACAGTCAGGCCAGGAAGAATTCATATTTGAAATATCTATATAGCTTAACTGATTTTTTATGGCCTCTGAATTTTCTAAAACTTACTTACTGGGTGTAATATCCATTAGGTTTGAGGTCAGATAGTATACGATAGTATAGTACCCACGTGCAAAATCGTCATGCCTCAGCTTGTTTTTTTTATTGGATTGCGCATTCGTAAAATAATTTTTAACGGTCGATTGGAATAGTCGATCAAGGAATGTCGCGAATTTAGTCACTAATTTTTGTAATTTTCGAAACATAAACTCATTGGTGGTCACGTAGTACCGCTCCGTATCGTATTCATATAAAATCCATATCGACTATACAGAATTCGATAAGAAACTTGTTGTTTGTCTAAGGTGCAATAAATTTGTTTTAATTCTTATGAAATGATTATGTATAACAGGTCGTATGAGTGACCCACGGTCTCATAACTTAATGGTGATTATATTTTAAACATGAACGGTACATTATCATTACTACAAGTGTAATGCAGCACGAAACAATAATGTGCGATCCGTTAAAAGTGGAGTAATATAATTATGGCGTAATATATGCGGCATTTCATGTGAAGTGGGCAACGGAAAAATGCGACATTTTGAAATTTCTTTACATTTGGCTCAACTGTACTTCTAGAAGGTGTGAGTATATGGTAATTACACAATTTTTTTTGTATGAGGCTTAGTTGTCAAGTTAAGACCTTCTAAAGATTTGATGTAAATGAAATACGGATTTTTCGGAAGCAATTTTTCGAATTAAAAAAAATTATGGTAAATATTGAAAATATGTAGTAGCTTTCAATGTGAATTATTAGGGATTCTTAGATTTTTTCTATTAGCTTTTACAATTTACCTAATATCATTTTAATTTTCTTAAATTAACAAGATTTATCTTTAAAATGATGCTTAAATTATTAATTTGTCTTTATTTTTACAGATTTTATATCTAGTTAAAGATATTGTCCTTACTAATTTATAGACAACATGTCGTATGAGTAACATCTATCACCGTGAAATTTTTACGCTCACCAAAATTTGGTATATTCTACAACTGATCTAGGTAAGTACCGAAGATAAAGTGGTTTAATTTGTTCACAAGGGCGTGGAAACTAAAACATTCGCTCAAGAGTGTGCATCATAATTTCACACAAATATTAAGAATTCTCGGGACAAGCACTGGACAAAAAGCGAGTTGAATCTGACAAGATAACGTAACATTACACATTTTTTATTTACTGGCACCTACTTTTGATCGATTTTGATAAAAGTTTATTTAAATATTGAATCATGAGTTGACTTTTTATAAAAATTACACAATTTTTTATTATTCAAAACTATCCAAAAAACAGTTCCTATTGCAAAATATTTTTATCAATTCGGCCTACTTTAACTTAAATATATAAATAAATAAATAAAAAAAATAATATTTCGAAAAATATTTATTATAATATTTACTCACTTTGAAATAAATTAGCTGTTGATTCCAAAATGCCACGCAAACTTTTCGTATGATGATGCAGCAGACGTTCAAATTCTGAGGTGGCTTTATCTTTTAATTTTACTTCTGTTGAATTTGAACAACAATGGCTACCACATAATGGACCTAAAAGGAAAAAGTAAAAAAAAAAATTATAAGTCATTTTGTTTAGTAAATTAAAATCAAATATATTGCTGCATAAGCTCTGTTAACACTAAAAAATTCCATTCTAATAAAAATTCCAAGATAATAAACACACGCTTTCCAACATCATTAGCGACAACATCAACAACAGTTGTGCCAAAGCAAATTCACTCATATTCCGAATATTCAAAATTTTCGATGTGTGTCAAGGTATTTTCATGGTTTTCATGATGCATCATACAGCGCAGCGCAACCCCCCTTGGGGGCTACCCAGTTGAATTTGCTGTACTGACACATCATTTGGAATGCATCCAAGTTTATTGTTGCTGTCATCGTCATGCATGGCAGCTAAAGAGGAAACAACAACGTGCTTGGGTTGGAATGATGCACATGTACGAGTACTTACTTACTGCTATGTGGGGCAAATCTGCAGCTGAATCATACCCATGACAAATGTTAAATTCGATAATGGTCATGTCTAGAGTAGCGAATGTAACACATTGGACAATACGTTTTCAATATTCGATTATATTTACGAGTGCAAATATTAAATAAAACATTGACCTGGAATTGTGATAGTCGATCATTATGTGTGTGATTTTATGTGAAATTTCGTTACTAAAATGTCAAATACTTTCATGTGTTATAGATATTTTCTTTTGCTTGACTCATGTTGATGAAAATGGTTTAATTTTTTAAAAACATTAAATCCTTTTCAATATTCTTATAAATTTTTTAATATTTATAAAATTACACACTCGAAAAGTTCTTTTGAGACATTGGCAATTCAATTATAGTAGATTTGATTCTAATCCCTTATTATAATTCCTTGGAATAGAATCAATTCTTCAATCAAAAGCAATTTCTTTTGCCATTAAATTGAAGAAGCGGATTCAAATTTTTTTTTTTGAATTCAAAATCTTGATTCTATAAAGAAATCAACTCCTTTTGCTATGGAATTGAAGATTGCAAGCCAATTTCGGGGAATCAAAATCGGAATAGAACAGTAATCATTTCTATTCAGATACGTAGTCTGTTTTAAATTTTTTTTCAAATTTTGAACTCCGATTTGAATTGAAAATCTAGTACGAATTATGATTTGTGCATGTGCTCGCATGCATTCAAAATATTCATGCGATTTTTATTCAATTCTTACGAAGTTAAAAACTTGCCACACGTAACAGTTCTATCTGAAAATCCTTTAGTCAAATCTGAAAGAATACGTTGTTCTTGACAAGCACGTATACAAGAGGAGTATTCTGTTGGTCATGAATCACTCTGAGAAAGAAAGTTTCTCATATAATTTTTATTGAGTGTAAGAAAAAGACGACGAAAAGTATAAGCCTGACACTTCAAAATGAAGAGTCCTTAAGTCCAACGTAAGTTTGAATTTCCCTTTTGCATAAAAAATTGATAAGTCACATTAAAACCACATTTTTATTTCATATTTTCCAGGATTTGATGAAACATACTGGCTTATTACAACAATAACAGAAGTTTGTGCATGTGTTCACCTGCACAAATTTACGACTTTTTTTGGTGGCAGTTTTATGTTTTTTTTTTTTTAAGAGAAAAAATAAGTTATTTACCAAAACACATTCCATTCGTACGTTTTTTTGGTTGAAATTTATTTTGAAAAATATGCATGTGGTCACGTGCACACACACGATGAGGGTCAAATGTTACATCACATTGAAGAGATTTTATAAGAATAAATTTTTTCCTGTCATTTCCATTTCTCCTTTCACTTGTTTGTTGCAATATTTAGTTTGGTAATGAAAAGCTTCAGCACTTTACTATATGATGGAAGTTTGAAAAAAATACAAAATTCTACACTATTCACCAAAAAAACCGCTTTTTATTCTGACTCACTGAGGTGGAATTCTTCGTCCATGCAATTTTGTTCGTCCTTGATGTAGGTATTATTTATGAAGGACTTTTTTTTTCTTTTTGAATTAAGATTACATTAAAAGAACATATTTTTCCTGACTAACTGAATAGAAATCATCGCCCAGGCAAGGGCCTATAAGGCTCACATCTTCTATAGCTCCAACACAAAAAAATATATCATATCAAGCAATTTTGCGAAAAGAACTTGTTTGTTCACCGATTCGAAAAAGTAGGTGTGACCATTCCTTGTGAAAAAAAAATAAAATTTAAATAATTGTATTAGATTGAATAAGACACAGAGGCAGAAGCAGAGGCAGAAGACCTACATTTGTGTCGTTCATTGTTGTTTTCTCCTTGAAATTGAATTCGTTTTGACTAAACAAGTAATGCCATCTATGGGATTTCAGTGCAATTATTGGAGTAACTTCACTTTTATAAAAAAAGATATGACTAAATGTGATAGTATTATGCAAAAAAACATGTTTTTTTTCAAAATATGGAGGTACACCACTATTATATTGAACGACTCATATATTAAAAAGACTCTTTGGATCTCTGAATCTCTATCGAAAATTTAGATGCTCTTTTTTGTTACATTTTCGGTCTTTATATCATGGATGGGTAAAATTTTGGATGCAAGAGCTACTTACAACAAAACCAACCAAAGCAACAATTAAAACAACAGATAAATCTCAATGTACGCATTGTTGTTTCCTTGTTCGCTCGATTTGTTTTTTTTTTTGGTTTTTTCTGAAAATGTGCGTAGCAGTGGTGAGTGCTGTTTTGGTTATTTTCCTTAAGAAAAATGTCGTCTTTTTTGCAAAGAGCTAAAACTGGCTCATTTTTCCTATTTTGCCCATCGCTGGACTGTCTATATATGGTAAGCCCTGATGCAATCGCATGTACTTCGACCTTGAAGACAGAGTTTCCGAAGGCTATGCTTACTTATGTAAGGGCAAATAGTTGAAAACTTCACCACCAATCACTTGGTCAGCCTTGAAGCCATTTGTGTACCAAATAAGGAGGAAGGTTTGTTTCAATTTATATTTGAAATGTTGCACAAATGCAATCAAAATCATATTTGCTTACCGCTCAACTATTTATCTATACGAATATTCGAATTTATAAATATAAATTCAAATTTTCAATTTAAATTTCAAGCTATACTTTATACTTATATTCGGGTTTACTTCACTTCCTTCTTTGTGTTTCTATGCATTTGAATGCACGTGGTTTTTAATATATCTTTCTCGTTTGCTCCTTAACTCTCTGTCTCTTGCATTTCATAACATACGTTTAGTTATTTCAGACATTTAGACGCCAACGATTCAATACTCTTATGCCAGCAGTAAAAAATGATAGAAAAACAAGTGTCGTAATGTCCTTTGAATGCACGCTGTGAATGTGTTTTTTATATTATTGTGTTATCTTCAGCATCCTTGACATAATCGTAAGAGGTTGTCGTCATCATCTCAATAGTTGGATAGAAGTTGTTGCTTTTATAATTTAAAACTTTATATTTATTATTCGAAATATTTGTAAAAACAAGGACATAACATAGTTAAAAGTTCAGTAAAAGCTGCAAATAAATTTCAATCGACTTTATTTAAAATTTTCTGTAAACAAACATTACAAATTTTTAGCTCTGAGGTCAAGTGGTTTAATGAGTTAACTCGAAAGCGTCGTTTGTTCATAATAAGTCGGTTAACATTTGACAAAAAAATATATTAAAAATTTTGAATGTTGAAATGAAATAAAAGCGCAGAGTTATTCAAAGTCCATCTTCGGACTTCCATATAGCGCTGTATAAGTCAAAAAAAGAATACACAGTTATTGCAGTGTACGGTATTTATTTTTGGTCGGTTCAAAGATAACACCCGTACAAATTTTATTTGCACACAGTACTTATTTTATGTAATCAGCTATTTTTAATGTAACACAAAAGCATTTTATACTCGACGTACTCAGACTCGTTTTACCTTAACCTATTTACTGGTGAAATGCGTTTTTTTTTTAAAACTTTATTGGAAAAAAAAACATTTCATATACAATTTGTGCGGACATTTCACATTTGTATGGAGAAAAAAAAAGTTTCTGAAAGTTAAGGTGCTCTCAATTAATTTTGTTCCTTTAAATTTTGGACAGAAAATTTTGGTTCAAAAATGTATATTCCTGCAAATTATTTCCAAAATAAACAAAGATTTCGAAACAACAATATACTGTTAAATGCTCTATATAGTCACTTGATTCTGACTTTAAATCTTCGGTCAGTAAAACGATAATGGCGCTATCAGACTTAAAAAAAAATGTTTGTATTGAAATTTAGTTAGCTGACATTTTATAAGCATTTAAAGCTGCAATGCTTTTAAACACGCTTTAGGTGAGCGTTCCCTAAATGACTTTTTCCTCAAGACTGTTGAAAAAAATAAAGATTAACGTTATTATAATTGTAAACTTCTAACACAACATGTCGTATGAGTAACCTTAATTTATATCACACGCAAAATGATAATTTTCTACCCTATCCCGTATAACCACATGAAAATTAATTTTTAAATAGTTTTTACTTTTGTAAGAATAATGGAAAATTAATAATTTAGTGCTACTTCAAAAATAAAAATTTTAAAAAATAAATCCAATGAGATTTTCCAACTTTGGTCGTCGAGTGACATGGGTTCGCTTAAGTTCACAGATTTGGCGTTTCATAAATCTTTTATAAAAATGTATTTTTTAAAGACCACCCTAATGTACGTACAATATGTGAGTGCAATTTTTTACATTCACTTGCTGTTTTTATTTTCATTTTGTACCAGTAAACTTTAGTGTTCTACTTTTCAGCTAAAGTTGGTCAAAGTGTAACCGCGAACTTTTGAACCATTTTATAACGATTCTATATAAATAAATATATATACATATGTGCATATGTATTAAATAACAACACTATCCATGGATACACACGACTACGTCAAAGTGATGACAACAACCAGAAGAAACTGGAGCAAGGGAAGACAAAAATCAAATAAAAGTAAAAAAAAATGTGTAAATAAAGAAACAACAACAGCAGCGCAGAGAAAAGTAAAACCCCTTGTAAAATCAACGATGCAATTGAGTTGTTGATACTTTAATGTTGCACGTTGCAACAGCACACTTGCACAACAACAACAACAGTAGGACACAAGGTTGCAAAGGATTCATTTTATGCATCAAACGACCACGTTGTGTGGCCTTGTGTGGTAATTTTACGAGTTTGGGTTTGTTTTTGTGGTTTACTTTCATTTATTTACACAATCCAGTAAAACTTCTAAATATTTAAGTATTTAATTTTCGGTTTTCATTTGATAGTCAGACGAAAATTCTTACTGAGTTGAGACTAAAGTTTAATGTCAAAATGTCAGGAAAATTTTATACTTGTCTTATATTTATATTGAAATCTTTAATAAAAATTACTTTAAAATAAACGCTTGGATGAAAAATGTTAGTAAATCTTTTATGAAAATATAAGAGTCCCCTTACAGTATCATCTAAGTATTGTATTTCTTGCTATTTGACTTAATATTAAGCCTGACATTCAGTAATTAGCTGGAAGTATCAGTCTCCAAACAAAATATCGATTTATACAAAAAGGTATTGTACTGAAATGTAATGTAATGGACATAAATACATTTCTGTCTGCGTTTCCTATGTTTTTAAATTTTTTTTCCATTAGAATTTTGAAGTGTGAACTGCAGCGATGTTCAACATTTTTTAACTTTTCTCAACTCTCAACATTTTTCGATTTCTTCAATATTTATCTCCTTTTTAAAAATTTTTCAATTTTTTTCAATATTTTGTACAGTTTTTTCGACTTTTTCAAAATTATTTAACTTTTTTCCACTCACTCAACATTTTCCTACATTTTACGACTTCCTTAACATTCTTCGACTAACTAAACTAACATTAAGAAACATCATCAAAATCACATACATATCATACTGTGAGTGCTTGCACACACCTGGTTTTGTTTAAAACTGTCATCTGAAAAGTTTGTTACTCTAAATAAAATTGAGTATAATTTAGTTACTTGAGACCATAAACAAATTGTGGTAAAACTAACCAGACACGTGATGAGCAGAAATTCTTATGAAATCACTCAAATAGCTACTTATGTATTGTACAATAGACTGAGCCAAAAATATTTTTGATTTTTAAGTTGATATCCCTTTATGTAGTACTTAATACATTTTCCGAATTCGGATTATGTTAGAAATTTTATTGAAATCGGTTCACAGAAGTCCTATGTACTCTTAAGTCAAACATTAGAAACGATCTGTAAAATTAAATATTTCTTATTGATTTTAGATAATATGCACACCTTAAGATGAAAAATATGCAAATGAGAGGATTGATCGGTTTTTAATAGGATAGTATTTTGCATATTCTTCCCTCGCACTCTTCAGTGCTCTATAATCCTTTAAACCCTTATTTCAAATCACTTAACATTATCATTAAGTCTATTTTAAAAAAGTTCATATACATGCTTTGTTATTCAATTCCATATTATCGGGTAAAAAATATACTACATATATGATAAGCAGTTCTGAGTGCTAGATATCAAAATCAAGATCAAAGCCAAGACACAAATCAACACCAAAGCCAAGACAACAGAGAACAATGCAGACTTGCATTTGAAATATAGAAATGAAAATACCCACTTTTTCCGGGAAATTTTTTTTACTTTGTCTTTTGAAATATGATCGCTACTCTTGTTGCTTGAACCAACTGATTTAGCAAAGCAAACAGCTGCTGCACCAGCATTAGCGGTGTTATTGCAACAGCTTTTACTACACGTACTATATTGCATAATCCGTTGACAATTTGTGGTGTGGCTTCTATCTATGTATGTATGTTAGGTAATTAGTATAGTTTGCTGTTTGCCCAAAATTTAGCATTTTTTCTTCTTCTTCTGTTGTCTCATCATTTTGTGGCATTACCATTTTGGTGGCTACAGCGTGGTTATGGTAACAAATTTTAATTATTATTTAGCACTAATTAAAATTGTGCGGTTTGCAGTTCTACAGCATGTGTAATATGAGCAGTTAAAAATGCTATCAAAGCGAAAATTCTAAACATGGATTCTAGTTCTGTATTTGTTGAATAAATAGAAAGATGAAAAGTATATTTTCATTGGATATTTCCAAGTATTAATATTATGTATAAAACAATGAATATAAAAATATTTTGCAAATGCATCATTTCCGCAATATTTTTTATGAATAAAAAATATACCTACGTTGAAAGTGCAAAATTTATTTTAAGTGTTAATAAAATTTCTATGAATAATCCAATTTTTGTTTACATTAGAATTAATGTGTAGCACACACCCATTTAAGAAACATTTGTTGCGAGTTGAATGATTTTCTTTGTATTTTTTTATAAATGCAGTATAATTGATATATAGTAATTTTATTAAAAAAATTGTAATAAAATCTAAATTTCACATAAAAACGTAACACCAGAATAGTTTTCTGGAAATATGCATTTGGTATGTTCCCGCATTCATCTTAAAGTGTCTTTGGATACAACATGGTGCTCTTGCATCCCAGAAAAATGTCGAGTGAGTACGATTAAATTAGAGTAAAAGTTAGACCTACTCTTCAAAAAATTATTTTCCGAAGAATATTTTATGGTGAAATTGGTTAGAATTAAAAAATGTGACAGTTGTCATTAAAAAATAAAGTAGTCGTTTGAAAGAAAAAATAATAATAAATGTGTTCTCATACCAATTGTAGTAAATTTCCATGCTGAGAGCTGTTTCACTTTTACTCTTCTCAATTCTTCAAGATTTTCAACTTTTTTCGAGATTTTAAACCCTTTTTCAACACTTCCCATATTTTATCGACTCTATTAGCCTTTTCGCCTCTTTCAACCATTTTCAACATTTACGATATTTTTTGAACATTTTCAACCTCTTTCATTTAATATTATCAACTTTTTTCAACTTTGTTTGGGCTTTTTTAACCTCTTTCAACAACTTACGTTTTTCAACATTTTCCATATTTTTTCGACTTTTTCAACTTCTTTCAATTTATTTCAACTTATTCACTCTTAATCAGCTTTTTGAGTTTTTCAACCTCTTTCAAGTTTTTTCACATTTTCCATATTTATTTTCGACTTTTTCAACCAGATTCAACTTTTTTTTTCCA
Source organism: Meiosimyza platycephala (assembly GCA_963662105.1). Lineage (NCBI taxonomy): Eukaryota > Metazoa > Arthropoda > Insecta > Diptera > Lauxaniidae > Meiosimyza > Meiosimyza platycephala. Next base: position 114,284,969 of record OY759208.1, on the reverse strand, counting down.
GATTTTCGACTTTTTTGGAGTTTTCAACCTCTTTGAACTATTTTCAACACTTCCCATATATTATAGACTTTATCAGTCTTTTGATCTGATTCAACGTCTTTCAACATTTTCCATATTTTTTGGACTTTTTCAACCTCTTTCAATTTATTTCGACATATCATTTAACTTTTTCCGAGTTTTTCAAACTCTTTCAACATTTTTCAGCATCTATCAACTTTTTTCAATATTTCCGATATTTTTTCAACTTTTTCAACCTGGGCACCAATATGCACGCAAAATTACATTGGTAGTACATGTGGTAGTACAACAACCATATGGAGTTCTACTGCTGCTGAAGTGGAACTAAATCGTTTTATGCGCTCTCATTTGTATACGTATACACAAATGCTCTCTTGTTACTCTCAATTGCGCTCTTGTTAGAACTTATAGAAGAATTTGCGCCCATCCATGATCATAATCCTTGCAGGATACTATGGGCTATGAACAATTTCTTTCGTCCTGCAAACCAAGCAAATATCACAAATTTTATGTCTGCAAATTAAACCAAACTTGTAATTGGTGTAATTACGTCATAAATAAAACAAAATTTGCTCATTTTACAAAACGTAAAAAAAATATAACAACAATTTAAGTAATAAATTGTTCATTTAACTTTAATTGACTTTCGACAAAAACGAAAAAAACAAACAAAAAACAGGGAACAACTTTTTATTGTTGATGAGACTCAACAACCACATGCAACATGGTGCCATTATAATGACACTAAAACAACAAAAACGAAAACAAGGAAGCAACAGAAAACAAAAACTGTACAGAATTTATGATGTTGCTGTGTTGAAAAAAAAAGTAAAATATTTTGTTTAAAATTGCAATTACCAGCAATTTAAGTATTATTAACACGCGTTACACTGTAAATAATAAATTAACGACCACCCCACACACACACACACACGCTGAGATGCGTATAGCGCATGCTAAAAGAGTTAATTCATTTACCATAAACTTGTGTAATACGAATTTAATGTAATTCTCTTCAAACAACTCTTTAGTGATGTGCTATACAGAGTCGTAATAACTCAGTATAGCACCCAAGGAATAAACGTTGTGGCTACACGCAGTGCCGCATTTACTAAGGAAACCCACTCAAAACAATTAAAATTAAAATTACACCCACCTCAAAATGTTGAGAAATAAAAAATAAACTAAATGGCAGACAACAACAACAACAACAAAAAAATGTGAAAACTATTAATTTTGTCTACCGTAACTTTATGGGCGCTATGCTACAAAAGGCCAACAAAGCATAGAAGGTGGGTGCAGGTCGAGCAGGGGGTTGATATTAAATGCAATTGCTGGTATTGTTATACAAATTGCTTGTAATTAACTTTAACAACTTAATTTATTAAGTTAATGAGAAAAAGTTAACTTTAATTGAGTTCTTTTTATTTGGATTCATTACATTTTATTTCAAAATTGGTAAATTTGTTTTATTTAAAGGGAGTCTATAACACTGATGGATAACTTAATGAGAACTAATCATCGTAGGTGAGCCTACTTAGAAAAATTTAAAAATTTAAAGTCTCTTTTCAACAGTAGAGACACTTTAGATTTTGCTATTTGGAGAGAGAGTGCAACACATAATTTCATTCAGTAGACCACGCTTAATGTACTCCCGTTAATGTGGAATTTCCTAGCAATAATGTGCTCATTGAAATATACACCCGATTCTTCCGTTTATTAAGTTCCTATTTATTGATTTTCTCACTTAGAGGTCGTTCGCATTATACGTAGACCAATATGGATTATGTTACAAAATTACAACAAAATGAAGCATCAGCCATTTTTCAGAAGTTAACAATAATCAATATTGAAAAAAGTTGACATTAATGACATTATTTTTCTTTTTAAATCTATATGTAATTGTTGTTGTGTATTTTAAATAATTGTAATTGATGAAGTAGTTGCATTCCATGCTGAACTTAACTTATATTTGGTCATTTTAAAAAACTGCACCTCATTTTTTTGATTTTGCGAGAATATTTTCCCATCAACCTCCTCAACATGATTGCAACTTTTACTTATGACCATAAAAGGAAATAAACTTTAAGATAAGTCGGTTACTTTTTTTAACTACACGAATTTTATTGAATGCTCACACACGCGATGTAAACAGCAACAACTCTTGTACTTTAAAACAAAAAACGGCACTTTGTTGAAGAAAAAGTACAAAAAAAAGCCAACCAGTTTTCTGCCACTAAACACAACGATGACTACTACTTAATTTAAGAAGTAAAACATGCCAAATTCGACTGTTTATTTCCATAAATAATTCAGGAGCTGCAGAAGCTACACATGCGCACTCGCGCAGTCCATGCTGCCATCCAGGTTTATTTCTTTATGTGTAGTACAATATACCACATGAAAGCTGCTTATCTTTACGTTTCTGTTGCAGTGTCGTTTTCAATTTGTGACCGTTGCACATGCGTAAAGTAAATGCCGCGTGCAAAGCAAAACGTCGCCAAAAGAAGCAGTAAAAATGTAAAAAAAAAACATTAATATTGCGCAAAAAAAATAATTATGCGTCAATTTATTACATGGGGTGAAGACAACAGAAACAGCAACAACAACATCAGCATTAATTCAAGCAATCGACCCACACAATACGAATGAAATAAAATTCATGGATTTGAAAAATTTACTGACTGTTGGCATAACTCATTAACCTTTAAAAGGTAGAGCATAGAATTACAAGAAATTTGAACAATATGCAGTAAAGTGTTTTCTAATGAAATGGGGGTACAGCATCTTGCGAAAACCGGACAACTACAAAGTTAGTGCTCTTTATTATCGTCAGCCCCAGGTTCGATGGGAGTGCTAGATCGGTGATAACACCCATGACGATCCTTTTACGAAATATTTTGAAATTTTCAGGAATCAAGATCAGACCACCTCCTTGAAGGAGCAGTGCTCATAAAGATTGATTTCCGAGACTGATTCCAATGATTGTCTCATTGGAATAGCCGCTGCACGCTGGTTAGCCAATTCATTCCCTGTGTCGTGGTGTCACGGAATCCAAATAAAACTCAACTCATTGTGCATTGTGCACTCGCTCATGATCTTTGAATAGCTGACCGGGTTAGCAAGACCCTTAAGAGCCTTAAGACTGTCAGTACTCATGTCATCTTTTTTCAATGATCCGGTAAGCCACATTTACTATAAAATGGCAAAGTTGTCTGTTTGGAAAACCTTTACCATCTAGCAAAATAATACCTAGATACCATGTTACTTTAATGTCAGTACAATTCAATAAATCAGCCATCAAAGGGTTAAGCATGCTTAATGAACGCAATTGCTGTATTAACTGTGGGTCGATGTCGCGAGGTGTTAAGCAAGGCGTCTATCAAGTGGGTAGCGCCATCGCTACTCATATACCGAATGGGCAAGGTGTTTTTGGCGACTTTTGATACCTTTTGCCTTAATGCGCAATAAATAATTGGCAATATTGGCTACACGCTATGTTGTTGTTGTTGTTGTTGTTGTTGCGCCTGCCGTTAAGCGTCTTCTTGCAGCTCATTTTTTATCGTCTCGTCTATGTTGTGTTGTAATAAAGAAAATGCTGCTCAACACATTTGCTGTAGGTGTCATCTCAGATAACTTGCAGTTGCTTGCGGCCGCTTATGTTGTCACAAAATTCGGTGGGTTGACCATCCTTGGTTGGGTTGGTTGGTTGTTCGGTCGAGTGCTGCTTGTCAGGCTGTCAAACAACTTCAGCAAGTGACAAGTGGCACAAGTAGGATTACAATTTTTCTAAGTGCAAGTTACGAGTATATGCGCAGTAAATACCGTGTAATTGGCCAACAAAACATGTTGTTGTTGTTATTATGTGCGTAAGCGGTTTGCAACATAGATTTCATTAGCTGTTTATAGCTCTTTAAATGTAGGTAGACAAAAACAAAAAAACAGAAATGAGTACGTGGGTTACACGCCTATAATTTTGTGGCATTATGTGTATGATATTGGTATTATCCTTTAATTTAAAATTAAATGTGCAATGTTGATTAGCGTGGTTGTTTGCAAGGAATTTCAATTCATAACTTGGTATCATCGTAGTGGAGTTTTGTTTATACACACTTGTATGTCAAGCATACTAAATTTTTTTGCCAAATAGGGAATACCAGATTTTAATTGAAAAAAGTTGGAATAAAATAAGGTGGTTTCTCAGACAAATATTTATTTTGAAGCAACAACAACTCTATAGGGCAATGAACTGGTCAGGCGTCTTTGCTTCGCATTATAAACTGTTTCAAGAATAGAATATTGAATGATTATTCTGTGCTCGGCCTTGCAGTAATACTGAAGATGTGCCAGAAAATCTGTTTTTTTTTTGCAGTTCTACCAAGAAGCTTTTTTTTTTTTGCTCATAAAACTTAAACATTGGGAAAGAAAACAGGATCTCACATAATATAAGTCAAAATGTATACACAAATTTTATTAATGATGATGATCTCATATTAGAAGAGCTTCATTTTCCTCATCGCCTAGAGTGACAAAGCTTCAAGGATACGGAGAAAGAGCAGTTTAATTAAAGCTATCTTCCATTTGAAATTAAAAAACCAAACGCCAAACCTACGAAATAATACGAGTATTAAATTCGAGTATTATTTCGACATTTATTTTTAATAAGCTTTTTACTTGATTTAAAGCTTCAAGCTTAATAGCTAAGAATGCTAATATCTGTAGTAGCTAAGCTCTATTATTATTATTATTATTATTATTAAAAAAATATTCCAACTGTCTCACCTGACGCAATTAAATCATGAAAAACTTCAAACAAAAATGCAAAACCAATTTAGTCCGTTCAAACGAAACTCATTAGGTTAACAATGAAACTTGAGAAGCACCAGTGTGGAAGTACCAAAGAAAAATATTTGTGTGGTTAACTTGTTGCTAACTGACAGTTCGGGAGCTAGCGTCACAAAACATGTAACATTTGTGCTACCTACTGCAGAGTGGTATCTATGGACAAAATACATTTCATATGTCAAAATGATGTATGTAATGATGTAGCTGATATTTGGCATCCCAAAGATTTTTGAACAGGAATCTACTGCAATAGATATACGAAAAACTGTAAGAGGCGTAAATGATATCTCGAGCAAATTTCTTGACCTTGAGGTACATTACGAGACAAAAATTAAAAACCCCTACGAAAATGAAATATTTGTACAAGATGATCTTGTTGCTCAAAGTCGAAAACATTTATCCAATTCCAGCCCCTCTTTCTTGCAGGGAATGGGTGAGAAATGAATTTATGCTACCACTCTAAGCCCATCTGCGAATTCTATCCACACCAATCTTAACCAAGTATAGTAGATACGTGGAAAATTATTCAAGAATATCAAACTCTGCTTTAGTGTCAAATTTAGGCATAGAGGCACAAAAGCTGAGGGTTGCTCTTCTAAAGCCATCATTCTCTTGCAGAAGCCGATTCGAGCTTAGTAACCAGAATAACTTTGGATTATCAAATCCTGGAGAGTTATTTTAAATACTTAATTGCATCATATTTTTCTCCACAAATCGAGCGGCCGATTGGCAGTATTGTATATAAGAAAACTGCGCAGGTTTTTTTGGTTTTTTTTTTGTGACGCTACCTCCTGACCTATAAAGTTCGTTACTATATAAAGTCAAATAGCAGTCGGAAGAAGGATGAAAGAAGCTTGAGGATAAATTCAAAATTGTTCAAACATTTGGATGAATGTTCGAAATGAAACAAATAAACGTACGAAAATTGCATTTTCCAAGGAACGTGTTCAATGATTTACTTGCAAAGAAAGGTTGTGAAAAAATCCTCAACGTCGCACAATATCCTATTCCATTAAGAACGCGTTTTATACTTCTTTAGTTTGGAACGTGTAAAAGTACCAAATGACGAAGTATAAATCTACTCATTCGTATACACTTGTCGGCTCGTTTTGCTGTTGTTGTTGTTGTTGTTGCTGCTGCTGTTGTTACTACCACAACATGCAATTACGTGTCCAATTCGTATTCATGTCGATGTATATGAAATTGTGAGTTCAAATGAAAACAACAAAAAAAAAAAAAGCCTCTCACTCAATCTCTCATGGAATGGATGAAAAATGTAAGATTTATTTTACATTTGTTAGACACCCTAAAATTATTTTGCTGGTTTTGGTTAAAACATTTTTTGTTTTGTTAAGCTTTCAATTTTTTTTTTATTTTTAAGGGATTTCAGACGGTACATCGCTGTTGTGTCGTTTTTACAAGTACCAACCATAAAATTTAGGAAGAGTAAAAAGTTATAAATAAAGGGGATTTTTCATTCGCCATTGCATTACATTCGAAAGAAATGAAAAAGAAAAGATTTTAGAAATCTTTTTTTCTGTTGTTTTGCAATTTCTTAACTCCCTTCCTCCTACGTACTACAAGGAAATACAATGTACAGTGATTTGCCCTGTACACCTACTTGTGTGTGTGTGCGTGTAACTTTGGCATCATCTCGTGGTACCGCGAACCATGAAATTCTAGGCACGTTTGGGAGCACATGAACCATTTTCCATTTTTTTTTTCTTCTTTTGATATTTGTGGGGTGATTTTTATGCTTGAAAGAAACACTTCCTTTTTTTTGCTTGTATTGTTTGTTTGATTTTTTATTTTTTTTTCATTTTTATAATTTGAGGTGTTTGTTGGTTCTTTGTGAAAAATTGGTATTTCTTTAGAATAACAATAAATTTTTGCTATTGCAAATAGAAAATTACTTTGAAAAATTTATTATTAATCAGTTGTTTCTTGTTGTTGAAAGAAAAGTAAAAAAAATTAGAATTCTTAGAATATTTGAGAAAGTTCATTTACATTTAATGTCAATATTAAGTATTTTCTTGGGCTTTTTTCATAAGTCCCCGAGAGCTCGCATCCGATAAGCTTTTCTTATTTTCATAGGCATTAAATGTCAAACTAAGCCGAATGAAGCATAAAATCATTTTAGGCACCTGCTACACGTTCAATATTTATTGTGATGGTTGCAAAATATATAGATATTTTGCGATATGGACATCAATATTGCATGTTCAATAAATATCGCGACACTGGATTGCGTTCATTATATATTGAACGTGTAGCAGGCCCCTTACACCATCAATATAAGTGGTGACGTTAGAGTGGTCCTTATTATAGTCAGCTCATGCAATTTCAAATGGGTGACATCTATTGACAGACACGCCCACCAACCATACAAATAAATCACATTCGCTATATTGAACTCTCAGGGAAAAAATCAATGATTTTATAACTATAAACGCTCATGAATTAGCACCAATGCCGAAAATATTTAATTTGAAGAGTAACATTTTCGATTTGAATTTAAATAGATACCACATTGATTTAAAGTGATTTCATATATAATTCAAAGTGACAAAGTGTTTAATGTAAAATAAATAAGAGTAATTTCTAATGCTTCAAAATGCAGTTTGAAGTTTTTAACGATTGGAATAAATTTAAAAAATGTTACTTTTAATAGTTTTCAAATACAAAATGAGTTTAAAATTGTTTGTGTTAAAATTAATTATTATTATTATTTTTACTATTTTCAACATCAAAATTCGCGGCTTTAAATCAGCAAATCAAATTTGCATAAGATTTTTCCATGAATGGTTTTATCAGTAGACAAAAAGTAGGAGGTGTCTTCCTAAAATAGCAAAAACTTTTAAAAATATGTACTAGTTTTAGATAATGCAAGCAAATTCTGGGAATGCCTCGGGCAAACGCTAAGGAAATAGTGGACAGACTTTGACAATAGGACTTGCCACCTCCCATAAAAGTTTTAAGTTGATATTTTGAAAGGAGTTAAAGTAAATGAAGTTAAAACCATGTGGCATGGCAGCTTCCGGCAAGAAACTGTACAATAGAAGGGGAAAATTTTGGATGCAGGAGCTACTTAGAGGACATCCATTAATTACGTGAGATGTTTTTAGAAAATTTGGACCCCCCTTCACCTTGGTGAGATTTGGTGAGATCTGGCGAGTCCTCTTCCCTCCATCCCGTGAGATTTAAATTATAATTTTAATGTAAATTCTATGCATTAAGAAGTTGACGTGAAGTTTTCCTTGACCCCTTCCACCTCCATGGTGAGATTTGGTGAGATTTTGCCGGACCCCCTCCCCCCCTATTTCGACTCACGTAATTAGTGGACATCCCTTTACAATAAAAGCAGCAAAAACAACAGCAAAAAACCCCACCATAAATTCGATCTCGATAGCAAAAAAAAAAAAATTCTGCAATAAAACACAAGTCAATTCCAAGAATCAAACAAGAACAACATGAGTGTAAAAATAAAAGTACACTGATACAAAAAAAAACCAGAGAAGTTATTCTAAATTTTTTTTATTTTATTTATTTCCTTCGGAATCCTAATCATTGCGTGTAAAAAAAAAATTTCAAAGAGAAAAATGTGCGTAGCAGTAATGACCGCATGTGTTTGTTGTTTTGGTTTATTTTCTTAAGAAAAACGACGTGTTTGTTGTAAAGAGCTAAAATTGGCTCATTTTTTCTATTTTACCCATCGCTGCTTTACCGCCCACCTCCCACGAATCTTTTGATGGTAATGCAGCGTAGGCTATTTAATTTGTCGCAAGGCATAAGATAACATCCTCAATTAGTTGAACTAAAGTTTTTTAAACTACACAACGCACTAACAACAAGTTTACGTTTAGCATATTGAAATAAATTTAAAACATTTATTTTGTGGAAAAATATTCATATAAAATAAAATTGATTTTATTCATTTGCGCTGATGACGAACGTTTTTATTCGGATTGAAAACACATAAATATACAATACGTACGCGAAAGATCAAAGAAAAAATTATAATAAATTAATGAATAAAAAATACATTTATTAAATTAAAGATTGAAAATAAAATAAAAAACAAAAGCTTCCATGAAAATAGCAAAAAAAAAATGCCGATAAGAGAACACACCCAGTGTTTATAAGTTTTATATATATAAAAAAAACGTTAATTTATAGTTTACAAAAGCTAAAATGAAGCATGACAACTATAATAATGTACAAATTGAGGTGTTTAAATGCAACACTACAACAACAATACAAACAATCCACTGCCACTTAAATGACATTTTCAGATAAAACTATTAAATACGCTTAAAAGCGAGTTAAGCTTTTAAAGCAATGCCACTTTTTAAGTTTAACGCTGCTGTATAATGAAACAGCAGCTAATCTGTAGATTTATGATATTAGATTTTTAAAATTGACATTTCTAACTAGACGACAGAGAGACAGACAGTTGGTTTACCAAATAAAATAAAATAAAATAAAATAAAAAAATGGTAGGGAGGTAATAAATGTTATAACGACATTCGGTGTAACGATGTTCGGTGTTTCACAAAGTTATCGCCATTCATAAACTTCAGTTTTATTACTTTTAATTTTGTAAGAACTCAAGGATTTCCTCAATGAAATCATAAATTACAAAAAAAATATCATAAATGTTATAGTTTTTCAAAATATAAATATCCGTTTTGAAAGTAGTTTTCAAAAGACAATAACAAATGATTTATTTAACTTGGAGGCTGTGGCAGATAGATACCCAAGTCATATAGTTTGAAAACAAAATTAACAATGTGTGGCAATGTAATTTCTGACTTGTTAGTATTATTTCTTCGATTTCTTATATCATTATCTGATTTCTGGTTAAAAGTATTTTTAGTAAATATGATAAGTCAAATAAACCGACCGCATGAGTGACATACTTATAACAGGGTATAACACCTCAACTGGCAACATGCAGCTTAGCATGGTATAGTAACGCAAGATATGGGTTTTATCAATACAAATACTGCATTCACATTTCTTGTGATAAGCAACAACGATTCAACTTTTTTTTTTATCACTTAATATTATACAATAATAGGAGCCAATCTTTTGATTAGATTTTGAAATTATGTTGTTTGAACACTTTAAAAAAAATAATAATAGTACTGTGTATTGCTGTTGTTGTTGTTGTTGTTTGGGGACGCTCGTATGCCAGAGCATTGAACCATGTTAAGCATTTTGTAAACATTTCTAATTAAAAATAGTTTTCTATACCAAATAACAACATTTATGACGTTGTAAATGTCTTAATTTGATAACGAAGTTTAAGTTTTTTTTTTTTTTGTGGTTAAATAAGACATAGCTTCTAACTTTACTACTGCAGTTTTTAGTTCGCTTTGTTTAGTTCGCTTGTATGATTAATATGATGACGGAATTTTTAACTTAAAGTTAACAGTTTACTTTATTTAATAAATTATTTTCTATACCATGATAATAAGAGAAAGTTTTAAGCACAGGAATTTGCAATTATGATGGGTTTAAATGAACTTTTTAAAAAAATTTTTAAGTTCTTGGAAATATTTGCTCAACATTCTCATTGTTACGATTTTTGCAGATTTTTGCTTACTTAACTTATTTTCACTTAGATTTTATGTCAGCTATATATACGAATTTTCTGAAAATATATTAAGTATTGCCGGAAATTTGTACAAGCTGATCGCTGACTGATATGCGAAAAAGTAAGTTTTAATGAAAAATGTGGGCCATTTCTTATGTGTTATCTCACACTGAATTTTCATATATGTTTTTTTAAATGTTCTTATCTGTGAAAGGCTCTTAACATAGTTAGGTGGGCGATGCCACGCGCTTTATATTACAAAAACCAAAATTTTTTGAAACGTCTCATGTTCAAGTTCAGGATTCTATTTTCAAAGTTCAATTTATTGAGATTAATTTTGAGTTGTCATAACCAAGGTTCAATTTTAAACATCAAATAGCTAATTTTCTTCATTCAAATAATACGCGCTTGATCACTAAAGAACAATGTCTGCTGGACCACCTAATATAAAATAAATTTTCTGTAGCAATTCATTTTGGATTACTGCCTCATAGAGAATTTTTCGTTTAATTATTCTAACAATTTAAATTGTTATTAGAAAAGCTCGAAAAAAATTTTAAATTCTGTGATGCAGTTCGTTCGATATATCACAAACAATGACTCTGATTTTTAATATTCCAGTTCGTGCAATTTATATTTTTTAATTTATATATATAAATAAAATAAATCGTGTCACCTTTTTAATGATCTTTGAAAAGATTTACCTGAAATGAAATAGAAAAAATAAAAAATTAAACAGATGTCACAAATTAGTTTACAGAAACATATACAGCTAGTAAGTAAAATAATTCCAATATATATAAAATAAAATTCATAAAGTATTGTATTTAGAATACTTACGAATTTAAAGTTTAAGGGTGTGCCTTGCACATTAGTTTTAGTGTTTTATTTTTTATCAAAGTCGTGCAGTCATTGATATGAAGCACGTAGTTGGATGATTGAGACGCCATGTGAAAGCTGAATTATTGTTTCATTAAGAAAAATAAACGTATTATGATGTCACTATAAGTCGAACTTGAAAATGAAGTTCAAAGTCAGTTTTTTACGGTTTTCTTTTTTTATGCAAATTATAATTTTTATAGCATTTGAGATGGTCAATCGACAGATATTTAAAAAAAAATATTATTGATCAAATAATTTTTGAGAAAAATGCGGTCGAAATAGAAGACTTTTATAGTAAATTTCATAGCCACTGTTAAGTTTTATATTCAAAATGGGGTTTAAATTATTTAGTTATTTATAATTTTATTTATAGAAATGATAGTCACTTAATAATTTTTTCCCACGAAATTAAGTACCTACACTGTGATGAGTAATTGTCTTTTTTTCCATAGGAAACAAAGGTAACTCATACGACTAGTTTTGATTGTCTTTGAGTTCTGCATAATCAATAACAAATCAATAACTACAACACAATTTTGAAGATAAAACTATAATATTATAGATAGTAAAATTTAATTTTAAAAATTAATCAGAGTGACTAAAGAATTTAACTAAAAATAAAATCACATTCACTGCGCTTTTTTCTGTGACTGTGAACGACGTTTTAAGATATGACACTAAAGTTTTTTATTTACTCGGTGGAAAATAAGTCTTTGAGCTGCTAGAAAATAGACATAAAGTAGTAGTAAATAACAACACATATGTATATATGTATGTATAATACCATTAGGTGTATATCAGATATATTTTATTAGTATAATGCTTACCGACAATTAAAAATTTTGTGTGAAATAAGAACTTGTTTCAACATAAATACTTTGACTTGTCGGGATCTAAAATCTAATTCGCTGAGTAAAATTTGTAGTACCTACGGAAAAATAAATTTGAAATGGCCTATGTGTTTAAGGTACTTATCTTCTCTATCAACGTCAAGACTATTCGACCTTTTTTTTCGAAAGAAAGATCAAATTTGATTCTGTTTATAATTGACATGTTCTACATTTCCCTACAGAGTGAAAATCATGTGACACTTTTCATATAAATTCATGTGATTTCGTTTTACTTTTACTTTGAATTAAAGTACATACATATTTCGGATAAGCCCAATAATGAAAATAACAAAACCCAAAAGAAGGCCAATATTGATTGCAATGCGTTGACCATGGCCATAGCTTTATAGGCTCATGCTTTAAATGAATTCATACTTTTGTCTATATTTTCTAAAATGGGGAAAATATGGTCGCTAAGTTGATATCAAAGTATATTGAACATCATATCAAGCAATGTTAGTTAACTCCTAAAAAAGACATCGATAAATTGTTTTGGGAAAAGTAGATATGAAAAGAAAATTGTTTTTCGTCATAACATCAACTGGGCATTGAAATGATTGATCGAGATAACGTGGCGCAAAATTTAACTAAAAGTTTGCAACAAAAATTTAATAGTCAATTTTTTTCGATTTATTTATTTCAAAGTTAAATTGAAAAATGATGAAAAATTCACTATTTAACCCGTTAAACACTTTTACGTGAAAAAAAGCAGCTGTCATGTGCATGTATCAATAATTCATCACAAAAAAAAGAATGCAAAATTCATTACACATGATGTTAAAATGCAAACAGCTTAAAAAAAAAACTATAAACCAAGAGGTTGAGTTCACGTACATAGTACTTAGATGGGAGGTTAATACTACGTAGACAGATTAACGGACAGACAAATAAAAGCAACAATATGTGGAAAAGCATCAAATGCATCAGTTGCACAGCTGAGTGTGCAGGTGATAAATTATTAAAATTTCAAGTGCAGCATTTGTAGAATGAACACATCTAAGCACTCACACTCCATAAATATATTTTGACAGATTTTTATTTAATTAAGGTAGTTCTATACGAATTCGAAAAGAAAAGGTTTCCTTATAAAATATCATTGCAAAAAAAATTGCGGAATCATTCTTTGTTAAGTTTAACACCCCATCGCAGTCAGTTTTTGAGAAAAATAGACCTAACCGGGCGTAAAATTGTCATTGAATCAATTACTTTACAATGGCGTGTGGCATTTTTGAAAGTTTCAAAATGGCGGTTCATGATGACGTACAGCACAAAAAACAGTTCATATATAAAATTTTTGAAAAATATTGAAAAAAAAAAAAAAAAAATAAAAAAAATATTTTTCGAGATTATAATGCTAGAATATAGATAGATATAGATAATAGATTTTAAAAATTTTCGGAAAATCATTAGTTTTTAAGTAAATTAAAACAGTTTCGGTCATAATTTAATGTTTCATCAACAAAATGATTATGTGGTAATGAAGAATTCTTCCACTTCCACAAAGTTTAGTGAAAAATTAAAAGTAATGCATTACCCCCATGTCTGGTATAAGTATATGTCACTGGAGCATGTGTCATTAAAAAATTAAGATTTATAATACGCAAATATGAAATAAAATACAAAAAAAAGAAAATGTTTAAAAATGTAAAATATTTCAAAACTCGGAGCCTGTACTCAATGACCCCTCGCAAAGTTTAAGTGTTAAATGAAAATGTTAATATGGCGCCAAAATTTGTTAAAAACAACAAATTGCATGGCGGCATATTGACTTAAGCCAATTTTGATTGAGCTATTGAAATTAAGTGTTAATTGCGCAAATTATCATTATTTAACCCATTATGTCACCTAGCTGTCCACATTCGTGGGCACACATTCGTTTCACACTCAATTTAATACAGTTGTTCTTAATTTTTGATTTGTTTTATTTCATATTTTTCATTTTCATTTTGTGTCAAATAGTTTAACACTTAATGATGGCCATTAAGTTTGTGTGACGCAACTCAGTCATTCATTCATTCTTTCATTCATTTATTCACTTATTTATTCAGTTACTCAACTTAGCTCAGCTCAACTCAATCCCCACCGATTCATCGTGAAATGTATTAATTGAATTTTTTTTTTGTTTTTTTTTTACCATTTATAGCAGTTGTCACCACAAACATAAATCTCATTGTCACGTGATGTGTGAGCGTCTGTCTGTCTGTCTGTCTCTGAAAGTGTCAAACTTGTGACAGCAACGCAGTGGGTTGCTACTCTGCTGCTGTTGGGCGGCGCAAGGTGAGGCGCAATTGCATCAGGTTGGTTGTAAGGTATAAAATATGTGGTGCATGCATTCTCAGCACCGCACCACATTACGAAGAATGGTTGTTGCGTTGCCATTATCAGCAAATGTCGTGTTGCACACACACTGAAGTGTGAAATACATACGTCAGAAAATGTCAAATGTTGAGAATTTATTAGTAACTAAAACAAAAAATATGAAAATTATTGCTAACAAATAGCTAAAGATAAATTTATTAGTTGCAGCAACATGGGTGTTGCCGCCTTGCCTAGCTGAAAATTAGGTGAAATTTTATAATGAAATCTATTTTGGTATTTAAAATTATGACAAATTTATCAACGAAAATTTTTAGATTTTTTTTTAATTAGACTGACATTTGTTTTGGTTTCTTGTTCATTTTTTTGCGTTGAAGTGTTAAAATTAAGTATTACACTACTCATATTATGCTCATTTATCATTTCGGAAATTTGACTAAACAATTCCATTGTGTTTTTTCTATCACAACACATTAATTCAATTGCAATTGTCACTGTAATCAATGGTTTATTTGTCATTGACAATTCCTTCATCAACAATCAATCAATTTCAACAGAAATGTTGTTCATTTCCATAATGACATTTGCAGCAAACGTGTTCTATGGCGCTATACCTAATCGATTTTCAGTTAGGCTGTTCGTTGTGGATAGCTTTTTTTTTGTTTTTGGGTAAATATTTAATTTTGTTTAAAAAAAAAAAAAATGAAATTGATATCTACAAATAATAGAGCTTTTAAGAGTATTTATTTACCATATTATTTACCATGTTAGCCTTAGTGTTACGAAGTTTTAATTATGTTGATCTAAGTATTTCTTTGACGTACGCTGACTAAAATTTTTGAAGCCAGTGCAAATTGTAAATGATATCGAAAATCCTGCCTTGTTGCCAACAAATGGTAGTGGCGTTAACAATAGAATCGGATATGCTTGATCTGTTTTTGTGAATTTTCTGGAAAAGATTCTTCGAAACAACTGAAGCAGATTTTAATGTTTAGTTTTCTCATACCAAAAATAGGTAATAAATGTAAGTTCTTTGAAATTTGAAAAATTTAATTTTTCAAGCTTATGCTAGTTTGGGAGGTGCCACGCCCTTTCTTTGCGAAATGCACCAACTTTTTGTTTGATGCTCGACCAAACCATTTCTTGTATGTATTTGTGTGAAATTTACTTTTATTGCCTTAACTAACTCTCTCAGTATAGCGTTATACAGTTTTTGCTTACATGGGATGTGCCACGCCTTTTCATAAAAATTTGCTTAGCTCTTGTTCAGAACTTTTTCAAATCAAGCCTACAGTTTGTGTGAAATTTGTATCCATTACAATTCTCTCAGTAAAGCGGTTTGAAGCTTTTGTTTGTGTGGGAGGTACCACGCCCTCTAGACAAAATTCACCAAAGTTTTGTCTGATACAAGATGAAACCATTTCTTGTGTGATATTTGGTTCCTTTATCTTCAGTACGTCTTAAAGTTTTCGCTTGCATAGGAAGTGCCACGCTCTCTCTTCGAAATTTGCCACTTTTCTGTTTAGAGCTTGTCATAATTTTTACTAGTAATTTGGTTTCACTTCATCAGAAAACATTCCCAAGAGAGCATTTTAAATGACTGCAAAAACATCACAGCACATCTGCTACGTCGAAAACAACTGTTTATAGATAGTTTGCTAAATTTAAAATGTGTCGTACGAGCACCAGTAATGCACCACATTTGAGCCGGTTAAATGAGGCTACCACTTCAGAAAAGATCAAGAAAATCCATCTGATCCTTTTGAAAGACCGCAAAGTGAAAGTGAGTGAGCTAGCAGACATAATAAAGTTGTCGATCGGTAGTATTTTCAATATCTTGCATGAGCATTTCAAAATGAAAAAGATGTGCGCGCGTTGGGTGCTGCATTTGCTGACAATAGATCAATATCAACATCGTGTCGGTGATTCAAAGCAATGACGAAATTGAACGAATTGCGATACGAATTGCTACCCTACCCACCGTATTCTCCAGACTTGGCACCCAGCGAGTATTATCTGTTTCCAAACTTGAAGGTCGGGTTTGAAACTGATACCTATTTTGATAGCCTCGACGTTGACTACTAGAAAAAAGGTATCGAAATGTTGGAGGATCGTTGGATGAAGTATATCTCCCTCGAAGGGAACTATGTTGAAAAATAAAATCGATTTTTATAAAAAAGTTTGTGTTTTCATAATTTTTCCCGGGACTTTTTGAACCATGTAGTACACACATACATATAGTATGTTAGCATAATGGAATACAGGGGAATAGGTTTAACCGAGCAAACTACTTATGAGCATTATAATAACGTAGTTGAAGTTTAAATTGTAAAAGCTCTGCATTGAATGGACTATATATATCGATATAATGGTAGAGAGCACCTTAAACAAAGAGGTTTTCAAGTATTACTTAGCCTGGCTAATTGGGCAATCGAGTAAAATGGAAAGAAGCAAAAGTTTAGTCAGTTTTCCTCTATGGGTTGAAAGCAATGACTTAGTAGTTCTGACTTAAAAGTTCAATTTTTTTAAAGCTGTGCAAACTCAAACTTTTTTCTATCTGCTTTGGTTACATCTATTCTTGTCCGTATAAATACATAGTTTTAGTTTCACTTGATAGACTTAATTTTTCATGAACGAACTTTGACTATCTCTTAGCATCAGAAACTTCTTATGACTTACATTAGCAATCCATAAAGTTGGGCTATTATATACTACAAAAATTATAATGATTTTATTCAAAAAAATGTTGTAGCCAAGCTAAAAAAAATCTAAAAATGCAGCAAACAACATTCATATAAGCTGATTTAATGAAATAAAATCCACTTCAGAAGATTAAAAATCTATCAAATGTCTCGTAAACATCTAATCTTGTTAATTATATATATTTAGAATGTCATTTTGTTAAGTGAGAAGAATATTCACGTTGTTGACAAATTTTCACAATCTCAATAGCAAAAAGAAAAAACAACGTTGTTAGCACTCGAAAGGGCTGTAGAAAGTAACGCATAGAAAATCGTACGTACCAGCCAGTGGAGCTGTCAATTTCCTCACCCATAACAATTTACAATAAATCGCAAATTGTCGTGTTTACACAGTTTATATGAAGTCTCGCGACATTTTACGACTTTTTTTGCGCCACAAGCAGCGTATCCAGTGGATGCAACCAACCAACCAAAAGCAGCTAGGGGGCATTTGAATATAATAAAGCAACAACTACAAAACAAACTGAAAAATACAAAACTTTTTGTTGTTGTTGTTTTTGTAATGAAGCAAAATGCATAAGGCGCGTGAGTTCTGTGTTAACGCGTGTCGCTAAAAAGTGCAGACAAATGTGATGAATTCTTCAGTTGTGTGGAAATGCGTTAACACTTCTTGCACGCACCAGCACTAAATTTCAGTTTTACCTACGGTTAAAAAAAAAAATGCAATTTAATATTTTTAAGGGATTTATACATAACACTAAATGTTTTTGTCTACATTTTGCCAGCAAGTTTAACTTTATTTATTATAATATTAATCATGATAATTTCAGCGATAACGTTTTGTTTTTTCCACAACCAAATAAATTTTGATAAGGCCAGTTTCTTAACTTGTTTTGGTGTTTGGCTATTTATCGATAAGATAAACACAGATATAAATAGATTGCGGTAAAGTCTATGAGAGTTTAAAATGTTAAAATGCATTTTAAAGTGTCATTTTGAAAAGAAAAACCGTCAAGAAATAATCAGTATTTGAAACGAATTACTATATATAAAATTTGCCGTATACTCTTGGCCTCAATATTACTTCAAATATGGATAAAATTTAGTTCAAGCGCGCTTTTAAAACTGTGATGGTACAAAATTCTTAAATAGAACTTACACAGAACATCACTCCACAGAAGGTTGAATCTTATGATGAGACATTAGTCATAAGAATTTAAAGCTGAGGTATTCACAGTCTTTGAGGAACATTATATAGTTAGTATATAGAAAGACTTAGTTTAAACAGAAATTTGAATTGACCACTTTTTAAAGATTTAAAGTTTTTTTGTCGTAATTTTTATCAATTTTCGGCTTAAGATCAAAAATAAAATCGAATTTTTAACTTTTTTTAAGTATTTATTATTTATTAAATGGTGATAAAATCAAATTGAGACAATTTTTTTCTAGGAGTTATAGATTTTTAAAATTTATAACTGAATAAATTTGATTTTGAAAATAACCTTCAATACCTTCAAATTAATTAAATCGTGGAGGCCAGTCGATATCATCACTTTTTGACATTATTTGGCCAGGAAAAATTTATCGGAATATTTGCATCGTAGCATAAGCTGTGTCTTGTTGGAAGCACATGTTCTGAAGGACTAATTGATCGAATTTTGGTCCAAAAAGATTTTTCAACTTGTATCTACCGATAGCGATTAGCAGTAACTGTTACAGCGTTGCCTCTAACATCCTCAAAGAAATACGGCCCAAAAATGCTGTCTCCCAAATGGCGCAGTTATTTCACGAGCGGTCTTAGGTGTATCAATTGAAGATTTCCATTGCATCAGGATCAGAATTTACCAACTGTGCCACTTTTAAAAAAATATTTTATTTTTTAGTGAAATTTTGTTATTAAGTGGTATGTGGTAGAAATTAAAATATGTGTGGTGTTTTAAATTCTTTTGGAGTTGACCCCACCTCCCTAAAATGGCCAAAAACCGCCCCAAAATGGGGGAATCGCATATCCCGCGCCGGTAAAATGTTTATCACCCCCCGTTTCGAGGATGCTGAACACGATGGCGGTGCTTAAATTTTTTTTTGAAACTGGTCCTACCCCCCAAAGTGGCACAAAAACCGCCCCAACGGACCTAAATTACCATCTTTTGCCATTTAGGGGCATGGGGCCAGTTCCAAAAAAATTTTGAAGGATTAGGATATCAAAATGAAAGTTTTACCTAAAATACTCCTTACATATTTTAGTTGCATCTTGCTCAGCAGCGATTTTAAGTGAAAAAAATGATGCAAGCTTTTAGGGTAAACATGTCCTTAATTTTTGTATGCAAAAAAAAGAAAATGTAGAAAACGCACCCTCATTAATAAAATAAAATTAAAAAAAAAAAAGAATTAACGTGCAACATTGTCATATGAATGTTTTCAATTCCGCACAATACAAAACTTTTATTTAAAAAAAAATAGGAAAAAAACTCATTGTATTATGCTAATGCCACGACGTTTCCAACACACGATTTTATCAAAGTCAACCACATACGAAGTGCAGTGTTGCCAACTTAAGCTAATAGCTATTCATAGTTGTTGGTTAGTTGGTGACATTGTTAGTTTGTCGCTTGACAGCAGCACCACCAGCAACAGCAACAAACTTGATGAATGACATTTACGTTGTCAACATTTGTGTTCAACAGCATTGCGAAAAAAACACGCTTTAATTAGTAGTAGTTTTTTTTCTACGGTCTTGTGACGTGTCTTTCTTTCTTTTTATATCAAAAAACAAAAATCGTGGGGGAAAATAGTGTTGCACGATGCTTGTCAAAGTGTTGGCAATGCTGTTTGGAAAATGATGTAGTACACACACACATCCCCGAATGTACATATGTGTGTGCACACTGTATATTTTGACATAATGAAAATGACATAATGAATTCGCTTAATTAGTGTGAAACAAGTTGAAATGTAGTTAACAACTGCAACAACAGAAGGTGCACAAGGATAAAAATCCCCCCCCCCCACAAAATTCTAATGGCAGCGTGAAAAGGTGTTTGCTTGTAAGTCGTCTGTCTGTGTTCGTTTAGTGGCGCTAAAAGCAAAGTTTTGCTCTTAATTAGTAACCTACTGCAGTTACCTACAACTTTTATTTTTTCCCCTCTTTTTTTTCGGTTTTGTGTGTGAAATAATTTTTGCTACTATACGGGCAAACTGTGGCAGCTTGGTGCATGCCAAGCAACCCAAATTGATGTTTCCAATTTGTGTTAATGGCAACACTACAAAATATTGCATTATTTTGTAAGTTTAATAATGAACATTTCATGTAAAGTTTCATTTTCATTTTCATTTTAGACAAAACAACATAAGTTTCAGATGATTAAAACATTTTTTTTGCAGCATATGAATATGAATTTCCACAAGGAATTTTAAATTACTAATATTTGTATGTTTCGTGTAGAATTTTTTCTCATTATTTCACATCTGAACAGATGTATATTGCAAATTATTGAAATATTTTCACTTGCAAATATGTAGTATGTTTCTCTATTCTTGTAAAATGCTGTACTGCATTTAAAAAATGAAAACGAAATTGGCCCAATTTACAGCAATAAAGGCAACACTTCAACCAACAAGTACCTGATATGCAAATGTTTTCAGTTATTTATTTCAACATAAAACAATTGTCTTCAAATTGGAACAATTTGAAAAATTGCCTTGTTTTGTATTGGATTAGCATGAAAAAAATATGAAATAATCGTAATGTTGACAACTGAAATGGAAAAAGAAAAAACACTTCCCCCATGTAAAACTTCCAGAAATAAATTTGAATATCTATGTACATATATAAAATAAGAAATTTACATCAGAGCAGCAAGATGTGAGTCCCCTAGTTATAAAATAAAAGGTATGTCATATTTGAAAAATAGTTTAGTCTTTATGTTGTCCAGTGATATTTGGCCCCAATAAGAGTTTACACTGGGACAATGTGTCCCAATAAGCTGCAAATATTTATATTAATCTGAAATATTAGTTTTTATTTGCATTTTGGTAGAAGTGGCAGTCAGTTGAGAACTGACTCACTTAGATCAAATGTGATCCAAATGCACCCATAGTACAATGAATAATTGCGTCTGGAGCCTACGTATAATGTTTTAGTTTCTTCTTCGAGAAGCGCTATTGTTTGGCATGGTATTAACCCATGTTCAAAAACTTTGTACGTGCAACTTTAAAAGGTCATTCTCCAGTGTGCTGTGGGATAAAAATACTGAAGCTTATAGGAAAATGCTTTCGAAAAACATCGACATCGGTGGCTTTTCGAAGAAAGTCGAATAAAACTTTTGCATCTCTTTCCAAAGACATTTATATTTTTGGCTGAAAAGCAATATTGCTTGTAACGTAGACACCGTTCTTTATTCTCATAAGCTGTTCGGCCTCTTCTAAATTAGAACTTTTCATATCGGAACATTGTTTATCATTGGAATCGGAACACAAATTTTTGCTGGCTTCATATGCTATTATGTCTACATCGTCAAATAATGGCAAGTAGCTGCCCTCGAAATTCAGTGATATCTTTCATATCTGAAATTTCAAACAAGATATTTGTTATCTCCTACTCTATGTAGTTTTTCTTCGATATCTGAGATAACCATTATTGGATTCAATAAGCCCCAAGTAACATAGAAATTGTGAAAAATATATCCCAAGGTATAAAAAAATTGTATGCAAGTTGCTATTGCTAAAAGTTCAGTTTTAAAAGACTTTTTCGGTCGTGACATAGGTTTTACATCCTTTAGTATGCCCAACTTCGCTTTCGTTAGCAACCGTAATTCTACATAAAAGTAAGGGATTCAGAGTTCATAGCCTATAAAATATTATTGGTAGTATGTTCAACACCGGCTCGCTAGCCACAGTGTTTTTTCACTAAAATTTCATTGCATACCTTCAGACCTTCAGGTCAACTAAGTTGGACTAGGAAAAACTAGTTTCCCCTAAAGACTAGTCTGCTCGTTAAAATATATAACTTTTTAAAAAAAAAGTTTTAAAAAGTTTCAAGTTTTCTGTTGAAAAGTCATGTGTTGGAAAATCTCTCGTTCAGTTCTAAAATTTCATCTCAATATCCATAGGGTGTTGAATAAAACGCAAACTAACCAAATGCGGCAACAATGCAAACTTAGCAATACAGAGCTTCAACGAACTGTGAACTGCAACTGCAGCATGTTACTGATTGAATTGAGTTGTCTGCATTCAACAAGAGAAATTGTTTGCAACTGCTTTGCATGCATTCTCAATGCTCGATTTTTAGTAAACGCATTTTATTTCATTGAAATTTAAATTTAAAGTAGAATTAAAAAATATGCATTTATAGAGATTTCTTTTACGTTGGGAGTGCATATACATGTGTGTGTGTGCCTATGTGAGCATAAGCATTACATTACATTCCAAGTTGTGAAACTCGGAACTCCTTTGTTCCCTCCGATAGACTGCAGTTTTTAGGCATCAATCTTTTCAATTGCATTGTATTCAAATCGTAATACGCTTAATTTGATGCGTTGCACATTCTTTTGTATTGAGTTGCCTTCTAACGCTGGAGGCATGGAATTAGAACCCAACACCCACTTATTACAGCATAAGGGTGTATCTATCTTATTTTCTTACTTATTGTAAAGTTTGCCGTTGAACAATATGAAGGCATTTTCTTTTGAGTATATTGCTTATTGTAAAGACGTCCACCCCAATTTGGCATACACATACTTGAAGTAATTTAAGAAATTGTTGGTATTCATGTTTGCATTTTTGATAAATTGTGTGAAAAATGCATTGAAGAATGAAATTCAGAGTATGAGAAAAAATTTCCATATCATGCGTATAAAGTTGCATAGCCTGGAGGTTGATAGTGAAAAGCAAGTTGGGGAGATTACAATATTCATCTTCTATTTAAGCTATGAATGCATTTGCGTTTGCAAACAATTTATTTTGAATGCAAAATGTTTTTTTAACATGCAAATTAATTACAACAAATTGCTGATACTTAATGAAATTCGCGTATTAGGGAAATGAATAGGTTTACACTTTTCCATTGTACTGCTTTATTCACTTCAGAGGTGGGTATTGTGTCTTCAACCCCACCTAGAAATGTGGCTAAGAAATCTTACAACTTAGAAAAATCTTTAGCCTAAAATGATAAATTGAACTCGTGAATACGAGTGAAATTCTAAAGAAACTTGTATCGACCCCTTCAGTTTTATTGAATTTTATTTCACACTTAGCTCACTATTGGCAAACTTAAAATAAGCTAGTAAAGGTGTTATCTTCGGCCAGGCCGAAACTCACATACCATACACTGTACTGAAAGTACTTTCCAAATAAATGTTGAAAAGATTGAAAAAGTCGTAAATAATGTAATAAGGTTCAAAGAGGTGGAAAAATGTTGAAATAGTTGAAAAAAACTCAAAAAGTCTAAAATATATGGAAACCATTGCAGAAAGTTAAAAGAAATTGAAAAACTTGAAAAAATGTTGGAAAAAATAGAATAGAAATGCAGAAAACCAAACATTCAACGCTCACTTCTCCAATTCCGCCTACTTTTGGTTCAATAAATTATATTCGTCATTGACATTCACATACTAAATTTTAGCAAAATAGCATGTATAGTATGCCTTAATTAACCTTAAAATTTAAGGCGGTGACACACAAAATGCTACAATCGAGACTGATTTTGATCCAGAAATAGCTTTCCATAAATAAACCTCTTAAACCAAATTTCAGTATGATTCCCCATATATTTCGATAGATATGTCACTTAAGGTATTTTACTTGTTGCCATGCCCAGTGGTATAACAAGTTAATACCTACATTCAATTTCATGCCAATTGCTGCAATAGTTCTCTTAAAATATCACTTCCAACTTTATGTTAAAATGGGAGGTGCCACGCCCACTGATAAAATCCCGTCGAAATTTTTTTAATTTTATAGCTTATAATAATTGACATCTATGCATTCTTTCATTGCACACTATATATAGCATTAAACGTTTTTTGCTTATATGGGAGGTGCAACGCCCACTGGTTCTATTGTGCCAAATTTTCGTAAGAAGATACCTTTTAGCAAGTATATCTGCCATACTAAACTCCATTGCGATTACGTTGTTAGTTCTCTAATTATAACGTTTATAAATATTGTGGGCTGTGCCATGCCCTTCAACGTATTTTTCCAGTATACTGACGAAGCTTGTATGCAGTAGTATCATCCCTAAAATTTTTATGAAAAGCGAATGTGCCAATTTTGAATTACACGAAATCAAAATTTTTAATTGTTAAAAAGTACCACGCCCACTTTTACAATTCCGCCTACTTTAAACACAATTCAAGATATATATGATCTGTATCCGTGTACCAAATTTCATTACAATATCTTACACGGTTTACGAGTTATGGCGTTATAAATGTTAAAATTTAGGGCTGTGCCACGCCCCTTTAATATCCTTTGGAAATTTAAAACCTAGCCCAATCTTAATTTTGTTTACTTGTTCACCAAATGAGCAAGTTTCATGAAATTCGCAGCAACTTGTTTCAAAATGGGCTGAGGTACATATATTTACATAGAGTATGGGCGGTAGGCGTGGTCGTGACCCGATTTCGCCCATTTTTATACGCTAGTAGCTTGCAAAAAGGGGTGATCTGTGTGTCAAATTTCATTGAATTAGCTTGCTTAGTTTTACCGTAAACGTGATTTCAACAGACAGACAGACATACAGACATACAGACAGACGGACATAGCTATATCGACTCAGGTGGCGACGCTGATCAATAATATATATACTTTTCTATACCTGCCACGCCCCCTTCTATGCGTTGCAAACGGAATGACAAAGTGAATGTACCCTACGTGTAGGGTATAAAAATTATGAAAATTTTCCTTCCACAAAATCCAAAAAGATGGGTATCATTATAAAGGGAATACATCATCTAAGATGGTTTCAAAATATCAGTTCACTTCTTAAAAATTTTATTGTTGTGGAATTTGCGTTTTTGAGTGCATGGACAAAATCATGAAAAATTAACACCAAAACTAAAAGTCATAGAGAGAGCAACAGTTTCAATAATTGCAAAAAGAATTTAAGCCAATTTTTTTCCAAAATAAAAAAAATAAAAATAAACAAAAATATGTGGAAACACACATATCTATATATTTTTTTCGCTCAACAACATTAAATGGGGCATGCAACATTTATATTGTATTTTTTTCCATCTCTGCTGTTGTTGTGGTAGAGTTGGCTTTTGAGGTTCCGTTTTTTTTTCAATTTATTTACATAAAAGAATTTTTTTATCCATTGCTGTTTTATGCTTGTTACAACAGCTGTGACCAGTAGCAGTAGCAGGAGCAGCAATAACAACAATTACCACAAGAACAGCTACAACGTTATCAATCACCAAAAGCAGAACAGCGCAATTTACATACGAGCTGCTGCTGCTGCAATTGAAATGCAAGTCTTGTTAAAAAGTTCAACATGGCTTGCTTGCATCATCAGCATTGTTATCATCATCATCTTCATCATCAGTAGCAGTAGCAGCAGTGGCAATAATAACAACAACCATAACATTGCTATCAGCAAGCAACTTGATCACTATCATCAGCATTGCACATTGCAAGTTGTAACAACAATACGTTATGTATGCAACATTTTATTGCTGTTACCATTGCAATTGTCACAGTCGTTAATGTTGTTGTTGCTGCTCTTGCTATGTTATATGCTGTGCATTTAATTTATTTTTTTTTTTTTGTGCACTTTAAGTTGCAACATTTCCGCATTTATTGCTGCTCATTGGCTTGTTGCTACTGCTGTTATTACTGCAATTTTCCATTGCCCTACTCTCGCGTTTTATACAGTCGCAGTTGTAGTCGTAGTCGTAGTAAAATCCGTATAATTTATCATCATTTATTAATTTTCTTTTCATTTCGCTCTGCGCGTTTTCCATATTTTTTTTGTTTTCTTTGGCGTTTTTAACATTTTAATTAAAATCGCAAGGCTTCTTTCTGTGTTGCAATGTTGCTGCTGCCTTTGCTGCATTGCATATTTGGATATTGTGGTGTTGCTGGGGTTACTTTTGCTGCTGCATGAGAAATTCTATATGCGGTCAATTATTTAATATGAATATTGCTGATGGTTATTAATGTAAAATACATCGTGTTAAAATATTTTAAGTTGATAAAGCGCGGAATTTTTTCGTCATCATTAATACAAAGTATTTTTAATAGGAGGTCAGTTTTATGGCTTTTCTTTTTTTTTTTTTTTGTGATATTAAAGATATTTCCTTATTTGCAACAGTGTGTGGGATGCTATGTCAAAATAATTTACTACTTAATTTTTCAACAGTTTTTAATAATATGCTCTGTTTTATTGAATGAAGTGAATTTTTTATGAGACTCTTTAAACTTTACTGCAACATCATCATAAAGCAGTAAACTCTTATTTTATAACATTTTCTAGGATGTTTGAGGCTCTTTATTACCATTAAAAGTTACATCCGCATTTGTGGTGGAATTTAAAGATATAAAATTTTTCTAAGCCTGAACTACTAAATATATTTGATAAGTGCAGAAGCTAATTTTTTTCAATTTGTTTGCTATTTGTTTCCTTATTAGCCTATACTCGTATAATTCGATGTTCAATTTTTACACCGAACTTTAATTACTATTCAACTACAGCTGCGACATCCATATCAAAAATTAATGGATAATAACTTTGAGTCGTAAAAAAAAACTGCCAAGGAATGATATTTAATATTTTGTAGACATCAGTTCATTTTAATGCAAGTACTTGAACAACTTTCCTCAATGAAAACATGCAAGTTTCGTGGCAAATATTACCATGAAACTTAAGCTGCTTCAGCTTAGGACTTAAATCCCTTAACAAATCAAAATAAGATTCTTACAAATCCAGCTTAGTATTTACAAGAAAAGTAAAAGCTGTTGCAGCAATTGCTGATTCCACACTTAGATAGTTGCATGCATCCCATGCCAGACGACTTAAAAGTTGTATCATCAAAACTCTTAATGGCATCTCGTCCCCCAGAGTACAAGTAGACAACTCAACAGTTGATCTAATCAACCGACTGAGGAGTTTGTAACATAAAGTTTTCCGATTTTATTGCACAAAAAGTTGTTGCTGCTGCTGCTACTGCTGGTGTTGCTGCTTTGGCTCCTCATCATTATACCAATTTACGACACGCAACACTCAACTATTCATGCGCGCATTAAACTTTAACAGCTCTCCAAGCAGCCTGACCAGAGCCTACCAGTCTGGCACCATCGCATGCACCGCCACAAAATTCTGAAAGAACCAGAAACGCTGTTTCTGTTGGTTCGTTCCGTCGTTATGTGGGTCCATTGACTGAATGCAACGATGCAAAAAGTCAAATTTTCCAACATGAATCAAAGCAGTGGAAGCAGCAACCGACAATGGCAACAAAATTGTTGTTGGTGAGCACTTGCGCTCGAAAAACATCAATGGCTGCTGGTGATTTCGGTTGCAAATGTTTCCAAATTAATTTAAATTGTAAAAAAAAACGACAAAAAAATTAAATGTGTTCTTTTTTAATAAGAATAAAGTTTTGGATTTATGGAAACCTTAATTTTAATCTACTAATAGCAATTTTTAAACAACAAAATTGGAGACCAGAATCATTTTGTAATCCGTTTTTTTTTTAATAAAGTTGGAAAGTTCCTAACGTATTGATTGCTACAGACGATCAGGTTTTAATGTCTATTGTCAGTACATATTTTTAACAAGCTAATAGTCCTGAAGGTAGCGTTGAATTTTTGGCCATATATGGCTTTATAAGCTTTGAAAAATAAATACAAAATAAGTACGCTTTGAAAAATAAGTACAGGAAGCTGAAAATAAGTACTGTTCTTACTAAATAAGTACAGTTGGTATGCTTACGCATACCACTATCGAAATAACAAAATTTCATTAAAAAATACATTTTTTTTTAAAAGTGGCCCAGTTGGTAAATTCTGACCCTATATTGAAACAAATAGAAATTTCAGAGTATCTGAATTTGCAAGTATCTTGGCAACTCTACCGAGATGCTGTCATGCAATTGCTGCCTGTAATGTAGCAACATTAAATCAACAATTGCAATTGTTGCACTTTTTTTTTCTGCTGTTGTCTTTAAGTGTCTGCAACAGTTTTTGTGCATTGTGCGGGCGCAACTGGCGCATCATTCCAAAAATGAACAAACATATTTTTGTTGTAAAGCAGCTGTTGTTGGCTGCTGATTGCTGTTGATATGCTGGTTGCCAGCAACCAAATTCTAAAATGTTTAAATTATACCAAATGGCATTTTCAACAAAATTGCAATGAAAATTAGAAAATCGTTTGTGTTGAAGGTGTCTGTGGTGGCCCTTATGTATTGTGTTGCATGAATGTATTTCTGTGCATCTTTATTTAAAAGATTTCTATTGTGATGTACATGAGATAATGAAAAAACATTAATTTGAACAGCTAAAGTAGTAATAAACTGAGTTCTTTAATACTTAAAATCCAAATTACTATATCACAATAAAATTGAATTATCCAAACTTATGCTCATTCACCTTGGACATTACAAGTTTTATTCTCACCGGGAATCATTAGTTTGATAATTCGTTAGTTGGTAACTCGGTAAAGCTTTTGACTCTGTTCTTGTTTTATTTCGTTAAACTGCAAGTAACCGCCGATTTTGTGTTTTTATTCTGATGTACTATCGAACTTATAAATATGAGTACGAAAATGACTGCAAACACTGTGGAACAACCAGTTGATTGCTATGTTGCCAACTAATAAAAAACTATCAGGCATGCTACCTAATTAGCTTGTAACGAATAATCACTAACAAAGTAACGAGGCGGGTGTGAATACCACTAATAAAAAACAGGTAATGGTTCACTAGAGGACATACATATAGCTTACATATCGCTGACGAAGTCAAGCAAACAAAACATTCAAAACCCACAGAAGTACAGTCAGCGAAAAAGCTATATGTGCGTACAATATTTTTATATACTTCCCATGATAAAAAGTTATTACGAAAATAACGGTAAAACAAAAGTATGCAGAATGCAAGCACAATTTGCAGAAAGTAATTTTGTATGTTTCTTTTGTTATTTGCTTTCAAAATAGTACCGTAGAGTGAATTGGCAATGATGAAAAAAAATTGACATTTCGATTTTGAAAAAAAAAAAAAATCCCCTGACCTCAAATGTCTTTTAGCGCGCATCTCTCTCATATTAATACAAATCCACAATAAAATTTTAAGCGTAAAAATCTTTGGGGTTTTTGAGAAAATCAGCCTTGTTTTTTTTTTTTTTTTCATAAAAAGCGCTATAAATTCGTCAATTTTCAACAATTTTCAAAATTTCTTAGAGATTCTGAAAGCGAATCAGAAGTCCTATTAAAATCAAAAGACAAAAATTAATTATTTTAATTTGGATAAAAGTGCGACTATTTTGAAAAAATTTTCAGCGATTTCTCAAGTTTTGACGCTAAAACTTTAAATGGGCATAACTTCATAAAAAATGTTTTTTTATCAAATCGGGGGAATATGTGTCCACTTATATCTTCTGAAAAACAATATAATCGGCAACCAATTCCGATATTTGAAGTTAGTCCGACTGCATGGTTTGAAATGGATTTGGTCTGCAGAGAAACATGTTGTTATTGCAGTTATTTTTGAAAATTACTTTTTCGAGAAGTCAGGACCCCGATCTCTCTCCCATCACTGCTCATATATATTTTCATTAATTCCAAATGGGACAAAAGACATCAACGACACCAGAGGGCTATCGCATATGGTCTTAAGCACTTACTTTCAATTCCTTCCAACTGAAACTGAGCTTCCTAGTTGGCTATTCTTCGCCAAGGCACAGGGGATACAAGTGGTGCCATCTTTTTATTGTGTTGCGTTGAAGTCGAAGTTTTCATATGACATAAGAAGTTAATTAGTTGCAGCTGTCTATATACTTTAATGATATTTTTCTTTATTTAAACAGTTGGTGGTATATGATGTGTCGCTTACTTACAATGTCTCCAAATTCAATTATATAGAAAAATCATTAATTAAACAACAGACGGTGGTGCTTTATACTGCATTTTTTTTTTGTTGTTGTCATTTTTAATACTATCTCCATCAACAGATACTCATAATATCATCAACAAAAATAACTACAACAGCAACGGCAACGGCAACAGCTACAGAGAAAGAAACATCAGCAACGTTGACGTTTAGTAACAGAAATAATACCGACGTCATCCTTATGATTTCATTTAAAATAACATTGAATTTCGTTCGTTGTAAATATAAATAAATTAAATATTTTATGTTTTTGTCATTTAATTCAATTTCATTGTCTTTGTCGCAAAACACACGTATTTCCGATTAAATAAATTTAATGAATTTATAAGTTTTCTCTTGAAACAACTGAATTTGTATAACATGAATGAAGGCATGAAGTTTTGAGCTTTTGTAGTGCGGGAGTATGCAGTATGTTTCATCGTAAAATTATATTTTATTTATTATCCCATCATTAATTTTTATTAATTATAGGGTTAGAGAGCTGAATATTTTAACGCTTCTTTGAATTTCTGATGACATCAAATTAAATTTAAGTTTTTCATACATACATACACAAATAATACATACATATGTATGTAAATTTGTATAGCCTATGCATCTATTTATCATCTTTCGAAAGTTAGTCATGGTTAAAATGGTTTCGGAATAAAACAAAATGCTTCGCTGATTTATGTTGAAAAAGTAATGCTTTTGTTTATTTTAAAATTTTACGAAAATGATGATTTGTATTCTTAAGTTATTTTGAAAAAAAAAAAAAATATCTGATTCATATTAATTTTATTTATTCGGCAGTAAACAAAAATTAAGCAGAAAATGATTGCAACTATATGAAATTGTACTTAGCAGTGGCGTCGATATTAAGGCTTTGCCGAATAAAGATTTTGTCGCTTGATTTTAGATATGGGATAACTTTCGCTTTTGCATCTCTAATTTTTATGAAATTTTTTTTTGCTAATTTTTTATCAAGCTATTCAAAGGATATGTATTTCTGGGAAAAGACGTTTTTAAAATGTTGATAATTTCAGTCCATTGGAATTTTTTTCCTGTTTCGATATTTTCATTTATAAATGCAGTTTTCATAAAAAATGAAATCAAATTTTAAAAATGATATTACTATGTGATTTTGAAGTTTTAAAAATAAATGACAGTGATCAAGCACTCGTAGTTCATAGCATTCGGCAACGAGTGGCTTGTTGTCTCTTAGTGTGCTTGCTCAGACAACTTGTTTGTTATGCCGTTTTGCTTAGCGCGGTGAATTAGAACAACAACAACAACAATTTAAATGACGCGTACCGCTATGGACCCCAATCAGATGATGGGTCAAATTGGTGTATGTTGTTCTTTACATCTGTCTGATCACACATTTGAAGCTAAGTAAGTAAGACGCAATTTTTAAACCTGGACTTTTCTAAGCGAACCCAAATTTTTTATTGAAATCGGTTTTATGACATTTCATTAATCAGTCCAATTCGCTCAGGTGTTGATACTTTTTCCACACGCCCACTAACCGAAGAGCAAATATTATTGAGAGTGCAACATTCTAGAGCGATCGTAAGAGCAGCGAATATGCGTTCAACCCTTCTGACATCAGTTTTTAGTGGCGACAAAATATGGTGTTTTCAGTATGACCCAAAAACAAAGCATCAAAATGCTGAATGGAAGTTGAAATCATCACCACAAGCCAAAAAAACCAGAAGAGTTTCATTAAAAATCAAGACAATCTTCATTGTTTCCTCCGGAAGTAAGGGCACCATCCACCTCGAATTTTTCGCAACAGTTCCTGATGCTTTCTATTTAGAAGTTTTTTACTGTTTGATGGTCAGCATTCGTCGAATTCCACCAGCATAACACGCTCCTTAGAGCAATACCACCAAAAGAGCTCGAGAGGGCTTTTGAATAACTATTATTGAGTCGCTGTAGAAAGTGCATTGAATCAGAAGGAGAATATTTTGAATAAAAAAAGCGGATATTTGAAAACATACCGAAATATATTTGACGCACTGTGCTTATCAAACAGCTGTAAAAAAGTTTTGTCATTATAAGCAGCATTTATTTAGGAAAACAGATCGCTTACTTTATCGAATTGTATTATCATTACCAATGCTATAAGAGCTAGTAGAGCCTATACATAACAAATGAAATGACTAATGATATAACTGGTATGTAACCGGTATGGCATGACAAGTAGTATACTTACCCGCCACCATCTGAGAGACAACTTGTCTGCTGTCATTTAAGACAAATAAAAATCACATTGCTAATGAATACCCGAACGACCTGTTTGATGAATTCTAATTAAAATTTTTTACCTTTTACCATTAAAAAATTGTAATAATCCGAAAAGGCGTTAAAATAATCACAACAAAGCGCTGACAAACTGAAATTTATGGCTGTACCCGTATTAAGTTTACCTAAAAAGAGAGAGAAAAAAAACATAAACATTAAATAAGATGGATGTCATAATTTCAATAAAACTGAATTAATAATAGACAAAATGGACAAAACAGCAAAATACATAATAAAAAAAAAAACATAAACTTAAGAAACAGAGGAAACTGGTAGATACTTAAAAAAGAAATTTAATAATTAATGCAGTTAAGACTTTAGCGTTATTTAATGGATTTCGTTGTATAAACAAAATTTTTAAAAAAATATTATGTTTTTTTCTCTTAATTTCGATTGAAATCTTTTATTATGCTAAAATATTAAAATCGTTATGAAGAAAAAGAAAAAAAAAAAGATACGCGCCCACACAGACGAATTCGCATAATCATTAACTTTGTCATTTTTTTATTAATAAAATTAAGAAAAAAAAATTTTTTTTTAAAAAGAAAGAACGTGTTTTTTGTTGAATAAATATTTTTTTTTAAATTTCTTGTTGAATCTTCGTGGTTTAGTGACATTTTCTATTGGATGTTGTCGTCCGCTCAATTGCTGTAAATTTTAACGCATTTAACCTTCGGAACAGTAAATAAAAAAAAAGAAGAAGCAAAATCTCGATTTATATGCGATATGTGTGATTTTTATATATATATATATATTTTTTTTTTTGGTTTCATGCCAAAATAAGTAAATTGAAACAACAACAAAATCTTACATTTTTGACAGGCGGCAAAATTTGTTTGAAATTTTAATTAAAGAAAGAAACGTTGGTTTTGAATCTCACGCTTTAACGCTAATGTTGCATGAAGTTTTTCGAAATCAAAACTTTGAATGGCGATTAAAACACGTGTTTTTCAAAAACAAACAATATTTACGAGCATTAGATTCATGTCGTTTGTTTATTCATTGATTTTTTAGTTAACTTATGTGTTCTTTGCACCCATTAGAATATAAAATATTTCTTGTAGTTTCTTATATATTTTAGTTTTTCGGCTTTAACACAATAAATTTCTTGCTACATAATGAACAAATAATATACTCAAAAACAGTAAAATATCGAAAGGCAAACCAACTAGTGGATTTTCTAGGAGAACTTTATTTTGATGGCTTATTGAAATTCTGAAAAGTTTATGAGTTTTTAGTGGCTGAAAGGGGAAAAATTACGAGAAAATTTTTAATTTCGACATTAAAAAAGGGAACTTGATATGAGTTTCTTCCCTGACTATAGCATCTCTAATGGACAACACTCAGCATCACTCACTTAGTAAAAGCACAAAAAAAAGGGTCCATTGTAGCGAGATACAAAACATTGCTACTCTCGAGATCTTTAACTACCACCTGTCAAAAGTAATGAATTTTAGGTAGTTTGAGCTGTGGGTTCTTTCATGAATAACTTACAGAATCGGTCTCTAAGAAGAAATTGTTATGCTATCTTTCAAACAATATACAATACATATTGGTAGCCCTGAAATTATGTACTTTTATTTGCCGAACAGAGAGTCGAAATGGGATCACTGATTTCAAAAAATCATAGCATCGCAATTTTGTAAATAATTACCAGGCTTAGTGCCTTGTTTTAAAGGTATTTTATCGAAGCCAATTTTGTGCCCATTAAAAAAAGATTGGTCGATTTTGTGATCTTCAGTATTTGGCGGCTCTCGATGCAGTGTTAGCTATCATTTCCAAACATTGTAATTTTTTTATTCATGCTCAGGAACAGGTAGTATTTTAAAAGTGAATAGTTTTGGGCAAGCTAAGCTACAAGAAGTAACATATAGAAAGTCCTCATCGATATCGTTTGCGTCATATGAGCTATTCATGGTCAAAGGCCACAAAAATCAGTTTTTCCAAATATCTCGTAAACTATTGGTTTCACAGCAATTTCAGCTACATACATTTTGTTACTTTGCTAATTTTACACAAAAAAGGTGCTGAACGAAGTTCAATAGTTCTCGAGATATACGGCTGAGAAAAAGGTCGAGTAATTCGCATACTCCGCTACATAAAAAAATTATGGGAACTTTCGTTACTCTTGAAAAATTTTAATATGCTCATCAACATCAATTTTGTCCCGTTTAAAGTAAGCGCCATCAGTTATAATGCATCAGGTGTCAGCGCTAAAATAGTTATTCAAGGTCAAAGATGACGAAAAACAATTTTTTGGCAGATATCTCGTAAGCTATTGATTTCTTTGCTTGAACGTAATCAATAGTTTACGAGATATGTATTTGCCATAAAATTGATTTTCGTAATCTTTGACCTTGAATAACAACTATATTAGCGCACGCGATAACGATGAGAACTTTTTACACATTAATTATGAAGCCAAACTAATGGTCGATGCAGAAATTCTGTTTGCCCATAGTTATGCCGCAGATATCTGCCAATTGTGCTGGGCTATCTGTTAATATCTTTTCAACGATACATACATAAATTCTTTGCAGAAGCAAGTCATGCCCGAGCTATTGCGACAAATATGCGTTGTTTTTTTATTTGTTCCTAATACCTAATTTATAGACCACATTCAACGAAAGTTGAATTTGTAATAACAAACATAACATTTAATTTCAACTTTTACAATAATTATATATATTAATTGTAAGGTTTTTTTTTTCTTTATTTTGCGTAAATTTTCATCATTTTACATTGCGGTCATTTTGAAGTTTTCATGCGCAAATATGATGTCTAATTTGTATTCATTAACATACGCGCCGTGGGTATATAATTAAATGTAATTTTAAAAGGTAATGAGGTATTAATGACAGGTTTTGCCAATGGCTGCTTCAAGTTTCTTTTACATGGCATAAAATTAAATTGGCAAAAACAAAAAGAAAAAGAAGCAAATTATGCTGTGCGCGCACGTTCACAAACTTCGTGGTGTAATTTACACCTAACTTTTACGGATGAATGGGTAACTACTACGTGTGAAGACAAAAAAACTAAACTCCGTAGACAAATTAAGTTGGTAACAAAAAAGTGTAAGTAGTGCAATAATTTACTTATTTTTGCATAATTACCATCTAACAAAATGGTATGTTAAAAGTTCAAAAATTTGGATTATTGATGATTCTTCGGCGAATGATATTGACATGCATACATAGACTTATTATATAGTATATAAACCTTTTACTCCTAAATTTTCTTTTATTTTTTTTTTTTTTTGGAAATTAAAAAATTATCAATTTATTTATATGTACACATACAAATAAAATCTACAATAGCAACACCAAGTCTAATAAGATTTTAATTGAGCTTATCTTGAATAGCTTACCCAATTAATTGGAAACCTAATCTTGCCAGAGTTAAAATTTTACAAATTTTTTTTCAACTTATTGAACTTTTAAGTGAAATATAGCGATAAAAGACAAGAGCGTGTCATTAAACTGAGAGCAGCAAATAAATTTCAATTAATTTTAATTTTATACAGTTGATCCATAACCATAAGTAAAGCAATTTTTTGACTTTATTTTTTGTGAGATCTGAAAATATAAATTTTTTATTTAAAGCAATAGATTGTTTAGTGTTTAATATTACCCATATGCAGAGATAAGCTTATTTTAGATTGAATGTGTGTACATTTTTTTTTATAAAAGTTATATATAATCAATAAGCATATTAGAAAGAAAATAAAATTTTGGTGCAATAAAATGTAAGTACTCCAACGAGTATTTAGAGTGTATGGGAAGAGTACTTAGTAACAAAAGCCATTTCGATTTTAAGTAAAAGGCTATTTTCTGCTGTGATAAAATGTTTCAATGAAACTTTTTTTTTTACATTATCTTTAGTTAGAATAGCTCGCTAGTGGAGGAATTTTTGAAAGCAGCTGCTGTTAAAGTAGCAGGCATCTGAAATACAAGTGGAATATTTTTATATGGTTTTCGTAGCTGAAGTCAGAATTTTTACCACATGAGGATTTTGAAATATTTGACTCTAAACTACCGAAAATGAGTAGTAAATCTTTACTTTGATTTGATATTATGATTCGTTATAGATTTTTCAATGCTTAAAATCTC
Source organism: Meiosimyza platycephala (assembly GCA_963662105.1). Taxonomy (NCBI): domain Eukaryota; kingdom Metazoa; phylum Arthropoda; class Insecta; order Diptera; family Lauxaniidae; genus Meiosimyza; species Meiosimyza platycephala. Next base: position 114,248,222 of record OY759208.1, on the reverse strand, counting down.
TAATTTGTCCGTATAATTTTTTCATTACATAAGAATATAGTACTAGCAGACCGACCATAGTTCAATTTATCGTTTTGAGTTTGAAAAAGTCGAAATAATATGGAATATACATACATACTGCAAAAAGTTGAAAGAGCAATCTCTCTCTCAAAATATGTAAAATATTGAAAAATGTTGAAAAAGTCGCAAATTTATGACAAATATTAAGACAGGTTAAAACAGTTGAAAAATGTAGAAAAGGTGAAAAAAAAAGTAATGGAAAATTTTTAAAAAAATTGAAAGATTTTAAAAAACTAGAAAAAAATTGAAACCGTTTGAAAAGATCATGTTGAAAAATCTTGGTAGATTCAATTAAGTTGAGAAAGGTTAAAAAGTCAAAAAGAAAAAGAGAACAAAGAGTTGAAATAGTCAAAAAATGGTGAAATGTGTTGGAGAAGTCGATAAAGTTAGAAGTCGAAAAAGTATGGACAATTTTGAAAAGGGTTGAAAGAGATTGAAAAAATCGAAAAATGTTAGAAAAAGTAAGAAATGCCACGCTAACTTTTCCAATATCGCCTAGTTTTGGCTGACCGTAATAAGTTTCATAATTTAGGGCGAGGGGTGAGACACCCAGTGGTGCACTTCAGTACGAATTTGATCTAGAAAGAGCTTTTCATGAACAACTTTCTTACACCAAATTTTAGTAATCATCGCTCATATAGTTTACTAAATATTTAATTTTAAGTATTTTACTTGTATGGGAAGTTCCACGCCCTGTGGAGCCACTCGTCTGCTTTTGATTAAAGTAATCTTTATAGCAAGTAAGCCACCAAAATACTGCAGTTCGTTTAAAAAAATGATTACATGTTTTCGTTAATATGGGAGGTGACACACCCACTGATGCAATCCCGCCAAACTCTATTTAATTTCAAAGTTCATAGTATTCAACAACTCCACAGCAGATTTTATGAAGATTATTCTCATAACAATTAGACTTAATGGTTTTTGCTTGTATGGGAGATTTCACTCCCACAAGTGCCATTTTGCCCACTTTTTATGAATATTAGGTTAGACGTTAAATCATTCACAGTTGATTGATTCATTTAACAAAGCAATCGATTTGTGGTTCACAGAAATTGCGATCGTTTGATAAAAATTTACTGCAGTTGAGTGTGTCAAAGCATAAATTAAGGAATGAAGAAAGAAGTACCTAAAATAAGGGTTGGAAACTTATTTTAATTTACTTCTGCTAGTCTTAATGGTTTTGAAATATGCTTAATTTTCCAACATAATCTCTCAATCTTCAATACACTTTTCCAGCGATCCTTCAATTTGTATATTCTATCCCAGAAGTACTTTTCCGGAAGATCTTCGAAATATCTTTCAACGGCTTCAATTGTCAATTGCTTCTTCTTTCGATGAAAAAATTTCCAGGTATGTGCACACATATATTCTCTTGTAAATGTTTTATCAGTTTGAAAATAGTCGATTATCCCTAAAAACTGCTGCCATAACCTTCTTAGAAGATTTTGACCACTTTGCCTGCATCGGGTTCAGTCCACTCAGATGTTTATAGTCACAACTTAGGATCATAGTGGTAGTCAATAATCAATTTTATTCCTTGTAAGACTGTTCAAATGTTCTTGAGAAAGTTTCACTCGAATGCCTTTTTTGTTCCCAAGTTAGCAAATGTAGTTTTAAGGATCTTATGAGGCATTATTGAGGATCTCATGTACTGAACCGTGTGAAATGTATATGGTCACAGCTAATTGATTCTCAGTTAATCGGCGGTCTTCCATTATATAATATACTGCATTTTTTTAATTTAATTTTTCGGGTAGCATTTTTACACCGAATATGAATTTAAAAATTGTAAAAATTTCATAAATTCGCAGCTCAAACATTTTCATGGAAAAGTTCTTCAAAACAAATTTGATAAGCTACGAGTGTGACCAATATTTTTCAAAAAAATATGTTATACTGGGTGTAATAAATTCAATAAATTACAAATTTTGTTTCCTATCCACTTGCTATTTTTACTGCACTACGAAGCAAATTTTGCTCAAAAATATTGAATAAGCAAAAACACTCATTATAATTTAAACTTTGACAAAATGGGTTAAAATATTCATACAATAACAATTTGTTAAGTCATTACTTTGTTTTTAAATTAAAATGCAATTTGCAACAATATTTTTTATTTATTTTTTTTTTAATTTATTGCATATTTTATATTTTAATGTGCGCTTTCCGAAATCCGCGCATGCCAAACCATTATTGCAATAAAATGCTAATTTATGAGAAATATTTCTCATGCTCATGTTTTTGTACAATTATTTGTAAAAATAAAAATTATCAAAACGATGTCTGCAATGCAGCATGGCGGCGCTTCCGGTCTGCAACAAATCAACTGGAATATTGAGGTTATATTTTATTGATTTTCATTTTATGTACAAAGCATACAGTCTGTTTTTATTATTTGATTTCGAGTAGGTATCAATTTTGGCTGTTGTTATGTCTTTTATAACAAATTGAGCAAATTTAGGTCATATGTATTGTAAAATTTATGAACACAAAGAACTTTTAACAAATTTTAAATATTTAAAAAAGTTTCCGGAATTGAAACAAAAAATTATTACTCATACGTATGATCTTTATGAAAGGACAATAACAATTTCACTATCAGAAACTTTTAATGGAAAAATGTCAATTTCAATTAAAATTTAATGTTGTTTTTACAATCATCATCATTTGAGCCAATTAACTTTGTTTTTGTCATATGATATGATACCATATGATATTTGCTACTGCTGTTTGGTAAATTTGCATTTAATGCATATTATTGCAAAATAATATTTGCAAAATTATCACTTTATTAAGTATTCATTATTATAAAAACAAATAAATATGATTGAGTTAATAAAGTGTTGATATGTTGATATTCATTACTATTTACAAACATTCAGCAAACAATTTTAAAATCGCAAAGGTGTCATATTTCAATCGCCGAGACAATGGTTTTTTTACAAACGCGCGCGGGCTCATATTTTGATGCCAAGCTATAGTTTTTTTTTTGGAAAAAACAGTTCGAGGGTAGCGTTTAGACAAAATGATTTACGTATGACTCATAAGGAGGTGTTTCAAGTGATTAATTTTTGAGAGCGAAATACAAATATTTATTACTATGTATTTATTAGTGCACGGATATTTTATTATTGCTGTTTTTTTTTGTGACGTATCATAGCTGAAAATGTTTACACAAAATTATATGTATTCTCAACATAACATGGAAATGAAGTATCACACATTTACACTTGATGTCGTATTTGTATAATCCAATTAATAAAGAAGTATTATCGAATCATAATGTATTGAAAATAATTTAACACTTGACGTAACACTGCTAATAGAGTTGTGAATTCATCGTCTGGGAATATGGAGCATTCAGCAATCTCTCAAATGTTTGCTGGGCATACTTATATGCATATACCATAAATGTATTTATCGTGCACATGTTTATAAAAGTTCACTGGATTTTTGTTGTAGTGAAGATACAGCAAATATTCCATCACTAAAAATGGTCAAACCAGCGCGCAGGTTCATAGGGAAGTTGCTGTCGTTGGCAAATTTAATGCTTCATTAATTGCTGATATATCAGAAATTATGTTAATATGCAGTTGAGCTTAGCTGTTATATAAATGCTAGCTATGGTTTTAATATGCAATTTTGTTTTGAAAAGTAGGAAAATTTTTGTATTTGCAACTTTCCTTAAAATTTGATATTAAATTTGCTATTTTATGCCATTTTTAGATATTATTATGGGCGTTTTTTTTTTTTTTTTTATAGAGCGATGAAGTTGTTTTCGAATTGGCAAGAATTTAGCAAAAAACTTAAATCAATTAATTAACTGATTTATATCTGTTGTCATTATACATTCAATATTGTTAACAACTTAATTTAACTTCTGCATCATCTCCTGCTGCTAACTTCAATAAAAAAGTTTCATTGCTACTGGAATTCTTTGTTCATTCATCAAAAGTGCCAGTGCCACAGTGAAAGTGAAACTTTATACAACGGCTAAGAAAAAAGTAGAAAAAAAAAAATAAAATGTTGCTGCGACTTTTCATCAGCAACAATCAATCAAAGCAACGTACGTAAGCGTATCAATAAAAATAACGATGGGATATCGCAAAGAAGCACCTACTACTACATACATGTGTTTAGTGAAGATAATAGTAAAAATAAAGTTGAAAAACTTGGAAAAAAGTTTACTAACTTTTGTGATGAAATACAAAACCATGTGGAAATTCCCATTCATGGCAAGAGACAAGTAAAGCGACAGCAGTTAAAATAAAAATAAAAATAAAATCAACAAAGAAAATGACAGTAATTGGAGAATTTTCAATTGCACACCATTTATGGGCAAAAATGCTGAATGAAGTTACGTACGACGTTGGCTACTGACATTGCATTAAGTGTAGATATAACGTAACGTTGCATGCGTGTTGCGCATTATAAATGCAACAATAGCTGTAGCAGATATGCGTGCTACTCACCAGATACGCGCAATTGCAACATCAATAAGATTTTTTGATCTTTTCTTATGCGTCTTATATAAACTTTTTGCTGCAGTTGAAGATTGACACTTTGTGTTTTTTTTTTAAAATATTTAATACATTTAAAAAAATATATATTAAATGTTACCAGATTATGGGCCGATTTTTCATACCCGGTAAAACACTAATCGGAACTGGTTAGCAAAAAAAAGAGTTTTCTTAATATTCGGCTATGGTCGAACTGTCGGTTTAGCGCCCGTCTTATGTATGTATGACGAAACAAGTGATTGAGAGATTTTCCTCTACCTATACATTTGATGCAAAGATGACCAAGGCAAACAAAAGTTAATTATTCCGGCTCCTTTACATATATGATGAGCTCTCATGTAATTTTAATGGAAAATGTCATTTCTAGATTACACGAAAGGTCAAAAATAAACACAAGCAAACAAAATTGTTTTTGTATTTTTCTATTTTGCAAAATATAAAGCAATAACAATAATACAAAAAATATGAACTAGCGCCACGTCTCGCCGCTCGCAATGAGAAATATCTCAACACATTTGATTTAATGCAATGTAGGAAATTGCTGTTGTGATCACTCCCATTTTTTTCAATTCTTACAATTTGAGTTTACGCATAGGCGCATTTAATCAATTGCTTAGCGATGTCAAGCTCCCTTATTGAGCTCTTCTGGGCATGCCTGCTTTATATTAATAAACCAGTCACAGCTGACGCTTTGGTATTCAACAACACTCGTGTTATTTCGGAATTAAGACCTTAAGTAGTACGCAATTGAACTAATGAATGGCAAACAATTATAGCTAGTTGGTGGATATACGCCATAAATGATTTTTCAACAAAAAAAATGTCACAAAATAAACTCTAATAAGAGAAAATTTGATTCAGACTTAATCAATATGTGCTTGATTTCAATTTAAAGTTCCATCACTGTAAGAAATCACCCTTTACGACAGTGATATTTTTCGAAAAGCTGCCGATAAACAAAAATTATTCGCATAATTTGTTGCTTCGTGGTTTGCTTTAATGACAAATTTTATTTCAAATAAATAAATCTCACTGTGTATGCACAACAAATAAATCTTAAGCCTAACATTCTAAGCAGTAAACCCAGCATCTTATGTCATTTTTCATTGATTTGCTTCGATGCTTGAGCCAACATTACTGCATGTGGTCAATACGATAAAAAAAAAAAATCGAAAAATAACAAACTTGTTAGCCTTGCCTGAAGGTTTTTCTGTTGTTTTAGCTGCTGCTGAATATTTTTTTTTTTTTAGCTTTTTGCCATTTAATGCTGGCTGGTTGTCTGTTTGCTGCTGCTGCTGCTATTGCCGTTGTTATCGTCGCCTTACTGTCTGTCTGTTGTAGTCGTACGTCAATTTGTTCGTTAGTTTCATTTGCAAATTGCAGTTTCTATCCATGTGATTTGTTGGTCTGTTTGTTGTCATTTGTTGTTCAAACGCCCACAGCCATCAACACCTTTGTCATCCCTTACGGTTACGGTTTTAATGAGTCGCTTGCTCTATGCTGCTATTGACCACAATTGCGCTGCATTTTAATTAACTTTTTTTATTCATTTATTTATTTGTTTATTGATTTTGCTTTTTTCAATTAATCGTATCCATGACTTTGCTAATGAGCAATATGTAATGTAAGCTGATATGATTTCTCAATTGCGGATTGAGTACTGAGAAAATCTGAGCTGCCATACTTTCAGTTATGTTCACGAGTATTTTTGTTGTATGAAGTGCTTTTTTGCTGGTGGCTATGAAAGTAAATCTATGCTGGAATAAATTAATTGAAAAGCAACACGATATTCTGGAGTTTAATTTTTCAATTTTTTTCCACAATTTTCAACTTACATACATAGATCGAATTTTCCGAAACTGTTGCTTATTTATAATGTGGTCTGCAACATATCTTGAGATACTATGAATTTCGAGTTGATAAGTTGAATTCAAATTTCAATACCTTGGAATTGAAGTGTATAAAGAATGTGATTCCCAAAGGAATGATTCCTAAACAGCTTTGGGCTTTTCCAGAAAACCATCAAAATAACCTTCTACGGCTTCAATTGCTTCTCCACTCGCTGAAAAAAGCTTTCCACGAAGAAATCTCTTGAGGTGTGGGAATAGGTCAAAGTCAGAGGGATCCCGATTAGATGAATATGTTGGATGCTCTAACAAATTGTACTCCAATACGATCAGTTTAGAGCCGATTAAAGCACTTTTTTGAGCACGTGCATTGTAATGCGGATAGAAGATTTCTTCTTCGCTAAAGCACGAATTTTTACCTCCAGCTGGTCCACAAAGTTGCAATAATATTCTGCTGTTATCTGGGTTGCCAAGTTGAATAGAAGCAATTCACAGACTTCCAAAAAAAATAAAAATATTTTTTCCTTAAATCATAAACCAAATAAAATTTTTGTAGGAAAAAGTTGATGACATTTTTTTTTGTTCTTTAACCAAAAATTTGAAGTCGAATTCCTGACTATTTTAGAAATTTTGGAATTCCTATCAGGCTCCTGGTTTTGACATAAAGTTGAGGGTTTCGCTAATTCAATTTCGGCCACTTAGCAACCCTGCCTCTTATTGTTCTACCAGTTCAAAAGAAGTTGATCAACAAAATTCCTTTGGCATCCAAAAATCTGATACCATTAAATTTTTAGAATATTTGGACCCTTTAACCTGCTACGGAGTGGAACAACTGCGCTCAATCTGCTCAGATGTTTGTTGTCGCAGTTGAGGATCATAGTGCTTAAGCTAAGTATTACCCATAGTTACAAACCGATGCACAAAATCAATTTTATTCCGAGTAAAACGCTTTTTGAGACACTTTCACATGAATGCGTTTTTGCTCCAAAGTCAGCAAATGCGATACCAATCTTACCAATTTAACAATAACAAAAATTTTTGGCTAGCTGTGCCATCTATGTGTCAAATTTGAAACTTATTGACTAGCCTGTTATGTGGCATATTCTATTAAGAAAACACTGGGAAAATTCGTATCAACTTACAAATATAGGGTGACTATTTAGGAGCGATTTAAATTGAAATGATGTGAAATGTCAAATGAATCGGAACCGTGGAATTGATTGAGTCAATATAAAATTCTGATATCTTGGAAATCGGGGCTGGAAAATCCGCAGAGTTACCGAACATTTTTTTTGAGATTTATTAAGAGAAAAAAACCTTCGTTTTGATTCGAAATGCGAGAACGTCATATAGAATATCTTTAACAGTGACAACTATGAGCTGCATACTAATGTGGATGCAGTTGGAGAGGTGAATGTAAATCGACGTGAGAACTGTTCAATTATTTTACTTTATTAACTTTACCGTTGATTTTTCAACAGTTTTTAAAGTAATACTAAACAACGATATAGCACTATAAAGTTTAATGGCCAAATGTAATTCCTAATTCTATGTAAATTTGTATGAATTGGAACGGAAAAATTTTTGCAAAAATGATCAGAAGGCGTAATGCGACTTTAATATTTCTAAGCAACAGAAAATTTTGATTTGACACTTTAAGTCCTTGACTGCATTATTAGCAAATAAAAAAATCGTATAGTTTGCATAAAAAAGTGCAGCTTAAAATATAAATTAGCGTATTATGTGATTTTTATTGGCCATAAATTTTAATGTTTATTTGGCAAAAGTAATTTTTTTTTTAATAACTACACATATAGTTGCATTAAGTTCATATGGGCAATTCTATGCAAAAGTGTGCATATTTTTTTATAGCGTAAAATTTAAAATTAAAACTACATTTTTGTTTTCAAGTGCATAGCAACATTAAGTCAACTTCACAAAAGCTAGAAATGGGGCTATGAGCTGTTTTTCATAGTACAATAATAACAGTTTTCTTATACCAATATGGGCTATTTGAGACATGATATCAAATTGATATCTGCTAAGTTTTCAATTGCGTATACATATGTTATGAATATGTTTAATGAAACAATAGGAAAAATACTGCTCGTCGTTTCAACTTAATATCCAATAGCAAAAGTTCAGTGGGTTAAAGTAATAGATATGACGATATATAAATAAATCTGCTTACATGACAATTTTTGTCAAATGTAATATAAGTGACGCATGAATTTCCACATTATATATAAAGATACAATATGAATTTAAGCATGCTGTGCACATGCTCCATAGGCACTCTTTTGGTCGTGATGCATTTAGCCAAAGCGACAGCAAGTCGCATACGTTAAGTGCAACTGTAGCCAAAATTGATTTTTAGTTGGCAAATGATTTTGTACGAATTGGAGATAGAGATACATTTGTACTGTACAAATACTAGATAGATATGTAAGTGCAGATAGTCGTATAATAAAAATGTTTTTCTTGTTGGATTTTATAGTAACCCAATGTGGTTTTTTTTTTTGTTTGGTGTTTTTTTGTTTGTTGTTTTTTTTTTTTTGGTATGGATTTGTGTGAGTGTTTTAATGAAAACTAATGCGCTTGTAGCATTTGCGCAGTCAGTCTGCTGACTGCTTGTCTGGTCATTAAATTGGCAGCAGCACTGCATGCTGTTGTGACGTGTGACCTGTTAGGGGTACGCGGAGCGGGATTGAAGATAGAGAAATCGGTAAGTGGTACAGGAGATATGGGTATTTTGCTTTACGGTTTTGCATCATTGATATGTCAAATAAATTGTCACGAATTGTCATCGTTTTTTTGGTTTGTGTGTTTTTTGTGCCAATTTCTTATGGAGCGCAAATCGAGTAAAATCAAAATCAGCCAAGTTTTAGCTGCAGCTGTAGCGTATAAACATATGGATATTTAGTAGTGGAACGAAAGGTATGGTGCATTAGTAATCTTGGAAATTATAGCAGAAATTAATTGCTACTATTTGTTTGCAAGTAAAATGATTTTAACAATGATATACAAAAATAGTTACACGCAGAGAAAAATATAGTTCAATGTGCTATAACAGTTGTAGTAGAAGAGTCTATGGTATTGAGGCCACCGCCAACAAATCTAGCTATAAATGGAAGTTAATTTGAAGATATAGTTATATACCAGTTTATATAAAACCCGTTAGTATGCGAGCGATTGTCTACACCCAAATCCCGATACATCCATCTTAAGTAGTCAATAAACTGTATACGAAAATTGTTATACGTAATTTGTTTCAACTTCTTATTCAAAGGTTATTTAATAGGCCAAAAAATAACTGCACAAAACTTAAAATTAAATCTTGCACTTTTTGAGACTTAACCAATTTCTTCAAAGTTTTACTAATATTCTCTCTAAAAAACTCCTCAAGAAAGCGCAGACGTAAACACCGAATTTCATTTTCAGCTACAGAATAGAAACAGCTATTTTTCAGAGTTATTTCTTCTTTAAGGTAAAAGTTATATGCAGGCCCGGATTTAGAAATTTGCCCGCCCATAGGCCATTCATAAATTGCCGGCCTTCCTCACTGGTGAATATACACAAAAAAATTGTTTAATATGAAAAGTGAGGACCTTTTTTTTTACTTGTCAACATTTTCCTAGGTAGTTTAGGAGGCGACCGACATTCCAAGTACATATTCGCATTTTTTTCCCCTGTGTAACTCTCACCATCACCACAGTTAAAAAACTTTTTAAAGTTCCCAATATTTGCCGCCCTTAAATTCTTGCCGCAATAGGCACTGGCTTAGTGTGCCTGTAAGTTAAATCCGGGACTGATTATATGTTGAAGATGGAGGTTGGAAGGTGGAAATGGATTTTTCTTCATTTAAGAAGCAGGTTAATATATTTCGATGGGAAAATTACAAGTTTTGTGAGGTGACATAAAAAATGTGGAGAAGGAACTCTGCCGGACTTATAGAGCAAGGACTGAAGCAAATCAGGTTACGCTAAAAGAAAAGAGTGGAGAAACGAAATAGTTTTTCTTACAACACCCAAGATATACATAAATGTGTTATGCCTAATCCAATGGCAAAATGCGCATTGTGTGTGTTAGTAAATTTATTTTAATATAAGATAATTATATAACTATTGAATTAAATTTAATATTACTCAAATGAAAGCTTAAAACTAAATTGTAAAGTCGTTTCATTCAGCGCGAACTTCCAACTTTTCTTGCTGGAAAATGTAACCAGCGCTTAAACTTTTTATCACTTTCGCATATGTTCCATATAAAAAGTTTTCCTTTTATTTCTCTCATATTTTTATAGTAATGAAAAACATCATTCAGAAACTTTTCTCAATTCAAAGCATAACTTTTTATCGTACCTTATAAATAACACAAAGATTATAAAAGAAGACTCCAAATGCTGGGAATTGCGTGACCCAGATGAAAAAAAAAAAAAAAAAAATTCTCCAAATTTCAAACTCTTCGTTGCTGCTCGCTCACTTTATCAACATGACATTCTTATGAATTCATAAGAGTTAAAACAAAACTTTTACCAGTGAGTGGGAAACTTAAGTTTTTCCACACGCATGATGTTTGTTTTTGTTCTTAGTTTATTTGTTGTTTCTGCCGCTGTTTTCAAAAATTCTTTACTGGTAATGAAATTAAGTGCTCTTTTCTGTTAATTTCATAGTCAAACAGCAACAACAGCAACAACAACAACAACAAAAACTACTACAAAAACAACCAACAATGTTGAGCGTAAAAAAAGCAACGAAAAGTTTTGCCCAAAAATGTCGCTGCAAGAAATACGAAAACTATTTTACGCCTGAGTTGCAAAAACAATTTGCAAGAAATTAATTTACTAATTAACATTTTAATTAGCAAATTAAGAGGTAGCTAGCTACATACAATAAATGTTGGGTAGGAAAAAAATGACAGGAAAAAACCAATTTAATTTGTGTGCATACCAAATACGAGTAGTAGGTATGCGGTTTTTTAAAGGGGGCGCCAATAGCCTTGTCAAAGTTTTGAAAAATAAAAAACTTAACTTCTTCAGTACAGAAAATACTTGTAAGTTAACGAATTACTTTAGTAATGATCCAATTAATATAACAGATAATTACAGGTTTTTCAATTTCAGTTACGATGTTGTTCTCTATAAAAAGAGTTTTAAAATTTTATCAAAACATCGCCGGAGATTTTTGTGAAAACAGGAGCCACTAAAACTGTTGATACTATTCCAACTAGGAATAAGATCAGATCATTGTGTTACCATTACAATTGAATTAATAAATTTCTTATAAAAGTTTTGATAAGAAATATATTACATACGGACTGGATTAGAAAACAATTTAGTTCAGGACATCGTATACAATCCTGACTCAAACAACGTGCTGGGATCGTTGTAAGGATTTTAGTATTGTATTTTAATGACAAACTGATCAGAGCACCGGATCAAGAAAAGCCACACTGAACCACACTGATCAGGAACTGGAATTAAGGAATATCTGATACGCATCAGATCATAATACGGAATACCTGAACTGGGCTATTGTCCACATTTTCTACAACTGAAAAATAATTCTTGAATTCATTTGTTTTTTGTTTTCCGGAAAAAAGGGTTAATTGGAAAAAAATCAGCAATAAATGGAATATTATTTAAAATTGAAAGGATAAAAATTAAGATAATTTAATATTTAAGTTAAATGTTAGATTAATCATATATCAGTCATTTTTTATCAAGCTTACAGGATATAAGTAAATTTTTTAGTCGATATGGTGGCAAATAGTTTTGAGTCTATAATTTAGAAAAGTGTAAAATCTGGCCCTATCAATATATGTTGTATATAGCAAAATTATTAGGTGCACATATAGAAACAGTAGTAACATTAAGACTTGTAAATTAAAAATCTTAGGTATTTTAAAAACTTATCGCAATTTTTTTTTAGTTTTTTCAATGTTTACCTTTTAAATAATATATTTGCTTGATTTTCGAATAAAAATTTTATGTAATTTTTGTTTATAAAAAATCTGACGGCATGGGTTCAATAATGACTTTTCGACCAAAAATTTGTTAACTCTTTATTTTTTAAGATTTCGAAACTTTTAAATAATTAGGATGATTAAAATTAAACTGTTCTATAAGCATTACTCTAATATACATACATACACGAAAAAACTATCGTTCCATTATATTTTTAATGTGCTTTGAAAAAAGCCAAACATAAATCGCCTAAAAAACAAAGATTAAATTGCTTTGTAATTAATTAGTATATGTACGTTAACTAAACGCCTACAGCGCTAACTCTTTTAGATAATTTTTCATTTTTACTCAAAGCTTAAGGTGGCTTATGGAAATTTACATAAATTAAACAAAAAAAAAAAAACAAATCAAAGTGCATTAGCACACAAAAAAAAAATAGAAAAAAAGAGATTTCAGATTTTTTTCAAAAAAAAATCCATATAATAAGTTCATTAAATTTAATTGCAGGTGTCAGTGAAAAAATGTGTTAATTAAGTTAATTTGCAAAGCTAAAACATAAGCTGTAGTGTTGCCACATAACCGCGAAATGTTGAAAGTGCTTAAAATTACAACAAAATGTTGTTGTTAATTTCAGCTACATTAATTTAAAAACAAAAACAAAAAAATTTAAAAACTTGCAACATTTTTCTATAAAGAAAAACAAAATAAATTTAGCAATAATTTTTATGAAAATAATTCAAAGTAATTGCGAAAATCAACGCCTACAATGTAATGCGTTTGTCATAACTCAATGTAAAATATTTGAAAAATTTAACAAAATTTGAAAATTTAAAATAAAAATAACAAAAAATAAAATTTATTGCTTTGGCGTGCTTTTTATTTGCTTTGCAAGTTATATGGTGTTGCTGCTTTGCTTAATAAACTTGTTCACACAAATTGGCAGCAGCAGCGGCATATCTGTCAGATACATAACTAAATGTATTTACAATAACATTAACAGAAAAAAAAAACAACAACATTTGGTGTGCGCTAATTTTAAATTTTGAAGCGCTCTTGGCTATAACATACAAACGCAACACAGAACGCAACAAAACGGGCCAAAACATTAATGTACATACGCGCGTATTTCAATCAGTTCAAAATTTATTCTTTACTTTTTATGCAACATCCGGCTGAGTAATTTGCAAACTGTGCGGCGAGTAACTCGCAGATACAAATATGTTCAGTTATGTATATTTATGTGAAATAACGAAAAAGTCAAAGACCGTTTGACCGACTCGACAGCCGCAAAAAACTGAATTACAGTAACAACAACAAAATATCAAAGTAATATAGAAAATCAAATAAATTTTTTTTTTTTTTCAGAAAACAAAAAAAATCAAACACAACATAAGAATATCGAAAAAAAAAACAAACAAATTTCAAGATGTACGCGTTACGTCGCGCCGTACGGGAAGGTGTTGCCAAAATTAGCCGCTTCACCAGAGCGAACATTTTTCGTATCTCTGTTTAATTTTTATTTACTTATGGTAGTTGTTGTTGTTGCTATGTTTTTGGGTTGGTTCAGTTGCTTTCGGTGAGTCACAAAATTTAGCAGTTCATTAAAAATCATAAAAAAACGACGACAACTGAAATCAAATGAAGTACAAAAAAAAAAAAAAACTAAGAAATTTTGCAAGAAGACAAACCCCAAAAAGAAAGAGCAGTTCTTTGCTGTCTACAGCGAGTTTTGTCTAAATGCAAATATTTTTTTTTTCACTTTTGCCGTATAGGAAAAAAAAAATTTTAGAGTGGAATGTACATCTGTTAGCTGTTTTATGTTTTACATCATTTAGATTTTTAATTTTAGCCAATAAACATTTGCTGTCGATTTTCCGGCATTAAAAATGCGAACAGAGCATAAAATTATAATGTTTTCTGGATCGATATATACAACATAAATTGCCCACTTATAAACAGATATTTCCTTTTAATTTTGTTATAAAGCTAACTGATTCACACCAGGCTTCTAGGCGTCAAAAATTTTATTTTATTTCAAGGTAAACTGGAGTGTATTTAATAGCGTAAATGCTTCAAATTCAACATGCTATCACTTAAAAGTCGACAAGGTAATGAACTTAACTAATAATATGAATATGTATTTTGAATATATAATATAAAAGATAAAACGTTTTTGAATTTATTATTGAAAGAAACAGAAATTTGATAGAATTGATACAGTTGGCAAATGTTCATTAGAGAAATTTAAAGATTTGAAAAGAAAATCTGCATAATAGCATTTCTATGAAACTTTGGCATATTGCAAGGACCGGTATGGACTTTTAAGTTAAATGTTCGGAAATTTTGAAATAAATAACTTTTTCGTAATTATTTAACTTAATGTTTATAAAAAATTATTCTGAGAATCTGAGAAAAATTTTTTTATTTTTTTTTTCAGAAAAATAATAAAAAAAACGATACTGTTGCTCCTAAGTGTGATATCCTCACGATGTATTTGTACTCTAGATAGAGTGTATATTAACCTTATTTATCCTTTTGTAACGCTTAGAAGGGTGTGTGTCAGGTATGGAAAAGTATATGTCGCTCGTTTGCTACAAGACTGTCACAACCCAAAAGACCTAAAGTGGGAGAAAATCGCATTTCCAGTTTTCAATTTTATATGAAAATTAAAAAAAGTATGTCCGCATAAGCTCTACTCACAAGATAAAATCATAAGTTACTTTTCAGATTTTTTATAATTAACTAGAAAAAACATTTTTTTGAGTTATGACGGTCTTGCAGCAAACGAGCGATATATTCTTGTTCAACGGCACCACATGAATCGAAAAGGATATGTCTATCTCTCTGTGGAAAATACGATTACGGCATAACCAACCAAAACCAGCTTATTGAATGAAATTTGGTATACAAGCCGCACTTAAATGGAATAAATAGTTTGGCCTAATGTCAAAAACAAAATGTTGCGAATTTTCACAAGAGGAGTGCCACGCCCACACAAGCAAGAGGTTCAAAACGCTATACTGAGCCAATTATTTAAAGTAATGGAACCAAATTTCATACAAACAATAGGAAAGAAAAACTCTAAACAAGAACGAACTAATCGAATTTCGTTGAAAGGGCGTGGCACTTAAAATTTCAAAACGCTATACACGGTTAGAAATTCTGGAATAAATCTTAATACTTTTGGCCTTACATATATGACTACACGAGAATTGTATTTAAATTTAATACTGCCTAAATATTAAAATTCATTTTAAATAGTATTTTTAATACTCGTTTTTATTAATATTTAAAAAAAAATGTTCATTTCGAATGGGATTCGAACCATGTTCCCTTTTAATGCAATGGTTGCATACGCAGCTTAACGACATCAGCCAATGTAGTGTTATTTATTGGTTGGCTAAAACAGACCCGGACTTACCTTACAGGCTACCTATATATTAAACATATTAAAATTATTTTTCCCAAATTCACCAGGGCGGCAATTTGGGAACGGCAAGTTTCTAAATCCGGGCCTGGGCTAAAAGTTATTGATAACAACGTAAAATGAAAGTTCAATATTGAAGTATTAAAATTCAATAGTATTATATTTAATCAAAATTGTATTAAAATATATTCCAAGATTTCTAACCGTGTACTCAGAGAACTATTTAAAGTAATGAAGTCAAATTTCACTCAAATAAAGTGGTTTGGTTTAGCATAAAAGAAAAGAAAAAAGGTATCTAAACAGAGAGCTATTTAAGTAAATCTTGATATACAGTAATACAAATTTTTTAAAATCATATATAAATAACTTTAACGACTTTGAGGTGTCACGATTTTACAATCGAGTATATTTTTCTCTTAAGTCGAAGTTTTGCTCTAAGATCGAATTTTCATTCATTTCTACTGTGGTAGGTGAGAATAATTCAGTCATTAAAAAGTTATATTTGCATTTTTGTTCATATAGCACGTTTTGCTTCGAGGCGACTAACTCATTTGTTAACATCGCGTCAGTAGTTTATGAGCTGAAACAGTTCTATATGTTTATATGCATCTTTAGCGATACATGTATGTATGTGTGTCTATGTATATCCGCTTCACTATTTTCGTTTCTATATGTCCGACAAATTTCAATTTGGTGCGCCTATAAAGTTTTCCTGTAGTTACTCACTTTGCCACAGTCTTCTTCCATGCTTATGCACATGGTTTAAGCCTTTGAAAATATAGTATCACTGAAATATTTTTCTATTGCTTGAAACTTTAAAAAGTTATCTTTATAAGATATATTCCTTTTTCTTGTTTTTCTTTATTTTATTAACATACAAAGTGGAAAATTATAAACGGCGCCTTTAAGAAAAAAATAATTAAAATGTAACACTTGCTAAGGCTATAAATAATTTTAACGACTTGTTAATTATAGTTTTGTTCATAGTTTTTCTTGTTAAAATAAAAGTAGGAAAAAAAACCTACGCCCTTTTTAAATGAAATGCAAATTATGATATATTTTGCATATATTTTTAATAACTTTCGCATCGTACTATGTAAGCAAAGTAAAATTTGAATTCGAAATCAAGTGATAGTGATAACATATTATTCTGGTGACTAGCAATTCAAACCATAGGCGCAGTTATAAACTTTTACTTAGTTTTCTAGGGATTGTGTAGCTAATTTCTTCGCTTGGCTTTCAGAACTTGAAAATTTGAATCGATATCTTGGATGTTATCTTGCTATCTATCCACGTAATTGATTTGCTGAAGACATCTTGTCGCTCAAGCTATTATCCTGAACCACCCTGGTCGAATCGACAAAGGCTTCAAACTCATGCTAGCTTGTCGCACCAAACTTGCAAGCTCGTTAAGAGTAGGAAGAATATGCGAATACATGGACTGATGACTTTAGGCGACGTATCTCTCTCGAGCACGACAAAGTGAAAGTCGGCCTGACTCACAAAGTGTAATTTTCGTTCAAATTTAATCGAGCTGTATTATGTACGTTACTTTGTTGCACAATGAAGTTAATCGGTATGCAAGAAAAACATTCAAAATCAGGAAGCTTTTTTTTTGCAAACATAAAACAAAGAAAAAGAACAAAATTGTATTGCTGTCAAAAGACAAAAATTTTAAGCCATAAATAACTTCTTACATGAATTATCGATTTTATGGCATTACCATTAAGCTGTAGTTGTTGTTGTTTTCGTTATTATTTCTTTGTCAGACTGTCTGACTGTTTACTTTTTTGGCAAAGCTAATGGCTAAAGCATGTTGGCCAACAAGAGGCTGCCAAAAGAAAAATATATACGATTTACAACAACAACAACGATGGTAAAAACGCAAATAAAAACATGACAACCAAAACAACAATACGACATGGTTAACACTGAGCCCCTCATATAGCATACAAATATAAATTCGGAACGATTTATATAAAATGGCATACAATGAAAGCTCGTTTTACAGTCAGTCAGGCAGTCAGGCAGCCAGTAACGCCCTTCAAGAGAAATGTACATAGTTGAAATATAAAGAGAAGAAAATGTTTTCGTTTTTTTTTCAAAAGAACCTGCAATCAGTCATAAATGGCGTTAGGAAAATTCCCCACAATTCAAAGTTACTAAAGAGAAAAACAAAAACACAGGGCTGCCACTGTAAAAAATAACAAAGTAACCCTTCTATTTTTCACTGCATTGCAAAATTGAAAATTTTATTTTTGATTTAAAGCCGCAAATTTTTAATTTCAAAATAGTAGAAATAACCTTTTTTCCTATTAATTTTTAATACAAACAACTTTAAATATGTTTTACTTTTTTTTAATTTTACTTTAATCGTAAAAAACTTCAAATTAAATTTTAAAACTGCAATTTAAACATTTTCAGCTTTGGCGCTAAATCAACAGTGTTTATGTTTGAATCAAACATAATATCATTGATTTTTGAAATAAAGCAGAAATCGCGTGGAAACTCATTCCCAGCCCTGGCTGTAAGAAAAAAAAAAAACAATTTTTCGGGAAAACCTAAAAGCAAATAAAGGTTACCGCGTTGTTGTTTCTAATGTTTGTTGCCTTCAAGTCAGCGACGCTCAGCGCGCGTTGTTCGCCTTCGCTATGCGCGCCAACTCCACGGAACAGCAAATTGGCACGCGAGATTTATTTCAATTTCAACTACAAGTAACTGCAGTTGTATGTGCGCATACATACATATGTATGTATCTATGTTCGCGCTTCCGTTTATCCTTGCTTCCTTCCTTCCTGCGAGCTGCCTTATATTCCAGCGCTGCCTTAAGTTTCGCTGCGTTTTGCCTTACTTGTACTTTACATCAGTAATGCATACGCTTTCGTGTGAGGCAAGGCAACAATTTTTATTTTATTTATTTTTTTTTTTTGTCTTGATACCAGCGACAGTTTCAGTAGCGAGTTAACATTAAAACGTGCCCACGTAAGACCAGCCTTATCCGTTATATCCTTTTTTTTATTGTATAACCGTTTTTGTAGAAATAAAACCTTCATCATGTTTTTGTCGGTTTTTTTCTTACGTTTTTTTTTCGCCCAATTTTTTTTCTATCATGATTTCTGGTTCATAATTTACGTTCTATTCAACCGAAAGTAGTAGTAGATGGGCGGGTCTACTAGTTGGGCCTAATAGAAATATAAAAAAAACACCCCCTAATAAAACAAAGTAAACAGTAGAGCCTAACCTAGGCCAAAAAAATACATTAATATTTCCGGTTTGCAATCTTAGGACGGCAGAGAGTGACGTAGAGCCTTACACGCCTACAGCTAGACAGAGTTGTAAAGATTTTTAAGACTTTTTTTATTTTCAAAAAGTTGGAGCAGTGATATAAAATGAGGTGCATGTCTTTAATTAAAACTTTATCATTTTCAATTTTAAGGCAAAAAGCATCGAAATCAAAATTGTAGGAAATTAAATTTTCTGCAATAAAATTGTTGGGAAATTTTTTGTGAGACTTTTAGTTTTCAAAATATCGAGGAAAAAACTGTTTACACCCCTATTTTTAAGATGGGGGGCTTTTAACCGCGAAAATCGAGTTTTATACTCACATTGACCTCGCCGACACATAAAGAAAAACAATTCCCCACACAAAACGCAAGGTTTGGACAAAATTTTGTAACATTTTAATGGAATATAAGAAATACTAAAATATCAAAATTGTATTTCACTTTCAAAGTAACAAAAAGTAAAAACAAAAAAATATATTTTACCAAATGAATGCACACTTTTACGTCGCTGCATTAAAAGTAGCGCAATTTCTCTTCATTTTTCTTCCTCATATGATTTTAATTCCACATGCCATCAAAAAAAAAAACCTTTTCAAGTGTTGCTGTTGCCTCTGTTGCTGCTGTTGTTGCTGCTGCTTCTGCTGCACCACATCCAGAATAAACATCAACAACATGGCGTCGTTGTTAATGTGGCCCATGTTTGCCACTTGCCGGTTGCCAGTTTGGCCTAAAAAACATGCCCATCATATTTTTGTTACGAGTAGTACGAAGAGCTATGTATGTGTACCTAATAAGAAGCCGCTCGAGAGTATGAAAGAAGCCTCTTGTAACTAAGTCACATGTCTTTTTAGTGCTCAGGGCATCTTAATAAGGTCGAGTCGACTCGAGTCGGCTGAGGGTTGGGTGGAGATGACTTGCTTGGAGCAGGATAAAAGTGAAAGGCTGTATAAAAAAATGAGCTGAATCGATAAAACCGCTTTTTCGGGGTCAGACTGTGTTGTTGGTTGGGTTCAGCACAGTTGTTTGTGTAGTGATTTTTTAGAGCAGAAAAATGTTTATTGAGAACAGTAACGAGCCTTTTTGTTTTCGCTTTAATGTCGCGTTTTTTATTTACTGCGATAAAATTGTACTAAAATGGATAAAGTTATTGAAAAAGTTGTACGATTTCATGATTATTTAGTATAGAATTCAAATATTTTATTACCACATGTACGGAAATTTCATAAGCATATTACATATGTTTAATGCTTTAGAATTATGTTTATCAAATATGTTATAGGTTAAATTTTATAACATTATCAATAAGCTAATACTCGGGTGTATCATATTATCTGCGAGTATTGAACGCTGTAGGTTTATCTTATATTGAAATATTGTAAACAATGTTTTGGAGTTACATATAAAAATTAATTTTGTTCGTTTGCCGTATTGGATGCGCCAATTAAGAGAATCTTTAATTCATAGCCTGCATCCACCACAGCTGGAATTAGACCAATCGATCTATAAAATGGGAAAACTAGCCTGGAATCAGATTTTCTACTGAAAATCGAAACTTTCCTGCTTTAGGGAAGCTTCGTCAATCTCCAGGCTAGAACTCAATGATTAGCAAACAACTTGGAATCAGTGAAATTACAGAAAAAGCTTCGATTTCTTTTCAGATTTGAACACAGCCTATTGTTTGTTTCTTATTAAATGGCCAGCAATT
The DNA here is from genome assembly GCA_963662105.1 of Meiosimyza platycephala. Taxonomy (NCBI): domain Eukaryota; kingdom Metazoa; phylum Arthropoda; class Insecta; order Diptera; family Lauxaniidae; genus Meiosimyza; species Meiosimyza platycephala. The sequence goes on along the minus strand of OY759208.1, from coordinate 114,227,411 downwards.
ACTTGCAAAATATGACAATGCCAATTCACGAAAGTGTTAGCACTCATTTTAAACCATAAGAATTGACGTTACGTTAAAAATAAAATAAACAGAACAATATAGTAGAGAACGAATCAAAGTGTTTCTAATTAATTGGCCACGCCTGTAATTGCATATAGTAATTTTTTTACTTTCAAGTTGAAGTTCTGCGTCGTTTAGCTTTTTATCTACATAAATTGCCATATAATTTGAATTGTTAGGCAATTACAAATACATAAAGGGTTTTCCAATAAAAGTGCTTGTTTTTTTTTAATAAAACAAATCGAAATGAAACGTAGTTCAAAAATCCTTAGCGGCAAATACGATGAGTTCAATTTACAACTACTTTATTCAATAAATCACGAATTTTTTAAAATCAATATCTTACAATTCAGGGAATATAAAGTCTGTTATCATCAATCTGTGAAGCTAACCATTGACAGTAGCGGCTACAACTTCCTCATTTTCCAAGCAAAATAAATGCCGATGGATATTGGGTAATTCTCTGATGGTACTAAAAATCAGCCCAAGTAGGTACTGAAAAAAGTACAATTTGTACAAATAGCTCTTTCTCCAAATACAAATAGCTTAAGTCTTCAAAAATTGTTGTGAGGTTTACGGCTCTTAAAATATCGCGGAAAAACGATTTACATTGATTTTTAAAATGGCGGCCGAATGTCCGGCTTTGGCTTTCAACCACGAAATCTGAGTTTTATACTCACGCTGACCCCCCCATAAAAAAAAAAAAATTATAGCTATTTCACTCAAAAAAATAGTTTCAGTACACTGCAAAAAACATGTTTAATACTGCAATTTCTGGTCACTGCTGCATATTTATTTTTTTCGCATTTTAATTTCAAAATTTAAATCGAAGTCAATAAAATTTAAATTACATAAGCTACTGGCGCTTAAAAACATTATTCAATAACGTTCATCAAACTTTAAAAACGTGCTTTGTTTGAGTTGTATTCGAACATGTTGGATCATACAAATATGCCAACGATGATAAAACTTGATGTAAGTGGAGTTAAATGCCATTTAATAGTAACAGTAAGCATATCGTTAATTTAAAGAAGACAATTAAAGAAAGCTACAACTAAGTTACAAGCTTACTGTTAAAACTTTTAATCAACTTTATAAACTTTGCGTCAGAGTGGGTTGCAATATTTGCAACCAAACTTTTAGTGGTAATGGATTATTATTCCACTATCATTAAAAACTGCTGCATGCGAAAATTAAAAAATTATCATTTTCTCACAAAAATTTATTTTGGGAAAGTTTTTCAGCGAAACTGCCCTAATCCGAAATGTTGCCATTACATATCCTATGGCTTTTCATAAAGCTTATGTTTCGTAATACTAAGTAAGTTAATTAACTTTAGCCTGCTTATTGAAACAACATCCCTTATCAAATGTGTATGGTAGGAAGATAGAAGACCCCTTTTATTTTTGATTCATATTTCAGCACTTTTTTTTTTTTGTTCACGCGTCAATTTTTTGAGCTACAACCCCAAAAAAAGAAAATTTTCAACAAAGATTTACACACCCACATACAAAACATATCACCATAGATGACAAATATAAAATGCATTCGACTGACGACCCCAACTCAATATAAAAATCAGCATCGGCATCAACGTCAAACGTCATGACATGTCAGTTTTATAAACAGACAAGTTGTGTGGCAGACACACTGGCAAAGGGACACAGAGAGACAGACAGACGGACAGACAACAGAATAGAAACTCTCAACAAAATATAAAGGCAACTGTATAACAAATGTGGAGGAAAAAGTCCTTTCAAGAATTGCGATTTCGCTCATAACATAACATAAGTTTATCTCAACGTCAATCAAACACCATCACGTTGTAGCAAAAGGATAAGTCAACTGAAAAGGATATGGCAATTTCTTAGCGCTGGTTTGAATACAGTGATGGCAATTAAAGTGTGCTCATAATGTAAGTATGAGAAGAGGGCTATAAATATCTATAGATATTGCTTGCAAATAGCTCCTTCCATACTTTTCTAAAGTTTTCTGAGGATTTTTTATTAATACGTCGGCACGCCCATTTGAAATATGACATTTTTATGAGTTTTACGCCCTTGCCGATGTATTCTATTTAACAACTGCTCTAACAAAATATTGAAAATTTTAAGAAAAATAGCAAAAACATTCAACTGATTATATTAACAATTAACCGTTTTACATAAACTTAAATGAAACAAGTGGGCGCTAGCGATGGCTGATAAAATCAATAATTTCAATTAAAAGTCAATATTTCAATAAATTTATTACTTTTCTATGTCTGCTATAATTTGCTATAAATTTTAAATGTTAATGTAAACAAAGAAATTTATGTTGCTGTTTTGTTTTAATGCCTATATATCTATATAGTATATTGTATAGCTTTCAATGCACTTCTATTTAACATCATTTATCCAAGCATATATCTTATCTGACAGTAATGGTTGAAATCTATTAACAACTTTGCTATCAAAAACATTTGCTCTGTCTAGCCAATTATACCACGCGCCATAAGTGGGTACTCAAAATGTCTCTTATTAAAAATTGAGCGCTTGAATAATCAAATAAAGTTTTAAATGCTACTACTTGTATACAGTAGTTAAAGTTATGTGAATAGTTAATTGAAAAAAATCAAAAACTTTTAGTACTTAGAAATATTAAATTTCATACCTTATAACTTATTGCATGCACGGTATTCAAATGAAGAAATTAAATGAAAGACGCAGGAATAACTCTCATTTGGAAAATATTAGGCATCTTGAAATTTTAAAGTCCTTTCATTGGCACTATAAAATATAAAAATCTTTTTGTTTAAAATATGAGTTTTTAAACTGGATTTTGAAAATATTTTTCCATTATGTGCTATGTAAATCTTATCGATAAAATCGAATCTGGTACTTCTTTCATATTCTGTTTTTGAATTATATAAAATCAAATATTTCAGAAACACCTTTATCGACTATTTTCGTGCAAGTGCGCCTATTACTGTAAAGCATTTCTGAGCTCACAAAATTAAGGTGCTGAATTTTTTCTTTAAAATCAAATTAAAAAACATAAGTTGACTTGATGGCCAAATACGTTACAAATTGTAATGATACTGTACCAAATATATATATAAAAATTGTCCTGATATTGACTGGTCATAATGCTCAGCACAACAAATTCTGAGAAGCAAATTAAAAATTTAGTTTTAATAAAAAAATTCACAGCCTCATTGTTGTGTTCCTACTCAGATTTACTTCGAAGCAATGATAAAAGTGTACGAAAATGGTTAAAAACGGTGTTTTTGACACATTTGACAAAATTTATCCTAAAAACCAAATGTGATAGATAAAATTGTATGCCAGTTACGGATTGGGCGGCAATAATTATGTATGTTAAAAAAAGAATAGAAAATATTATAAAAATTATTTTTATAAATTTATGTTCCATTTCGTTTTTTTTTTTTTTTTGAATGAAAAGTAGTTTTTTAAAAAGTGCCTTTGCTGATTCTTCATATCTGCACTTTATTCCTAACATTATCCAAAAGAAAAGATGTTCCCGTTTCTTTTATTTAAATCCTTCATTTCAACCCCGTGCATATACCATACTTTGAATTGAAATTAAGTTGTGAGTGTGTGCACCTTTGCCATTGCATGAATTTACCTGCAAAAGAAGAAGAAAAAGTTTTATTAAAAAGATGTATTTATTTTGTAAAAATGTATTATTTTTTAATAAAATAAAGTTAAAATATATCTAAATATGTAGTACAGAAAAATGAAAAAAAGGGCGTAGATTGGAAAAAGTTTGAACAGAAGCGAAATTTTAGGGAAAGATGCGTGAAAGCATCACCTTTCTACTTACATATGTACATATATGAAATTAGTCTACTTACTCTAGTCATTGTGCACTTTTGCTCACTTTTTCGCCAGCTTATTTGAAAGCGAAATCAATAACATAATCCATATTTTTTTTTTTTATTTAAAAAACCTGACGTGATAGTGCAAAATTATCACTGAATTTGAACTCAGCATAAGTATTTAAGAGATAAAATCATAAAAGGTATGGTATTACATGATCGCCGATTGTTTGAAACTTTCTGAGACAAAGCAATTGAAAGTTGCAACTATAGCTTTTCTTAAATCATAAGAACATTCTTTTTTTTGTCACAGTGAAAAATTATTTCTTTAAATATTTCCTGCATATTGCCGTTGCTTTCATCCTTTCTCTTGATTTTCTTGTGGTCGCCTATGATGCTGCAACATCTTGTAAAATCACTGCTGATGTGCGAAGCCTTGCGGCATAAACCGAAGTGGCTGTCGTGCTGTCACTGATGAACATGAACTTTAATTAATTTAACGCATTCACATTTGACTTTTCCTCAGCGCTGTTTATCTTCATATGATGAGCGTATATACTACTCATCTTTGTTTTACGACGCCTCCGCAATATATCCAACTGTAAATTATGCACTTCTCATATTCATTCGCACATTTTTCATTTTGCCCCTTTGCCTTCACTCGTAACCAAGCCCTTTTTTGGTCTTAAAATTATCAGCGCGTACTTTGCACGGCAATTGTACTGAGTGTCATATGAAGTATTTAAAATGTTGGAATTATGTCAACAGTGATGGAGAGTATTTAGGGTGGATCCTAAAAATAATTTTTTTGTCGTGCATTATTTTGATAAAAATTTTCTATGATGAAGATCTTTGCCATTGTTTTCAAGTATTATGTCTCTAGTCGCACCTTCAGTGGCATCTTGTATTTTATAATATTCTCAAAGTTTTTAAAAATGTTAAGCTATTTTTTATTATACAGCTACAGAGCCAACCTTAATGACCTTTACTTCATACATTGCAGGATTTATGTTTGTATTATTTTGCATTTTGCATGAACGTGTTAAGAACCATAGCAAAATCAAAGTAAATCTTCATTTTATCAGGTTACGGTCACTGAGGAAAACGAAACCATAGTTTAACTGACTGTTTACAGATAGTGTCTTGAATTTTTTAACACTTACTGTACTGAATAATATGATTATTTAAATAATAATGAAATGGAGAAAAGACTACGCAGGTCATTTCATTTTACGTAGTCTTAAAATTAAGTCAGATATCGAGGATTCTTAAATTGCCTTTTAATCTGGACAGTAAGCCATATGAGATTCAGAGACTGAATCTCTGTATTTCATTTATATATATGAAAAAATTTTAAAAAATATATAAATCGTTTAAGAATTTAGTTTTCATATTCAAATAACACCCACTCTTTCGTTTCGAAATGCGAATTCGCGTGCATATTTGTCTTTCATCAAGAAGCGCTGCCTTACATCATTATAACTTATTCATTCCCTACAATCATAGTAGATCTTCTCTTATGCTCCATATAGAGTTGATGTTTTTGCTTTGTTCGTATTTTTTAATTCTCAGATACTGTCAGATATTCTCAGATATATTTTTATGAAATATTTGAATTGAAGTTCTTTAAGAACATAACTGATTGGCTGTGGGGGAGCTTACAATTGGCCTCACTGAATGACTGCCTGCCCGCTTGCCTGGCTGATTGCTGAATGACGGTCTACATTTCAATGCAAACACTAAAGTGTTTGGTTCTACAGAGTTGTGAACGCACTCAACACTAAATTAAGATGAATTCATTAATTATTCTTAATATCATCATCAACAACAACTTCAACATTTTTTTCACAGCGCGTCATTCATTGAGTTGTCGCAATGGGTTATTTTTCAGCTGTTTGTTGCTTTTGTTTTATGTACATCGTATTTGTATTTTTTTAACTCGACTTTATCCGTTAAGTGGTTGGTGGCTGCATTTGTTGTTTTCGGCCTTGTTCACTGTTAAACTTTATGAGATCGCTTCAAGTTTTCTTTTGAAGGGGAGCAATGGAAAAAATTTCCTTTTTTTTCTTTTTAATCTTTGCAGGCTGCAATTTGTTTCAAGTGGGGTTGAAATTGGGTTACACAAATACAACATTGGCGGATAATTGAATTAAAAGCTTTAATTCGTAATGAATTAAACTTTTTTTTTCGTTACTTACATTATGTTACATTAGTTTTAACATTATTTCGACAAAGTTACAATCACAAAATTTATGAACCAAAAATTATGTTATTGTAGAGCTTATTGGTAAACACACTTAACTGGTTATTATGTCAGACAGACTATTTGTCTGTAATACTCTAAGTGTTTTGTTGATACTCTGGTTTGAACTCAAGTTAAGCTAATTTCGTTTAGTTTTTTCATATAAATAGCATTATATTTTAATAAAAGTTTTGTTTTGGAGAAAATCTGAATATATCAAAAAAAAAAAAAAATGGAGATATAACGTTCAATTGGGCTCAAATTTCACACAGGTATAACTAAGAAAAAGCTTTCGAAAATTTTTTTTACAATTTCATTCCAAGAGTCATAGTTTCAGAGATAAAGGACCCTAAAACTGAAGTTTTAACAAATGAGCTGAGCTATATCTAAAAAAATTGTATTCAAGTACTTAGACCTTAAATCGAGAGTATTGAAAACAATTTTAGAGTGGTAAGTATAACTCAGATATGATGATAGAATTTATGTGATTAATTACAAGTAACTGTAAGAAAATTCTTAAAATGACGATATTTAAAAAATATTTATTTTAGTATCATTCAACAATTTTCTTTCGAAATGGTTTAAATTAAATTATTGTCTCAAGAGTAAATTATCTTTTTTTCAGACCCATTTTGATTTGACAATTAAACTTTGTAATTTTCCAAAAAAAATTAAGTGAAAAACGCGTAAACTCAAAGCATACTTGAACTCAATTAAGGAATGACCCTGTAGGCGACACTGTCTTCCATTCAACACTTTATACCATTGCGGATGAATGGATTGAATGAACTTTTAAGCTGTCGCTTTTCATAACTTTTTGCGACAATTTCACCGGCCAAACGAACACGCAGCATATGTGGGGACTCCCACTCATATTCACAGAGTCATTCACTCATTTCGTCAGTCATTCAGTTACTTGGACTATCTGTTCATCGTCGGTCCGTCACTTGCTTTGTTGAATGATGAAGTGCCAGATAAACAAATTGCATGCCTTTGGGGGGGGAAACAATTCACAAGACCGGCGACGACGTCGAACAGAATAAAGCTGCTGCAGCACCATCGAATGTTGAGAGCCTTTTGTGGCTTCAGATGTCGCAGTGATCCAGAAACGAAACAACAACAAAAAAAAAAAAAAAGGGAAAAGCTGCATAAAAACAAAAGATTCAGATCATAAAAGAAGTCGTTGAATTCTTTCCATTGTTGATGGAATGTCATCATGCAATGATGGCATGAAACAAACGTAAAATACTCGTAAGTGTATCTGCGCAATTGTGTGTTTTGTTGTTCTGTCATTTGTTCGTTTTAAATTTTATTATAATTTTTAATATTTTTCTGTATGAGGAATTTAAGAACATTTCGTTTGGTACAAATTACTCTGTATGACCTTTTGAGCTGCAACACAAAAATAACCATGCAATCACTTTTAAGTTTCAAGCAGCAGAAAGCAAAATTTTAATTAAACTTCATTTGTAGAGGATTTTTTCTTTCACAAATTTGTTTTTTTTTTTTTTTTTTAAGGTTTTGTGCTGCTTAAAATAACAATGGCGTACAAAATTGCATTTTTTGCGCCATTTGTGTTCTACGCTGAAAATGCGACAAGGAACATGAAGTCATTAGCTCTTGCTGTTGCGATGCTTTTTTATCGATACTCAATGCACAGCTTTGTATATCAAGTGAAAGGTTATTCATTTGTTATGAAATTCTAATGTCTTAGCGTAGTTGAGGTTTATTAACAATATTTCGTAGTTTTGTGAACTACTTTCAACATTGAATAAAGCATATATTTTTGAACATTAAACAGTGTGTTTTTCCTTGCAACAAATTCTAGCAATCTCGTTGTAAAAAAAAATTCTATCGATACTTTTCATATCGATACTTGAATACACACAGTATCTAATTAAACTGTAACTAACAACATTTACACTAATAATATCTAGAGCACAATTAGTTTCACATGTCTTTGCTGTCTGTATCTGTCGCTGTGTCTGCTGGGGCTCCTCAATGTAACGCCGCCACCCAATGGGCTCCATACCACCATAACAGCCAGGGGAAACCTTTAGCTGCAATTTTGTTGTGGCATTTCAATTTTTCATTTTCTTCAGTTCATAAATTAAAACATTAAATGCATTTACTGATTAAATTTCAACAATTTTTATTTAGATGCTTTAGTATTTCAGTGTTGTTGTTGTTGCTGCTGCTGTTATTAATGTTGTTTTTGCTGTATTCTTGTATTGTAAACTAACATTCAACGTTTGTCTAAACAGAACGCTTTAAAAAAAAAAGTTATGTTATTTTTACTGAGTATGCTATTTGCCCTTTTTGTTTAAAAGAACAACATGAATTTAATCTTTAAATTTTACTTTTTAGACAAGTGAAAAAACTGCTAAAATAAACAAATTAGGACGTAAAAAATATTCAAATAAGACATAAAAATTCATTTACCTTCCGATGATGCATTCACGCTTCATTAAAAAATTTAGAGAATGTTGTTTTCCCAGTTAAACGGTTTTGCTTATGCGCAATTAAGTAGTCAAATATTTTTTCCCGGTTTTTAATAGTCTGAAATGTATACAACATTTGCCACGTGTGCCTATTAGGTGGCGCAACTGCAGTAATTGCTATATGAGTCTCAGCATAATATATGATTTATGTACAAAAATTCGTTCATTTCGATATCTGCGGGCCTAGAAAGGCAGCATAGTTAATGTTGTAGTGTTGAATAGAGTTTGTTAAATACGTAGCTCAATTCCTTGATCACTGTGAATATGTTGATAGAGTAAGTGTTCATTTCAGTAGCCTCTTCTAGATACTTTGGAACAATCGGAGAGTTTGTGAATATCTCTATATAAGCCTCCAAACTTGTATTTGTGCCCATCGTGGCATTGAAGGTGATGAGCAAAAAAAGACCTTTACCCGCTCTCTCGGCTCCATCCACTATTACTAGGCATGCATAAACGATACACTGCTATGGGAGTAAATAGGCGTCTCTTGTACTACTATAAAGGTACTAAATGGGCAATCACTCGTATTAGGAATGAAAGTAGTAAAAAACTTTTCAAATCATGCCAAGGAGCTGCATATACATATAGCATATAGTAGTCAAGACACTTTGTCGACTGATTTGCACCAGGGTAGACGGATGTTCATAATTTTTTTGTGTTTTTTCTATATATTCTAGAGTTCTCCTACTGATTGAAATTCAATGATTATAGTGACAATACAAAACAGTTCAGCAACACTCTACCTGATAAAATTGCTCGCTCCCAAAATTAAAAATCATTTCTGCCTCTATTTCTATCCTTTCCTTAGGGTTCAATCTATCTCTATACCAAATTTTATCAAAATCGATTAAATAGTTTAGGCGTGGAAGGATATTTTCCTATTATGGGCACCATCTACTCAAAATCAAAAACCTTTCCTTAGAGTTCAATCTATCTCTGTACCAAATTCCATCAAAACCGGTGCATTAGCTTAATTTGTTAGATTTAAAAAATCACCTCGAATTGACCTCGAAATTTAGTATTAACGTGAAAGGCAAGGTGACTGTTATTTGACCCCTAGAAACCTACAAACTTAGTCCTCGAGATATTGGCTTGTGGAAATTAATCCGTAAACACCCGGAATATCTTAAATGAAAATTTCTTTTAATTTCATCGGGGATAAAGAAAAAGCTTCTTTTTTTTTTTTGTTTCAGATTTGTATTTTTATCAAAGCTTAGTTCTTCACTTTGGCTGAGATGCTTAAAAATTATGCCCGCTTAAAATTATTTTTAAATGGTAAATGTCTTCTTTTTCCTAGACTGCTAAGCTGTTTTAGTTCGATCATTTGAACAATTCATCCAAAAGAATAAACTTTCTTCGAAGTTTATAAAGATTCATATGCTTCCGTAAATGTTTTCTTAAAAAGTTAATTTTTATTGCTACTTTCTTTTTTCTTTCTTCCACACATAAAAAATTCTTACATTAATTTTTGAAAGTTATAATTCAATAAATTGTGCGTGGTGCAAGCAATTTAACTTCTTCCAACAATTTGCACAAAAAACCAAACTTAAGTGCATTTTGTATCTTATAAAGTTTTAAATCACAACTTTTACAAGATTTTCCTCAACTTTTTCGTAGGTTTATCTCTGTTGTTGCACTTAAATCGAGTTTAACTCGGCGCAGTTTCTTCCTGTGACGTTGCAGTCAGTGCAGTAATTTTTTTTTGTCACAGTTTTTCCCCATTTATTTTTAATCTTCTCAAGAGTCTCTCGTTGTCGTCTAGTAGTTCAGTTCAGTGCAGTTGAGTTTTGTTGTTCATCGCGTTGTCGAGTGCCTTAAGCTTTTGCTTCCTCATTAAAAATAATTTTGTTGCAGTGTTTTAGTGCCTGCTTACATAAAATGCATGTTGTAAGTTTGTTTAAATTGTTTGTTGTTGCTACTGCTTTTTTGTTGTTGTTGTTGTTTTTTTTTTTTGACGCTTTTGTTTCAAACTGACTGCTGACTGACATTTTATGTGGGCGTAAAGAAAGAGAAAAAAAACCAAAGCAAAAACAACCAGCAATAATAACAACAGCAGCGTAAGTGGTTGCTGACACTTTTGTGATGATGTTTTTGACATTTTGTTGCTCTTGACTGTGACCTCTGTGCGCTCTTTACTGTTGTGCTCTTATGTAACGTGAAATCAGGCACCTATTTTTTTTACTTCCTATTTTCCGCCCTGCTCTTAGAATCATTAAATGTATGTCTCGGTGGTGGAGAAGTGCTAGTGGTGCAACAGGGTGGCTTAGCTTATGTGTGTCATTATAACGTGCCTATTTGGGGCGGCTATTTAGTGGGTGTGGTGTCGCTGTCGGTGCCGCCGGTCGCATTGAGGTTGTTGCTGCTGCTGCTGTGTTGCTTATTAACAACATCCGACGACCTAAGCGCGACCTTAACTCGTGTTGTACTTGAAATTTTGCTTTGATGTTGGCGTTGTCGTTCCAATTCAGGTTGCGCTCTGTTGTGTTGTGTAACCCCTTAATAGAAAAATCTCAACATGTAGTTTATTATTTAAATTTTTCAACTATGCCAAATTTATTCTGCTTGGTTTATTTAAAATTCACAATTATCTAAATGTTCTGAAATTTAAGTGAAATTGCTTGAAACTTGAAGAAATGTGGCTTAAAATTCAAATGTCTGTAGTAATTTAAGAGAAAATACAATTTATTGCGGCTGGAATTTTGCATCACAAAGCAATGCAAAGACAAAGAATAGGTCCTTTGTAATAGATTACAAATCACAGGACACACGTGGTTTAAGTCATGGTTGGGCGAACTTCCTAACCCGGAGCCAAATTTAAACAATATAATTACTCTCCACAAATTGAAAGTATCCATCTCACTTGTGAGAGAAACATAAAAGTATTTGGCACGAAGGCAGGTCTATAAACCCAAGACTTCGTATTGTTGAGGAATGTTTTTTTTTTTTGTGCATCGCTATCAGTAATTAGTTATATTAATGGTGTTTTGCGTCATTGTAAGGCATGAATATAGAATATGTTCTAATGTTGCAACGTTAACAATGTAAATTCACCGTAAACCTGATGCAAAGATCATTTATAGAGGAACGCGGGACTGGTTTTAACAGGGGTAAGTTTTAATACTCAAATTCTGAGTATACTAATTAATCCAGGCATTAAACTGTGAAATATTTGGATCTACATTTTTTTCCACATACTAACTAAAACAAGTCAGTACCTAATGTATAGAAAGACAAATTTGTAAAAATAATAATTGGTTTAAAACCAGCCCCATCCTCCTCTATGCTGCTGCAGGTTCGATTGAAAGGCAGTTTTCTTTTTAAGTGATCGACAAATATTTATTTTAAATTCAACCACTGGGGTATTAAGTATGTAGTAAAAACACACTTATTAACGTTTAAAAACAAATACTTTATTTTCTTTTCGAAACTATTCACAAGTTTTAATGAAAATGTTCAGAAATTTTTATACACCATAATTTTTAAAAATCCTTTAATTTTTATATCAATTGATAAATAACGAGACATTTTATTATAAACTGCTAGCTCTGATCTTATCCAACATTCCGCATGGGGAGAGTTTCAATTCTATAGAGCTTTTACTAGGAGCTCAAATCTTTAATTTGATATTTCATATATACCGAGAATTTTAATACGATCGGACTTTATGACACGGGAGCTGATTTATAATATGAAAAGAATGAAGTCTCTTCCTAGAAAATTCATCAGCTTTGCAATTACTATCAATATCTATAAGCGCACCCATCCAGGTAAATGGTTAAAAGTGAGTAAAAATTATTGATTCTAGATATTTTTTATTAGATTGCCTATCTCTTCTGTTTTTTTTTTTCTTATAGAGGAGAAAAAAAACGTATGAGGAAACCAACATTTCATCAAAATCAGGCTTACCATATCAACAAATAAACTTTGAATTTCAGTATTAAGATCAGTAAGTATCAGGTTTCTTTTTGGCATAATAAATAACCAAAACAAAATTCTATAAAAATTTCAGTATTTTTTTTTTTGTTACGTCAAAAGAATTATGTAAAATTACGCTATTTTCGACTACAAATACAAGACTGATTTTAAATTTGCATCCTCACTAATGTGCACAAAACTTAAGAAACACTTAAGAAGTCAGATTATATAACATTTATCTTTTATTGTTTCCCATTCGCCGCTGATCTCGCAAGCAACAAGCTCAAATTTCAATTCAGGGAAAACTTTTTCAAAAAAAAAGGGTTCAAATTAAAAATAAAACGTTAAGTTTTCATCAAACTTGCGATAATCAAATCATAACCATTGGCAAACGATGCGGCTGAGCATATGAACTGGGTAATAAAATTAAAGTTAATGCAAAAAGTTTCTTAAAGTCACAACCATCAACTACGCGCGACTCAAAGCCCAATTCATTAAAGAGCGGAAGACGTAAAAAAGGACCATAAGCAAAAAAAAAAAACAAAATACAAAAAACATTGAAACAAAACCGCCAACAAGCAAACTGAGCCATTTTCTATACCATTATGGCGGCAGCTCGTCTTGGCTTACTTAAAAAGACATGAAAATCAAATAAAAAGAAGAAGCAGTCAACACAGAAAAACAGCAACAACAAAAGCTGAATAAATAAAAAAATTGATGAAAAAGAAGAAAAAAACACGAAAAAACTTTTGCACAACAGGAATACGAAATCAGAAGATTGGTATCGATATAATATATATGACATTTAGTACAAAACGGTAGAATATGATGCTTCTTGAATAGTTTAATTTGGGCATTTAACTGGCGTTCAAAGGATCTTATCACGTCATCGAAATTAAATATCTTGAACATTATTCGTGATGTCCCATAGGAAAAGATACCTAAAGGTTATCCTTACCAAAACTTAGAATTCAAAATTCTGACACATCAAAAGTTTCCAAAGATTGACGAAAATTTGAGATTCAGGATCACCTCAAATGTAGTACTAAAACGTCAGATTACCGGAAAACGCAGCCATCCTTAATCATCGTGAACACGATCGCTGGAACTGGAAATAAATGAATCGGAGAAATATTGGCGAAAATTAAAGGCACTCGCTACAAATCACGCAAGTTGGAAGAGTTTTGTAAAAAGCTTAAACTTCATAAGGAGATATAGAACATAAGGAGAGATTAGTTTTATGAGAAACGAATAATAAAGTAACGATCACTACCAGGCGCAGTTACACCAAGTATCGATACTCAAAAAGTTCACACTACGCGCAATTCAAATAATTTAGTAACAAAATAAACTTTGAACCGCCGCATACGAAAAAGCTAACAACAAAAGCTTTGTAGCAGGATGCGACGCGACGCAGTAAAGCAGGAGCAGTGGCATGACGCTGAACAAAAAAAAAAAAAAAAAAAAAACCGAAATGAAATGAAACTGTAGACACGCAGTGGATTTACGAACTTAATGTTGATTGCGATTTGGCGCGCAGATATAAAAGAAATCTACACTCTGTTTCTAACTTACTGCCGCCGCTATGTGTTTTGTTGTTCTTGTGGTTGCGTTTTGTTGAATGTTTGTTGGATTTAGCAAATGTGACAAAAAAACTAGTTAAGGCCATAAAAAATAAGATCCTTCATCAAGGAAGGAACATCATTAAGACAAACACTCTCATTTTAGAAATAACTCGAAAAACCAAAGGTGTAGGATGTAACTTTTACGATGATACGACGACCATTTGATGATTGGACAGATGATAATGATGACGAAGATGATTAACTTTATATGGTCGCGTCAATATAAATACAATAAAACTTTTAGGATAACTATAATTAACTTTAGTAAATGGCAGCTAAGAATAGTAATTACTATTAAGCGGATATTTTCGGGTGTTTTATTAAATTAGGTTTCCGTTTAGTTTTTATTGCCATTTTCATACAGCGAAACAGCAGATGTCAACAGCGTGTAGCGAAATCACAGAGTGGTGTTAGAGCTAATTGGAAATTGGTTTTTGTACAGCAAAAAAATTATATACATATATTGTTTGTAGAGTCCTTGTGGTAGCTTATGAAATATTTGTGGTTAGAATTAACAGTTTACAAACAATAAAAAGATAATAACAGTGGAATAACGAAAAATATGCATATGTAGCTTTAAGCACTAGCAGAGAAGTTAAATGACAGAGCCAATATAAATAAAAACAAAAGTCATCGGGTAGTAAAAAGGATATTTAGACAGAGGATATTGATAGATCTTGCGAGATGACGCCTAAAAAATAAAAAATCATGGGTCATTCGAGACCCGAAAAAGAAAGAAAAATTCAGTTTTTCTTAAGCAACTTTATTAACAGGTATTAAGAAACTTAAAATGAGAAATCAAATTAAAGAGAGCTGAAAATATGACCCAGCTTTTGATCAAAATTAGAGGAGAAAACAGTCAAAATGTGGGAAAATTTGCAGCAGGATAGAAAAGCAACGTTTGTTAGGAAGTTCTTATCCGGAATAGTGCTCATTGAATACTAAAGGTGTACCCCTAAACCATGTAATGCTCACGTTTTTTTCCAAGGCAGATCCTAAAAGATATAAGCTTCCATATTAGGTCTAGCTCCTGACGATTTTTCTCTTAATTCAAAGTATCTATATGGAGACATGTCGATTAGAGAATACTCAGTGTTTAAAAGCTTAGCGTAAAGTTTCAGACAATCTCAGTTAATGTTTCGCGTTTCAGAACGAAATTTCTCTAGCTTCAAGATAACTGTTCTCATCTCAGAGACTGAGTAATTCAGAGACATAGATTGCAGAGTATTGTAGTCTCTTCGATAATTTTGAGATTAGTTTAAAATAATTTTTATGGTACCCCACTTGAATGACTGATTTGCTCCCAGTTATAAAACTGAGCACTATTTAGGAGATCTAATATCTATTTAACTTTCAGTTGATGCTAGAAATTGTTTTCAAATAATAATGCCATAGAATGTTTTTACATATAAATTAAAAAGTTTCGAGATATGTATCTGAATTGGTAGTTGTTTTATTTCAATTTAAAATTCGGAAACTCTAAGTAAAATCATCAAACGCAGCAAAGTAATAGCTGAATTAGCTTATCTTTCTGGTTTTTTTTTGGCATTAATGCTACTATGTAGATAAAAAATACAACTTCAGTAAAATATTTGGATACTATTGTCTTTGTGCATTGATAAAATCAATTTCCATGAATAAATTTCAACTAACAATAAATCTGCATAATAATTAAATCACTGTCAATATGCCAACATGCACAGAACGTTTGTCAGTTTATTTAAAAAATACAAATGAAAAATGTCACATCACGTAAAAAAAAATAAATATTGTGAAAAAAAAACGCAACATAAATCGAAAACTGACAAAGCTAATTTCACGCTTATCAAATTCAGTGAAAATAAAAAAAGAAAAAATTTACCACGACACACATCGTCCATCACTAACAATTTACCCACCCGTAAGACCAAAAATAAAAAATTTCTACATTAACATACATACCTACATACTTATGTATGTACTACCTATCAATATTCGCATGCACATACAAAAATTTATAAAAATTTTAATGCTACGCAAAACTGATAAAATTAAGCAAAAAAACAGCAAACAAAAAAAAAACGTTAATATTGAGGTGAAAAAGTCGTTGACATGCGCTTGTTCATTGCACTCAATGCAATGCTACAAATTGCAGCTGATACGCAGTAAAATAATGCAATTGCACTCGTATTTGCTTTTTATTTTTGTAAAAAAAACTATAACTTTTTTTTCTTTGTTTTTGTTGAATTCAATTTTATTTTTATAACAAGTAACGACAGATTGCGCAATTGTTGTATTTTAAATGTGTTTTCTTCTGATTTTTTTTTCATTTAATAAAAACATTGACTAAAAAAAAATACTGAAAAATCAACATGTGCATTTTGCGCGCCCATTATTGGGTCGATTGGATTAAAGCTCAAAAGTTAATTTACCATAATTTCGTTAAAATTATGCTGGATTTGAAAAATTCATATTGTGACCTACATGAAACTGGGTCGGTCTTAAGTGTTGAAAACAAAAGTTTTCTCGCATAATTTATGCAGAAATCTTTCGAACTCGAAATTGTAAACATTTCTTTCGGTAAAAATTCGCTCACATCAAAACGATAATTCGATTTGTCAAAACAAATGCTGTTTTTGAGCTCGTGTTCGAAAATGCTTTGACCTCCAGGTCGACATTTTAGGAAATTGTGTTAAATACAAATTATTTATACAAATCACCCCAGGAATCCAATAATATTTTTTTCGTTGTATATTTCTTTCTAAAATAATAAAGTTTTTTTTTAATAAATTTTAATTTCCAAGACTATATTCGACTACATACTAAACAAAGGTTTGCTATCGCCAATATTGAATGAAGTGATTTCTCTCGAATATGGATTACTAAACTTTAAGTTCAACCTAACTTAAGATATGAGCCCCAAAAGGCACCAATTATTGCGCATTATTTACAATATCTTCCAATAATAAAATCTTTAGTTTCTTTCAATTGAAATTTAATAAAATTCCAATGTACAGCAACTCAACGAGTACGAATTTAAAATAAACGTTTCTATTACGTTATCTGAATTTAACATGTTTCAATTATTGCCGTAATATTTTACATAATGTCGACATTAAGAATTAAGTGTTGATTTTAAGGTTTAATACAAAACGACACAATTGGGACGATAGCTGGCAACAATAACGGCAGCAGTAACAGCAATGGAGCACATGACGACAGCAAAAACAACTACAGCTATACCAATATAGAAGAACCCAAATTAAAGTAACATTGTTGAAGGAACCAATGTATCGTTTGCCAACCAACCGGCCCACAACACAGAGGAATAACTCCGACGCTGTAGGTATTGAAGTTGATTATGGTGGTGATGTTGGAAGTTTTATGCCGCACACAAAAGAACACCAACATCGAAGGCAGTGGTAGAGGCATTGCTTGCATAGATACGATAAGTTAAGTTTTGAGGTAGGCCTTGCTGACTGACTTGGAGTTGCTGAAAGCGAACATTTCAAGTGTAGCCCTAGAGTTTATTTACATTAAATATATTTGTTACTATGAGTATGTGTATATTACACGCATATATTGTTTACTTCAACAATTAAAACCCAAAAGGAAATTTGTATTTTTTTTGTATAAAATAAAGTATAGAAATTTAATTCGAGTATAATTTACATATATGGAGTTCATTGTTTTTTGATACTTTCTATATCCAATATACGAGAACTGATCCGCATGATATTGATTTATCTAATTTCGTGAGGCTAAAGAGAATAAAAAAAAATTAATATATAGAGATTGCTAGCAGGTGAATTGGAATCAGACACGCTTACAGCCTATATAAATCCGAGCTTATCTCAAGATTTTTACCTCAGAAAATTTATAATCAATTGCGCAATTGTGGACTACAATAAGTTCATAAGTTCAGACTTTCTAAAGCTAAATATATTTCTATAAAATAAATGGGCGCGAAATCTCCACTAAAAGTATTAAGTTATAAGATTACAACCAATCCCGAAACTGTGATATTTGGTTACGCAGACAAGCAATATACTATATCTCACAATGTTGACAGCATAAAATCCCGTGATTTTCGAACTAGTAATGCCGATATTTTCGGAACCAAAAAAAAAAAAACTTCGGATGTGAAATCCTAGTTACTAAATACATCTTATATCAACTTTCCACATGGGTATAATATGCAAATAAACGCATGTTATACACACATATAAATCTAAAAGAGTTTATATGTGTGTGTTTGCTTAGGACAGATTCTATGGAGTCATAAGGAAACTCTTTTTGCTGATAAGAAACCCACTTGGTTGCAAAACTCAATGCAATGGTTTGAGGTTTTAGGCTCGGAATTAAAATTATTAATGGCCAAAGGCAAGTAGAAGTGAAACTTGTGACAGTCACAGAAGCTGTCACATGTCTGTGTATGTAAAATTGTCCTCGATTACCTTCATGCTGTTTCTGGCTATCTCAGTATGTTTCGTTTAGCAAATAGTTTCGTATAGTTTGAAATTTGTATATGATGTTGTTTAAATTATTAATGCTACAGTTTAATGTTTAAATAACATGGTGAAGACAATTGGCACGCACTGACAGTGACATGTTGAGTGACAGAAGTAGCAACAACAATAACAATAACAAGAACTATCTTTATTATAACTTTTTTTAAATAAATTATGTGTAAATATATGACACTTTTTATTGCATACACAAACTTCCGGGAATTTTTTATATGTTATTTTTCATTGTCAAGAGTTTCTTGTAAAATTTCTAAATTTAATTTTTAAAGTAAACATTACATATAGAGCGTTTATCTGCATTTCAAAAACAACTTGACTTTATTGTTTATTTGTCTATTGAGTGTTGGAAATTGGTTATGCCAGGAAAGTTTATTTACAGGCATATTAAAAAGGCTTTAAAAATTCGAGCGAATTCTGTTGTCACATATAAAACAAATAAAAAGTTTTTCGAATTAAATACAAAAAAAAAAGAGCAAAATTATTCTTTAACTTTACGAAAATTATAAATTAAACAAATAAAATGTATAGGAGCAATAAAGAAGTAAAAAAAAAGAAATTAAATTGAAATACAAAAAAGTTGGCAACACTTTAATTCTCTAAAAATGTGAAAATGCCATACTAAAAGTTGGTATGAAATGATAAAAATAGTCCATTGCACATGCAACCACTTTAGTGTATCAATCAATTTTATTGTTCTTTTATAAGTACTAATACTTGGAATTAACTTTTTAATTTATCGTTTTTTAATTATAATTTTATATGAAAATTTTATATTGCATTAGAACCAGACACGCTGTACCGCTGTTTCGGGAAACAAATATAGCTGTCATTGAATTATTTATACGAAAAGTAATGATTTTAAAGCAAAAAAATCACATTGATTTTGGAAAAAACAAAAATTGGAATATTTAGCAAAAACTAAATTTCAACCACTGCAAGCAGTAATTTGCCCCAAATTGTAATATTTTTTTTATTTAGCATTTTTAAATTTACCTAGTTTTTTTTAAATGTACCTTTATCGATGGATTACATTGTGTGGATACAGTGGAATTCTACGAAAATCGACTGATCTCAATATAGGGTGATTCGGGATCGCTGAGTTCGAATCTGTCGTCAGAATTTTCCACACAAAAGCTTTTCGACATAACGGTAAATTAACCGGTAATTTACCTGGTTACATGGTCTTTTTTTTATTTCAATTATGAGACATTTGGTGTCTGAGGCAAAGTTGTTCCACAGAAAAAAACAAAACAAAAATTCTATTTACACTTCACTATGAAGTATTTTAGTCATATTTTCTGAAAAAATTTACATACGAGATAAACAAATCTAGGTAATTCCATGCATTATTTGAGGAAAGCCGCTTTACTACTTTAGCTATTTAGTTCAAAATGTGTTACATAAGTAACATAACAAGATATTGATGCTCATACGACATGTAACCATAGGCCAGCTTTAGTGCTGATTGCGATATAAGAACGATCGCTGACGCCTTGCTGTATTGCTATTGTTTGTTTGTACTTTTTTCGTTTCCTGAGAAGGAGAAAATATATTGCAGAAGCAAAAGGTTCTGGTTAGACTCCTGATAAAATTATGTCCTTCAGTAAATGAGCCATAGCCAGAGACCATAGAGTTTTTTAAATTTTCTTTAAACAAAAAACATGTTAAGTGTTTTATCCTGTTTTGAGATATTCCGTTTGAAAAAATTTTTGAGTCAAATTTTGAATTACTTTTTTGAAAATACATTTTTTTATAGGTCGGTCGTTCATTTTACAAATAACCAAAGACTTATGTATGTTCAAAATTCACCTATAGATGAGCACTAAGCAACATATAAAAATCTTAAATATCGGAGAATAAAGTCAAAAGGATGCATCATAATTTTTAAAATGAGCAAAAAAGAAGTTTCAAGGAATTACAACACTCGAGAATATCATTATTAAATAAAAGTAATAATTTTAATAGAAAACAATTCTTAGCTAACATTTTGCGCGCTGTGCATGCAGATACGAGTTATGCGCTGCCCTGCCATCTGCCGCAAATGCATGGCAGCAGCAGCATCAGTTGCCAAATTGGCACAGCCCATTTATTTCAGTTGCACACAATTCGCATATTCTCAGGGTTGCAGTTCCCTTAAACGACCCAAACGCATGGACTTTGTTATGGTAGTCGGTCGTACGGCTTGGCTGTATGATATGATACTCATAGCCATATGTTCTATATATATATTTTTTTGGTAAAGCGTAGCAGTCTCGCTTTGCCTCCTACTTTCTGCCTGCTGCTCTAAATAGAAAAGTTACGATTGTGCAGGGCATCAGAAAAGATAAATTTAAAAAATGCTCGAAAACTTCATATTTTTGTATTTGTCTGTGCATAAGTATTGTGTGTGTATGTGTATGTGTGTGTGATGTTTTGTATTTTGCAGCTTTTTCAACTCTACAGCCGCTTACAAAGTAAAGTATCCCAATTCAGGATCAATGATTTTAATAATTTTTTTTCTGATCGACTTAAATCGGTTATGTTTATTATGTACAATATAATTCAAGGAGAACAAAAACATAAAGTGAAGTAAAGAGTGTTCATTGAATGAATTATAGAACAACATTTGTGGTCACTAGGTAGGTCAGTTCACTTTATCGCTAAAATTGCGCAAAATTCAAATTTTGGCACATCCTTACTTAGGGTACTCCCTTTGAAAGTGCAATGATATCCTTTTTGTTTTCATTTCTGACGATGCCGAAACGCTGCCCATATTTCCGGAAGGAAGTGGAGCAGTATTTGTGTGTGTGAGCTTGTGAACCTGTGTGCACCATTGCATATGCAACTGACTTATACTAAGCCAACGTACATTCGTAGTCTCTGATATATTAACTTTATAGTTTCAAATAAGCGAATACATGTATGCACAGGCACGTCGACATATTTTGTGAATTTTTACGTTTTCCCTCAAGTTACTGCTCTTGATATTTCATTCGAAATTGTTGAAAAATATTGAATCATTTACAATGACTTAACTTGCAACTGCTGATTGCACTTCAGATCTATGTATGTTTTGGTCACTGGACAGGCTTGACGTTTGCTTTTAGTTACTTAAACTAACAAATTAAAGTTTGCAGTAACCGAAACACCAAGCATAAGATGTGAGAGCTACACTTGCAAATAAATCTCAAAAAAAAATGTTCTACCACATACTTAGTTCAAGCACTCGACGTTTATTGTATTCGGAAATTTAAATGATGCTCGTTTCAAGTGCATTCACGCAGACCTCTAACAGACAATTACATACCTATATAGCTTAAGTTATATTGAATATTTAAGTTTCCTTATCTTTGTAGTTTAAACATTTTCTGTTAATTTAAATATTTATTTAATATGTACACAATTAAAAATAACCCAATTAAGCACAAAGAAAATCTATCAAGAAAATACATACACAATACACATTCCTAGCAGAAATTGCCAATGGCTTGTGTCAAGGTTTCTTAAGACATTACACTAAAGACAAAGCCAAAGTTAACGACGAACTTGAGGCTGATAACTAACAAGTTGCAACTTGTTGGACATGCTGTACCGAGCACAAACAATTTAAAACTTTATTATTATTGATGTTAATAAATGGCCAGGGAGAGACCAAAGTTATTGGAGCTGAACGAGCTGAAGTTTTTAAAGTTGTTGTTTTTTTTTTCTTTTGTTTTGGACAAAACCTTTGCTACAAAATGAAGAAAACGGAAATTTGTGCTTAAAGAAAATTAAATTGAGTGTTGTATTGCAGTGAAAAGTTGTGAATTGAAACGCATGGGGTAGAAGTTTGAAAGATTGTCATGTTGTGGAATTAATAGTACATACACTATGTATAAGAAAAGGGAATGAGAGTGATTTTCCTACTCCAATAATAATATATACTCTGATTAAGATTTCAGTTATTTTTAAAAGCATTTGCTATTTACAAAGTTCTCGTTTCATTCATTACTTTTGGTTCTTTCTTAATTCCTTTAATTACTTTTAATTTAAATGTAAAACGAGCACGAACATCATCAACAAATAGCAATTTCCACGAGATTTTCTTGTAGTTATCATTGTTTTTTCTTTTTTCATTTAATTGCCCTGGTCTCGTAACGATGCTGTAATTTCATTTTTCTCACACTCGTTGTTTTTTTAAAATTTTCACAGGTGAATTTTCAATTTTTTTTTTTTGTAAGGTTTTCCATTTGTTGGCCTAGGTCATTGGATTGTCGTCATTTCTCTGTTCCAATGCAATAGCTACTTCGTATTGAATGTCTCTGCCAGTGTCTGGCATGTTATCTGTGAATCTTTTGCTCTCTTTTTCTATGTGTGTGTTAAAGTTGGTAATTGACAGTTCCGCTTGGGGAATTTTCACTTACTTTTTCTTCCTCATGCTTTTTCTTTTACTCCCTTTTTTTGCTTGTAATTTTAATTTGTCCCTTGCTAACGTTGTGTTTTTTTCTCCTCCCATTTTTTTTGTTTTTTTTAATTGCACTCTTGGAGTCTTTATCTAGCTTTTTGTTTTTCTTTTTACTGCGCTTCTGCTGCTGCTGATGCTGTCGTTTCTGTAAAATTTTCTCTCAATTTTTCACACCCGTGCAACACTTAAGTGCTGCGTGACTAAAATCTTTTATGTTAAGTTGGCAACACCAAAGTGGCGACAATTAATGCACGAATGTGTCTGTCTGTCCATTTAACTTTCTATGTGTAAGTTTCCCAGTGCTATGGGCTCTGTTCGTGTCTCCATCGTGCTATAAATATATGTATGTAAACAAAATACGGAAATGTCTCGTCTAATCGTTAGGGCAAATATTTTTAAGTTTCTATGATTTTTGGGCAAATTTCATGAGCCAAATTTTAAGTGCAAATGCAGTGATATGTGTGTACGCACAACCACCGGCACGTAGGATAGATAGTCCCTTTTTGACCCAATGCGAAAAATGTTGGTTGTTAAAAGTTGTCGATAAGTTGCTATAATTTTGGCATTAAAATATAAGCAATATACAAATATACATTTTTAACTCAGAACATGGAACTATTCAAGTCCGTGAGTTAACACGTGATTTGCAGGCGAACAAGAACTGTCGCCCAGTGTAAAAAATAGCGTTTATGAGAATGTAGCCATGCGCTGCATTATCTGAAGAATATTCTATAAAAACGAATGTTAAAGAATTTTATTTTGGTTCGAAGTCTTCTATTACTTTTACTTTTATTTCTAATTTTTCATCATCAGGGTCCATTGAAATTCTTTGAAAGTTAAAAGCTTGGCTACATTTTTCACTGGGTCTCTTAATCCACAAATACACGCTCGCGTAAGCTAACACATAAAGATATGACACACAGGAGCGCGGATGTTCCTTGATTGTGGTAATTATTTAAGGATTTCCGATGTTGTTCGTGCTGAGGTCGTATAACTTATGTATGAACGAGTATATGACGCATTGCTGTGATAGTCTGTAGGAGTTAGTGCGTTAAGTGCGTGCTTGTGTGTAGTTGCTCTTAGGCATGTATGCGTGTGTACGTGTGTATGTGATTTATCTGACATTTTAATAAATTTAATGTCAAAGTGTTAAACATTAGCCTGATGGAAAGATCCACGAACGACGCGTTGTTATTTCCCCCTAAATTATACACATACTCATATGAATATATTTATTGGATTTATGACCGCACAATATCTTTATGACAATTTTGATAGGTTGATCGGTTTGATTTTTTTATTATTATTTTTGTTTATATTGACATTCAATTTATTATGGCTGATCAATTAAAGTCATTTAATATTTCCTGGAAATTTGCGCGAATAGTTCGATTACTGAAGTTGAATATTTTATGACAATCACAATTAAATTGATTGAAGTTTTTATAAAATTGAACTTTGAGTAAGAACGACATATTACGAAGAAAAATTGCGGTAGCACAAAATGAAAAATACTCTAAAACAATTAAAATTGCCCAATTTGAATCAAATATGGTTTTGTCTTTTGTTGCTTTATGACTTTTTAATGATTAATCAATTTGTAATAACTTTTTATTTATACCCGTGTGAACATCTATGAGATAATAGAATTTAATATCATCTAACGAAAAATATTAGCAAGATGTTTCATACAACGAGTTACAGTAGCGTAGCCATGATTTTGTAAAAGGGGTCAAAAACTTTTATATATTTTGTAAATTTCACTAAATTTTCGCTTTAAAATTTCTCCAATTCGAACAAAATTTCTATATACATAAATCCATATTTAATTAAATTTGATTTATTTTATTCACCACCAAACCCTCATGGCTACGCTGCTGATGAGTTATAAATCATTACTCAATAAAACAAAAATCCATTTAAATGTAATATGAAGGCTGATTTTATTTATAAAGCATCATTTGACTATTTCCATGATATTAATCGCGTTGTCAAATACAAAAAAAAAAAAGAAAAACAGAAGTACAATCTATAGAAACCGAAAACAAAATCAACAACAAATACATATAAAAACAAATAAATAAATACATTATTCACACTTCAAACTGTGTGCGGTAACTGAGTAGGGTGGCAACACTTCAGACAATCGACATCATCAAATCAAAAACATTGCATACTTCGTAGCTGAAAGCTTTTTAAATTGAGCCTATTTTATATGAACAGAGAGACCCAAATCAATGACAATGACATTTCAAAGGAACAAAATATAAAAAACAGCAACAACAACAACAACATTGACAAAAAAGTGACAGTTACAAATTTTATCCAATGACGTTATATATCACATAGCACTTTATGTACATAGCCTATGTTGGTACATAGCTACACGAAGAAAAATTATCTTACAAAAATTTTCAGCAAACCAATTGCGTAATATGTATATAATCATAATTATGATGCCGCAATGACTCTTTTTAGAAGATTTTCTGTGTATGCTCATCAAAGTTTTTGATTAATGAGTATCACCATCTCAACTTTCTGTAACTAGTTAGTTATCTTTCGAAACGAACTTATTTCGCAATGTTTTTGCGACGGCTAACGAGTCGTTCATAAATTACGTGAATTGAAATAGGGGGAGGTAGTCCGCCAAAATCTCATCAAGTCTCAATGTCAATGAAAATTTCACTGCAATTTTTTAATTCAGAGAATATAAATCATTATAACAGATAACATTTTTTATCACAAAATCAATCCTTGCTGGCACGTTTGTTTTGCCTTTTCGGCATGCCGCCTATAATCTAAACCAGCGATGGGCAAGTACAGACACTTTCAGCCCTCTTGGCCCGAACCGTTATTCGACGCACAAACAAGCAACCAAAAGTTCGCAGATTTCAACTCTATCGGCGCACAGCGTTCCAATGAAAACAAAAACAACACACATAGGCATTGGCGTCGGCATCGCGCTCTATCTCGACGAATGTTTTGTTTGTAGTGCAATTTGGATTTTTTTTTCTGCTGTTGACGAATTTGGAAATGAAATCAAAAAAACTTTAAAATTTAGTTTGTTGTTGCTTGATGTTGTTGTTGTGCCCTTTTACTAGGGTTCCATGACCTCCACTGATCTAAACGTAAGGAACGATTTTTATAATCGACTGATTACTTCCAAAGATATTGACGAAAAAAAATTTTTTTGCTTGCAGTGTCCTCTATTAACTATTAATTCATAATATCCAGTATTTCAGTAGTTAAGGAGCAATAAATCTTAATAAACTATGATAAGAAGTATGAAGTCCGTGTCACTTTATGAGAATGACAAATAATTTCAGTACTGATTAACGAACATACCCGTCTGCAAAGGTTCTCACATATCAAATCAAATTGTTTTATAGTAAGTTCGATTCCATCATTGTTAAAACTATATAGCGGTAGATCTGCAAGTCTATCACCAAGAGATGGTGTAAAAGTTCTTTAATATTCCACCGTATAGTCTTATAGAAACTGTAGATAATCAGAGCTATGCTGATTCCGATTAAGCTCTGAAGTGTAACTGCATCTGATGTTGAATATCAATAGCTCTTCAAAATCTAATCGACGGAATTCGCTATGGGATTTCTTTTGAATATCGAACTTGACCTGTTAATAACAGTCTGTTATGCTACCAATAATATGACAGATTTTCTTTTTTTTTATGATCCTGATATATGTAAGCTTCGAATTTTAATTCCGCTTCCGAAGCAAATCCGAAACGGAATCAGAACAGGCCTGAATAACTGCAACAAATTTGATTGAATGTCAAAGCAATAGAGTAGAGGAAGACATTTCGCAGGGGGAGAGAGTATTTATAAAGTTTTTTTGTATGGATCTAAATAAAAAAGAAACCTGCATGACTTAAAGCTATAAAATACAAACAATTTAAACTTCCTATAACTTGGAAATGATCGTAAAATTTTACTTTCTTGATATTCGCATTTCGCAATGAGATGAAGTTCTTATACTTAACACACCAACGAGACTATTCCTTTTGAATGATTTTAACTTAAGTTTAAGGTGTATCACTAAATTTGAAGTGAACTTAACTTAAACCAATGAGCGTTTTCAATATTTTATTTCAAAAGCAATCACTATTTTTTTAACGTTCTCTAACGCTTAACAATAAAAACAAAGAAGCATCGATATAAAATAAATTCAACACAAAACCGATTCAATCGATGGGAGTACAATAAAAAAGGTGTTTTTTATAGCACACACACAATTGACTTGTCTTTAGGGCGCGTTTGCAGCTTCAATAAAAATTTACATATCCATTTACTCTCGTCAGACAATTGCCTCCCCAATATACTCGTACCTACATATATCTACTCGTATTCTCCCATAAATAATTCTACAGTCGATCTGTTAGACCCAACAACAGTCAGTCAGTAAGCGAGTGAGTGAGTGGGTATTCGCATGCTCAGCAGGCTTGTTGTCAATACTTTTTATTTGTTTGTTTGTTGTTGTTGTTGCTACTGTTATTGTTGTATTTATTGTTTTGTTAGCATTCGGACTTTTGTTTGTTATATCATCATCACCATGTTTAGTGAAAGGAATTCTGTTGAAATTGAAATTCACTGAATAGCAAAATAATCCACTTATTTTCCGACTCGGATATCGATGCATAAATATAAAGCATTTCCATTAAGGGGGGTGGGGGGTCGTCAGATGCTTGGATTAGTCTCCCCTTAACAATATTACCAGAAATTTTGTTATGCTTTGTTGTTGTTAATGTTGGAGTTCTTGCTTTTGTTATTCTTGATGTTATGCTTTGGTGTTGTTGTTGTTGCTTTTTTGTAGCGACTGGTAATCGATTCGACATGGCTGCATAGTTTGACCACATTTTGATTGTTATCAAATCTTCAAATCATGTCAATCGAATTTGTGGTTGTAAACAACAGTAAGTCCACATTTTTATTATTTATCACTTTCAATATTTACTTTCAATCGAATGATTTTCTTTATCATGAAATGGGTTTTCTTTTATTTTCTTTCCTTGGTCGTATGTTTTTTGTCATGTTTGTATTTGATTTTGCGGATATTGTTGCTACATATTTTAATTTCCGGTCGGTCTCATATAATTTAAACTTCATATGAACTTTTTGTATCTCAAAATTTCATTTGCTTGTATCCTTTTACTCAAAAAAAGATTTATCTTTTTAGTTAACACTTCTGTTGTTTACAAGCCAATGCAAGACACACATACTCGTATCTTGAATTTAATATCAAAACCATCGTGACAAAATTATTGCTTACAGAGGGAAAATGTTTATGTACTTACAAATGATATGTTTGATAAAGACAAAATAAATATTTGATATAAGAGGGGCATTTCACATGAAGCGGACTACCTAATTGTAAATTTTGGTTTTTCAAATTTGTTTTAATTTAGGTAAGGCATGCGCCAACAATTCGCTGACCAGTATGCAAAACTTATTTCATTTGCGGTACCTCAATACCGACTTGCAAGATTTTGGAGATTTGACATACATAGAGTTAAGTGTGACCTCTTTCGAAGCTGAAGAAATTTATGAATAATATAAGTGATACAGTCATTGATGCTTATTGAAAAATTGCGTGCTCTTCTTAGTCGTGACATCAAATTTGAAATAAGAATTTATTTACAAACTTCCGCTTCACGTGAAATGCCTCATTGTTTAACAGTCGCATATTTCCACTATGGTATTGAATCAATCATATATTTGACAGTTAATACCAAAATTCTATTTCATACAATGAATGCAATTTTTGTTCGTATTGTTCATTAAGCTCATTATAAATATTATGTGTCCTTTATGAAGGAGAGGTCACTACAGTATAACCTCTGTAAGTCGAACTTGAAGGGAGACGCCCAAAAATTCGAGTTATAGAGTTTACGACTAATGGAGGACTTCGACAGTAAAGTAACTTAGCTAAAGTTCAAATGAAATCACGTGTTCATAAATTCCTCTATCATTTCATAGAATTGGTTTATTGTAAATAACAGTAGGCTTTGACATTGATTTCTAAGAAACAATGATGTACATTGTTGGCATATTCTTAAAGTCGGTATCTTATTTTTCTTCGAGCTATAGAGGTATGTAATTCGTTTCAAATTATCGAGTTGTAAAATCAAACATTGCTTTGTTCGAGATGCAGAGGTCAAATTTATTTTTTCGAGTTATAGAGGGAAAGTATGTACTGAATTTACTTGTAGGTACTCAGTAATAATTTCCACTTATAGTGTGGTCAAATTTCGAGCAATGGAGGTTTTGGGGCTTGAAGGGAAGGGAACACAACATTTTTTCGAGTTTGGGAGGTTTTCAACTTAAAGAGGTTCCACTGTATTAAGTTCTCCTTCCTACACTTGAAATTGTGTGCTTAGCATTGCTTGAATTTTAAATAAAAAATTTCACAATAAAATGAGAAAAATTATTTCTGTGTTGGGAAATTTTCTAGCAATTTTTTATGAAAATTACTCTTAGATGAAAAAAATTTATGATGTCATAGAAAGAAAAAATTGTTACAAAAAGTTACCCTCAACCAAGATGTGCTGCCCAAATACTTCTCGTTTTCGTCCTCGGTCATACGAGAAAAATTTTTTATTAATTTTGTTTCGTTATCGGTATTACTTGCTAAAAAAATCTCGATTGAGATTTCACCAAAGTTACAAGAAAAGATGATATTTACCTGTAAAGAAACAATATAAAATATTCATTAATATATAGCATTTGAAGAAAAATTGAACAATATCTTAACTCAAATAAATAATTAAATGTAAATTAATTTAATAAATAAATACATATCGCATACATTAGCAACACTGAAACTTGTATTGAGAAAACTTCATCTGAAAAAAAGCGTTCACTTTGCATTTATGAATGATTTTGTGGTCCCCAAACGAAACAAACAAGGAATTAACAAACGAAATAAAAAGAAAAGAAAGCAAAAAAAAAAAAAAAAAATGGTTACAAAAAATTCCGTGGTGAACAAAGATGAGAATGAAACGTGATCGAAAAACTTGAGATGAAAACCGGTCGAAAACTTCTGAAATTCTTAACTTTTGCTCTTGTTTTGTCGTTTATCATACGAGTTTATATGTGTATGTACATATACATATACATATATACATAACTACATATACATATACATATACATATGTATGAAAGACGAAAAAAAATTCTTTAAGGTATCGACAAAAAAAAAATCGTTAATTTTTTTGTTCTTAATGCGTTCTGCTTCTTTGTTCCAACGTTTACTCGAGCTGGCCAGCTCGAAGGCAACAAAAATGAACCCAAAGAACAGAGCAACACTACACTGTATTTTGTGTTGCCCTACGTTGCCAATGTGCGTTCCTTCTTTGCGTTATGGCGCACTGCCATCCAGTCCGGTGCAGTTTTGTATTGTGCCTTTTTTCTACTACTCTTTCTGCTCCTCAGCTGGCGGTGTTTCTGATGTAAACAACCGAGTATATGAGCATGGGATGGTAATGGTTAATGGTGATGTCGATGATGTTTGCCACATTTTGTATATTTTTAAACAAAGCCTCTCAGCAACGAGTTCATGTAAAGTAAAACAAATATAAATAACAAAAAAAAAGTTTGAAAAAAAGGGAGGAAAAATTAAAACAAAACAAAGTAAAATATCTTGAAAAAAAAAAGAAATAACTCGCGTAAATGCAACAAAGAAAATCTGTAAAAAAAAGAGGTAAAGGTAAAGCCCTCTAACCCATCACATATGCTGTAGCTGCGTCTTCTGTGTAAGAAATATATTGTAGCTAAGTTTAAGCTCAATCAATTTTTGTTTGATGTTAAAAAACATTTGGTTGAGTTAATGAAAAATAAGAGTTTTAGAGTAGAGCTAAGTTAAAAAATTGCCACGAGCTCTTATTGATCACTTCAAATTTACACGCTTAGTTCGGACAACTTAAAATACACCAATCTATTGAGAATGTATGTATTCTCTGACAAAATATTTAAAAGTATGCGTTGAAAAGCAGCCACAAGTTTTTAGTGCATCCTTATTTTGTCAAGTGCTTAAGCCAGACATGACCACCGGAGCAGTTTAAAAGAGTGAACTGATGTCTAAGTTCGGAAACACAATTTCTAAAAACTTTTAAAAAATTGTTTAATTAAAACGCGAGTGACGCACAATAAGTGGCTGCACTCGCGACCTTGTGGTTATTCAGTCAGATCGAGAATTATCTAATTAAGATGATAGTGCAAAAAAGATTAAATATATGAATATTTTTTTTGATAATGGTACTTGAAATGTGGCAGTAAAATAGACTATCTAAGCTCATATGCTTGCAATAACATTCACCTTCTGATCCTTAGTGCTCCAAGAGCTCGTTACTACCGTCACATCTTTTCACACGAGATGCCCATGCGGGCTTACACAGTCGAACATTATGGCTCAGACGCTGACCAGGAAGACGCTTACTCTGTATCAAACGATTATAGTACTAAAAAGGACCAATGAAATTAGGCACGTATCGTTTATGTAGAAAATATTTCTTTTTTTTTCAATTTTTTTATAATCAAAGCTGTAAAGTTTTTAAGTATTAGAGACTGAATCCTTCTAACGACCTGATTTTAAAAAACATTTTCTGGCCACATTTGGGAAAATCAGTTTCTGATTATATTCATCAAACTTGGAAAACTCCGAACTCTGTTGAAAACTCCAAATATTTTTAATTGATTTAAAGTGATTACAGACTGTGTATTTCGGCAAACGATTTAATTTCTCTTAACGATCTATTTGAAACAATCTGAGAACATTTCATTTAAAAACCATCCCTTTAAACACTTTATCATCTTTTTTTTTTAAACGCCCTAGTGTATGCAACATCAAATTTAATTAAAAATCAATTTAAAATATTTTCAAAATTATTTGCTTCTTTAATTTAATTTGGAATGTTGTGAGACACTCTGTCGTATTATTGTTGCTTCATAATTTTCATAGCATTGCTAAAGAAGCTTTCAATTGAGCAGCAGCCAGTCAGACGGACAAACAGGCAGACAGACAGACAGAAAGAGCAATCACTTCAATAAAACTCTGGCGTTAGAGTCAAAACACAAAAACTCAGCACGCAACATTAAAGAAGGCAACATCAAGAAGTGTCATTTTAGAAGTGGGGTTGCTAAGCAGAAAACCAACGCAGTTGAAGTTTCTTTTTGTTGTTATTTCTTAAAATAAAATTTAAATTAAATTTGCATATTTTCAATTTGTACTACCAACCGGTAATAGATTGAAGAAAAGAAGGACGAAGGAGATGGTTTTGCGCAACCCATCCGCATGCAGGATATTGCAGCGGCGGCAATAACAACAGCCTGTTTTTGCTGTGACAGACAGTCACAGTTGAAACCGCAGCCCACAGCGCAAAATTTTACCAAGTTGTCGCATAGCGGTACAATGCCGCTTTGCCGTGTATATCCACATTGCTCAATGTTTTGTAGCAGTTGGTACGCGTTGTATTTTTATGTTGCATTAAAAATCCTTTTTAGTTTTGTGTGGCAACGAAATATTTTAATATTATACATGAGGAAATGCCATGATATGGTAAGAAACAAAAAAAAAAAAATTGATTTGGAAAGCAGTGGCATAGTTTTTTTTTGTACCATAGCGTATATTTGAACCCATAAAACTCATATTTTTTATTCGCTACTCGGTTGAACTCGAAAGAGATTTCCAACCGAGATAATGGTTTTCTTCGAAATTTATTGTTCATTTGCAAATCCACCCCTGTGGCGGAAAAATCACCATTATGACGTAAAGTCATCCCTTAGTAGTAAACAAGAAATCACACAAGGGTACATATGAACAGACATTTTTTTTTTGCCTCCAATTGGCTTTACTTGTCAAAACTAACATTTTTCAGGAACGAGTTACGCTCACATTGCCAATGGCCAATTCATAGAAATGGCAAAATATTCACCCTTCGCGAATTTTTGACCAAAACTGAATACTCTATATTAGCAATTATATTCTATATGAGAAATATTGTATTGAAAAAAATAATACAATTTTTTTTCAACCTGCAAAATGGCTATTTCAATTGTGTACAATATTCAAGAAAAGGTTGTCGAAAAGGCAATGTGTTCTCAAAAAGTCACATGATTGTGGGCTGGTGGAATCACTGCATCATTTTGTTTTCTGGAAATGAATTCTTCTATGATAAGAAGCTCGAAAGCTATTGATGTATGCGATATGTGGTTTCAACATGACGTTGCCACATGCTACACAGCCAATTGCTTCATTGCTCGAAACACGATTTAACTCCTTTGGACTTGTTACTTTGAAACTATTGCAAAAGTAAAGGTTATGCCAACCAACCGTCAACAATTCTAAATTCTAAAGTTAGGGGCCTTTTTATACCAATATGTCATCGAAAATGACACAGAAACTATGGTGAGCATTTGACCGATGTTATTTTTCACTCTTGATTGCCTTAAACCAAATAACACGATTAAATAAAGAACACAAAAACAGACTTACATATATTGATTTTTAAAATCTTAATTCGTTTTTAGTACACCCTTTATAAACATTCGCCCTTTGAATTCATCCATCACTTGGATAAAGTTGTTCAGTACATGTGGCATCAGATAGTGTCAATCATCCTCGTTAAAATTTAACTCTATTTTAGTATCCATAGGATGTTTCCTTTTCTAGATATTATCTTACGTGATATGCACACAAAGAAAGTGCTGTTCAACGTTTGTTTAAATTGAAAATAACTTAATTTAATGTGCGATGTTTTCGAAAATAAGCAACGCATTGAAAAGGTCAGAAAGTGAAATTTAAAGCTGATGGATACCACCAATTGACGTCATAAGTTGAAGTGAGGTAAGCAATTTCCTTTATATGTAAGACAGATAACTTGAAATATGTCTGAAAAGAGCATTTTTGTACCATTAGGATTCTTGACGTTGTAATTATAAAAAAAACTAAATTTGATCAAATGGTCATATCAATATGAAAAAATTTGTTTAGACTTATCCATCCATCCATGTTGAATTTCACCTACATATATTTAGCTATACTGAAGCTACCAGATCTCGAAAAAGTGAAAAAATAGATGCTTTTAATGAAGAAAAAAATTTATGGCGAAATTGCTTGAAGATTAATTTCCACGCATTGGATACAAAATCAAGCTTCAAACAAAATCCTTCGGAACTCATATTCTGAGAAAATCAGTGGCTTTTTCGCAAACACTGGCGCTATTTTGAACTAATTTTTGGAGTTGTTACGTTTTTCGTACTTATATGAAAGAAATTCATTAAACAGCTGATAAATCAAAGACACAAAAAGTAAACGAATAAATAATGACATCACGAAGCGTTATATTTTTTGTGTTAACGAGTCGATTTATTTAATAACATTGCAATTCGTAGCAAATTTTAAAACAAAAATAAAAACTGAATATAAATTCCTTACAAAACAGCTGACATAAAAAAAGTAGGATTCAGCAAAAACGCAATAATGCCAGTGTGAAAGCTATTATTTAAAAAAAAACGCGTAGTAAAACGAAAAACATGAAATAAAGAGTGTTTTTGATGTCAGCAGTGTAAAGCCATTATTAGTGTTTACTTTACTAAAGATTACGATGTTTACTAAAAAATTTAAAAAAAACACCAAAGTGATCAATTTCAAAGCAAGAAAATTTGGTGAAATTTTAATTTTTTGGGCCAAATCCACTTTTTTTTTAATTTTAACACAGTGCAACGTGGTCAAATGATATCGTTCAATGAGCTTTTGAGCATGAAATCGATTTAATTCTTCCATCTCTACAATTTAATTTTAAATTTTACACGAGATGGCAGTCCAATATAAAATAAAATTCAGCTAAGCCGAAAAAAAAAAATTTTATTTCTGGCACACTGTGTTATTGTTATCGCAGCAGGACTGTTTTTGAAAATGATAATGAATTTCCATAACTATTTTGTATTTGCACAATTTTCTATTTTGGAAAAGTTTTATCTTAATATCTTGGTTATGCGCCTAAAAGTATAACATTACAATAATAAAAATAAAATTCATTAGTTGTATGTAAATTGAAATCAACTTTCAAATGTAATAAAATTTAATGCTAATTCCAGCTCGTTACATAGAGTGAACAACGACAATCAACAGCACACGCACACACTCATAAATGTTAACACACACAATCATGTAAAATACATTTAACAAATTGATTTTTGACGACTTTTTATTATAAAAAATATGTATATAGGTATATTCAATGAATATTATTCATATAAAAATTTTAGTAAAAATACCAAAATTTTTATTATTCATAACGATAAAAACGTGAAATTTATACTTTTGTTTGTCATTTCATTAATAAAATTATGAATACATTTTGTGTGAAAAAATTACGACATTATTTGCAGCACCTGTATGTCTCCCCCTTCTATTATAAATATTTTAGGGTGGCCGCCATAAAAAAAAATTCGTAAAAAAATCAAGCAATGACTACAGCTGATCCATGCATTAGATAGGTAATTTTGTTTTTTAAAATATGGTTCAAATCTTTTTTAGTTAGCGCCACCCTAATAGATATTATCGTTTGTGTATGTATGTATGTCAGTTTGTATAGCACCTTCAACAGCATAATCATATTTCAACGGATTAGCATAATTTTTAGTACAACAACAATGGCACAACAACAACAACAACAATAAAAAGGCAACAAAAACAACAGAGCAAAGCAGCAGCCGCAGCAAATTTCATTGCTTTTAAAGCGGCAATAAACCTAAATGAAAAGTGAATGGCGCTTGTTTAGCGTATATGTATGTATGTGTGCGTTTATATGTATGTGTGTGCGTGATCATAAGCATACCCACGCGCTTATTTGCACACAATTGCAATTGTGCCATCAGATTTATGATGCATTAAAAATTTTAAAATCAACTTAAGACATTTTCGGAACAAACGATTTCTTGTCGTTGAAAATTTGTGTGAAAATTTTGATTGCAACAATAAGGAGGAGCAAAGACTGCGTGCGTACTACTATTAGCTAAACGTTTCACTGTGCCGGTTTTATACCTGCAGTTAATTAAACCAGTAAAAGTATAGTAAGTGATGAAGTAATTTTAAAAACAAACAAGACTTGTTCCAACGCAAATGTGATACCTTAGGAAGGTACATTTTCATTAGTATGGAAATAGCAGTTACCGTATCCCAGCAAACATTTGAAAGGTTTTTGATTTTTCCACAGTTATGGCAGGTTTAGCAAGCATGCTAGAATCCTTAAGTAGCACTAGATGTGCTGTTTTAATACCACATACGTGATCCACAAAGACTGGTAAAGAAGGTTGTCAAAAGAAACTGTATAGCCTTAGCAGCGATTAAAGCTATATCCAGTTAGTCCTGTACAGGTAGTTAAGCAGCGATCTGCTAAGTCATTTTCGGCCAAACCGCTGAGGTTGTTAAAAAAGGCTTATCCTAAATATCTGAGCCTAGATATCTGGCAAGGGCCAGACTGTTACAGCGAAAATGTTAGACAGATTCTTTCTCCTTTACATTCAGGCAACTGCTGCAAAAAGGGTTAAATGGAATAACTAATTTTTCATCATGCTAGCCGATAGTCCAGTGTCCAGTGCAAGTCGCGGAAAGTAGGTCAGTGGTTTTTTAATTTTTATAGGATGGTTAGTTAGTTACTTTTGATTGTGAACTGAAAAAATATGATATTTATTTATTTTTCGTAATTACCAAAATGTTTTCTACTTCAAAATTATAAATGATACCTATAGCATGCAAACAGAAAAAGTTACACCACCAAAAAAATATTTTTTCGCTGATATTAATGATGATTTATTTGTTATGCCAAAATTAATCGCACTAGGAAGCAGTATTCATAAAATTCGAAAAACGATCATTATTTTTGGCACAGTCTAATACACAAATATCATATTATTTTTAAAGAAATTTTTAGTATTTTCATTTCAATTCAAATCTTATGGTATCTAGATAAGCGTGCAACACAAATCAAAACTATTAATCTATTTGTTATTCTCGATTTAACATCTTTTAATTTTCAGCTCCATTGAGCGCCATAAAAGTAGCTTAAGCGTCTTAAAGAAATGAGATACGCAACATAATTGAGCTTAAAGCGTATAAAATGCGACTAATTGAGCATAAGACATAGAGTATCTATATACAATAGCAATGGTATATTTGTCAGATACACAAAGAGCAAAATCAATTGTTTTGTAAGCATGTCAATCGTTTCTTTTCAAACGTTGCTACTTACAAACGGAGTTGCCAACAATTTTACATTTATTGCTTTAGTTAGGAATTTCAATATAAAAAATAAAGAAAAAATTTAACTAACACGTTAAAGGATTCATTTTTTGGAATTATCAGCGCTTAAGTGAAATAAGTAGGAGTCTACAAAAAAATATTTGCTGGCAACCCTGCTATCCAAATATTTTATTGCAATTTAATTATTATTTATTTTTTACTAATTTTTTTTTTTTTTTTTCATTTTGTGCTACAATCAAGACAAGATAATCTCAAAATCGTGGCTGCCATATTTTTTTGTTCCATTCAATTTGTTATGGCATTCAAATTTTTTCTCTTGTTCTGATTATGCTTGGCATTATTTTTAAAAACAATTAAACTTTGATTATTTATGAGTATTTTTTTTCTGTATTGTTTTTTATTGGTTTACAAATAAAGATTTTTGCTTAATTTAAATTTTTGGCAAACAACAGAAAGAACAAATTTTATCTACATGTATGGCATTGGGAGTTGTTGCCTTTGATGTCTTATATGGTTTTGTATTATTGACATTGATTTCATTGTATTTTTGCATAGTTTACAATTAAGTCTTATCAATAATTCATAATATGTATTGAATTGAATTTTTATTGATTTGAATAATAAAAAAATCGGGCAAACACAAAGTTTTAATTTTGTTTATTCTGATCAGAATATGAATAGACGAAACAAAGCGCCACTGTCAAAGAATGTAAATTAGTGAGAACATAAGCAATTTTTGTCTTGTAGCATACATATGTATAGGTAAATTGCTGATTGAAATATATTTTACCAAAAAAAAAAAAACAATAAACAGTAAGTGTTTACCCAACTAAAGTGAAAAAGTAGATACAAGTAAAACTTAATACCATCGAAAAATTCCCTTAAAATCGAAATTCATCGAATAGTATTGACATGCATTGCAGAAGTCGAAAATTGTAATAGGTAACAAAAAACTCTAAAAGAACGCAAATGCCCGATTTCGGACCATTTTCGAAAAAAAAATATATGCACCAATCGATAGACAGAGGTCGAAAATGAACATCATTTGGAGTATCTCCGCACTCTAGAATGGACCGTTTTTGACCCATTTTCGGAAAATTTTTATTTGCTCCAATCGATTGGGAAAGTTCGAAAGAAATTTTGGACATCACTTTGGTTGGCTCCGGACCTTGGAAAGTACCGTTTTCGACCCTTTTGGTGCTTTCCAAGGTCCGGAGCCGCCCTATTGTATGTCCAAAAGCCATTGCCGACCATTTGTTATCGGTTGGAGCAAAAAAAAATTTTAGGGTGGTTCAAAATTAAAAATTTTTTTGCACCAATCGATAGAGAAAGTTTGAAAATAGCCATTTCCGAGCTCAATCTATCAACTGGTGCAAAAAAAAAATTTTGAACCACCCTAAAATTTTTTTTACTCCAACCGATATGAAATGGTCGGCAATGGCTTTTAGACATAGCTTAGGGCGAATCCGGACCTTGGAAAGCACGTTTTCTAAGCGATGTTTATGACATTCTGGACTACATCATATTTATGACGAATAGAACATTCTGTAGCTATGTATTTCTAATTCAATTTAAGCCAAAAAAATATTTCGGTTACATGAAAATAGCCTCTATATCCAAGTTGTTTCTAAAAACTCCACTTTAAATTAATATTTGTTTTAATATAACTATGAATATGCGCCAATAATGTTTTCTCCAGACTGATTAAGTCCAATAACTTTTATTTTATTTTATTTTATTTTGTCGAACATAGGACACAACATAACCTCACATAACATTTGATCGACTAAAACCTTATACAATTAGTACAAAAAAGTATCAACTATTTAGAATTACATAACATTACATACCTACATAATTTGAAATTAAAAAGAAATTACTACTTAATAAGAAGCAAAAAAACATGAAATCAGGAATTGATGTTACGTGCGCTGCATTTATTTTTTTTTCACTTTTGATTTAAACAGAAAAACAAACTGAAAGTCATCCAACTTTTTAGTCTTTGCCATCATCGTTAGTCGACACTCGGCAGGTATTTTATTTTTTTTTTGTTTATATTTACTTTATCTTTAGATAAACAAACTCACAGATACATGCACATAGAAACTTGTGCAATGTATCGAGATACATTCGTTTCTTTTTTTTCTGTTTTTTTGTTGAAAATCTACCTGTAATATAAATATTTTCATTTTACATTTCACACGATTATGAAAAATTCCAGACAAGAGAACCTTCTGAATGATGTCCGCTCGCTCGCTCGCTCGATACCTTTAGGTTACAACGCTAGACCTGTTGAGACGCCATCGTGTCGAGTTGTGAAACTCATGGTTGGTTAATTTTTTATTTCTTTTTTTTTCGTTTTTCTGGAAGTGTTTTAATGCCTAAGTTGTTACTTAATTTTTCGGCTTTGTGTAGTTAGTGTGTCTGTTTTTATTTAATTACATAAAAAGATAGTTTATCTTATCTTATTGGGTTGACTACAACATTGTTGTCAATATGTAAAGAGTATTGTTTTGTATAGATATCCGTATTATGTTTTAAGCGCTCAGTTAACATGTTTGCAAACGAGAATTACAACAGATTGAAAAACAAAGTCGTATAGGAAAAATGAAATTAATATTTAGTTTTTTTTTTCTCTTCTCAACAATATTTTGGAGCTTGAACAAAAAACTTATGTTTTTGAGGACTTTGACATGCTGCTTTAAATGCCTTTATGTTGTATTGAGTCACTAGATGTCTTATTTAAACTGTCTTTCATGGTAATCTTAGAAGATATGCAGCATGACTGCCTTAAATTATGACCTTTATGCTACATTTTAGACTAAAAGGTAAATAAAAATAAAAATGTTGTGCAATTTCGTTAGAAGAAAATATTATGATATCAGCAACAATGTTCTGTGAAGGTTAGTTGAATCGGCTACGATATTTAAACTATTTTCTGCAGTAGATAAGATTAAGTAAATTTTTTTTAAATATAATTATATGCTCTGATATTATCACTTTTGTTAAAATTTATTAAAATTTAACTTAGGCCACTTTTCTTGTTACAGCAAATATTTTTGTGTGTATGTTGCCGGCCAAACTAGTTCAGCCGAAATCAATTAGGAAGGTTGCTTCAAATTACTACTCTCCAGATAGATTTCATCAATATGGGCAACTGAGTGTAGGAAATGCCAAGTTAAAAAAATACGATTTTTTAAAATCACAAAATTTATTTTGGAATACAAGCGTCCGAAAATTCATGTATTTTTAAATTTTGTGATTTTCAAAAAATCGTATATTCGAAAATAAGTCCGGAAAAACTTTTTTCCAAAAACACGTATCGAATATTTTTAGACAAAGCAAAGTATCGAAAAAAATTGATTTTGAGAAATTTAAATTTTAAATGTAAAAACGAGGTAGAATGACCCATAGCCAAATCAAAGTCTACTCCATAACAATTCACAAAACGAACTACGGGCCCGAAAAAAAAGACTCTCTAACTTCTTCTCAGCGGCACTGTTGATAACAATGTTTCTTTCTTTTTCATAAAGACTAAAAACGAACTTAAAATATTGCACACTCAGTAAACAATTCCGCCAAGAATGAACTCATTTTAGTAAACTTAATTTGTTTATCTATTTTTCTTGCGAATCGCTTTTTAAATGAAATATAGCGTCAGAAAAATAAATAAGCATTTGTATAATCGGCACATTCCTGTATTAAAATACAAGCATGTGAAAAATATGTTGGTTGAATAGAAAAAAGTTGAATGAAAAAGCTCACATTATCGATAAAAATCTCATGTCTTAAAAATCTCATGAGGGGGAGTTTTTAGCAAGCCAATATTTCATCATTAGATTTTGAGCAAGATTTTCGAGTCCATGGAGAAATTTCCGAGACTAGTCGTAGTAACGAAATTTGGCAAAAACTTACAGTACTTTCGAAACTATGAGCCTCAAGACCCGGCATGGAAGCCAAAGTTTTGAAGAGGTTTTTTTTTCAAATAAAATCTACATAAATTAATTTTTATCTATAAAACCAAAAGACAAAAAAAAAAAAACAAAAATATATCAATAAATAAATTAGTAAAAATTTAAATAGTAAAAATAGTTTTTAATATTTCCGCCCACCCATAAAAACAGGAATTTAACTGAACTTTTAATATAAATAAATAAAAAAAAGATACGAGTAAATATACAAAAATGTTTACCTAAAGTGATTTTTGTTTATTTTGTATTTGAAGCAGTGGCGGCGTGGTGGATGACACTCGAGTAAGTGAAGTGAAGAAAATTTATTTAAATTTTTTTAAAAAACTTTCAGTTTTTTGTCATCGTTAAAATAAAAGTTTTATACTTTTTTGTGTGTCTTTGTTGGTAATGAACAACTTGTTCCACAGTTTCAAAAAACACTACCAAAGCGAAATATTTTCTACATCCGGTGTTACCCGATCCTAGCAACGCCACTGACTTGAAGATTAAATTCTTAGAATTTTGATTTATTATTTTCGCTGTCGTTGACATTCGTTTACTAAGTAATTGAATGACATTGTCTTTAGTACGGTTTTTCGTTCGTCTTCCTTCTCCAACTGTTGTTTTATGAAATTCTTCATTAAAATGATATCATTTAATTTTATTTTATCACTTTTTGGCATTGAGTATTAAAGCTCATGCACATATCTAGGTATGTATGAATGAATGTAGCAATATTTGTTTATATATCCGCAAGATATTGTGTTTAAGCTTTAAATTGGCAGCATATTTTTAGTTGGATATTCTTTTAAATCACAAAAAGTTAAAATCTTTTGCATAAAATTCTGTCATACACATACTAAATTATTAACGTTGTTTTTATTGAATTATTAACAATAAACAATAAACTTTCATTGAATCATAAATGGGCGAAATTTCATAAATAGGCGTGGTACCTCTCATACAAGTAAAAACAGCAAACATATTTAATGAACGATGTAAACTGTCATAGTATACTACATGAAACACCGACTTGCAACAAAAGCTGTGGCAGTTCATTTAAAATATCAAATTTGATAATGACGTGATCAATTGTTAAGTCATTAACATTATCGACAAAACATATTGGGATGATATGAGAAGACAAGATAACTTCCTTTAAAGCTTTTTTTTTTAAATTAAAATTTCAAACTTAATTATAGGGATCGTTCATTACCAAAAACTGCACAAGTTTAGATTATAGTGCTATGATCTTACTCTTTGGTATACATACATATATTACCTATAAGAATTTCAAAAATTTTATCATTTTAATAATACGGATGTTTACTTGCGTTTACTTTGCGTTCTTTCTTTAACTTTAAAGAATGTTGTATACTTTTCTTTTTATCTCCATAAAGTTGATTTTTCATATTTACGTACCTAAACCTTTCTTATACAATATTTTTTTTTTTTATTTACCATACCCTACCTTACTCTATATACCATGAATTCAAGCATTTGAGTTGAGAGAATACAAAAAAACAGAAATGATATGAAAACCCTATACAAATATTTTTCTTTATAATGGCATTTAATATGAAAAAAAAAAAAAAAGAAGCAACAGCAGTCACTTCTTTTCCCACTGGCAGCATGGTGTTAATTTTCTACGAATTAATCCAGAGGATGCAGTAAAGTCAAAGAACACAAGTTAAAAGCAGTAACTCAAAAGATGATAGATGATGTTTGCATTGTAAAGTACAACGACATCTAGTGTCATTTTGATGTTGCTGTTGCTGTTGCCGTGTTTTCAATTTCAATTTAAAGGTTTACTTTTTTCTTCAGTTTTTGGTAAATAACTTTAATCGTCAATTCATTCATTTTTTCATTCATTCTTTTTTGATCTTTGCTACCTATTCACATGAATTTTTGGTGTGAATTGAAGTCGACTTCTGAACCTGTTTTCGGGGGTTTTTTATTCGTTAACCTCTGTCTGAGGAAGTTATGTTCTTGATGTTTATTTTATGTTTTACAATTGAAATATTTACAGTGGTTAGTGGTACTAACTAAAAGTTATTAATCCAATAAGAGGTTAAAGGCATATTTCCCAAACGTTATGCTGCGAAAGCAAGCTTCAAAAAATTGCTCGTTAACATGGCTGTTGAAATTAAAACTTAGTTATGTGTTGTTGACAAGCGTTTTGAAGGTTTGAACAAGCAACATTTCCTTCTTATTGTTACAATAAGAAAACAATAAAAAACACACAAATTAAAGTTTATTTTTATGGAATTTGTGGCTATAACAAAAGACT
Source organism: Meiosimyza platycephala (assembly GCA_963662105.1). NCBI lineage: Eukaryota > Metazoa > Arthropoda > Insecta > Diptera > Lauxaniidae > Meiosimyza > Meiosimyza platycephala. The sequence goes on along the minus strand of OY759208.1, from coordinate 114,183,800 downwards.
TCGTTGTTCCGTTTGCAGTTGCCAGTCATTATTGAAATGTTTGTTAACAACTTTTAAGAAGCTCTTATTCAATTATGAAAGACGTTGAATTGCTTTAAGCTCATTAAATAATATTATATTTAAAATATACTAATCTTTATACTTTAAAATTTTAACTTTAAGTTCAGCTCAAGTTTAAAGATTTGTTTTTCAAATAAATAAAAATGTTTAAAATATCAACTTCTTAGTACGTACATATATTCAAAGAAATCAATTTGTGCAAGGATTTAACAACTTTGAACTTTGATATAAAACAGGATTAAACTAAAAGCAAAGTCCCTACTTCTTCACAGATGATTCCAACTTGCATTACACAATTTAATGTGATATAACTACGATACTTCAATTGGATTTCCTGCACGTGCTTGCACATGTGTTGCTGTTGCTTTTTTTATTATTTCTTAATTTATTTCTTTTCTTTATTTTTCTTTTTGCAATTTCACTACCATTTATATCTTCCTGTTGCCTTCTGTCCTTCCTTCCTCCCTGATATTCATCATCATCATCATCATATGCAAAAGCATCAAGGATAAATATAAAAAAAATAACGTCACAAACATTTGCACACTCAAAAGGATCATGTTGTGCGTTTGTTTGAGTGACATACTCTTGTAAGTTTTTTGTATTAAGACACTTGACGGTATTTTGTAACTGAATCTGTGCGTATCTACTTCCATTCATTCATCAGTATAGCACGAGTATTTGTGACAACTTTACACCATATCTTTGTATGCAATGATTTTACATAAAAATCTACTTTGCCAACCGACTGAAGCGTTTGTGTATTTTTTAGTTCTTTACGTTGTTTGTTTTTTGTTCATATTCTGCAACTTGTCATACGTAATCAGAATTGTATGTTTTTATGAAAATTTTTGAATATCAAGAGATTTAATAGAAAATAAACCTCTAAAATTGTTGTGGGAAAACGCAGCACAATTTAGCAAAGTGAACGAGAGAGAGAAATGGGAAAGCTATCATAAGTAGATACTCATAAAGAATGGATGAATAAATTTGATGACAAGCGGTTTACATTAAAAAAAAAAGTTCAGTAAACTACATGAAATATAATTTGGCACAGAGTATTCATATTTTATTTACTTAGAATTAGTGTACTTAAGACTATTTGTATTTTGAGTATATCATTTGATTGGATTGAAAGTGCAGGAAAAAATTATATAAATTGAAAACCTTTATCGTGTGCCAATTCAATATTTCCTGGCTGAGACGAGCTAATTTTGAATCAAGGATCAACTGCAATTTCGTCTTATACATTTAGAAGGATATGAGCAGCGTCAATTCACTGCATACCTGAGAAGAGCAAGACACTTTCAAAATAAAGGGTTCTCATATATTGAAGAGGGAAAAAAAATTTGCGAACCCCCGGGTGGTACAAATTGATGTCAATAGTTAGATTTTAGTTTTAGTGGGATATTTCGGCTTTAAGGCTGACGTTGGGACGAAGTTAAGACAACAGAGGTTTTTCTTTCTTAATGAAGTTGTTACTTTCATTTGCAGAAATTTGCCTGATATCAGTCGGACCCTTTGAAAAGTTTTTTTTTTGCGCGAACGACAATCTCGAAATATGTTTTCTGTACTTTCACTACAAAGTATACGCTCAGTTTCGATATCTCCGGGGATAGTGACCAGAGTGAAATCCAACCAGATTCTGTAGCTCAACTTTGCTTAAATGTAGAACATTCCTATTTCATAAAGAAATCAATGTGTCTATTGGCTAGCCTTAGGCCGAAATAATTATCCCAGTGGGATATTCATACGTCTTATTCCCTTCTACTGAAAATTGTGCCAAGCAACAAACATTCTAGTCCAGTTCTAGTTGCTCTAAAGTTGGCTATAAGTGATGTTTACCTGCAATCCCTTATCGAAAGATAAAGTTCGTGACAAGAAATCTTGAACTATAAATTCTCGTTCAACGCTTTGGTAATAGTAAAATCGCACACATAGTTCCCGGACTTATATACATACATACATTTGAGAGTTGCATTTTAATGGCACTTTTTGTATAAATAAGCGCATTTTGTACAGCCCAAGCTCACAATTCCAATAGCTCAAGTGTGAGTGGGTGACTGAATATAACGCTTGGAACGGGCGGGGTTCAAATCCAAGTACAATACATATAACAAAAAACTGGTCTGATAAGGCTATGTATACCATAGATGCATATGAATATTTCCGAGCAAAGGAACATGTCTGAGTTTTTCTGTCGCAGTGAGATTTGAAAACCATCAAATCTGGTCGGGAAAACACAAAAATGGTACCACTGTTTGCAAACCAATTGAGAAGTAACATATTTGACAGGTACCTGTTTGATGGAAAACCATTTTACACAGACACAGAGTTTGCTTTGGTGAATTCACTTTATGACAAAAAAAGAAACATTTCAGAAAAGTCAAAAAAACTAAACTCTCGGCCAGGAGATTGGCTAAAATTTCTTATACTCTTGTGCATTTACAGTGTTTCGTAAATTGATGAAAATGAAGTATGAAACTTCGTTTACGAGTGCGTAATGCAAGGATCAATCAACGTTTAAACTTCCTTTTCCATCCACCAGATAAGCATCTTCCGCTACTTTCAACTACACTGCGAACATTCATCCGACAAATGCGCACGATCATTGTAATTAAGTGTAAAATAATGATTATTGATTACTTGGCCTTGACTTCAAATTCATAGGTACCTATTTCCCAAAAAAAAAAAAAAAAAAGAAAAAACAAATGATAAAAATATCAAAAGTATTTTCAAAATACACACAGCACAAATACATTACGCACATTAGATACTTGTTGGCAGTGCAGAGCAATGCCAATAAACTATCGAACGCGTAAAGCGGCTAAGAATAAAAGAAAATTGCGCTCAGAAAAACACAACAAGTTGGAGATGGATAAAAAAAAAATGGGCACTCTAAGGTTCAGCAGTAATAACAACAACAATTATAGCCAATACAAAATAATACAATAGATACAGGTACCCAAAAAAAAAAAAAATTCTTTGAACGCCCGCATGTAACACTGTAGTTCTTACAGATACATGTTGTGTACGTACATATCTGTTCGATACAAGCTAAGCAATTAAGTAGCCCGTAGCGCCTCTAAATTTGAAGCGTTATATAATAACATTATATGATCATTGATTCCAAATTTCAAGATGATTTCAGTTCTTGTTGTTGTGGGCAGTTCTGAACTTTTAAATTGTAATTTGTTGCTACCACAGTTACAAAGATACACAACAACAAATTCAAGGCACACACGTAATTTTTGTTAAGAAAGATTTTAATTCACTTAACAAAAAAAAAAAACAAAACAAAAACAAAAGCAATAAACTTAAGATACAAAACGAAAATTGTATATATGCCATTTTGCCAGCGTATAGTAGTAGTACAGACGGACGGACTCACACGTCTACGTGTAAGCAAAAAGCATAAAAATCGATCATTAATCTAAATGTTTGACAGCTATACATACGAGAGTACAAAGAGATTCTTCATCAACAAATCGACATTAATATACACTGCAAAAAAAAATTTAGAGTTTTTTTTATGCCTTCGAATTACCACTCTTTAGAGTTGGCTTTTAGAAAAGATTGCTTCTATGATAGGTGCCACGTCAAATTTTGCTAAAAAAAATCTACTAAATTATTTTATCGCGTCTGCCTCTGATGTATATATTGTGTCCCATATAGCGCATCGTATATATAAAGAAAATATATAAGGCAGACATCCACACTGCTTCATTTTTAATAACAGCAATAGTTAATATGTAAAAATAAAACTCTATTAATTAGTTTTGTCGTTCTTTTTTTCAGAATTTCGTAGTCTTTAGTATTGCGAATAGAAGCTGAAAACACAGTTTTATATACATAGACATATTTTTAAGTGTTCAATATTTTTTATATGTAAAAGAACGAGGCAGACGCACTTAACTGATTTAGTACTAAATTTTGTCTATACATTTTTGTAATAGTTATTACAATTTTCAAATGCAGCAATAACTAAGTGGCAGATGTTGTTTCTATCAATTCTTATGACATAATCTTTATAATTACCGCAATCTGCTTGACGATAAAATCACTTAAGTTTGTATATTTCATAAAATTTTTAATAAAATTTAATAACTCTTAAACGCAGTCTGGCTGTAAAATACATATGCTTTGTGTGTGGACACATTTTTTAATATAAAAAGCAGACGGGGCTTATGGTACCTTTTTTGCAGTTTCAAAGGACTCTCAATAAATAACGCCGAGACAACGCAATGGCAGAGATTGTTCGTATGATTTATGTTACTTTAAAGTTCATGATATTCAACCTCTGCCGCACGATAAAGTCATATAAAAATTTCAGCCACAATAAATGGCTTAAAAGATCATAAGGTAGCTAACAGACATGGCAATAAATTTCTTAATCCTGACGCAAGTAGAAGTAAGTAAGTATTACTTCGGACAAGTAGGGCAAGTTGTACCTAAGAGTAAGAGTATGTTCATAATGTGGAAATCATCGCTGCCTCCCACCAATCTCTCCATAAACTATTTGTTGAGACTGAAGATATAAATATATATAGTTATTTACTTTTATCATTTCAACTTTTATCAAAAATTTCTAAACGTGTAAGTAAACCAAAAAGTTTTATACCCGCACGTTTTGCTATTAAAATGAAATTTAGTTCTGTATCGTATGTATCGATATATCTACATATATGTGCCATATTATATGCGTATGTACACATATACTGACATCTAAAGATACGTGCAAATGTTTGTCTTCATCTTCTTCCTAAGTAATTCTAATGCTCTAAGCTCAAACAGATTTTCATTTCACTTTGGTCTTGTTAATGTTGAGCAACCGCAGACACCTGCGAGCTGCTGAAATAAAGGAATGTTCTTACATGTACAATGTACATACATACTATACTCGTATCTTGCTATCTACTTGGCATTCAGGCAAATCACTTCTGTATCTTCAAGCTACTCAAAAATGCATTACTTGCCATTTTGTTTTTTTTTTTCAATATCAAATATGTAATGTATTTTCGTTGTTCTACGTACATGCATTTCTGAGATTGTGCTTTTTTTTGCTGTTTTTTGTAAAGCGCACTGTTAAGCAGCAACTGACATTTGAAGCGTATTTGAAACTTTTTTCCAAAGAAATCCTTACTTTAATCTTTCAAACACTCGCATGCTGTTGTCTGCATTTTGTGTATTTTTTTCTAAGAAAAACTTTTAATTAACAATTTAAAGAATAAACAACACGTATATCTATTGAGCTTTTTACTCATTACTCCCCCCTCTTTCTTCCAGTTGGTGTGCAGTACTTGACTCTATATGATTAAGGTGTCGACTTTGATATCAAACTGGCTGCCGTCAGTATGTCAAAACTTTAGCTGTCAGAATAAGCAGTGTATAAAATGCTAATCCCAAAGATAAGTATAAAGCTCAAAGGGCCAAGGGCAACAAAACTTTCACATTAAGAACATTGATGTGCCCCTAGGGGGAAATTGTAGTTGTAATGTCTGTTTATTTGTTTGCTTTTTTTCTATTTATTTATAGATATCAGTGCTTCTGCAGTAATGCTGTTTAGCGTTGGTTAAACGTTGAACTCACGCCATTTTGCTTTCACATGAGACATGTACTTAAAAATTGAGTTATAAATATTATATTTTAGTTGTTTGTGTATTTTACGAATAACTCATGGTGTATGTACTTATTTACAAAAATAATTTTTATTTATTCAGAATGCAAGCACTAAAACTTTTTCGAAAAAGCAGGCCTCAAAAGTCAAACATTGAACATTTTTAAATCAAAGCAAAACCTAATTTAGAACAAACGTCAATTTTGCCAAATTCTTATAACTAAAAGATAGTCTTAGCAATAGAAATAGCTATCACCTAGCCTACTTAAAAAGTTATAAGTTTTTAAAAATCGATTTAGAGGAAGTCCTGTTTACAAGATTTAACTAATCGTTTCCAATCGACGCTAGCGCATCTATTGAGCTTTATTTCTAATTCCGACGGAGCCTTCGTCCTAGCTATGAACGAACAATGAGAATAATAATAAATATACCATCCTGTTTATTCATAACTACGATGCTAGGTCCATCGGAATTAGGAACTCGACTTGTAAACTTAATCTATACTCAGTACCATAATTCAGAAAATCGTCAATTTCGACGCTGAACGACATTTTTGCTACATTATGAATTATTTTATTTACTTGTAAAATCATTTCTGATTAAATACTTAGTAGCAAACTCACTTCAAAAAAAAATTAAAATTGTTATTCCAGATTTGAACCCATTCGCCTGTCGCCCAGGCAAGCTTTCTAGCAACTGGCATAAATATAACTTTATTTATCTCGTCAATTTAACTTCTACGTTCAAAATTCGACAGTAATTAAAAGCATTTTTACTATGTTAGACGATATTTTACTTTCTTTATGTGAAGTTTTTAATTTTGAGTTACTTTTCTCTTTCAATTTTTAAACAACTCGAGTTAGTTCAAACTTCCGAAAAGTTTGTGAACTGCTGTCGTATATTAACATTATTACTTAGCGTCATAGAATTCAAGAATAATCAATCATTAGCAACGCTATAAAAAAAATTTTAAAGAATGCATATAATTTATTGCATTTCATGCTGACTTTTATTTCTCTTTAAATGTTTTTATTTTTTCTAATAAAAATAAATAAAGAAATTGCTAGAATGTAGCGTTCAGTTCATTAGAAAGTATATGAAAAAGTTTAGCAAAAACAAAGTTTAAGAAAAATAAATAACCAAAATCCATATTGTTATTTTCACTGTTTTGCGAGTATTATTTTTTTTTCTTTCCCCAAAATTCACCGCACACAACTTGACCTTCTCAATAGTTAGTTGTAAGATTGCAGCAGCAGGAGCACTTTAGTTACTGACTGGTATTTTAACTTTTTATTGAACTTTCAAAAGTTTGCAATTGTACGCTTGCTGCAGTTTTTTTTTTATCTGGCAAAAGTTTTAAGTGTGCTATAGCACCTTCCCACGCTACTGCTTTTTCCATTTTGTTTATTTAATATAACCTCAAATTAGTCCTTGGAAATATGAAGTAAATTTACATTGAATGCAAAAAAATAAATTTTTCCAAAGAGTTAAGGAAGAAAGAAAATAAAAGAATGCTACAAAAATACATTTTACACAATTTTTTTGGCAGCTCAGTTTGCATTTAAGTCCCATTTTGAATAATCTCAAATATTTTTGTAAATAGGTAGATAAAGTATCTTGGATACCAAGTCAATTATTTTAAATTGGTCTAGGTACTCAGCTGACAATAAGCGTTGCATTTTTGATTTGTTTTACAATTCTATGTTTTATGTTTTATAATTATGAAATTGATTTTATTTTTACTATAAACTTTTCAAATAAAGGTTGTGCCAATAAGTGTGCCGGATATGTATTTGGTCCCATTATTTTGCCTTTGAGGTTGGCAGCTTAGAAATTTTGATTTATGTTGGTCAATCTCCAACACCATAGAAATAATTATTTTAATTTTATTGCCCAGATTTAGATAATAACATAGAAAATACATATTTCCGATTCGATACGAAACCCTTTAGTATAGCAAAGTAAGCCTCCTAAAATTTTAATATCGAAAGCCCAAGATTGACATCAGTAGAAGTTCAAGATACCGTGAAAGTTTCTATTTGATTATGGGTATTGATACATTATTGTAAAGTGGACTTTAATGCTTCTAATGTAATTTAACGAAATTTTAATTGAAAACAAAATGCACCCATTCTTATCCTTTTTACGAACGTTTAATGGACCTTCCAATATCGGTTCAAAATTAGGTAAAAATTTGTTCAATATTTTTAAGCAACGTTCACCCCTTCTTTGTTTTTATTCGTTATAACTACATTAGGCTTACAAAAAAAGTGTGGAAGCAAAATTGTTGCTTCCTCAAAGTTTGCAATATACATTTTTTCATAGGGTCATCAGTTTAGGGGTTACATAGAAAAATCAGTTTCGGACATGTAGACTTTCCCCACGATCAAAAACATGCATCTTTGAAAATGGAAAACATATTTTTGACAGTGTACAAGCCGCAATATATTATGAAAAAAAATGGAAAAAAAAATAAATAAAATCTTCCACTTCAAGACTGTAATGGTTAATTGCCAAAGTTTTTAACTGAGCTGCTGGATGCTGTTACATCACTTAAGTGGTATCTTAATCTGATATCACTAACTCTATTTAAAAAAATTGACTATATTTTTTTAATGGCTTAGAAAACATCTGCAAAGAAATGTCCGTGATACTATAATACGCGAGTCATCAATCGGACGGTTCTTTTTAATTTTATTTTTCTTCAAATAATTACTAATACTGGAAATTTAGGAGAACTTTATATGAAAACATAGGACGAAGAACTAAGAAAAAATCTCTTGAACCATTTTTCTAAAAAAAAAGTTAACTCTTATAGAGAAATTGGTAAAGATCGCTGAAGGACCTACCTCAATGTGAGTTATTTTAGGGCATGTTAAGTAGTAGATATTGAGGAAGCATTTCACAAAAACCAAATATTGCTTCATTATTAAATTACATGTAACCAATGCTATAAGTAAAAAATCGAAAATTGCTTTCAATAATTTTTTTCACAGCTGTTCTTTATTTCGATTTCAAAAATATGGTCACCGTTACTCTATCGTATCTGTGGCAACATTCGCACAATACCTATCTCAATGACAATAATCGTATCAAATAACTACTGCATATGCAAATCCTAAGTAGAAAAATCAATATCTACTTTCAATTCGTTTCAATACGATTCATTTCACAATTTCACACACACGCACCCACAAGGACACATGGGGGGGGGGAATACAAATCCCACATACCTTTCTGTTCATAAATTCCATCCAATTGAATGTCGATCGATGAGAAGTAACCCTTAACCGAATCACATTGCTCGTGCACACTTAAATCCTTTTGGACTGCACCACTGGTGGAATCTCGTTGCAAACGACGACGACGATGAAGATGATGCTGATGGTTATGACCGCCGCCAACGCTATCGACACCATCCTCTGCCAATGAGGCAGAGGGGTGACTGGCATCCAAACTTTTAGCAGCTGACGGTTGCAACATAAAGCTGCTGAATAATGCGAACAGTAGCAACATTTTCAAGAGCAGCCGATGAAGGTTGAAAGGATGTGGAGAATTCTGGATATGATTTGAGTGGCCCATTTTGTATGTACGGTCGTTGTATGTGTTAGAAAATAAATATTTTGAATAAATTGACTTTAATGTATAAACAAAGAGCTTTTTTTTTATATGGAAAGTATCTGAGAGATACTTTTTCCGCAAGGCTTCAGAGGATAAAACTTTGCTTTTTCCACGTTTTACTGACTTTATCTGATTTAAATAATTAAGGCATCCATTAGTACAATGCCGGAAGCCACTACAGTTGTTGTTTAGCCAACGCGATATCACGTGAAATGTTACACGAATTTGTGAGATACTTTTTTTTGCACTTGTCAGCAGCACACGTGTTGTTGTTTTTGTTTGTGTTTGCACTCTTCAATTTCAATAAGCTGAAATTTTTAATTTTACACTTAACGATAGATACACTTTTAACAAGCGCAGACACACAATTGTCGTCTCACAGATACTTTTGCGAAAACAGCTGTTTTTGCAATTCTTTTTTTTTTATTTACTGTTGTGCATGGCGCACACGTTTACAACAACAAAGAGAGTTTTTTTTTTTTTTTCAATGACAACACGAAATCGACAACGAAAACACGGAGCGGAGAGTACGACGAATACGATAAAGCACCACAAAAGAAAAAGAAAACACTTTACCGGCAAAATCTAATTTTCTCAAGTTTGCGGCGAATTCAATAAGTCAGTTTTGTTTTTATTTCTTGCAAATTTTTATTTATTTTTTATGACGCGACGGCGACGACGACAGCGACAACAATAACAACAACAATAGAGCTTTTCACATCTTTAGCTCTGCTGCACCGCTGTGTATTAGTGCACCGAGTAGTACCTGCTGTGTATCGTCAAGTGAAAACCAATAAAAAATTACAAAACGAATAAATGCGAATTTAAGGCAACGATGATGAAACGACGATTTATAACAATGAAGATACAAAAAAAAAACCACTCAAATACACAGACACAAAAAAAAATACGTCGAGCTAGACAATCTGAGAGCCACACGTGAAGCTGAGTGACCGAACGACCGACCAACCGATTCACCGACTTGTCTGACAAGCGACTGGACGCCGACAATCGACAGCGTGGTAGTTCCTTTCTTTTTCTGCTCTTCTTCGCTGCTTTGTGCGTATCTTAAAGATACGTTCTTTTTTTGGCTTTGTGCGAATTCTTACGCTAATCTTTATTTTTATTTTATTTTTTTTTTACCTTGACGTTTTCTTTGTTGCTATTTTTATTTTATGGTAAATATTTTTTGTTTATTTTTTTCGTGCGTTGGTCATAAATTTATTCACTTTTATAAATGTCGAATTTGTATCTAAAAGATACCACTTGCTTAGCCCTTAGTTATTATTTGCAAAAAATATTTTTTTTTAATAACTTTAATTTAAAAAAAAAAAATTCTGTGACATAAGCAGCTACAACACGCGTTTCTTAGTCCGTCAGATACTTGTTTTGTATTTTCTTATTAATGGCAATTTTATGCTTTTTCGACTTATTTTTTATATTTTTGCTTTTTTTTAACTTATTTTATTAATTTGCCAAATTCGTTTCACTTAATTTCCATGCGATCGACACCGTTCAACGACTATAGCACACACGGTATACGTTTGGTCGCTTTTAAATCTCGTTCACAACTGATTTGTGTTGAGTTGCTTTTTGTGTTCTGAGTTCACTTGATTTTGTGCTGCGTTGCGTTGTGTTCGATGCGACAACAAACTTCTTTATGTTGCTTGTCTCAGTTGTGGTTGCAGTTGCTGGTGTCAATGCAGTGTTGTAACGTGGTTGCAACGGACTTCTACAGTAGCAGCAATAAAAATGTAACTTTTGAATGTTATCCCAAAGAGGACTTCTTTCAGATGTTAATTGTTATTGAGTCAAATCTATATTTCGATTCGGCTGTACCGGAAATAAGTAAAGCACACATTTGATTATACATATTTTCCTTTTCGATTACTACATATTCAAGAAATAATTTAAGGAGACAATAGGACTTTGATTTCTACATGGTGGTTCCTGAGAATGAATTCTTAATTACTACTGGAGAGTTGGTCAAAATCTCATCTGATGTAACTTTTCTGACAGTGGTAACCCATGCCATACGGCATGTAACGTTTCTGAAAGTTGCAGTAATAGTACGTAATTTACCAGAAATGTTTCATTTGAAATATTGCAAGCGGAACGTTACGGAAATCTGTCTTTTATGTTTCAAATGTAATGCTTCACATGCAGTTATTCTAAAATATTTCTGCAAAATTCCAGATTCAACGATTCCTGAACCATTCAAATGAGGCCCAAGAAGCCGTTAAGTGTAAGCGCAGTTCGGGTTTGAAAAACTCACTCACTAATTTTCACTACGATCTAAGAGAAGAGATTGCAAAGAAGCATTTCAACTGCGTTTGGCGATGCTAGTGTGCTTTCGGTTCGGACTAAGTCTTCTACAGCTTCAAATAAAAGAGGCGCCTTCGCAGCAGCATATCGGCTAATGGAATCTTCTAACTCCTGATCCAGCAGAGAAATTTATTTATTTTGCAATATCTCGATAACTTGTAGTCCGGTTTTGAAATTTTTATCTGTGCTGAGTAGGTTTGTTAAAGTAGATATGCATAGGAAATGAAAAAGCTCGATGGAGATTGAATATATATCGCACTTTTTCTCTTCAAAGATGAATGCTAAAGATGCATTTCCTCGACAGTAGTAAACGAAAGCGAAATTATTTTACCTCAACAATTAACAAGAAATATTAAAGAGAAGGAAACTTTAATTTCCTCATATACAAAGCAATTATAACAGTAAAAAATTGCTGCGATAAACTGAATTCATAAATCTTTACAGAACAAAAACCTATTTGCCTCAATTTATTAAAATTTTGAAAGCCGTTTTCAATAAATTTTTTGAAGAAATTTCAGATAAAATGGAAAAATCAGTTTTGAAAATACATATAACAATGATGTTTGAAATATTTTCAACCTATTTACCTCAAATTAGGTTTTGCTTCAAATAAATGTTATTCCTAATATCGAATTTGTTAAAGCCATTTTAGAGAAATTTTTATAAAGTGTTTCACCTTTTTCAAAAGATTTAACAAATACTTCCGATTCCACATACCGAATTTTATCACTATCAAATAAAGTAAACAACAAGCTTAATACCTTTCGAAGGAATATTACAAATTTTGTTTAAATAACATATGAAAATCCATAAAAAGATATCCGCAACAATTTAATTATGCAGGAAACTAACTTTCGGTTTCATTTAAAATACCTTAAGAATGACTCATTAATAAATCGCTTACTTAACCCATAAAAACTATGATGTTTTTTTCATCTGATTTCTTATTCATTCACAAAAGCATTCTCACAATTTCAAAAAATAACAACAACACAATAAAACAAAACATGAGAAATCTAACAAAAAGCTGCGAAATTAAAAATCTGCCACATCATTAAGATAAAGTTATAATTTATCATGTTGAACCTTTTTTCTGCATTTAGCGGCTATACAGAGCACTAAAAACCTAAAGGATCGTGTAGAGCGTTCATTTTGTGGAGTCATATCGTTAAGGTTTTTTTTTTTTATTCTCTAATAGAGAATGCATGAAAATATCTACCGACATTAAAGCAAATTCAATAAAGAGAACAAAAAAAAAAACACCCAAAGTAAAGCAAATCCAACAGGTAGGTTGTGGCTGAACGCATGGTTGTTTTTTAACTGTATTATTGCTAACATTGCTAATACATTTAATATAAGATTTTTGCTGAAGCTTAAAATAAATATTGAACATTTCTTTAAAATTTATTCTTATGATGTAGTCATTTAGAGATAAAAAGGAAATAGCTAAAGACTGTCGTTTAGTAAAGGAAATAACTGTGTGATTACGTTCCATAATCCTTTTGCTAAATACTAGGGACTTTTTTGAAGAACTTGAACATAACATTGCAAATACAGTTCTAGAAATATATCGTGGATATTTCACTGTGTAATGCTATTACTGAGTAACTTCAATACTGCAAAGAATTTTTTGTCAAGAAATCGTTTCCAAGATAATTAAGGACGATGGGTCTCCTGCTATCCTGAGGGTTTCATTTTCGCAGTATGGTTTTTACAGAATTACTATTGGAGTCAGATCTTTGATTAAATTAACCAACCGACAGTTGTTTTAGTTTATGCCACAGTCTCTTGGACCGATAATATGGGTTAGAGCCATCACAGGTGCAGATATAAAGAACGATATTTCGATTCAGTATATCAAAGTCTATTAAAATTGTGCGATTTGATCTACCGTGCGTTACAAAAAAAAAAGATACTTCTTTAAATATGTAGCTCTAACTTTTACAAATATAAAGGATTCGACTCATAGAACAAAAATTTTATAAGGCCAAAAGCTTCGTCTTTATGAATTTTTTTATTCAAAAGAGCAAACCACAATTTTATTAAAGTTTAAATTAAATTATTTAAAAAAAAATCAGGAACCCACTTTAACATATAGCAATTGCATTTTTATAATTAATAAAAAATATATTGTACATAATATAAATTTGAAATTCTATGTGTCAATAAAAGCCATTTTAACCGCTTCAAAATGAATCATTTTTTTACGGTTTACTTTATTGTCTTCGATGTTTGTCTGCGTGGATTCCACATTTTACGCTTCTTCGTTGGAGTTAACAAAGACGAAAAAAGGAAAAATAAAAACCAAAAAAATCCCACCGCTTGGTATGTCAGTTCAATACATTGTGGTCTAACAGGTTCCAAACTGGCTGGGGCTGATGCAAAACTAAAGAATTTACAGAATATATTTTGCTCTTGATGCAATTTTTTTTTTTTTTTTTTAATTCTTAAAATGAAATCTGTGGTTTCTTTGTAATTTTTTTTTTTTTTTTTGCATTTAACGATGCGGTTAAGGAGTTTAAAAAATTGGTTTCTACTTCTCACTTTAAATTCGTACTAACTTAATCAAGGATGCTAAGACAATTCATATCTTTTTTTGTTATAAAAATGTTTTGACAAATTGCAAAAAATGGCACTGTAAAATTATCTATGACCATGAGTCAGTGGTGTGTCAGCCGAATATCACTTTTTTTTTTTAATTCAAAAATCTCTTTTGTTCCTGTCATATACAATTTGTAGAGAAAAAAAAACGAAAATGTCGCTACCTAGTAGAATTTAATATTGGTTTTTAAACTTAAAGACAACCTCTACATCTTATAGATGTTTCCGCGATTTTAATGAGCGAATAAAATAAGATGCTCACAGTGGAAAACCCTTACATAACAACACCAAGTGATACTGTCGGGTGTCGCTTTCTAAATGGTACCACGAGGCACCGCTTTCCCGCCTAGCCGTGGTGACGCTACTGCCATATGAGATCTTGTGGCATAGTAGTAGTGTAAGGTTCTCAGAATCTAATGGTACCTGATTACATTCGCCATTTTCTTATTTTTCAATAGGTTTAAGTCGAAAGTGAGTTCCTGTTCAATTTAAACTACATTACATTACACTGTGTGCAGTTTTAAGACCTAAAATTTGAAGACAAATTGACAAGAAAAAAATTAGTTATTTTTTAATTTTACTGCCGCACAAATGAGGGAGATTGGGAAGTTTTGTTGTTGGAGGACCCGCTTAATTTTTTAACAAGGACTATTTTTACCCAAGACCATATGAAAAAGTGCTCAGTTATTTGTCCAAGAGAATTCTCTACAATCCAGTTACTTTTGGTGTTGCTCCCCACCTATTGTCCTATACTAAGTATATGTACGTGATCCCTAAACCCTAGATTAAGGTACCACTATTCTACCCATAACAAAGAAGTTCTAGTTAGTTTTCTAGAATAAAATCACTAATTTTGCCATATCCTCAGAATCAACTCTTTTGGATAATCTATTGTAATACCACTGGGTTTTTAACTAAGACGTCTTGTAGAACCAACCAGATTTCGTAATGAAACTAAATAGCTGACCTATACTTACATACATATATGTCTAGGGTCAAAGGAAATGCTTAATGTTTGTCTCCTCCAACATCCCTCCAACTTCCACAAAAGTCAATGCTCCTAGCACCCCATTCCGGCCAGATATACTTTGATATATTGGGTTCATTTTAATATCCTTAGCACATGTTTTATTATCCTATTGTGTATGTTCTTAGCAGGTTAACAGTCAGTTTCAATTAATACTGCGTAGAATTTAATTTTCGAAATCAGATAAAAGGATAAAACTAAGATTTTGAAAAAATGTAAGGGTTTTGAAAAAACTGTCCACAAATATAAGTCTATCTTATTGTTAGTAACAACTTAGCAAAAATCTACGAATATGAGTCATAATCTAAGAACGCAAAAATCAAAATTTTTTCTCTTACATAGCACACATGCCCGTGGGAACATTTCGCAACAAATATTAAAACACAATTTGAATGTAAAACTAAAATGCAAACTAAAGTTTATCCTTTGCAAATCAGAATTATCTTTACACAAAACAAAACCAGGTTTAATACTTTCCTTAGAGCCTTAGCAACAGAAATCGTGCAATTGTGGCATCAGAATTCTTACTGCTAAACATCATCTTCATCATCATCGTCATCTTCATAATCATCAGGCAGAAGCAGAATAAGTTGCTTAGTTTAACCATCTTTGCATTTTTTCGCTTTTTAGTTTTATTATAATTTTACTTTTATTTTTCTTCGTTTTTAACCTCACTTTTAAGTTAACTTTTGTTCGTTGCCTCTTTTCGAGATATGCATTTGCAAAACTACAGCGCAAATAACTCAGACAATGATAATAAAAGTACAAAAAAAAACAATAACAACAACAACAACGATTTAGTTATATGTACGTACAACAACGTCATGGCAACCAACATTGCAATCCCTTATTTCTCATGCCTTTGGCGAGGGAAGCCGCAATCAAAACAGTCAGCCTCTTAGCAGCCAAGATTGTCTGGGGTTTGAACGCATGATGATGGCATGGAAATCGCAGTTGCTTTTTGAACTACGAAAATTGTATATCAAATTGTGATGGTAACATGATATCATTGCTACGAACATTAAAGTTCTCGTATTCTGAATTCAATATAAACACTATATTACTTGATACATTACTGCAGTATACACTAAAGATGAGCTTAACGGGGACTTTTTGATCGCTAATGAGCCACCGGTATTTATAACGGCGCCTAACGTTGCTGATTAAAAATGCAGTTGTTGCCATATTTATTAAAATGTATGTATTTATATTTCACCCGAAACAACAATGTTTTAATTATAAATAGAGTCTAATAAGCTGTTGCCTTTAATATTAACAATACTCGTATGTATTAAGTAAGCAATTGAAAATAAGTAATGAATTGACACTATAGATGTCAGCAACCGCTGGTGTGCGTTAAATTCGAATGGTCATTGGTAGCTGCTTGGTAAGGCAATAGCCTTTAAAGTCGCTAAGACTCAGTCAGCGGTATCGATATATCGTTTATCTCTAGTATTCACAGGATGTTGGCTCGTTAAGTTTTAGCTTTAAGTTACAGTTACTCAGTCGGTCTTGATGAAAAAATTAACTCGAGTCGAATTGTGTATTATGGGAGTCCATTTGAGATGTACAATAAAAGCATGGTGCCGATAAAGTAACTTCGTCAAGACTACAGTCGTTGTCAGATTTAAGGACGTCCAGCCAACTCTTGCTAATATGTGATTTAACAATTCCTTAGTATTCAAAAATTTTAGCTCCATAAGCTTCCAGAAAATCTGACTAATTTAAGTTTATAAAGAGTGTCCACGGTCTGGTAGATTAAATTTACAAAAGTTTTACTTTGTTGATAGCATATACCCAGACTAAGCTAGTGGAAATTGATGGAAGATATCTTAAAAAAGACTAACCCAAGGCTCAACTTGCCGCATAACAAGATAAATCTGGCCGAAATGAGATGTTTACCGCTCTCTAGAACTGATATCCCGTACTAGACATTGTGTCTTGTCAGTTATTGCAGAAGCAAAATCGTTAATATCTATTTTCTCCATTGATATTTTAATGCAAAAATTTTATCGATACTTTTAATTTGATATCATCTCACTAAATCACTGCTCTAGTGAAGTGGCAAAAAGTAAAATTGGTCAACTTCAGCAAGGAGGTATCTACAAAGAAAACAACAACAACAAACAGGACAACTGGTTAAAATGCAAAACTGTCGTGGTTCAACAGAAGATGCGCCACCATCATCAGCAGCAGCAGCAGCAGCAGCAACATGGTTGATGCGGCTTTTTTTTAACGCATAAAGAGAATGAGAAGCAGTAACAGAAGTGAGGTAAGAAAAAAAAAGACAATCTGACCGCACCATACGGTTATAGAGGCAAACAGAAGGAAGGTCGATCGGTTGGTCGTTTGGTTGGTCAGTCTGTGTTGACTGAAACGACAAATGGACGACTGAATGAATGTTGTGTTGCCTGCACATGCTAAATAACTTCAAAAACGGAATCTGAATCTCATGCACAGACTTTCCGAGTGCTGCTACACTTTCAGATCTCTGCACAGTGGGAATAATAAAGCTTTCCTCTGAGAAAATGATAAAGCTCTATAAAAGAACTTTCAAACAAATTACTTATCTATTTTGTTGGAAATATTTATTATTATTTTTGGTCACGTGTGATACTTCTTGATATGAATATATCAGTTTTTTTGCTTTTATAATCACACTTCTCGAAACTCATATATCCGCAACGAAAGCCGTGCCGTGAAATTTTGCGAAGACCATGAGAAATGAGTGGAATAGAGCATGAATGCGTGAAGCAGAAAGTAGCAGCCTTTTAAAAGACGTAGTTTCCACGCTTGTACTTAGAAAAAAACGTAATTTACTCTGAAATAAAAAAAACTATAACGTTGTAGGTCTGTGTGCGCCAAACTGAAGGTACGATAACGTAAAATATTGTCTACTACTTATAGGGCTTAAAACGCCGACTTTTCCTTTTCCACGGGCTTTTAATTTGAATAGTTCCTTTATCACTTTGTATGAGGAGGCATCACACCCCCTTATTCAAGCCTCTCCAATATTTCACTATGGTTGGAGTATGGTACTAAATTTCACTGTAATTCGTTGATTAGCTCTTGAAATAAAATTAATAGAAATAGGGTAGGATAAAGAAGTCCTATATTCCAAGTTACCTGTTACAACTGCTAGTTTGGACTAGTCGATTATTTATATTTTCTCTGTCAGCAACAAAAACAATTTTTTTGGAAAATTTAACTTTGCATTCCTTTTTTAATGGACATTTGGGTGGAATCCTCCACATCCACTTGAAGCTGATTCCTTATCAGTAAACTTGAAGAAAAGCTTTTTCATTGATAAAAAAGTGAAATTTCGTGTTGTGTCATCTGTATAAGGAACAAAATTCCATAAAAACCTGTTCAAGGGGATATTCTGATTGTGTTTGGATTCAATATTTTATGTTGTTAGGATGCATCGTTTGACCTGAACGATAAGTCGTAGTCTTACTAACTACGTAAGTAATATTTTTAAATATAAAAACTAATATCTGGAGGGTGCCACACTCCTTTAGCATTTGAATTTCGAAAATCCTTCCTAATTGTGAAAAAATATTTTCAGCCGTTGCTAAGCCGATTTGGTCTGGGCGTTGATTTTACATATCAGTCAGTTAGGGCAAACAGTTTTATACTTATAAAGATATTCGTTGAATATAATAATAAGCGTCGCGCTCATTTCAGCAATCCCGCCCACATCATTCAGAACTTTATGTTTCCTAGGTCAACGAAAACATGTCAGTAAGTCACCGATAAGAGCAAGATAATTATCTCTGCTTCAGTCCGAATATTATAACGAAAAACGTTTTTTTTATAAAAGTAACTTTTATTGGTTGCCGCAGTAAAGTAAAACGTCGCAAATTTTTCACATACGTAGATACCCATTTTAATCCACTGTACACAGTGTATATAATTTTATTTATGGCTTGTGATGGCAGCACCATCATCAACTTAACTTATCGCCGCTATGGAATGTGCAACCAATCTACGGTTTTGCTGTTGTGCACCGCTTATCAGCATCTCGATCTCACCTGGTGTACGGATACGAAAAAGTCGTCTATAGCATGTCCAAATACGAGCACGAGTGCAATGTCGAGTGTAACTTTAATTCTGTATATACGAGTAGAAGAGTTGAATATCTAGAAGTATGTGTAGTGCGTTGTAGTCGCATTGTTTTTAAAATGAAATTCCAATTGAAAAACAGAGTGTATGAGTTATAGTCCAACCCCATTCCGATCGTTGAAGCGTTGAACAACAACGAGAACGAGAACATGAGCCGCGAATAAGTTGACATTTGCAGACGATAAGAGAAAAATTTTATTCTAAATATATCGTTTGTTCCTTTCGTGTTGTTGTGAAATTCAAAAGGTAAACGCTGTTCAGGATGGAAGGATAAGCTAACAGAAGCTTAAGTAAATTGCGGCAGATATGTATAAAAGTAGCTACATTCTGGAATAGCCATGAAATAAATAATTTTTGAAATACTTGTGGGGAGACTCTGAAACTCAAGGGGTGGTCTATCTCGTTGAATAAAACTTCATCACTCCAATAATTACCAAAATTCGCAGAAAGGGTTAAAAATCACAGGTAGGAAATCGCTTCAGCTTTTTAGCCACAAAAACGGAGGATTTGATATTTGTGGTATAATTTCACAGTCATACTTTTGCTTCAATTTGGTGACGGGACCTGACAATATGTTATGAAACACAAAATGTACAAAAGACTTTTGTTCAATAAGGTAAGTGAAAAAAAAATTATAGCGCAAAATGCATTGCAAATACAAAAAAGGGCAAATAGCTGCTTATATAAGTTTCAACCACTACTACATGGTATCATCAGTAAGTTTTGTTAGCGGACGTTTAAGAAATACCAAGCGTACGTAAGCTTGGGCGCTAGCTTAACATAACATTCGTTTGGGTATCAGGCCATAAATGTTAAGAGTTATGGAAATACTAACGAATTGGGAAGGCATAACATTTAAGTAATAATGCCAATAACTTAAGGTCAATAGAAGGATCAAATATCGATAAAATAAATTTTTAGTCAAGTTTCTAATTTGAGCTGTTAATCGGTCCTAAGTAAAAAGTTAAGTGTGAATTATTTTAAGAATCATATTTGTTATATTAAGTTTTGTGAACTATTGTGTAAAATAAATAAAACATTGACATTTATGCAACCAAAAGAGAGTTTTTGCTCATAACACAACCCATCGACCGAATTCGTAAAATTAAAATGTTGATTTAAATTTAAAAACATCACAGTACAGTAGAAATGAACAACAAAATAAAAAGAATGAATTTATATAAAAGTGGTTGTACAAAATATCAAAATGAACGACCACGCACATATTCGACAATTTGCGAATATAATTGTGTTGGTAAAAATGTGAAAATGTTTTTTAAATTGTTAAGACAACTTAATTTCGCATAATAAAATAAATCAAACGAAGTATTTTGATTTGTAATCAAAACAAAAAATAAATTGGCACTACAATTTTCTTACATCATTGTAATATTTTAAATATGAGATAAAAAAAAAGAAACCTATTAAATACTCTAATGAATGGAGCCAATACCAACATCGACTTTGCCAAGCCCGTACAATTGAACTCAACCTTCAAACTAACGGCCAACATTCAAAACACAAACTCCACCTCATTTACTTTTTTCTTTGACATCTTGATGTTGATTCAGATGCCAATGCCGCCTGCCTTGGAACTTGGTGATTTATTTATTGAAATGGCGAAGACCACACCAATAGCTCCATTATAGACGCCTCAACGAGGACAAAGCAGAACAGGAACAAAACAACCGAGCAAGAGATCTACACAAAAAAGGTTTGCCAATAAGAAAGCAGCCAATATTGCGACATTCGTCGCCATTAGCAAAGCGAACAAAAATTTGTGCTTTAAGCGCATTCCAGTGCAGAGTGCCACAGCGCCAAAGTGCCTGCAGAAAGCAAAATCTGTGCCAACTTTACTATTTGACCTTCTTAAGAAATTTCAATGGTGCCTGTTTTTTTTCTTTCTGTATTTCTTGACTCCAACAAAAAGTACTGCAAGTTATACTGTTATTTTACAAATTGATTTGATGTTAGCGGTGGGATGATCCAAATAAGGTTGATGATGTGGTGGTGGCAAGAAAAAACAAAAAACAAGCCATTTAACAATTGTTCAATGCAATAAAATTTTATTACATGGCCAAAGGACGAGTGTTAAAAAAGTTTTAAGTTAAGAAGAAAAAGCAGAAAGTTTGATAAGCTTCTGAATGATTTTTTTTTTTGATAAAAAGCAAAAAAAATTGCATTGATCCAATATTTTTTATTTCATTTATTTGTTCAGTTTTTGTTTGAGGATTGAAGTATCCTAAATTCAATTGAAAATCAGAGACAAAATGAAACACCTGCAATAGCGAATTTTAAAATACGGTAAATAAGTGAAAACTTAGAGAAAGAGCATTTGGAAGGACGTAATCTTTACAACCTGTATAAGCCCGCGATGTCCTGTTCAAGTACCGAGTTAATTTATTATTTAAATGAAGTGGTTGATAGTAGTCATCAGTAAAATTGTTAAGCTTGATGAGCAGCAGCAAACGCTTGTTCGTGCAATCACTTTTCTAGTAAAATGGGCACCTAATTCTAACCATTCTGACCGGAAGAAACGTTTTTGAAAAAAAATGTATTCAACGTAATGAAAACATACCATAAATTCAGTTTAGTGAACTACAAAGTAACACAATCAACGAAGTTGGAGTTAGATCCGACATTACTTCCGAAGCTGATTAAACGACTACAAAGGCACAATTTTTTCTAAGAATTCAAGTCAAGTTAAAGTTTAAAAATATAAGGAAATTAACATTTTCTCTGGCTGTGTAATTTGATTGAAGCTTGGTTTCCTCTGTCGTATTAAGTTTTTGAGATATCCGCGTCGAAAGGTGAATAAATTCGCAAACTTTGAGTGCAATTAAAAAAAATAATGACGTGATATAAGTAAAGATTGTTTGGCATAGTTCCTTTCCAAAAATATATACATATATATATTTTATGTAATTTTTTTTTTTTTAAATTACAAAACAGCTCAAGTAACAACAAATGTGACATTATTATATTTTGGTTGTTGTTTGCTTATGCGTAATACTTTCAACTTCTGCAGAAGCCGTGATGTAATTCGTGATCAAATTCTATACACAAAAGGAGCAGTATGAACAAATATTTTCTACATTTCACCATATTTGAGTCAATTGAATTATCCATTGTCATCATTTAGCAATTTAACAACGAAACTCTTTTAAACTAACAAATGGATCGCACAATTAAACAAATCTATCCATTCAATATTTTACTGATTGCGGTAAATTGTAGAAGAATTTTTATTTTGTTTATCCTGTCGTTCCATAGCGTTTATTATCAGTAGAAAAATTAAATGAAATACAACGCCATCGACTGGACGTTGGTCCCAAGAAAATTATACTACTCAGGTTGCCAGTCACATGAGCATGGGTACATATGAGTACCAAATTCTATCACCTACATTCAGTGAGAAACAAACAAGTAGACATTATTAACGTTTTACCCTGCCTCCTGTTTAACCAAGCCAACTGACCGTACGATCGAAGTTTAAAATACAAACGAGAGACAACAAAGCAAACAAAATACAACAGAACAAGAAAATTGTAAGAAAATAAAATATCTTCAGGCCAAAGACATTTTAGAATCGGAGGTTATGAACATATTTGCCCCAGTCGGAAATCGATGATAAGTTACATACTATATAAGAAAAAAAAATTTTTTTATAAGCTATCACATCAGAGAATAACCCATATGCACGTAACGTACTGTGTTTTACCACTGCGGGAAAGTTCAATGTTTTTGTTATTTTGGATATATATTCGGAAAGACCATTAGAGAATTAAGGAAAAAAAAATTTCATAATTAAGATTAAAATAATTTTGGGAAACATGATAAATGTATTAACAAGCCTGAACTGAGAATCAAACCTGGGATCTTTGGGCTTTCATACATAAGTAAAGGTTTTTAGAATTTTTCAATCAACTTACATAAACTGAAATTTATTTCAAGGTGAATTTTCTTACGGCATCTACTACATCTTGAGTTCGGAGTAATTTAATTATTTTGAATAGTTTAGCTTTAAGCGTCAATTTTCATTCGTTAACATGGCTCCTGATTCGATGACAGTTTTTTTTAATTGTAATATGATGCTATATGAACTCTTGCAACTAACAAAAATCTTTCTTTACTGGCTAATTTAAGTTATGGCAACTCATGAAAATTTCCTGCTGGGAAAATATGTCTTTGTGTGTCTTTTACCCTTTAGTTGCTAACGTTAATTGCGGCAAAGTTGCGAAAGACACGTACTGCCAAAATGGCCAGAAAAAGGAATGTCATGATGTTATACAGGATAGTACGAGTACCATGGTGAAATATATAAACAAAAATAAATACAACACTAAAGCATATGAGTAAAAAATCACAATCAAAGAAAAAATAACACACAATGGAACTAACTCAAAGCTGAGCTCCAGAAAGACATTTGCAAAGAAGTTTGCCCTCAAAGTAGACATTGTTGCACCATAAGATTTGAAGTTAACAAAAATACAAAATCTGATTTAACAGGGTCAATATTAAAACTTGTATCTTTCCTGATGGTTTTTAAGTAAAAACAAATGATCTTGGGATATACTCATTTGTTCAGCATTAAGTTAAGTAAAATGCATTGTACCAAAAAGCTAAATATAAGAAAAAATATTCAAAGAAAAAACTCATATGAACATATTTATTAAAGGCCCTGTATTAAAGTTGCACGAAAAAAACGTGTTCCTTTTGCAACTTTAACGATCTGTTAAACATTAAACGTTCTTTCGTGGTCGTACATCTTGGTAAGTGTGGAATGTTAGTGCGCAAATTTATGATTCATCCAGGATTTAGTTTTGTTTTAATTTTTTGGTTTTTTTTTTTTTTTTGAAGAATTTGGATATTGGATAGAGCTTATTTTGTGTATGTTCTTTGTAATTTTATATGTAATGAATATTATTCATAAAGATGGATCTTTTGTGAAGATATAATTAGTAGATTATTAAAAAAATATCAGATTAAAAGCTAGCGATGTATTCATTAAGAAAACAAACAAGGACTCTTAAGTTTTACCCAGCAAAGTTTTTTTCGGGTAAGACTTTAACTTTTTCTCGAAGCGGTTAGTCTTCAGCTATTTATTAGCTCTGATTTATCGCTTTTTCAAACACCATATTTTGCAATGAAGCTTTTTGTGGTTAGACACTTCTATTTTGTACCTAAATTTAATATAAGAAATACAGCTATTTTATCGGTAACTTCCTGCTGGGACACCTTTTGGGGGCCGGGAGTGACAACAGTTAACAATTTTTCCGATCATAATTCAGCTATCAATTATTGCTTACAATAAAGAGTAAACTCTCCACTGCATGTGTCGTTCAAACGCTTCTGAATTTTTTTTTTTTTTTTTTTTAAAATAATTATTCTCTGTTTGAGTGCAGTACATAGACATCTGAGAATAGCTTGACTTTGTGGACGTGTACAATATGTGTTTCATATACTATGAATAGTAACGATCCTAGACTACTGAGGACTTCAGAATAGCTTTTTAGACAGAAAGTTGCATCGTGTGACATTCTTCACTTTTGGTTTAAGTTCAATTTTGACCAAAAAGGGAGCAAAATTTAACACTGTGCACTGGCTTCCCGAACCAAGAATTATACAAAATATATTTAATTAAAATTCGGGAAATGCGGTATACCCTGAATATCTTATTTATATGTTATAAGTATTCTTAAAAATTACATAATAATGTTTCACATAACGTTATATTAAATTACCTTTCAAATTTTGATTCATATCGTATTCCATTGGTTTTTCTGTTCTGTTTTTTTAACTTTAACTAAATTTATGCACTTTTCACTACGATCTTTTTAATTACCACTTTTTTTCAACGTATTAATGAAAAACTTTACGGTTTTTTTAATAAACTAATAATTTGAGAACGAAAATGGAAGTGAAATTACTGCTGTCAAGAGCAAAGTCGATAACTTTTTTTCATCGATATCGTCAATTTGGTTTTAGTCAGTATTACAGTTTTTAATGCATGAGCGAGTAAAATGGTTACATACAATTTCAAATATTGTCTGTACTTAGTACTTTATAAAATAGGGAGGAATTGTAAAAAACGCTTTAGCTTGATATTTGCAACAGCTATAATTGTGAAGAAGAGGGTGGTCTGGTTAGAAGCACCATTTGGAAACTTTAGATTTCCTGGATCTATGTGAGTAAAAAATGCAATGGACGGGGAGGGTCTATCTCTAACACCCTATGAGTTACAAAAGGTTTAAGAAAATTTCTAAAGAGTAGTACTTACAAACAATAATTGTATCGCAACTTTCTAAGTAACACAGCATTTAAAAATTCAGCTCGGAATTATCACTTATTAAAGTCAAAAACTAAAATTTTTTTTTTAATTTTTTTTATATGGTTTTTTTCAAAAACTCCGTTATAAAATGTGGTTTCATTTCTCTAATACTACCTACATGTTTACCATAAGTCTATTTTAAATATGTAATACCAAAATTACTTTAGCGTTTAAGAAATATTTCAATATGTTTACTTATTTGTGGCTTTTTAATCTCATTTATTTGTATGCTGCCCATTTTGTGCCGAATTTTAAGATTGTCTTTGTCTATTTATTTCAATGACTAAAAAACACCTTTTAAATATGTTCAAAAAAGTTGCCATTTGTGTCGCATAGACATACTTATACTTCATTTATTTATATGGCGTCGGCAAATGGAATCGCACAATTATTTATTCGCAAGTATGCGCAGTCCCTAATCTAAAAATTTCGCTCTTTCAACAATTCCATATAAATGAACTCACCCTATGAATTGACTTTCGACTCGTTCAGCCACCTAGCACCGTTGGGTAATTAATTCGATCGACTTCAAATATTTCGCTCATTATATATACTCTGAGAAATTTCGTTATTCCATTTTGGATTGCATGCAATAACAAAGAGTCAGGACTTTTGGGATCCATAAGCAAATCTATTGATCTGACCAAAGCATATTTTTCCTGTGATTTTTAGTAAACTTTTAAGATTGTTATTATAATATTATCAGAATACATTACAGATAAACAAATAGTTTTAGATTTTCATTATAAATTGACTTTATTAACATTGTTACGTAACTATTGCGTTATAACGCAACAAAGATAACAATTTGCTCTTTTAATAACGTAATTATTATAAAGAAATGTCTAACGTTATGAATTGATTTTTGTTTTGCAACCGTGAAAACGACATTGCTGTCAAATTTACATCCACTGTATTTGAAGCGAGTTTGTTAGCCCATTAACAAAAGCATCGTTCAGAACGTTAGTGCTTTAAGCGCTTCTAAATACACTTAACTGGCTGAATGGGTTCATCACAGCTCTTGCTGTCAATTCGACAACTACGATTATTGATGGAATTTATTATAATTTGTGAATTTTCTGAGATTTTGATGGACACAAAATGTTGAAACAATGACACTTGTGGAAGCATTTCGAGCAGTTTGGTTGGTCGCTACATTTGGTTGCATTCTCTTTATCGGAGGCATCTCAGTTCTGTTTTGGAATGAGGTAAAATTTAGTGAAGCAGTTTGCCGGCAAGTGTTATAACATTCCATTTTTACGTAGGGTCGAGCTGTGCATACAATTTTGTCATTAGATGAGGCGTTAGATGATGCAGTCAGCCTCAAGCTTGGAGAAGAAATCGAAAGCATATATGATGGCCGTATTGTTCATATTACTGGGCCAATTGTAGTTGGGGAGCCACTTACGGAGCCGGATTATGAAATCCAGGTCTTAGCAGTGAAGTTGAAGCGACGAGTACAAATGTACCAATGGGTTGAGGAGACAGTGTAAGTGTTCTATGTTATCTATTTTTTTTTTCAAATTGAACTAACTATATCGCACTAAAACTTCAGCACATTTCCTGAGCAAAGAACCATCATAGCTAAAAAGATAAATGGTTTATTTGTATTTGATTATGAGTCGCTAAATACTGTGAAAATTGAGTTGTTCTTATAGATTTATGGCTATAATTAAAATTTAGTTGATTATTCTATTTTTTGTCTAGAGAGCAAAATTACGGTGAATCTGTTGCATCCGTTAACGAAGGTCGCACATATTACTACACAACGGAGTGGCGTGATAAGCTTATTGACTCACGTCGTTTTTACATTCAATCTGGACATCATAACCCTGATCGTTTTCCAATCGAAAGCGAAACACAAATAGCAGCGACTGTTTTTATAGGTCGATACGAACTGGGGCAAGATATCAAAGAAAAGTTTAACAAATATGTAGAGCTGACATCGGATACGCGCCCAGAGGATACTTCAATTAAACTGCATTTAGGATTATACTATCACACCAATGATATATTTAACCCAGAAATCGGTGATATACGTTTGTTATTTTTTTTTGCTGGCATGGAGGGTGAAGTGGTGAGTATATACTCAAATTTCTTTTGATTCATTATGATTTCAATTGCTCTATACTGCAGTATACGATTGTGGGCAAATTACAAAATAAAAAAATTGTGCCATATAAAACAACGCGGGGTGGCAGCGTTTTACTTGTTTATCCTGGTGAGCTATCCCTAATAGAAGTTTTCAAGCATGAGCACCATGCGCAGCGTTTGACAACATGGGGTTATCGCTTTATGGGCTGGGTGCTCGTATTTTTTGGTGTTACCTGCACTTCAACATTATTGCATTTGATGCGTAAGAAGTTTCTAAAATTCTTTAGTAACTGCCAAGAACTTAATTTATTTTTTCATTTTTTTCATAGTAATACGTGTAAGTTTTCTTTCTGTACTTGCACCTGATCCGCATTATCCAGTTGGTGCAAATATTATGCTATCGCTTTCAATGACACTGGCTATAGCTTCAGTTGCTTGGATATTACATCGGCCAATGATTGCTGCTGGTTTGTTATTTGCTGCCGCTTCACCATTTTTGTGGTGTGCTCGCAGTGTTGCAAATTATCAGCACTTAAATTAGGATGATTCACTGAATCTAAGTTTTAATGAACACAAAAAGATTTTGCCGACTTAATTGTAAGCATTAATTTGAGGATTTGAAATGTATGCATATGGAAAATTGTTGGACAGCATCGAAATAACCAATATAAATTATTGACTCACATTGTATGCATTTGCATTGTTATATTTGTATCTATTTATTTATTTTTGTGTTGAATTAAACCTTGTTGTTTTCATATAAAGATCTAAAAGAAACATTTATTGTTTTTATCATCAATTTGGATTTTTGTTGATAATAGTGACTGCTTAAAACATTTAGTTATTTCAGAAGTATTTAAGTAAAATCAATTAGTATTTGTTACTAACAAAATTATATTGAATGTTTTTTGATTATTTTATGTATAAATATTGTCTAACAAACTTAATTGAAAAGTACCTTCTTGATTACAAAAAATACTAATAACTGAAAATGATTTTCAAATAAATAGTAACCTTGTTTTTCTTTAATGTAATCGATAAATTCTATTATCAATGATTTTTTAATCCAGACCCAGACAATTTATGAGTTTTTTAGCCAGAGACCGGTTTTTGAGAACATGAACCTTCACTCAAGCTGTCTTTACAGCTTGAAGTCGAAATTATAAAAATTTATGAAATCAAGGGATTTTTCTCAAACGTAAAGGTTTTTATTTTATTACATTAAAAAATATAATAAAAATGGCTATATCCGTTGTGTTATGAAACTCAATTTACATATCCTTATTTGAAAAAAGAAATGCAATGGATATTATAATAACATTAAATTAGCAATGAAATTTCAATTGTAGTTCCCAAAACTACTATTGCCATCAGCTGCACTTAAATGCTTCACTTCCTGTTCCGACGATGTCGTCGCCGTAGACGACGCATATTGCGACGTTGCAGTTTGCTGCTGAGTTGCTGTTGACGTAGATGCAACTACTGCCGTCACAGCCGGATGTGTGGATGTGTGCACACGCGGACTCTGTGGTTTCTCGCTGTTATCGCTTGTCGGTTGCTGCTGCGGTGTTGGCTCAAAACGCACGAACGGTTCAAAAGTGTTCACCTGCACCGAACCTCGATGCAACGTCGCCGATTCACCCTCAAAAAGAATCTCATTGATGAATTTCTCAGCAAGCAGTCTCTGCTCACGTTGCATGCGTTTCAATTTATGTGTCCAGGTGCGCACAATTGACTCCTCTTCTGGAAATGTGGACGACAAATAATCGCAGGCAATGCTAAGCAGCTCATCTGGATGTGAATGTGGGCTTTGAGCCGAAGGAATGCGTGCGCGTTTCACCCCAGTCATAGCGCCACCACCACCGACACCACTTACGATCTCGGAATGGTGTTGTCCTTGTTGTGTCTGCGCAGTTGTCACTTGCACGGTTGGGGGTGTCACTCCTTGCTCCAGTTTGGGTGTATGAGAACCAAATGATTTTTGAAACATTTCTGTAATATTTGGTGGTGCCATTTGCCGGTGATAGGACGCATACGCAAACGGTGATTCCATGAAACTGGTGGATGCAGAAGAGTTTTCGCTAAATGCTAAGGATTCTGTAAGATTCTGACCACTTCCCATACCAACCGCTAAAAATTTCTCTGTATTCCGGAGAAAATCCAACTCTTGGAATGTCCAACAGCGCGGCGTGTGCATGCTACCCATGCGTTTGGCAGACTCAACCACCTTTAGTTCCTTGCGATAATTGGTGCGTAGTGTGTTGATCTTCTTTTTGACATCTTCGACGGTGGCGTCGCGTTTCAGGTATCGGTAAATTGGGACTAGCTGCTCATATGCCTCAGCGCGCTTATCCCGATTGGTGTAGTCTCTCAAGGTTGTGTCCCATAGTACCGGAAGGTCACGGTAGGTGTGAATGAAACTGCGCAAAATATTTCGGTTCTCATCCGCCCCCACGGACATGTACTTGATTGGTGGAGCAGCAATGTATTTTTCGTTGAGTGAATTCATTTGTAAAGTTTGAATTCTTAACGTTTATTCACCTTTGCATACCAACAGGAAACGGAAGTTAAGTTTTCCCTATGTGAGTTTTCAAAAATTTCTTTAGTTTTTTGTATTATTTTAATTTTTTAATTGTTCACTTGACACATTGTCAATACGTTAGTTAAATTTTTATTGAAGAACTGTCATTAGTTTGACAGATTGTTGCATTGATATAAGCATTGATAAGAGTGACATCTGTTGATGAGTAGCGAGCAAAGAAATGTTTAAATGTAAGCGCGTTCGCATATTTATGTTAAATTAACGTAAAAAAATGGAATTTGCATGATTATTAAATAAATTTTCTGTATAAAGTTTTTACTATAAACCAACAAAAGCCTTATTTTATTAAAGGTAGATTTATCTTGTTAAACTCAAGTTACGCAACCATGAAAAGTTGCAACGTCCATGCCAAGAATAAACAAAACAAAAGAAGACAAAAAATCTGAAAACGCACGCTTTTAGCTATGAGTAATTTGGAGATGTCGCTGCCATATCTTAGTTAATTTTGACAGAAAAGGTAGCCCTAAAAGCAAATAGAAGAACTGTCGTTTAGAACTATTGCTGGCATGATGATTGTTTTATGGTTTTACACTTGAAAGAACCAACCGATTTGAATGAAACTTTGACAAAATCGAAGTGAATGAGTGTGGCTTTAGTTAATCGTTAGGAAAATTTATTTTAATCCTTTTTTCTCTGTGTCAATAACGCTGGTTCATTCGGTATGTTCTATTTTAGATAAAACCTTGCAATGGTTTTTTGTTGCATCTTTTTGTACTTAAAAACAAAATAAAAATTTTACCTCTAAAGTATAGGATTATACTAGTGATTGTTGCATCAAAGCCGCAACGACAGTATGCGAGCGATTCTTTAATCCGGAAGGAGGTACTATATATAGGTTTGATCATAGATCGTCTTCAAAATCATTTGAATGAGGAAAACAATTTGAGTAAATGCAGCAAGAACAGGAGTTGGAAAAGCCTATTTCGAGTACATTATACTTTTGACAATATAAGTTAGGCTTAAGTTTACTTTCACATTCGCAAACCTTTTTAAAACCAAACTTATCTTATGTGCTTTTTAATTCTAAGAAGAAATATGTAATCAAAAAAAGTCGCTCGGATCTGGTTTCGGAGATATAGCCATTGGAAGTTGCGGATATAGCTTTTGGAAAAATCATTATAAGTTCGGAACCGCTGCATGGATGTCAAAAATATGGGTGTCCAAAGAAAGATAATTTAATGGCCTATAATAGTGGAGAGCAAGCCTAAGAAATTTAGCCCAAAGCTTTGGAGATATTACAATTTTTCTAAAATTTTAACCAATTTTTTTTTAAAAAACCGTTATTTTTTCCAAAAAATGTCTGAATGACCTATAACTTTTTTAGCTTCTTAAAAAAGCTTAATTTATTCCCCTTAAAATGGTGTATCGTTTGTTCCAAATTTTTGCATATTTACCCCCTTTTTGACCGAAAAACAAAAAAATTTATACAATGAATTCTTATGAAAACTATGTATTTATTTATGGACAAAAACAATAAAAAACCAACAACATCAAGAGCAACAACAACATGAACAACAACAATAAGAACAACAACAACAACAATTATTATAAGACAATTCTCATTTTAAAACTTAAAAATTTTTATTAAAAATTGCGCGCGCGATTTTTAATAAAAATTTTTCGACTGCGGCGCTTTCTTTTTCAATACAACACATTATAAAACACAAAAATTTTTATTAAAAAGAAAGACATTTTTTGGAAAAAAAAACGGTTTTTTAAAAAAAAATTGGTCAAAATTTTAGAAAAATTGTTAGAATTAGATTGATAAGATTTTCGTTCATGACAAGGAAACGAAACTGTCTAATAAGCATTCTTTCCCATATAAATTGTATGGAAAACTAAAAAGCTCGATAAGCCACCAGTATATATTAATATTATGAATGTTTAGTTGTAAGTTGTTTTTGCAGTAGCAATAATAACAATAATTAAATGTTAATTGAAATTACAGTTAACAGCGATCAACCTTCACGTAAAATTTTAAAATTTGATACAATGCTGAGTGATAAGAGTCATTGAAACATTTGCAAGAAATAAAAAATTTTTAGAATTTCAAATGAAGCAGCTAGAAAAAACTATCCACCATACGCAATATACATACTTCGAAAATTTTGACTTAAATATAATTGAGTGTGAGAATATTTCTAATCCAATGGAAGTATATTGCAAAGAACTCAGTGCAGTAATTCAAAATAGAACTGAACTTTTTAACTCGCATTGAAAAACTGACCATTATGAGAATGACGCCCGGTTTCACCAATCAATTTTAAAATTTACCAAGCTTAACTACCTGATAAGCTTACATGCCGTTTTGCTGTTGTTAAATTTTAAAAAGTTCGTTTTGGCATCTATTATTTTAATTACACATTATCCAAAAACTAACCAAAGTTTGTATCCATAGTTTTCTGTCGATAGCAAAGAAATCTTTTTTTCATAAATCTTTATAATCTTAGTACATAGTTAAAAACTGACATTTCTGGAACAAATTTCAGTTTCAATATTCGATCGCACGTCATTTATGGATCGTCGGATGAAAATCATAATATTTTGATTTTCTGTCGATATTTTTTGCAGATTGTATAGTGTATGGGGTTGTTTGTTAGATTTCGCGTGCTAAGCTGTGTAGAAGAGAAGAACATAAGCGGATATTAAAAAAATCCAAGAACGCTGCAATGAACCTAGATCGTAAAGGGCAAAGTTTTCAATTCGATTTTTCACGGTTTTCACTTTCTTTATTCTTTTCCAAAATATGGTAATTTGATGAGCACTTTTTAAATTTTGATTTTTTACTAATTTTTCGTTTTACCGTTTAGATTTTCTTGCCACTTTTTAATTAATTGTGTAATTTGGTGTCGTCCGTCATTCGCCCGTCAATCGCCATCGTCTTCCGGATGCATAATCCGCAGCGCTTTTTCATAGCGTCAAATAGCGGTACTATAAAAACTGCAAGAATGGAGACATTTCATACAAGTCCTACTACTGTAAACCCACTGCAAGAATGGAGACATTTTTACAAATCTCCAGCTCTGTAAACCCAGTTTTTTTGTGCTTTTTTTTGAAGCTTTTTTTTTCCAGCTCTGTAAACCCAGTTTTTTTGTGCTTTTTTTTGAAGAAGAAGCACGCTATTTTGTTTTTTCATTGGAATAAATTTTTTTGATTTTCGGTCAAAAAGGGGGTAAATATGCAAAAATTTGGAACAAACGATACACTATTTTAAGGGGAATAAAATAAGGTTTCTTAGGAAGCTAAAAAAGTTATAGGTCATCTACACATTTTTTGGAAAAAATAACGGTTTTTTAAAAAAAAATTGGTCAAAATTTCAGAAAAATCGTAATATCTCCAAATTTATGGGTTAAATTTCTTAGGCTTGCTTACCATTATTATAGGCCATTAAATTATCTTTCTTTGGACACCCATATTTTTGACATCCATGCAGCGGTTCCGAACTTATAATAATTTTTCCAAAAGCTATAGCCGCAACTTCCGATGGCTATATCTCCGAAACCAGATCCGAGCGACACTTTTTTTTTTCATACTTTTTATTTATTTTTAACCCCCTTTTACCCCTAAAAAAAAAAAAAAAATTGGAGAATGTGAGCTAAACTAACATTTAAACAATCACAATCACAAGCATTTGATTTTTGTTGCATCTTTTGTACTTAAAAACAAAATAAAAATTTTACCTAAAGTATAGGATTATACTAGTGATTGTTGCATCAAAGCCGCAACGACAGTATGCGAGCGATTCTTTAATCCGGAAGGAGGTACTATATATAGGTTTGATCATGATCGTCTTCAAAATCATTTGAATGAGGAAAACAATTTGAGTAAATGCAGCAAGAACAGGAATTGGAAAAGCCTATTTCGAGTACATTATACTTTTGACAATATAAGTTAAAATAATACAGTAAAATTCCTTTCAATATCAGAAGCAGTAACTTGAAAGAACCAACCGATTTGAATGAAACTTTGACAAAATCGAAGTGAATGAGTGTGACTTTAGTTAATCGTTAGGAAAATTTATTTTAATCCTTTTTTCTCTGTGCCATAACGCTGGATAATCTATTTTTAAAGATTTTCTCATAATTTGATGCAAGTTTTTCTTTTTTAAATGAGTTCATTCGGTATGTTCTATTTTAGATAAAACCTTGCAATGTTCATGGCAGAATCATCATGGTAGCAGCAATTCTAAGTGAGACTTCTTGTTCTTCTTTATTTTTATGCCTGTCTTTTGTGGCAAAAGAGCTTGTTTTGTTTTTGTGTGGATCTCTTCACAATTAAATAACGCGCTCTTGTCAGAATTTTTTTTGTTTGTTTTGCTTACTTTTGACAATTATGATAGGAATTTTCACGGTTGTATAACATGAGTTTGACAAGATAGTTCTACCAATTATAATTGTACCATGCATGTATAATTGTACCATGGGCAAATGTCTAAATTTAGTCTCTGGGCAAATTTAATTACTAACAAACTCGAACGCTTTCTGGCTTTTTTCATCGACTGAACTCACTCGCTTTCGCCTTGCGATGTTTTTTTCGCTGTGCGGCTGTCAAAAAACATCGCATTCGATCTCACAAATCCGTTAATTCAATTTTGTCGCGCGCACTAGTAGTTAGTTTTTCGCCGTCGAGTTCACCGTCTGTAAATGTAATGTTTTGTGAATTTGTGAATGCAATTTTTGCATACAATTTTTGTATGATAAATGATTTAAAGTCAGAGTTTTGTTAAACAAATTACAAACACAGATAATTTGAATAAAGTGAGCAGTACGAAAATTAGCCGAGAATCAAGAAGATAAAAAAAACTAATAAATTGAAATTAAAAAAAAGAGCGTCATGTCCTTGAAATAAAATATCGAAAATAATTGAAATTAAAATTTTAGTTTTTCTTTTACAAATACAATCTTTCTTTCGTTTGCGTTATTTGAATTGTGCGCACAAAGTGACGCTATCGCCTTTGCTGTGTTGACCTGCGCTGGCGAAGCCTCACAATTCTGCGTCGCTGCTTAAGTGCTCTGCCAAGGACAACAGATAGCAAATACAGTAACAAAAGGTGTGCAAAAGCAGCATTAGCAGCAGCGGTGTTTTGCCTTTGGCAGCATATAGGCGGTTGTGAAAGTAAACTAAAAAAAAGAAAATGAAAATAACATTTCCAGAAAAATTAAATTTATTTAATTGTTGAATAATGGAATTCAATAAAAGCAAGGAAATAATCAAAGAAGTGCATTTTATATGGGTAAATCTGATTTTTAGAAAATACTAAAATTCTGGTAAATTTTTAAGCTTTTCAAAAATAAGCTGTCAATTTAAATGCTTCTCTGTGAGAAGCTCTCAAGAAATACACAAAACCACAATCTGTTGAGATTTTAAAACAACAATTCAAAATAAAAAAAAGGAACAAGAAGGGAACGAAACGGTGAAATGGAAACAATAGAAGAGAATCAATCGAAAAGTGGTGGTAAGTAAAACTTCTTGTTTACAGCCGAATTGTTTTCGAATGTACTTCTTAAATTGTTTTGGATTAAAAAAAGCTTGAAATACAAAGTAGTAAAAGTATAACAGAACAAATGAATGAAATGATTGATAAATGAGGAGTTGACGAACAGAACGGTACATGTCCAGTTGCTAAAAATCTTTAGAAATTGGAAAAAACTATTTATGTCTGAACTGATTAGAGAAAAACCTTCACTTTGCTATCAAAAAAGCCTTTTTGAAGTGGCTGAAATTGAAATTATTTGAAAGTTAGTGTAATGAACACGATTTTATAAAAAAACTCAAAACGACCGTCCATGGACCATGTGCCGTTCGGTTCGCCCACTCAAATGCAACCATTGGAAGTAGCTAAAATATCTGTGGTAAAACGGAATAACAGCTTAAGTTGACTTAAGACAAATGGAGTTAAGGTCAATTTTAGATTAGTTCTGCACTCATATTGCCTAAGAACGAAAAGATAGTTTCACCAAGATTTAATGGAAAATGGCCCTCAACTTCATTTTTCTTAAGTCAACTTAAGCTGTTATTACTTTTTGCAACAGATATAATTGTGATAAAAAAGGAAATAAGCTAGAAATGTCCATGCGTACATTTTACTCTGTCTTTATCTTGGATGCGGCATATGAGAATGACCTAAGACCTACCCAAAAATAAATTTATTGTACCCTGGGTTCTCACATCAAAGCGTCTGTAGCAACAATTTAATTTAATTACTTTCTGTAAAATAATGAAATTTTATTGCAAATTTCACATACAAAAATTCCATACTTTCCGGTTACTAAATAAATAAGGGTTTTCGAGCTTGGGCCCACGTCAGTTAATTATTTTTTAAAGACAATTCAAGATCTAATCCCTAATATTATTTTCTCAATTTAGTATCCGGATTATCTATTTTTTAGTAAGGACGAATTCATCACAGGTGTAGTAAGCAGTGAAAATGCAGGTTTCATGCGGTGGGTTAATTAGTTCATAAATTTATTTTGATTTTTAATTTGCAAGTTTTTAAAAATTGTCTGAGAAAGATTTAATTTGACATTTTTGAAAACAAAGCGTAAGGTAATTTTTAATTTATTTGTTTTCTGAAACTTCGCCTATTTTTACATAGAAAGCATAGAGCGACTTTGTGTCAAAAGTCTTTCAAAAGAACTAGATAAGTAATTACCAAAGACAATCAATTTTCGGTTGCAATCTCAAATATTCATTCTACTGAAACATTAGACTCTATTCTCCACCGTTAAATCAACTAGTTATGTACATAAAAATTAAAAACTGAGTAATTGCTTTCATTTATTATTTTAAAAACAAATTTTATTCCGATTCC
This sequence comes from Meiosimyza platycephala, assembly GCA_963662105.1. NCBI lineage: Eukaryota > Metazoa > Arthropoda > Insecta > Diptera > Lauxaniidae > Meiosimyza > Meiosimyza platycephala. The sequence continues at coordinate 114,146,586 of OY759208.1, read as the reverse complement.
GCCGGGAAGTCAACTTAGTTATTGGATTAGATAAAAAAATTTTATTTGGAAAAATATTTTCATAAAGTTTTCGAAAATAAACAAATTTCTTGTATGTATTTTTGTTTAGTTAGTTGTCATTGAAAATTTTCCATTACAAATTTAATTGGATGTTTTTTTTTCCTTTGAAATATTTGATTAGTTGCTTTAATAATTAAATTTCTAGTTTATAAATAAAACAAATTTTTTATTATCTAGAATGTTTTTTTATTTAGAAAATTCTAAAATTATATTTTATGACTTCCTTTTGACGATTCAGAGGAAGGAAGAAATAAAAAACTGAGAGCAATTTTAGTCGCAGCAAATAAATAATAACAAAACATTAAAAGAAAATACGAAACAACGTCAATCGCGTTTTTTTTTTGCAAAATTAAAATATACTATAAGGTACATAAAATATTTATATAATTTTTACTTTTTTTTTGGAAAACACTTGTTTCAATACTCATACAAAGGTTCTTGACAATATTTCTTTGCAAAACGTGTCATAGCTCAATAGCAACAGAAGCAGCAGATAACAGCAACGACTGATGAAACAAAAGATACAAAATTTGTAAAATAAAGAACAAATACAGCACATATAGCTAACAACTATAAGAACAACAATTAAAAAACAAACTGCCTGCATCACTCTGTCATGGGTTTCCCCTGAAAATTGAGTTTCGCGCGTTGTTGATTTCTTACAAGAGCAACAACAAAAATAACAACAACTTGATCTTCAGCAACTTGATTTTCACCTTTTTTTTTTTTTTTTTTGATATTTTAGGTAAAAATAAAATTTTCTTTGACAACAACAAAATCTATACCTCAAAGTATTCATGAGGACAAGCGTGGTTCATGGTAGCAGTCTATTTTATCTTTTTAGATTTTCATAAACGAGTACAAAAAGAAAACTAAGTACAACCTTATTTAAATTATAACTTTTGCTACCATCTTAAAATTCAGGAAGAGAGGATATTTGATTTTCAGAGAAAAAGATAAAAACCAAATTGAGCAGAAGAAAACAAATAGAATAAAAACATTTTACAGAATCTCAAAATATTTTCGAGATTTGGTTTGCTCGGAGGTGGTATATTTTATCTAAATTAAATGAAAATACCTTGGTGATTTTATTTTTAGGTTGAAAAGTGGTGGTATAATAAGGTTTGATTTACCATAAATTCAGAAAACTTATAGCACCATTATTTCTTAATCGGATGCTTGACTTATAGCTTAAACAGAATTCCGGCGTAAATGCCGCGACGCCTGACGGTAGAATTAAATTTGGTTTTAATTTTACCGTCGTCGTTGAGAGAGTAGAGAGATCTATATATTTTTTATTTGCGAATGAATTTTACTTTTATTGAGTAGATCTTGTAAACATTTTACTTCATATAATTTTCACTATTGTGAACGTGTAACTATTTAAATTATTTGAATCGGCACTGTAGTATCGAACATGTGCTTGCTATTGAAATGAACAATACATTTTAATTAAGCTATTAATCCCTTCCTAAAATTATTACCAATTAAATATAGCAACTACTAGCGAAAACTTTGCTTACAATATTCTTACTTCTGCTGTCAGTTTCTTCAAGGTGTTAAAATTGTTCAATTTGTAGCTGCCATCATTGTGTTTTGTCGTAGTCGTCATTTGTTGTTACAAAAATATGTTCAATTTCGAATTTTATACGTTTGAATCAAATTCTTTGCTGATGATTCTGCTGATTTGTCTGTTCTTCAAACGTTTTTTTGCTTGTACTTTTATATCTGTACGTATGTATGTTTATTTAATTCTCAATTAGTTTATTTTAATTAACTTGGCTTTAAGCCAAACATTCATATTTAGAAAAAAAAACTTAAATAAAATTAAAGCTAAAAAAATTGTCATCTTAATATCAGTGCAGAACACTTAATGAAGATCATTGCTGTTTATTGAGTTAAATCATTTCAATTATTAGCATATGCTAAATAGTTCAATAAAATAAATAACCACTTGTAAATTTTTAATGACTTTATATATTTACTTCTGTATTAATTTGTTTTAGTAAAAATATAACCCCTTCAATAGCTGCTTATTCCTGCCTGGCTACAATTGTACCTGTCCTAACGACTTACTTGACCTTTTTTTTTTGTAGTTTGTAAATGCAAGTACATACCAAGAAATAAATGTTTTCATAAGTGATGCATTGATCTTAACATGTGCTGCTTATGCGATAGTTGCTAACCTTTACGGGTAGTGTAAATTACATGCATCTAAAAATCTACTGATTTCAATGTACTTTATCAAAAATGTGAATTTTAACACATGTTTTCAATATGAGGTTTTTTGTAACTGAATTATATCTATTATTTCTTGTAAGCTGCAGCTAAATTCATTGCATTAGTACACCATCTTTTCAAGATATATTTTTTTTCTTTTATCTACAAAGTCTTGTCCTTGAGTTTTCATGCGATTTTAATTGATTTCTTAGTTAAAATTAAGTTACTGAAACTACGTAGCAGCAAATGAAGCAAAAATTGACTCCTTAACAAACACAAAATTTCCGTTGTTGTTTTCTTTAGAAAAAAATTAAATTGAAAAAGTTATCGAAAAAATCTCTGAAAATATTATGTATCACCAAAAAGGTTGCTCGTTGAACTCCACAATCTTTTAATAGGCATATTAAAGGTAAAGATTCACAAGTTAGTATTATAATTTTTTATTATAAACAGAAAATACTTTAAGGCTACATACATCTGTCTCAATGTTTCATTTTTATCGAATTTACGAAATCAAAGATATGCTACATTTATACCTTACACTCGGGTATATATACCATACTTTGTCATTCCGGTTGTAACGAAGAGAAGGGGGCATGTCAGGTATAAAAAAGTATATACAAATATTCTTGATCAGCGTCATCACGTGAGTCCGATTTAGCTGTCTCCGCTTTCTGTCTGTGAAAATTACGATTACGGGAAAACAATTAAGACGGTGTATTGAGATGTAGTGTAAACAAATATCTCATTGATTCTAAGAATAACTTGGACAAGCTCTATACCAAAAGTTGGCAAAATACGATGAGAGAGTGTGGCACTTCCTATTCAAGCCAAATCTTTCAAACCGCACTTCTAAAATAATTATTTCAGATACTTAATGGAATGAAACTAAATCAAAAAAGCTCTGGACAAGAACTAGGCGAATTTCGACAAGTGGGCGTGGTGCCCTCCATAGAAACATAATCTTTAAAAAGCTATACTGGGAGAATAGAGGTAATGAAATCACACAAATACTAGAAGTGGTTTGGTCTAGTATCAGACAAAAAGTTGGCAAATTTGGATAATAGGGCGTGGCACCACCCATATAAACAATAACTTCAAAATGCTACACAGAGAGCAACAAACCAACAAACACGTAGCGTGGTGGAAGAAATATCCATTTAATAAAAAGTCGAACGAGCAATTTTACTGTTAATGCAATGTAGTGTATTTAATTCTTGCGGGGCAAAATATAACACCTTTACTAGTTTTTTTAATCATACGTGTTAAAAAATAAAACAAGAACAAAAACAGGGTCATGTAAACAGCAGTCAACCACAGGTTCTCTGCCAATGATAACAAACAGCATTGAAAAAAACAAAAAAATTCTATTTGATGAAAAAACATAACCTACAACAATAACAGGAATTGTAAACAACCCGAATGCATTCAGCAAACACACAACATCTGCCTCATTCATAAATGCATTGGTATGGCTATCGCGATTTTTATTTACTTTTTTACAACATCTCTGCTTTTTTAGTCACTTTAGCCAATACAATTTTTAATTAAAAATTGTTGCACGTTGTGATGGAATTTTATTATTATTATTATTGATTTTAAACTCGGAATAAAAAATATCAAGATAAATTAATAAACTTACATGTGTTTGAAGTAGTATCTACAATGGAAAAATTTCATAAATTGTAAGAGTTGTCTTATTTAATAAAATATGTTCAATTTATAGATTATTTTGGCGCTGCTAGTGTCAAACAAAAAGAAGTCAAAGGAAAAGTGGTCAGCTAATTTTAAATAGAAAGCTTAAACATATCAGCAAAATCAAGTAATGTCATATAAAAAGAGTCAAGTAACTACAAGAGCTCTTTCAAGCTTTACTCAAATGACGATTTTAGTGAAATTTTTATATTTCGGGCTATCCAATTCTGTTTTCTTTGTGAAGAAATGCTCTGTTTATAGATTTAAAATTCAAAAGTTGTAATGACGCAAAATGAAATATAAACTCTATTTCGTCTTATTTTGAGAACTTATAAATTTTAACATCTGTTCGCTATCGTTTATCGGCTAATTGTCTTTTATCTATTGGTCATCACAAAGTAAAATATTAAATTAGCAAACAGAAAAATAAAACACTTATGGTAACTTAGATTTTCTTGCCATCTGATCTTGATGCTTCAAATTTAAACTATAAACCATTAGCTTTATTCTTAAAATAAATTATTATCTTAATTACGAAAATTGACAACTAACATTAATTACAAAGAAAATATTTGCAATTGATTTGTATAGGAAAATACTCAAAACTACGTCATTTCATAAGAAAAAGCGCATTTTATTAAAAATGTTGCGTACTTTTTCTATTTCTTCTTCAACTTAAAATATTGGTTGTGAATGAAGATTTGCATGTTTATATTCTATTGTATATGTAATGGGTGTTTTACTTACAAAAAAACGGATATTTATTTATTTAAGTAACTAAATCCCATATAAATTCATTTAAAGCTCTGCTCACAAAGGAAGAGTTTAATGGCAATTTTATTAATAGTCATTCCAAGTATATTAAAAAACCATTCCATTTATAAGAAAATGCCTCTAAATTACACAGCGATTTCGCACTAAAATAGTGTTTTCGAAAAAAGTAACTTATATTAAGTTAATTCTACATTACATCTTCACATATATACAAAATTTGCAAAGAGTTCTTAAAAAGTGCCTAAATTATCGATTCATAATGATTTGGCATAGTTACCAAGAAATGCTTAACAGCTTATCTCTTGGAAGTTCTATAATTAAAAAAAAAAAAAACACCCATTACCGAGTTAAGACTCTGCGTATGAATGAATTCATACATGCAAACATATGTATACACATCTTGTGTTGCAATAAATGCAATGTTAATTTTGTCGATTGAATGAATTTTATATAAATAAACAAAGAAAATTAAACAAAATCTCGTATTGCACTTGAAAATTTCGAAAAAAATAGAACAGATAAATAATTGAAATGCAATAATTTATTTATTTATAAGATAGCAAATCTTGTCTGAAATTTATTGTGGAAAATTACAAAAATTATTGTTTGCTTAACTATTGGAAATCAATTAAAATGATTATTTTTGCATGTGCATTTTTATAAACTTAATTTTGTTTGTAATGTATAAAATAAATAAATTACATTTTTGGCCATTTTATGCGCTATCGAAAATTTAGAACGAGCTTCCGTCTTTGTATCTTTTCTGTTCATTTCATAATATAATTTATTTCTATAGAAAGTATCCTGCATATTGTCTAAACAGCGCCATATCACACGATATCTACATATTTAGTCTTTATAATATGACACGTTTGATCAAAAATATTCGTAAAGTTTAGAATGTTTTCTATTAATATATAATTAAAAATCAGTAATCTATAAATAAATGCCCTAAAAATGCTCATTAACTTTGAACGGCATCTAGTAAAGTAATAGAAATTCATTGAATGTAAGCTAACACAAAATATTGAAGTTGCGTCTTACAAGTTGTTTTGATTTCAAGTAAAATATGAAAAATATCATGAGTTATGTCATGTAATAAAGGGTCAAAGAAAATGTATGATAGACTAAATACTAAATACATGACAATTTCCAAGTACGTCTTTTGTCACTGAGAGCTTTCTTTAATTTATATTTATTAAACTGAAAATTGTTTTTCTGCTGCTTTCTGTAATCGAAGTATTTATAAACATTTTAACTAAAAAGTAGTACATATCTAGTAATTATGCATTCAAAACTTATAAAAATATTGGATTGTTCGTGTTCTTCAAACAAAGTGCAAAATTTGGTGCCAATATTTAAAAATGTCGTGAAAAATTTAAATTTGTAATTTTTGTTTAAACACAACGATTGTATATTTTTACTTAACAAGGACAAAAATCAAATATTATGAGTAAGGTACAGATAGAAAAGAACAGTCTATCTAAAGCAGGCGTAGACATAACGAATGACACTCATGCGACAACACAGATGCTGTCATGAAAGTATACATTTATATTTTTTTTTTTTTTTAATTTTCTATACTTAAAATTAAAAACACGCGACTAGTGTAAAAGAAAAATCAACTGGTTAAAATCTTCAAAATGCTTATTCAGCAAAGTGTAGTCAGTCAGTCGTACACACGAGCACAAAACTGCGACAAAAAAAATAAAAGTTCGAACAATTTGTCTTTTACGTATGATGAGTTTTTTTTTTTTTTTTTTTGATTTTTTTTTTTTGTTTTTTTCCTCCGACCAATGGTACCGATCTTTAATTTTATCGTTCACATTAAAGCTTTTGCTATGGTACTTCAAATTGAGCGTTTAGTGTTTAGTTAAGTTAAACATGCGCTTGTTTTGATTTTAAAATAAATACAAACTTTGCTCGCTTGTCAATCACAAATGAATGTGATGAGAATGATGCTGTACCTAGTGAGATGATAATGAAAATATTGATGATAATGATGCTCATAGTGATGATGGTGATGTTAGCAATGCTAATGATAATAGAAACGATGATGAGGGCTCTAAAAATAATAATTTTAATGAATGATGAATTTGAAAGTGATGATTGTAATAGAGATATTGACCATGGCTAAATGATGGGTTAACATTCCAAATCATCATGTTGATAATAATTTCACACAATTTTGGAATGGTGTTGAAATTTCTTCAAAATTATTCAAATGTGTCATTACTTAAATGTTTAATTTTGTAATAGAATTCAAAGTGAAACCTATCTTTTGTCGTTGGTTTCTTTTATACTTAAGTAGTCATAAAAACTATTAATAAAACTTGTTGCAGCAAAACCAAAATTTTTTACAATAGACAGTGCTGCATCAGGCACATTGATCAGTGTCAGTTTAGGTTTGCCTGGTCCGGTTAGCCTAGCTCCATGCGTTACCAAACCTATTCGGACTTAATTCGATTACCGAAATCTATACCGGATCTCTAATAGGGCCAGCCGTATGCGATCTGGACGAAAATTTCTACTCATAGGCGAAATATAGTACACTTTTAGGTATGATTTTAATTGGAGAATGCTTTAAGTCATTCATAATCGAGTTAAGGCATACTTTAATGCTTAAAGCATACTTTAACTATAAAACAGGCAAAAGCTGTTGCTAAACCAGTTAGCAGTCTATCAAAGTAAAGAAAAATTTGACATTTAAAGTAAAAATTTAAATTAAATGAAGAATTACAAGAAACTTTTTTTCATTGCACCCAGTTATACTCACGTTCGCATCCCTTATTCAAAGAAATATGTTAAAAAATCGAAAAAAGCAATTGCCAAGCATTATTATTAGACATTTGAAACATTACTTATTGATTTTATTTTTAGAATATCGACGCTAAACTAACTAATGCATACTTCTTGTTTTTTATGATGCAGTCGTTAAGTATTTAAATTAAAAGATGCTACTATTTTTAATCATTTAAATTTAGTAAACGACTAAGTTTGGATACTATTTGTTTTATTTCAATTTTAATTGAATAAGATTGTTTTATACAAAAAAAAAAAATCAAGTCAATTGTTTGAAGAAACAAAAAAGAGCTGAATAAAAATAAATTTGTTAGTCCTTTTTTTAAATATAGTATTTAGCATTTTTTTAATTTTTATAACTTTATTTATAATATTAATAAATTCTCTTTCTAATCTTATTTTTACAGAAATGTCAATTTCTCCATCACCTTCGCCCGAAAATTTACGCATTTGTCTTGTAGGCGATGCGGTTAATGATGCAGCAACAGTTGCAGCTGCACAAAGCTTTGGCGTTCCCGTCATAACATCGGAAACTGGTCTGGAACTCATTAACGATTATGATTGGCGAACGTATTTTATTATTAGAGATTTTGGAAGTCCCTTATATGATGCAATACACAGAAGTAAACAAAGGTAAGAACTTTGTCTCAAAAAAATATTTTTTAAGGTTTAGTAACTATCCAGATTGTGTACTGTTTTTTCACAATTGTTCTGAATGAGTTTTCGCTAAACTGTTTCTCCGAAACAATTGGTCTTAAAAATGAAACCTTAATAATTTCTCGTTTGCCTAAAGTTTTAATCTTTGGAAAAAGAAAACTACGTCTTGTTACATAAAAAAATGTCTTTGTTGTGATCTTAAATTGTTATTTTTATTTTAATTGAATCATTAATATCAACAACGACATCATTCCAATTGACTGGTATGAAAATTTCTAAAATTAAGAATCATTTTTATTTAATTTTTTTTAAATTCTGTTTCTTTTTCACGACTGCTAAAAAATTCAGTAAAACTTTGATTCTATTTTTTGTGATATTTTATGTCATTTATTTATAGAAAACCTCTTCCGGTCATTTTAAATGGCTAATTAATAGCTTTTGCTTGTATGAATAATGAAATAATGAATGAACATACATATTTTATCATTGTGGTTTGAAGACTAATAAAATAAACGTGTTCAATATCTATACAACTAACTTATTGTACAAATTGATGTCACACGCTTTAACTAAAAGAGAAAAACATCTCCAAATGATTAATTTGTTTTTTATGTTATCTGCCATTTTCTCGAATCTGACTTATTGGTGTATTCTTATAGAAGAGAACCTGTTGAATATGATGGTATTTTGAAAACTTTTTTAGCTCAAGTCATGACGTTTCGAATTTTAGATAATATTTCGACCATATTTTTTTACAGTTTTTGATAGTAAAAGGGGGACCATTGGGTATTTCACCTTGAGAGTGGCGAATAAAAGCTAAATGAGAAAAAACAATTTTTTTTCCATGCCTAATTCGGTGATACAACGTATTAAAATTATTGAATCATAATAAGAAAATGTCATTGTTTAAAATGAAATGTTTCGTACTATAGTAATTAACTTTTTATACCTCAATTTGGATGATATAGATGTGGAGGATATGTGGTTCCCAAAAGGCGGTGCCTCATGCCACACAGCCAATGCTACAGTAACTTTATTGTACGAGAAGTTTTCGGGGCGCATTATCACACAAAATCAATTGGTCATCGATATCATGCGATTTTACCCCCTTGAACTACTTTTTTTAAGGTCATCTCCAAAAATAGGTTTATGTCAATAAACCATTGAGCTATTTTTCCGGGGCGTTCTTGGTCACATTTCAATCAGTTTTTGGTGAAATTTTTGAAAAAAATGTTGCTTCATTCGATTGAGAAAGGTGAAAAATGAGTTTTACCCTCAATAGAAGCATCTCCGACACCTTGGGTAATTTTGTCGAAAATTTTTTTTTTGCTTCGATCAATAGAGATATGTAGTTCGAAAATGAATTTTTCTCATTAAAGATCCACTTCGGGTACGTCATTAAAATAAGATATGAGGTTGAAATTACTGCGTTCGTTTCCGGCATTATTAGGGCCTGTTTTGTGCCCATTGGGCATATAGGTGAAATTTTTTTGGTCCAAACGATACGGAACTAAATAAATGAAATGAAATCAGCTTAAACCCTACATGATTAAAATGGGTCAGAGATTGTCTGACGACATCTAATGTGATTTCAAAAATCCATTTATAAAAAGTATAATTCAATGGGCCCAAATGATGTCTGCAAGTGATCCAGTAATGTCAAAATGAATTTAGGCCTACTGCCATGATTGTAACACAAAAAAAAAGTTCGAAAACTTACCTAAATCGTGTCCTTATTGGCACCGCTAATAGTATTCAAAATTATGTTTTGACCATTCCAGATCCAGGCTCAAAAAGTTTCTTTTTGTTTTTTTTTTTACAAGAATGGGCCCAAAATGGGTTCTCTAAGAGCACAGGAACGTTGTTGAACAGTAATCGTCCTCTATCTATGGATTATTTACAAAAAAATAAAATTTGAAATATGAGCCCAACGTGGACAGACTATGCATCTAGTGATGTTCGTATTTCATTTGCACCTTTCCAAATCCTGTTGGCTTAAAAAGAAGATGACGGGCCTCTAATGAATCGCGGAATTATGCCCAAAACCAGTTTTCAATACCGGAACTATTTGCATCAATTGTGAAAATTTTTTTTCTTTTTTCACCAAATGGGCTAAATACAGTGCTCGGAGGTTCCAATAGTGATGTCAATAACCTATGTTGATGCCTTATCCATTAATCGACAAAATATGAGAGTATATGTAGACTTGGTCGAAAAAGTTGAATGAAAATGAACTTGTGTGTTGACTTTTTTAGTTTTCAATTGCTGCTTATAATGATAATAAATAAAACATGCACCAGTTCCACTTGACTCAAGCACTCATCGTTAATGTTGGTTAGGGTGATAGTGATGACTTTTTTTGTTGTTCATCGCTGCAATCCCCCAACTGTTTGCTTGTTTTGTTGAATTTTTGCATGTAGTTATTTGCCAGCGTCAAAGAAAAGGAAGTGCAAGAGCGGCAGCTGTTTTCTGCGACATCGGCATCTCTATCTCTCAGGAATCATCATGATCGTCGTTAGCGTTGTTTTCATTCATTTCAAATTATGTGGTGCGATGATCACTTGTTTTACTTCCCTTCCAACTGTGAGGGGCGAGCATGCTGTATGTCTAATAGAAGTGTCGTTTATTTATTTGTTTTTCTTCTTTATTTGTCATCATTTTTATTGTTTTATTTATACTTTAAAATTGTCAGTCAGTCCTTTATTTAAGTTTCTTTGGGTTTTTTCTATTACATATTCTCTTTTTAATCAATTTTAGTTTCTTGAGCAGAAATATATTTTATAATTATGCTTTTAGTATTCACTGAGGTTACTGATAGTATTCCTTCTGAAGAATTCATATAAATCAAGTGTTTTTTCTATTTGGTGATATATCCAAACTGGTCATATTTTATGCATTTTAAATAACTTTTTTGATTGGTTGTTAATTGAAATATTTGAATTCTGTTTTGCATTTTAGTTATTTCTTATGTCAGACTAGCAAGTCAACACACGACTTTGTAATTAAATTTGCCAAAACTCAAATGACGTAATGTATATTAGTAGCATATCGACATGATGCTTAAAAAATATATTTACTTTTATAATGCAGTTTTAATTTATGTCTGATGGTTCGCTAATGACTGAATGGGCTAAATAACCTTCATTGTTGTCTTTGATTTTTTTTTGCATGTTATTTACAGCAAATGCTGGCTGGAAAAGTTGCTAAAGTTTGAAATTTTTCTAACAAAATTCTACGTCAGCATCTTCTACAAAATGTTGCTTTCAAAAGTTTCGAAAGAAACATTTTCCAGATTATGTTCAATATTCTTGTTTTACATGCAAACAAAATCCAAGTTCGTGTTGAAAAAACAACTATTTTTATTTGCCATTCAGTGATGAATTCACATTCTAACTGATTTTTCTAATATTAGAAACTATACCTCCATGCCAATAAAATTAATTTTATCCACACGTTACTCATTAATAAAATAGAATTAGTAAAATAGAATTAATTGAATTTTCATCCAAATTCAACGAAATTCATCAAGTTTTCTTATGAAAAATTATGAGTCGATTTAGATAATGAAGACATCCCCATTCAAGATTTTGGCAAAAATGTCAAAATTTTCTTGTAGAATAAAAAAATCTTTTGAAACGGGTGGGAAGACATGCCACTAACTGTGCGCCACTCGTCGCGCCAAACCAAAAAAAAAAAAAAATTGTATAAAAATTTTAAGAGGAGTAAGTTTGTTAAAAATTTTGACGCAAAAACGCATTAAAAAATAATAAATAATTTATTTTTTATGATAACCAATTTTTTGAATGTTCGAGCTAAATTAAAATAAAAACGATTTAAAAATAATTTATTGCGTTGATATTGTACAAAAAAAAAAGAAAACATTTATTCACTCGATGACATTGCTTGTACACATGCGATTGTATGTATGAAAGTGTAAAACTGTCAAACAGACAGACACGTTCTTCTTGAAATTTATGTCTGTTGGCACGAAAGTCCCTCAGTAAGTTTAAATATTTCGAAATTCCACAGGTCAAAGACAACTGCATGAAAAAATTCCGAAAAGTTATATATTTGAGGGACACCCTCTGTGGCTGGCGCCCACTTAATATTTCATTTCACAATTCCAAGTTTTATAACTTAACAGAATCTCATATTTTTTTTATATTTAATATGAGTAAAACGGTAGGCATTAAAAGAATATAAATATAATCAAATAAAATAAATAAAATTACTTGCTCGATATTATCATTAGAGCAAATTGTTTTTCATTTTGTTGGGCTTGCGGCTCTTAAAAGCATAGCAAACATAACGCGAAAATGCAAACAAATAACAGTTGTTATTATCTGCCATACATTTTGTTTACGACGGATTTTAATTGTTGCCTATTTATTATAAAAATAGAAAAATGTTAATATTTTAGTTCTTATTTTGTAGGTGAATGAATAAGTAACTCTTTGTATTAAATTGATACATAACTTTGTGATATTATTATACGAGTAACTTTAAATTAAATTTATAAAAAAATAAAAATTTCAAAGAATAAATTTAATATTTAACCGACTTGTTTGTTGCCATTGACGTAACGTGCACATTCGGTGCCCGGAGGAAGAGGTAATTTTTACCAAAACATTTGATCTGGCTAAGATGATCAGGGCCTTATAGGTTTTGACAGGCTCAGAGCCTGCATTATTCTTGATTTGGGCTGATAGGGCTTCCCATAAATGGGTATAAATGAGACTAGTCATTACAGAATCGTCCAGGTCCGTTAATGATTTGGCAAAACAGATCAGAAATTTTCTAATAGGACTGCGATATAACTAATCTTACCCATACCTGATCCGGAGTTCCTTAATAGGTTTTTCCGTTTAGATACTGATAAGATTCACATATGGTAGAAAGTTCCGTTATTCCTAGCCAGATCCGGAGCTGACTATAGTAGGGCTTTCCTGATAGGATAGGAGTTCGTACTCGCGTTGATATGACCGTCGAAAGTAAAATTTCAAATATGTAGGATTTTTTATTTTAAGAAGTTCAGTTTGCCTGGGCTACATCATTTTCAGAATTTATAAGTTCTATTTGTAAGAACTAAGAACAAATGAGCTCATTTAAACGATAAAATATTCCTTTGAGTAAAATAGAAATTAATTAAAAAATCGTTTATTATAAAAGTTAAAGGCAATTGAAGCATCTTCTTAAGTTCTTTCGGATTTAAGAGATTTACAATAAAAAAATTATATAAACCCCAAAAAATACTTCTTGAACACTTTGTTAGTTTTAAGGCCCAACGTTTGTGAACGTACGCTCCTTAATATTTCAATAGTGTTGTATTTTGAACCACTCTAATTAATGTATCTACATAAAAAAAATTTTTTTCTCAAAAAATTTTCAAGATCGTTTCATATTTGTTATAAACACCTCATAAAAAATATCGTTAACATTTATCCTTTTCCTCTGGAAACTTACTCATTTCGCTGCTTTCATAAAATATTTTGTTTATAGATCGTTAAACTTTTGCCACCTGTTCTCTTTCCTGCCCGTTTTCAGCTGTTTGGTGATCCATACAATAATTACAAATTTTCTAGCAATTCATACTTCATCAATTTTTTGATTGTTCTGTATTGAATTTTTAAAATTACCGATTGTTTATGAAAAAAATGCACGAAAATCTTTATAGCAGCATTATAGCAGATTGTTTACAGCTCGTGAAAAGCAGCAACTCAAATCTGGCTGTAGACAAGAGTCTCAACTGCATACCGACGCTAACAACTTTAACATCAACAATTTGATGTAGTGTTCGTGGAAAACATATGTTTTCACATTCAAAATTTTGTTTTATTTTCTTAAACGTTTTTATTTTGAATATATTTAACATTAAATTTGAACATAACATTTTATATGATTGTCAGCATTTCTTATTTATTTAATTTTTTTTCTACAGTATTATGGGTCCACCTGCCTTAAAAAATGCTGCCGACATGAAGGACGGTTTAACACACAATGCACGTCCCATTTACAATTTCTCGATGCGTGGTGTAGTCACGTGCTTTACTGGTATACGCAAAAAGGATGAACTTGTAAGTTTTAAATACGGATATTAAAGTTTATTTCATGTAATTTATTTATTTCTCTTCTCTGTTTATTTTTGTTTTCATAGACTAAATTGGTAAATTTGATACACTCCATGGGAGGCTGCATACGTAAGGATATGAATTCTAAGATAACACATTTAATAAGTAATCACAGCGGGGGTGACAAATATCAGTAAGTTGAATTTTGAAAGTTGTCAAGTATGTATGTGCTATATAAAACTAATTCTAATTTAAACTTTTCAGATATGCAAAAACTTTTCGTCTTACTGTTGTGCGTCCTGCCTGGGTTTATGCTGCATGGGAAAGACGTGACGAGCTACATTTTCGTGCTACAACCGAGGATTTCTCAAAGGAGCATAAGCTGAAAGCATTCGAAGGTCAAAAAATATGTTTTTTTGGTTTTCCTGCAGATGAACATCAGCATATGTTGGATGTACTTAAGAGCAATGGTGGTGTACCTGCTGAATTGGATGATCCTGAATGCTCTCATGTTGTGAGTTTTTCGCAGCACTAAATTCATATTGAATGTTTATAATTTAATTTTGTATTCTAATTTTGTGTTTTTTATCATCATCATATTTATGCATAAACAACAGGATAATTTACGGTCATTTAACTACCGGTTAAATATTTATAGGAAAAATGTGCTTTTATTTAATTGGTTAAAGAGCTAAAAACCTGAAAAACTACAAAGAAAAATGTAGTAAATATGCAAAACAGTTTTTATTGTTAAAATTTTGGGTTGTGCTGTGAATCGGGGTTGTCAGGATTACAAAATTCTCCATCACGTCAGGATTTTAAGATATTTATTCCTTAAATTTCCACAATGCCATTTTTCTCAGGCCTTTGAACCTTGATTATCTGAAAGATATATCCATTTTTCAATGTTGATTTTAAAACTGGCTATAGATTTTTATTAGTAAATCATCCATCCTAAAGCTGCCACTGAAAAAAAAATAGCGTTAATATCTGAAAAATCTGACGAGAAAGAGAATTCTTACGTCGACTTGAATTCAGCTCACCCAAAAACATAAGAAACTGATTTTTGATTAACAAACTACAATTTATTTTTCACTGGCAGCTTTTTTGGGTTGAAACACGAGTTTATGGAATGCCAGTGAAAAATAAAATTCTTGCATTGTAGATTGAATTAATCGTTTGTTGCTCCAAGAAATACGAACAACTGTCTGTCACTAACAATTAAACTTAAGCAACCGTGAATTATCCTGCATTATTTTTGGTTTTTCTTAATATTTAACATATTGTAAAATTACAGGTAATGCCTAATTCTTGTGGTTACTTTCCCGATACTATCTCTAAAGCTAATTCTAATTCACCTAAACCTTCCACAACCTCCACTTCCACTTCCTTTTGCTTACCTCCAAATAATAACAATCAAATTCCTTCAACTGACATGCAAGTCGATGAAACTGCTTTGAATATAAATATAAATAAGGAAAATAAATTTGGTGATGCTGCCGCTTTTGACACTTTAATAAAAGATGGCAATAATAAAGACAATAATAATGATGTCTATTTGAATGACGATCATTTTGATGAACATTTAGTCATTGAGCTTGCATGCGATCACAATGCAAATCGCGATGATGAAGACATTTCGCCAATGCCTGATGAATTGGATGAGGATGAACCTTGTGTAGAAGCTAACAAATATGCAAGCACTCCAAAAAGTTCAAAAAATGTACCCGATAATAATCAGACAGATGGTATTGTATTGACCGATGAAACTCCAAATGAGTTTCAAACTGCAAATAATATTTCACCAATACTGATTACACCACCTAATAAGAAATTAGTCTATAATAATGATACTGCAGCAATGGAAACAGATGATGTCACTATAGGTGACAGCATAAATGTTGCTGCTATGCCACCACCACCACCATCTGATGATAATGATCAGTTTATGCTAGATGAGGACGACCAGAATGAGTTAAAACGTAAGCGTGAAAGTTTTGATAGCGTATCTCTAATGTCAATCGATTCGTTTGTATTGCCTGCTAGCACAAAAAAACCAAAACTCATACGCACCGGTTCTATTACACGCTCTCTAAAACGTTCAATGAGTTTCGTTGCAGAACGTACACCAATTTCCAAAATGTTACGTCCACGTCGTAGTTCGGTCGCCTTTGATGCACCGTCTGGCGAACATCAACACGATATTAATACATCTATATGTTCGATTACTTCCGTAGAGAGCAGTATTTTTAATGATTCCATACGAAAACCGGTAAAGGAAAAATTACGCAATCTACGTGATCGTTTAACGCGTAGTAGCAGCAGAAAAGAAAAGTCTGGGACACCACTTAAGACACCAGAAAAAGTTTCACAGATACAAAATCAAACCAATGAAGTTGGTGGCTTTAAAACACCAAAAGCACCTTTGAAATACATCAAAGCGACTTCAACAACTCCATTATCCTCCTCCACTGGTTCATTTGCTTCATCTTCACAGCCAAAATCCTTAAATATTAGTTCTTCTAATCTATTAAACAAAACAACTAATTTCGGTGTAGGTGTTTCGTCTACTACTACTACTACTAACGTTGCAACATCTGCTCTTTCTATGCCTACATGTTTTGCTCTTAATTCTTCCACTACAACTTCTTCTATCTCTGCTATAAATTTTCCTTGTAACCAAGATCAAATGTTAAATGTCAATCAAATCGCCTCTTCCGCCGCTGCCGCAAGTTCAATTCAAATCGAAGACACAGAGACATCAATGTGTCCTGATATGTTCAAAATCAATCATTTACCATGTACAGATGTAGTTGGACGCGCTTCTCATACGGTACTTTTAAGCTTTATGTATTTGACTGCGATCATTAATATGAAAATTATAAGATGAAAATGAAAAGGATATTGGAAACTGAAACTAAAAAAAAATATAAAAATTTAAAAAAAGCATTTCTTAGTTGTGCTTGTATACAAATTTTTAAATTTCGCCAATCGTAAATGATTTGGTAAAAAATTAGGTTTGACGTGTTGAATCGTTCCACTTCAAACAATCGAAGTGTCACCAGTATTTTACTTAAATACTGCCACCATCAAAAATTTACACACAAACAAATAAACGAGTACTAGTTCTTCAGAATCATTGTGGTACTTAAGTACTGGTTAGATATTTAAATACCGATTTGGTACTTAAATATCAATTTTTGTGGCTCTGTTTAAAATAAACTTCATACAAAAAACCAAACAAACCTACATATATTTCAAAACTTAATCGATCAGGTAATAAAGAATTTTACCTTAATGATACTAATTATTAACATAAACTACGTTCACTAATTTGATACCCAAATATATAAAATGATAAAACGCCATGATATAAAACGATAAAAAAAGCTCTTTAAAGATTTGCAATTTGCACTGCAATTTTTATCCCCCACAAAATTATTACTGAATTAACTAAAATTAAATAAAAACCACCAAAAATTATAAGTATGTATTGTAATTGTCTATAAGAAACATAGTATGATGTACATACATAACTCTCTTGAAAATATTGATCTTAAAATTTTATACAACAGAAGGAAGGCTTTTAATCTCTATTTGTAAAAAAATGTGATGTACTTATTTTTGTTTTTAGTTTTCCTAAACTTGGGTGTTTTGGTATTTTTTTTTAAATTAATATAGTACAAATACTTCGTTTTATAACAGCACAGTAAATTATTTTCAGCAACCCTAAAATTAAATTTTATTTATTTTTTTTTTTTGAATGATACGCAAATTGCAATTTTTTAAAGATTATGTATTTTTACACGCAAACAAAAAACCGTGCACACTCACCTATATATTATACATATTTGCACAAATGTTTTTTCTTTTTTATTTAAAAAAAATTTAATATATTCTATCATTGTTCAGTTTTCAATTTCTTTCTCATTTTTTAATTTTAACATTTTTCATATTTTGGAAAAAAAAAGTTTTGCTATTATTTTTATATATCCAAGTGTATGGCTGAATTAATAAAAGTTGCAAATTAATTGCATTATTTTTAATGTTGTTCTTTGAAAACAATTTATTGTGCTGCCTATTTATTGTTTTGCAGAATCGATATCATCATTCCATAAATATGTTTTTGAAATTAAATTTTTGTTGATAATGTGTTTGTTTATTCGCATGTTCCTTCATACATACATGCCAATGTACACTAAAGCAACAATTTTTAGCTTTAACATGCTTATATTTTTTCGACCAGTATTGATTTACATTTAAGTTTTTGTTTAATTTTACTTAAGTGTTGTACTATTAAAATATTTTATTTATTCAGCCATCTTCATTTTACAAAAAAAAACACAAAACTTTTTTTGTTTCCTTAAAAAAATATTTATATTATGATTCGCGCGTGCTGTATACATTACGCAAATAGAAATTCCTGCGACTAAAAATAGTTTTCATTCATACAACACTAATTTGTCTTGTCCTAAAAAATAAAATTTTTGTTTGCTTAGTGTGTTGCTGTGCGCGATTTATCCTCCACACTTTATTAAATCATTAAAAATGTTTAATTTTGTTTTTATGTTTTTACTCTATAGGTCGTTGATGAGCACTTTACGCAGGCCAAACCAGAACTGAAAAATAATCGCACGCATATTCTTAAGTCCGATTGGTTTTGGTATACAATTCAAAATGGTTATGCGGATGAAATGGATTATTTGTTTGGCGATGTAAGTTTTTAAAACTATATTTTATGTGTCAATTGCAAACGAAAAGCTGCAGGAGTATATTGCAAGGAATTTTTTTTATAAATTATCGTCTAGCATTTTTTAAGAGTTCGCACTCTGGATTGTTATGCATCATCAATCATTTTATTTTATGTATGTCTGCGGCTCATTAGATAGCGCTGTTGATTTGTGTGCATTAGGGTCAAGTAATATTTTTTCCCCCAAATTTTGAGCACCCTGTCTTGACATTTTCCTGAGGTTGTGTATTTTATGTGAAGTCATTTCTGATATTCATGATATTCGTGTGAAACACAGAATTCCACTTTGAAAGACATTAACGGATTAATTTATCTCTATAATCAACCAAATTATATCACGACAAAAACAGAGCTTACAAGCTTGTAAACTTAACCCGCGTACACTGCAGTATGACTCACTATTCTATTCTATGCTTTAAGCATTTGAAAAGGAACTTGGAAGAAATTCTATTACAGGAACAGCATTTCGCTTGCATTTGACACACACTTTGATGTGTTAAACATTTTTGTGCATATTATTATATGTTGGCTAAAAGTTAATAAATATGGTATTAATTGATTCTACCTTAACAGTACTTGGATAGCATTGCGAATACACCTAATACAGATCGACGCGATTCTTTGCCGATCAGTTTTAATAAACGCAAGCGTAAGCGTTTTTCTCAACGCATTCAACTCGAAGGTACACCACTTGGCTCTGGCAAACGTCGTTCATCTGTCTCGGATGCTGGCTTACTTTCAGTTTCAGGAAGTTTCTTTGACTGCACAACCAGTCCAGATAAATTGGAAAGTGGTGTAGGTAAACTGCCTAATGAGCCTGAAACATCAACATGTGAACAGACACCAATTAAAAAGTCTATGCGCTTCAATCATTTTATGGACTTCTATGGCACTGAATCAAATTATGTTGGCATATTGGATACTATTGTAAAAGTAAGTTGCTTAAAATACAATGTTTTTTTTAAGTTTTTTATTTCAATTTATTTATGCATAATCGTACTTGCAGCTTTTCAAAAATCCACTTGAAGAGATGGCAGAAACAAATGATGCACTACTTAATATTGCTGAAATTAAAGCGATTTTTGGCAATTTTATTCCAATACATGAAGTACATCAACGAATGTTAGAACGTTTACGTCAAATCCACAGTAAATGGCATGAGGATTGTCTAATTGGTGACATAATATTGCAACATCGTGACGATTTAATTAAAGCCTACCCACCATACGTAAACTTTTTTGAACAAATGAAGGAAACACTACAACAATGTGATACTCAAAATCCTAGATTTCATGCATTTTTAAAAATTAATCAAACCAAACCGGAGTGTGGGCGACAGAGTTTGCAGGATTTAATGATTCGTCCTGTACAGCGTTTACCTAGCATAAGTTTATTATTAAATGGTAAGTTAAATTTAAAATTTTTTCGGTGAATTAATGCAACTTTTTTCGAGATTTTGGCCAGCAGACACGCTATTTTCTTTGCTTTTGATTTCTTAAAAAAAATATAAAAATTGCAATTTTTGTTTGAAACTAATTCGACAGAATCATTTATTTTTAACAACTTTGTGTTATAATTTGTACATTAAAAGTATTTTGTTTAATAAATACATTAAAAGTATTTTGTATAATAAAATAACAAAATACATTAAAAGTATTTTGTATAATAAAATAACAAAATACTCTTAATGTAACAAATTTTGTTAACTATAGTTTTAATGAAGACTTACGACAATTCAACAGTTTTCAAGAAAAATACAAAATAATAATTTGTATAATCTTTTAAGCAATACAAGCAGAGACTTTTGAACTGTTGTATACTCAAATCTCAATCTGATCTGATCTCAAATGATGTATGTATTTTTATATTCTTGCAGACATTCTTAAGCATACAAATAAAAACAATCCTGACTACCTAAAGCTGGAGAAGTCACTGAAAGCTATTAAGGAAGTAATGGCGCATATAAATGAGGACAAACGAAAAACTGAGTCACGCATGGCCATCTTTGATATCTTTAATGATATTGATAGTTGTCCGGTAATTTAAGAGAGTTATTAATATATTTTAACAATATTCATTATCTTTTTCATACATTTAAGGCTCACCTTGTATCATCAAATCGTAGCTTCATTTCAAAATGTGAAGTTATCGAACTTACAGATGAACTAAGTGGACGTGGCGATTCTCTTATGTTGTATATGTTTTCAGACACGATTGAGGTGTGCAAAAAGCGTTCACGTGGGTTTAACACTGCTAAGTCGCCGAGCGCCACTAAAACATATAAACATATCAAATTAATATCGTTAAATTCAATACGATTTGTAATTGATATAACTGATAGTCCGCGTGCATTTGCTTTGCTGTGTCGGCAAGATAAGGATAGATTACATTCATTTACAATTGCTGATGAAGAAGTCGATAAGGTTGTCTTTCTAAAAACACTGTGTAAACAGATGGCAGAGCATGCTTGCCGCACGGACACGGTATGTTTCGATCATCGCCCAAAAGTAAAATATTTTAAATTTTATTTTATTTTATAGGACAAAGCATTACTTTATCGCACATCACAAGAACTAGAAATTGACATCAGTGATGTTAATTTAAGTACTTTGTCCAAAGCTTTTAAATTAGCGGCGCGCACTAGACTTAAGGTATGCATATCTACTATAAATCAAGAACAATTTAAGTTTTTATATAATATCAATCATTTAAATAAAGGTTGGACGCGCATTTTCCTTTAATAAGACACCATCAAAACTAAAACGTGCTGTTTCCACAATGATGACGTCTCCATTTGGTAGCACAAATTCCTTAACACCTGCATCTCAACTGGCTCAAATGCGTCTAGCTAGCTGTACAAATATTCATGTATGTTTAAATTTAAAAATTTTCACTTCAAATAAGTAATTAATGTATCTGCATTTTTTCGCATTTGCACAGGAAGTAGCTGACGAGCATAGTAGTCGTAGCAGCTCTCCAAGTTCACAATCAGAGGTATTGGTTGTACCATTATCGGTGCAACTAGTGCGTAAAAATAAAACTTGCACTTTAAACAGCGTAGGACGTCTATAACCGTACAACTTGTCAAGAGCATAACACCTTTTTGAGTATATTTACTTTGTTGTACACATATTACGAAAGAGATGACAATTTTTTTTGATGCTCTTGTTATTAAAAGGGCGGGCGTTTTATTGTATTATTTGGCGTGTACTTTTTCTTATGAATTTAAAAAGAACTTATCATTTGCTTAAAAACATCGTTTGTATTTAATTGCTTGTGCGGCTCCTACGCGAAATTTTGTCTTATAATTGGAAACGCAAATTACTGAATACAGTGAACTTGTGCACTAGGCCGATAAGGCTTTTTTTTGCATGTTCTGTTGTAAAGAATTATCGAATCATTTTGCTTAACCATGTTGTTAATATTCGAAAAAAAGAATTTCGTGTAAACTTAAAATGGTCGAAGTTGAAAAAATTCGTTTAATAAAAAATAATAGATTTTAATTAAATTATGTCCTAAATGTAAGCCATAAATAAGAGTCTCACGTGTTGTCACAACAATTCTTAGATTTAAATTTTTGTCGTGTAGTTTTAATGTTTTCTGACACATTTCTTGTCTGGTTCCATTTTTTTCGCATTAAACGTATGCATATGTACAAGTTAATAATTCAATAGATTTTATAAAAGAATTTTAATTGGTTTTGTGTATTATCCAAACTATTTATTTTAGGTTCTATGTTAGTATTGTATATAATATTTAATATTTAATTAAATCATGCAGTAGAAATTGATTTTAAACTATTTTATTATATTTTTATAATATATTCGAAAATATAAATATGCTTTCGAAATATATATCGAAAATTGAAAATGTTGCGTTTTGTATATACAATGTGCAATTTATTTGCATCGTTCGCCGTGTGGTTCTCTTCTTTTCTGTTTGCATTTAAAACTTTCCTGCTATACATTGAATGTCGTAATTTCCCGATAGCGATAAATTCCAAATACTAATTTATAATAAAAAAAAAAATGACAATGTAAATGTTACGTTTTGTTTGGAACGTTTATTTTGCAAGAAGTTTGGTGAAACTCAATTCGTAACTCAACTTTTTTTTTGAATATGAAAATGTAATCTCCTGCTGCGGACCTACTCATTTGCATATTCTGATAATTGTTTTCTTATTCAGTTATTTTTTGAGAAGATTTAATACAAAAAGTACAGCTTTATTATATTAAAAATACGTTAAATGCTAATCATTAGGTCTGCATTACAACAAATAGTCGCAAAATCTAAAAAATTTTAAATCGAAATAAATTCGATCACGGCTTTGTATAAAATGTTTCAAATTGGCTTGCAGTTTCCGATATTTTTTAATGGTTTATTTAAGATATTATTGTATCATACCCTTATAACATCAAACATTTTAAAAATTGTGTATCGAAATATGAACTTTTTCCATGTAATCACACTTAAAAATGTTTTATACATTTTACGGCTAGATCATAATTTATTTCAATTTATTTGGATAGCTTCGTATTTAAAACTAATTTAGTTAGTTCAAATAACTCTCTTTTTACAACTATGCAAAAAGATTTATCATTGAATTAATAAAATTTGTTATGATTAGTAAACCATCTTTAATTGCCTCGAGTTCTAAATAATAATTAATTTGAATTTAAAACATTAAAAATATATAAAAGGCACTAAACATTCTAGTACTACACAAAATAACTGTAATACTATAAAAAATATTATGGTTTTTCGACTTCCGATTCAAAGTAGCACACATAAAATACATTGATTTTTGCTATCTGTTGAAAGTTTAATTAATCACATCACATGGAAACTATAACTCTCTATTTCCATTTCCATTTGATCTAAAATGTGATTGTAAGCGTGAGTCTCAAGCGTTTTTATAGTTTGATTCCAATGCTAGTTTTGGTTAAAAAAAACGCTCATAAGTAAAACAGCCTTTAAAAATTTGTTCAAAGAGAACGTGCCACATTTATGTGGTTCCATTATATTCGATTATAAGTCAGGATTTCCAGTGTTCCTTACGGACTTGCAACGTTTGTTGGGATTGTTATGGACTTCTTGTCCTATTGAGTTTTTAGCGATAAAGACTTGTAAAGGATGACGAGAATGATTGCTAGCTAAGTCGCTGCTTATTTTTTTGTTAGGCATAGCGAGAAGAAACAAATTATCAACCGAAAGCAAACATCAATGTACTTGTGTGATGATTACTTTAAATGTTTTCTTTACATTTGAATTACAATTACGCGTATACATAAGTTAAGAGAAATAAATAAACATCTTAAAAAAAAAATGCAATAACGGCAATAAAAACGGCAATTGCGTCTCACATTAAGTGCGAGCAGATAGTATGTAGATGCTTTTAGACCCAAAGCACCGTGGCTGTATCATCGTTAGATAGTGCTGAAAAACGCTGTTGAAATTTGCTTGGCATATTACGATACGTTTTCGATGGCGTATCCCAACGATGCTGCATATCATGTGTTGCTTTAAGTGGCACGCCCACAACATTGTTTGCATCTTGCGGTGAAGACATTTGTGTGGCTGGTGATGGTGTTGGTGGTAGTGGTGGTGCTTTCAATGTTGAATTGCGGATGTCAACTTGAAATTCTAAGGCAACAAATGAATTGTGTGTTTCACTCGTAGAAATAATTGCATTATCTAACGACTCATCAACCTTTGCGGCTTCGGCGCCACCACTATTCTGTGAAATCATTGTTGAACAAAGCGGTACTCCGATATCTTGAAATGAGCTGATTGAGCTAAAACCACTTTCATCCTCCGTTGTAGAACCTAATTGTGGTATTGGTTTCGGTGCTGAATGCTTAGCTGACGCCGTCGGCAAATGTGGCAGATGATGGTAGTGCTCTTCGTCTGTTTCCACTTTTGATGATGATGACGTTGAATGCACGGAACTGTCGGTGGAACTGCGTTGCGAAAGCCGTGAATCACGCATATTCAGAGAGCGCAAAAATAGCATCTCGGCGGAATTGACATTAGCGAGGTTGTTGCTTTTATTAGTTGCTGTTACAATTGCAGATGTATTTAAGGCAGAGTTTGTAAGACCGTTGGTCGATGCTATCGTTATACTGGTGGAATTATGTAATGGTTGATGTAAGCTCATAATCGATGCTGTGGCCGGTGTTTTGCTCAGTCGTGTCATGCTGATCCCGGCCAATGAGTTGCGATGTTGAGTTAAGTCAGGTTGTTGTGTCGAGGTGTTTAGTAAATTGTGTATGGTACGTGAAAGTCGGAATGCCTCTTGATTGAGTTTTTCTTCGGTGGCAGCAGCAGTACATAAGATTTTTGAATCGCTAACTTTTTTGGGAGAACGACGCCTGAAATAATTTAAAAAAAATTCAATTAAATGAATTCTACATAAGACAATGAAAGCAGCTTACCATGTAAAGTCCTTAAAAGCCGTGTAGTTATTTGCCGGTTCCATAACATCATACAGCTGATCGTCTATGCTACCTTTTCCTAATTTTGTTATTTTATGGCCCAGTGTCCTTGTTGCTGTCGGCAATTGTTTTGAATCAACTAAATTAGTGCTGCTTCTTGCTCGTAGGTATGTAGCAGGCGCCTCATCACTACAATTCATATTTATCTCATGGCTTAAGGTTTCGCCTCTTTCTGCTCCAACACCACCGCCATAGACGTGGTACATACTCTTTGAGCGTGAAATTTGTTCTGTGCTGTTGCGGTTTTGTAGCTGTTGTTGTCTCTGACTATGGTAACGATCAAGAAAACGTGCAACTTCCTCCATGACGGCACGATACATCTCACAACTGGTCTCCACCTGTAGAGAAGGAAAGTACATTTAAATGTCAATGTTGTTAGATGCATAAGCAATTCGAAAGGTACTGTAAGGACAAAAGAAATCGTAGAAAACCTTTCTACGGTTTCTTCGGTCCATAGATTTTATCCATTCCATTTTGGAATGGTGTAAAACACCAGTTACAGGTTTTTGATCTGCCATAAAAACCTGAGTTTTCCACAAGGTTTCAGTGATGTTGGTTGAACAGTTGCCAAGTTATAGCAAAAAGTCCCAAAAACTTAAATAAAAAATGCCCCCGCATTCCGCGGTTTAAAAAAAAAATCCTGAAATGTGTAAATTGAACGTTTTATGCGTCAAATGATCGATCATATTAAATTTAGAAAAGTTTTATCTTTTTCCGTTTACAGCGATTTCAAGGATCTGGGGTCACTTATACGAGTCATCAATGATATGACTTGCTTAAGCAGATGATGTGAAAATATATAAAACTTAACGATAATGGTAGCGGATACTTTTGTACATCAATATGATCTGAAATTCTTTGAAGTTTGGTGTGCAAAGGATAGCTTGCAGTTTAACCTTCAAAAACGCTTAACCTTGACATATTTGCTGTCAAGTGTCAGTGTGCATTTTGATCTAAAATTTCAATATATAGTAATTTGGGATCGCTAAGCTCGAATTTGTCATCGGATTTAGACCTACACGTCAGCATTTCCAGATAACGTTAAATTTAGCGGTAATTGACATGGTTACAAAAGCTAAGACTTTTAATTCAAATCTGAGGGGTTTGGTGTCTGAGTCAAAGCTCCTCATAAAAAGACAATAATTTTTATTTCATTTACACTAGGCGGTTTGTCATTTTGAGACATAATGTGACGAGGGAGGAAGCTGTCTTAGAAATCTGAAATTCACGTTTCGTAATAGCTGCGTTCCCGTACAATAATGCATTAGACCAATTTATACGATTAAGTCCGAAAAGCGTTTCTGTACTCCAAAAATAATGATCTTTTACGGCTGCTTCTTTAAAGCCAACAACTAAAAGGGTATTTTCCTTTAACACGTGCTGTGATATTGTTGAAAGGGGAGACAAAAGAGCAGGAATGTGGTCAACCAATATATAATTAAATTACAAATATGTCGGTAATTTTTGCCCAAAAAATGCGTTTAACATTGATTTCCCCATTAATTTACTATTAAATTGATACATATGGTGCTGTTATTGCCAGCAGTGCTGCTGGTGCACATCATTGATCGATGCTTCATCAGCGTAACGAAAGAGAATGTGAAAATTTCCCCTTTTTCATTTCAACACAAAAGTTTATTTGTTTATTTTTTCTTTTTTGCTTTTATTGATGATGCACAGAAGCACCACGTTACTTACTATAAGGCAACAATAAACACAATAATTATGATTTACAGCAACAATAAAAGCAACAACAATGGGGTAGCGAAAATAACAGTCAACTTGTACAACAAATCGATAGACAAAGAAAAAAACAGTAACTTGACAAATTGATAATAAGTAGTTTCAGTGCTGATTACAACAAATCTTCGATAGTTTCAAAATAACCGCCTCCACTTGTAATGGAGGCGAATACTACTAATTAAAAAATTTTTTTTTTGATTTTGAAAAATAAATATTTCAGCCAGCGCGTGTAATGGAGTTTTTCAAATATTTATTGGGAATAAAGAGAATGAGTATAAGATAGTCACTTCAGAAAGGAGTCATCTAACCAGGGGATTTCGGAGACAAAATATCGAGTTCAGAGAGCAAAATTTTATTAAGTTTCTTATTTTTCAATTAATTGGAGAGTTGGAGGATAAAATTTTAGCTGTGAAGATACTAAGTCACCAAGTCTCTGCTTTTCATTGATGACTCTTTGAAAATTAATAGCACTAGCGTTATTTCTGAAATAAACACTCAATGGCTTTGCTTTTGGCCAAATTAGGAAGTTGCACAATGTGTTCTTCGGTATGTAATAAATTATTGGTTACACTGTAGAGCATTTTCAAAAAATTTTATCTAAGTTTTTAAATTTTTCATAAAAAGTTCAAAATAATTTGCTCAGTGATATGATAAGTTTTTGAGAAACCTACATACATTGAAAGTTATATTTCACTTCAAACTTTGAGTGAATTTCAAATAAAAACTTCATAGAGGTATAAATCGAGGTGGAGAGGTTTCCTCTCCTCTTAACTAAGTATGAATATAGTACCCAGCGAATACACCTTTAATGCTCATTGATTGCCTGAGGTACCCTGTGGCATGCCTTTCTTTTCATCGTGTTAAATACCATTGTTGCTATGTACATACGCAGATATTGAAGTCCATAATTTTAGCCAAATAACATGATTAAGAATTTCCAATGAATCAGTTGAGTCACTGTAAAAAGCGAAAAAATGCGGCGCCAGCAAAAAAAGTAACAAAGGTATTAAAGAAAATAAGCAAAATAAAACTACAAAAACAACGGCACAGAATTTATATATCCATCAAAACTTGCAGTTTTTTTATCTTTTTGTTTCAATAAAGTTTCTATTATTTCACGAGTATTATTGTTTCTATTATTAATGCGCACATGCGTGCAAATGCATTCATTGTTAGAGAATTAGCAATTGGATAAGTGCTCTTTCAAAGACTTTCGCATAATATTGACCGATTTTCCACTAACCTCGATTTTTTTTAGCTTCTAAACCGCAATTTGCAACGGATGTTGAAAGAAGATTGATTTTTTTTCAATAAAAATTGAAAACAGCATTAGAAGTCAGTAGCCGTCAATAGGTTGGCCAAAGGCCACAAAGGGTCAAAAGAAGTTTAAATTTATTAAAAACGTTTAACTTTTTATTTGTTAATAAATTTTTATTAGAAATTGTGCCTAATCAATATAAACTTACATATTTACGTTCACTATAGGCAGCTGCTACTTAAAGTTTGTTGCTCAAGTCTTTTGTTTTATGTAATGCTATTAAGCTCATTGCTGGTTATTAACTATCTTTTATTTTCTCCAAGGTGTTTCCCTTCTGCTATTTCGTTATATGAATTATTTTCTTTTTTTTTACACAATCGGCTGTTTTGTTTTTGTGCATCTTTTCCGAAATTAAAAACGCACATTTTATTAATTTAAATTTAAACATAAATTAATCGAATTATACATTAAGATGATTAATTGCTGTTTTTGCTTGTGTGATCTCACCAGCAAGATATAAATTATTACTTTTACGCTTAATTAACATAACTTTTAAGAGAAAATAAATTTAAAGGAAAATTTTATGATAATTTTTTTCTTAAATTTTAATAGGGCAACAGCAATAATAAAATGAAAATAATTAAAAACAAATCTATTAATTTTGACTGCGGTTAATTAAAACGTGTGTATCTGAAGCCGACCATGAAAAATAAATTAAAATTCTTAAAATAAAATTTCTTTAATCAGAATAAGATAACTTTCGCTGCGTATTAAAGAATTTTTACGGTTAAATTTCAGATAATCGATAATTTAATCGATTATCGTATGTTTTTGAAAATGTTCATAAGCACTTAATTGCTGTTGCAAATGTGTTGTTTTTAAGTCTCTCTAAATCTGACAAAATCGCATTAATTGTCATTAGCATTTCGATAACATAGAAACATTTTTCGGGCAATACTCTCCTCCCGAAACTTTACGAATAACCGATGGATAAAAAATTAACCAATTTTTGATTCAGAAGAGTTAGTAATAATTTTATCAGTGGTTCGTTCGGCAACCTGCATATTTTTAATTATTAGTCGGAAAAAGTTAATAGTTTAGGAAAGAAAGCCTCAAAATCAAATCAAATGAATTCAGAACACCCAAAACCGTAAGAAAGTAAGCAGTCCTGCCTCGTACGCCATTTTCGTTTCGGTGGCAAGTTAAGATGGAACTTTGATAGTTTATATTTTTTTTAATAATTTAATAATATTTTTTTTTTAATAATTTAATAAAAATTTTTTTTAATAATCAGTAAAAAACTTAATGAATGATGGAAATACATGGTACATTTCTTTTAAGTAGTGAATAGGAAATACGTGTGTAAACCCACCCGACAAAAAAATATATTTGGAATTAACACCAAAGTTTTGTCTTGAATAATTTACGAACAAAACTATCGTATTTGAAATCGCTAGCGATTGGCATACTTCACAAACCCATCGAAAACAAAAATTTGCTATGTTCGAAATCGCTCAAAATCGACACGAGAAATCGTTTTCGAAGAAACTATCTGGCTCTTTCATTTTCGCTTTTAATAAAAAATTTTTGTTGCATCACTTTGTGATAGACACTACCCACTAGTTTTAAAAGAACTATGAATTGAACGAAGTTCCGTTTTTCACGAAAATTGTGTCGAATTGGAATGTGCATACTCGTATAAAATATAAAGACTCATTAATAAGGGGTTGTTAAGACCTTGAAAATTTTATCATAGATGGTGACGCTGTAGGCAAACACTTTGCCAATATGCGTATGTGGACAGTTTCGATATTTTCGATTCTTTTCATCTCGATATTTATTGACTATTTCCTTGATTTTCGATACTGTTTGATGATTTCTATCTTCTACTGTCGTGGATGGTATCGATACATTTCAACGTTTTTGGATAATTTTCGACTTATTCAATGTTTTTCGATACTATAAAATTCTTTTCTACTATTATCGGCTTATTGGTATTTTTCAATACAGTCCAATTACTAACGAATACAGTCCAATTACTAAATAATTTTAGATACTTTCCGACTTAAATCGTAATTTTTAATATTTTCTTGTTGTTTTTTAATACTATTTCTTACTTTCCAACTATGTAACTCGAATTGTTCGATCTTATGCTTTTTAGTGACCTTTTCGATACACTCCAATATTTATTAAAATTTTCTATGCTTTTCGATACTATACATATATTCGATATTTTTCAACTTTCATCGACTTTTTCAATGATTTTCGAAACTATTCAAAACCATTCGACTTATATCGACTTTTTGTGATATATTTGAGAACTTGTTGATACTATTTTGACATTTTTCGATAATATTTGATACTTTTCGACTTGTATCAAGTTTTTTATGTATTAAACGATGATGCTTTATGAGATTTTTTCGATGTTGCTCGATACTTTCTGTTTTTTTTTTTTTTTGGTGATTTTCGATTGATTTCCACTCAATACTTTTTGATTTTCTCTATGTTTTTCGATGCAATTTTATAAATTTCCAATTCCATACTATTTGGTGGTGGCTCGGCTTAAGATTTATTTCCGGTGTGTGTTTGAAATACGCAATTTTTTTGCAGAATCATACTGAGCACATCAGCTAACTTTTGAATGTTCTGATCTCTATGTTAAAAGCTTAAGAACTTGTATAATTTCAAACCAAATTAATATTTTATTTAAAAATTGCAACACAGCTTTTCAATGTGACTCATAAATTTTTGGATGCGAGCACTTTAAAATTAAGCAAGCAGCTTGAATTAACTACCTAAATATAATAAAAACACTTGACATCTATTTGCTTTTATATAAATTATAAAAACTTTAGCTAAAATGACCACAGCAAGAAAATTTTGCAAAAACCTCAAGCTAACAATGCCGTCAATTGCTTGAATTAGCAAATATAAATTTTATTTGAGGCTTTGTAAGCATCAAAAAATTCTTCTCTTTCGATTTTTTTTTTTAAATCACATTAACCATTATTTTGCAACATATTTTTATATATTTAATTGTGTACCAACACAAATCTATTTGACACACCTGCTCCGTCACACTGCTACCCGCTGAACTGGGCGGTGTTGCAGCCACCGGTTAACAACAACCAGTTGTCACCGGTAAATTTGCTACTCGCGGTGTTCACGTAAATTTGACAACCGTTAAGTATGCGACTTAAGTTGCAGATTTTTTCAAATGATATGCTTCGATTGTCCAACAAATTCGATGTTACACCAACACATTAACGAATGCTGTAAATTTCAAACAAAGTTGTGCAAAATTTTTTCGTTTAAAGTATGTAAGAAATAAAGATCACGAAGGGTTTTAAAAAATGTCAAACATTTTTCATGAGAGTAATACTGTAATTAATTAATATAGAATAATGAATTTAAGAATTAGTGTTTAATGTTCACGACACCCTAAAAAAGTGATTTGTAAAATAAGAAAGTTTGAGTCTGGAATAATGTTTTCAACTGATTACACTTTTTTTTATAGACCAGCGCGATATATATAGGCTACATATGGAATATTTTAATGAGCTCAAACCCATAATAATGTACATATTTCGTTATTTAGTTATCATACGTGTAGTTTTCATACGTCATAAAGTAAGCACAACACTGTTGTTGACTCTAACTTTCAATTTGTATTATTTTTGGCTACTTTTCTACGGTTGGATTCGGTCATTTTTGTTATTTTTTTTCGGTTTTGTTTGCCAAACTATATGCCGGTTTACTGCACTTAAGCTGCACACTCAACTCAATTCAAATGAAAACTTTGAAATTACGTTATTTGTTTAGCAACGAGCGAAAATTTAAGTTTGTACCTTTCCTAGTTTTTATATACTATATCTTTTGACCATTTTTTTTTTTTTTTTTTTGTACATATTTTGCTGTTGTTGTTACTTACTCAGTTAAATAATCTTTTGTGTGCAGTACGAGTATCATTTTTACTCTTTCAATTTGTATTGTTGGAAAAGCTGTTTGGTATTTGCTGTAATTTTGACCATTGCCTTACATTTGATTACGTAATTTTGAGTTAGCAAACACAAATATTTCTTATTTTTAATTAAAATGAAAAAAAAAAAAAAAATGTAAAAAACCTCAGTGGCATTATAAATTGCGGGTGGTGTTACAGCTTGAATGAAAAAAAAAAAGTTCAAGTGATTATTTACAACTTAATTGCGCAGTTTTGTTTTACAGATGTAAATTTAGGCGTGTAATCAGTTTAAGTTTTTATTAATCGGATTTAAACAAGCTTGAAACTGTGCAATAAAATATCATTGCAAACGCTTGTTGCTTAATTGGATGAAATTACAATAAGATGTTGTAAGTAAAATTGCTTTACTTTAAAGTGGCAATGAAATACTTGTACCAACAAGCTTATGATTAGCTAAATGTTGATATTTTTCATGTCGGAAATACACAAAAACGAGTTGTACTGACGTATTAAAAAAAATATTGGGTAGTTTGAATTGATGTTGTTTGCAGTGATTATCCATCCTAGTTAACTTACACCTTTTCTTATAAATCCATAGCAATTATTGAGAGTAATACTCGTTTTGGCTTGGTGCTGATACTGGTCAAGGCTTAAGTAAATTGAAGACGAAAACTGCGTATAAAAATTTTTGATAAGTTTCTATATAATAATTGCTTGACGGGAAATCGGCAACCGCTTACAAAATTTCGAATTTACCTCGAGATTTTTACAATATGAGAGACCGCTAAGTAAATTTTGAAAATTTTGGGACACTTAAGCTGTGTCTATTAACAAGCATTGGAATGGAACCTTTAGGTCAGCAAGAAACATGATCGTTCTAAATCATAAATAGCGAACGCTGAAACAAGCAATTTTTGATTCGAATAAATTTTGAAGAGAATTGTAGGTACTCGCTAATGACTGTCCAAAATTGAAGATTTTGTTGAGACTCCACTACAGCCACTCTAAGTATGGCAATCATTTGCTGATATGACTAAGCAATAAGTTAAAAGTGGGCATGTCAGTTCTTAAATAAGCAAAAATCATAAAATACATAATGGGCGTGGCAACTCCCATCAAGTAAAAACTTAAAACATTATATTAAAACGCTGTTAGAATAAATGAAGAAAAAAAGCCGAGAACTAATTCATTTCAGTTGTCCCTAGTAAGCAATGAAAATGAAGGTGTGCCGCGAAAAGTTAAGATAGAGGGGCCTCACCTCTTCTGACTCAAATGTGGAAATTTGAAGGCATTATGGCACGCCATAAATAAAAAGGTTGTATAAGCCATGAACCACCAAATTAAATTTTTTTATTATCCATAAAAAAAGGTACCACAAATAGAATTGAATTTCTAAGCTAATGATCTTTAAGCCGACTATAATTAAAGTTTTTTTTTTTCAGCCTAACATGAAGCAAAATAAATTATCTTTTTTTTTGTAACTTCCTTAGATACACAGACATACATATGTACATACATACATGTGAGCATAAGAGGAGCACTGGAATTGTTAAATTGTGAAGTCTTAATTCTTAACACGATAGACAAAAGAAAAGTTACCAGTTTAGTTTTGCTTTTTTAATAAAAAGGTTTTGTTTTGTGTTGCACACACAAAGGAAGCGCCTATTGAGCGCAAAGTAATTATATACACGTTGATATAACTACATTTGTATGTATGTATGTGTGTTAGCACCTTTAATTTCGCCTAATGTTAAATAAATTTTATCGTTCATATATTTCATATTTATAATGCTTTGCACGATAAACACAACAGCAGCAAACTACAACTTAATATTTTACAAATTAAGCGTGAGAAAATTAATAAAAACGACATTTTTAGTAGTTAGTTTGTATACGAATTATGTAGCCTAATAGGGTGTTTGCTGAAAGCAACAACTTATTTTTCGCTTTAAACAGCTGTACTGTTTAACGCTGCATTTTAATTTGTTATTTTTTTTTTTCAAAAAACTTGGTATACTAAAGATATTAAAAGTTTTATGAAAAAGTTTCACATTTATTTTTTAGGCGACTGGGCGTAAAGTTTGTTGCCAAAGTCTTTCCTTTTACTGGGGTTGCTCGCTTAAGACTTTCGTATTTTTTTTACAGCGCTTTTGGCAGAGTTGATAATAATTTAGTTTTTTTTTTTTGTTTTGCATAACATTTAATCATTACTTAATAGGCATTTTGGACTTACTTGCTTCAATTGCCACTGCAGCGTATCTACTTGATTTTGCAGCAGCACCGCTTCAACATTTACAGTATCCTCATGATGCAAATCAAATGTTGGACGCTGATGATTATGTTGCTGCTGTTGTTGTTGATCATAATCATTGCTTGAAATTTGCGTTAGCTCTGCTTGTATGTCTGCTTCATCGTCATCATCATCGTCAACATCATCAACATCGGACAGCTCACAGTCCTAAAAAAAAATAGAAATTTAAGTGAAAAAAATTCAGTAGATTTTTCATTAAATTAAATCACGTGTGTAATGAATGTTGCAGAAAATTCAAGTTTATAGAAATTGCAAAATATTTCCTACAACTCGCTTAATGTTGAATAAAGTAGCAATAACAGCAACAATAACAGTAGCTCACATAAGAATGTGACCAGTTTAGTTTGGCTTCAATTGTCATTAATTGCACTACAAAATGCCATAAGACTTTGCGTCCGTCTACGCAATAAAAGCCAACACTTTTTAATTTATTGCGTTGGTCTGTTTATTTTTATCTTTTCATTAACTAAAAAAAATCACTTGGATAAATTCACGTTCAAAACCGCATCTTAGCAATTAATTTAAAAAATTTTAGCTATGCCTGTAATTGCTGGCTTATTTTTTTATTAGCGTTAAGTTTATTAGATGAACTCAATTTGATTTAACACCCTAATAAAATGTTGTTTTGCTGGTGGTATTTTATTAAATTGACAGATGAAGATAGTTTTGGAATAAGAAAATATTTTTTTTTTATTTTTAGCTAATTGTTTTTATATATGGAAGTAGCAGTTGTGGCATGAAATTCAAGTGTAGTTGTATTTAAGATTTTTTCTTGTTCATTGTCATAGGTAGGTTCGCATTACACAATGAAAAAGTATGGAGAATATAATCTTAAAAAAATAGCAATCTGAATTTTCAATTTCTTCTACATTACATGAACAATAAGCCACTCTTCTTTCTATGGAATTAGAGTTTGACATGCGGCAATACTTTAAAGACATCGCATTCTGTTTTCAATTTCTCTCTAGATTTTTGCCATCTGCTGTGATTCAAATACTTTGATGGACGTATTTATCAATAAAAACTATTTTGACCCAATTCTGTATAAGTGAAGTTCATATACAGGGTCTATCAATTAATCTATTACTGCTTCAAAACAATCTACATATATATTTTATCCTGTGCTTTGAGCGCATATAAAAACAACGATATAAATGTGCGTAACACGTACAACGACGTGTTTGTTGTAAAGAGCTAAAGTTGACTCATTTTTCTTATTTTGGCCATCGCTGATTTATTGCTTAGAATGTTTTTTTAAAGTATCATAATTTCCAAAAAAGATGAAATTTCGTTCCACGATGGCCAACATCTTAAAATGCTTAACAATCAATATACAGAGTGGTGGAGGTTCATTACATTTTGACAAATTTCAACCGGTATTTAAATAATTTCAGCACAAATAATTTCTTTGAGCTGCTCAAGGGTTTGCTCCTCAGATATTCCACAAAAACATTACGGAGCAGTCAAGTCCGGCAATCGTAGAGGCCAATCAACATCACCATTTTATGAGACAACGTGTTGTGAAAAGACTCTCGCATTAATTCCTTTGTAATTCTGACTGAATGCGATGTGGCACCGTCTTGTTAGAACCACATATTAATTATGCCCAAAAGTATGCAATTTTGGCGTCAAAAAGTTTTTAATTATGTTGCGACATCATTCTGCAGCAGTAGTTACCGCTAAGCCGTGTTCAAAGAAGTAAGGACTAATGGCACCTCATGGTCAAATTGCACATTAGATTCGCTTTTAATGAATGTAAATAATGAATAATTTGTGAGTTTTCAATTGCCCATAACCGACAATTCTCTTTAATCATATATCTATTCAAATGAAAATGCGCCTCGTTAATCATTTGAGTATTATACTTAGAGCATGCGATTAAACGCCATTAGACTTAGGATTAGATTCTTTGAAGATTAGATTTTTTGAAATCTTAAGCCAACAAGCTCACAATCACCCACACCCTGAAGGAGGAAATTGTGCGCTGGTATCAACGAAACTCAGCCACATTTGTGAAAAACGGTTATGGAAAATTTCGATAAAAAAGTGCGCATGCGCCAGCAAAGCTGTGGCGCTAAATTTACCGATATGCTTTATGAATCAATCAAAAATGTGCAATTTTTAAGCAAAAAGATGTGCCACAATTAAGTCTTGAGTGAATTTTGGTACACACTTAATGCACTTTCTAATTAACTCTCATTTAATATGCGGATATTTGGCAACGGAGACTTGATGCCATGGGTTCTTTAACTGCGATTATTCATTATAATCGACGTTGCCCACTATTTAGTTTTAATTTGCTAAGTAAAAATTCTTCTAAACTATGAAATTATAAAGTTATTAGCCTTAAGAAAATTATCTACTCGTATAAGTATAATTGGAAAATAATTTGGCAAATTTAACAAAGTGGCAAAACTTTTTCTTTGCACTTTTATTTTCTACAAAATTACTCTCATTTCACCTTATCTAACAATTCTGACCTACAAACTAGATATTTTTTTTTTTTCTTTCACTAAAGGTACAAAACTATAACTTTGCAAATATCGCTATTACTTCTATAACAACAAACAAGTGGCCAATTGGTGGTTGTATTGATTGTGCGCTCCAATAAATCAACCAATTACGATCGTTAATACTGTTGTTGCAAGTAAATTATTAATTAATGACCACAATATTAGCGCAGTCCAGACAACCGACTAATAAAAAGTGTTTAATATATCATTGTTGTTGCTGTTGCTGTTGTCATTGTTGTTGAGTACACTTGTATTCAACGCATTTGCCATTCAACGCTAAAAAAAGTTTTTGTGCGCCTGTTCGCTTTCCGCTCCCTTAGTAACTTCTTTTTTCTTCTTATTTTCGCTTCTTTTTTTTTTTGCTGATTTTGTGCCATGGTAATAAATTGCAATTTTATAGCAATTTGCTACCGGGTTTTAGTTGCCGCAGTTAAGGCAACAGTTGGTAATAGTTGGTAGTAACAGAGATATTTTTTTTTTTGCTGAAACAGAAAAAAAAAGTGGGAAAATAAGTGTGGCAACTATGCGCATCTAACAGTGCTGTCAGTAGTAATGAGTTAAATTGCGGTTACTTTTATTGCATTTTACTTTAATCTTTTTTGCTCACTTCGTAACGTCATTTTAATGAAGTTGAATCAAAATTGTTCTTTGATTTAATTTTTTTTTAGCCAATGAAGCTAAAAAATCACTGAAACTTCTGAGCACAAAAAAGATCGAATTAATTTTGAAAAAAGTCGTAAATCTTAGCGTAAGTACATAAAAAATTGTTGAATGGTATTAAATTACGTGATCTTGGCTGTCAGTTGACCTCACAAAAATCTGAAATAATGCGACCTGGAACCACTTATTATTCAGAGCAATATCTTCAACTTCGTGCCAAAAATAATCGGTTATCTAACGAACACCTTCTGGATGGATCGAAGAACATTGCACCCTATATAAACAACCTTTAAACTGTAACCCTTTTAATTCTGTATCTCCCAGGGCTTCAAGGTAAGATGCGAATAAATTTAAGTTTATTGTGGTCGAATGTAAAAATGACAATCTTTCTTTCGGAAGATTATAGGGCTACGACTTTAGTACCCACAGTTATCCCAAAAAAAATAAGAACGCCTTTTTGAGGGTTTCAAGCCCCATTATCTCAAAACTATACGTTATGGACGGTTTTTAAGCCCAAGTTCGTATTCAGCGTGCATAAATTTATCGAAAAAACTTACCCAGATTTAAATCTTTATATCTTGAAAACTAATAATCTGAAATGTTAACTTTGAAGACTTTGCTTAAGAAAACTCAATTAATATAAAATGGGTTTTAAAATTTTTAGTTTCATATTAAATTAACTGTTTTGCATTATAGATCAATTAATGCCGATTTATGCGAAAATTGACTTTAAAAGCCAGTAGTAACTTTGAAAATATTTTAGTTGAAGCACTTTGTATAATAAGATTTTTAAAGAACAATTAATAAAGAAATAATTTCATAAGTTTAATTAAAGGATCACAAAATGAAATCTATTACAAACAAAATGAATTTTAATATAAAAATAATAATTTATTTTAATTGCTTCCATATAGGCGTTTTAAATTGCCCAATACAGAGTTACTGCATGCGAGTACAAAAATGCTGCTGCTGCTAGAGAGAAATAAGCCCATTATTTCAAAATAATTTTATGACTTAATTTTGCATTTATTTAAGTAGTAACTTTCAATGATTACTTCATCATCAAAGAGATGCGCCAATGAAAATATTTTTTCCAGTTCATCAACTAAACGTAAAATTTAACAACCAACGACAGACGACAGCATGGTAAAAATGTAGTCATGCAAAAAGTGCACAAAAAAAAAAACAAAAACACAAAAGTGTTGCATATTGTTAGAGCATTAGCAATACCACAAGAGTAAAGTGTACGAATAACTTTACGCCTGTTAAAAAAAAAAAAGAAAAAAAAATTGTCAACCATCACGATTATTATGTGGAAATATTTGCAATGCAATTTACGATGTAATAACAATCGCAGAAAGTGATAAGATGTCATGATGACTGGTAGACAAAAGTCCGTGGATCATTTGGATATCTTCAAGTTATGCGAAAGTGTTAAAAGTGAATTTTTAATTACAGGCTGAAATTAATGTCTTGTACGACTAAATAAAGAAGCCTCAATTTTACTTTAAAGATTATGTGATAATGATGATGCTCAATATTGCAATTAAACAGGAGGCTTGCATATATATAATTGCATATTTTCAGATTGATATAACTGGAAGCTCGTAATTAAATAACTTAAATTAATTCATTGTCTGAACTAATCAATTTAGTTATGCGCAACATTCATAGCAAAATGGAATCATCAGTGGACCTTTGAGTCGATGAGTGAGAATTTTAAGTCCGATAAGTACTATTTTTTGCATAGATTTGTTGCGAACCCAAACAAAAAAGTGAAACAAAGTAAAGCCAATAACTATACTAAGTATATTCTGTTGTCTTTGTGCTTGTAACTCATTGCAAGCATCCTTGGCGAGTCAAAACGAAATATTAAGCGCAATTCGTAAAGTAAATCAGCTCAAAGTTCACTGATGATTTTATTTAGCAATGGATGAAACTAGTAATACTAGCTATAGTCCTTTTTTTAAGTTTTGCGATTTGCTGTTGTAATTTTGTTGTTGTTATCCCATACTGTACTGAACAGTTAGCTCTGTTAAATTTAAATTATTTTCTGTTACGATATACAACAAAAAGTTCGTTTTTTTATTGTTGTTGTGTGAATATCCTTACTGGGTTATACTACCTGGTATGAAAGAAAATTTATACTGGAGTGAATTGGCTAAACTGAACGTTAGTATTAAATTTTAGACTTTTAACGATTTTTTTTGATAATTTTTGAATAATTGACAGCTTTTAACTCATATCGATATATTCACCAACTTCTGACTTTGTACATCTTTAAATTTTTCGACTTGAATTACGAATTTTTCAACATTTTTCATCCCATTTTCAACGTATTTCGTCCGATACAATATTTTTAAACATTATTTACCAAATTATTTAGTAGTTTAATATTAATAATATATGTAATTTCCTACATTATTCGATATTGTTAGAACCCTTCGACCATGTCGATATATTTCGATAATGCTTGAAACCATTCGATTCTAGCATAAAAAATCATTAAGGAACTGTTCATATTTGCACGCGTTATTCTGGCCGTATGTCTTTCCATGATGATATGTCAAATAATACTGAACAGAAATACCATGACAGTTTGACACGACTCTTGCGTGATCTGTCATAAATCGAAAAAAATATTTTTGATATTGATATTTACCAAACATAACTACATAATATTTTCATGAGAGAAATAAGTAATGAAGAATTTATATAACATCATTAATTGACGCAACATCCTAAAAATAAATAGCCTATCCGATAAAATCATCATGTCATGGTAAAACATAAAAGCACAACGGATGAACTTGCGAAAAGGTACCAACCATAGACAAACTGACAGAGAAACAAACATCCGCGGATACCAAATCGAAACGCATCTCAATATTAACACGAAAATTCCAATTCATGCAGTTTCTACTACGTCGTTTGGAAATACGTTTCCGGTTTATGGAAGGGTCTTTTTTTTCTAATTCATGATTTATACGGTCACATGTACATGGACAAATCCACAAGTGACTGGACAAAAGCTATGTTGATTAGGGTGTTTATTTCGAACATTTTGTAGATGTTTTTATTTGCCTATATTTTAGCATGTGGTGTAAAAATAATTCTCACAATATTTGTGCTTCCTAGCTCAAACTTGTAAGCGACGAAAACACCAACCGAGGTAAAAAAAATCTGCCTTAGGTGCCAAGATATAATGTTTTAGGTATTTTAGTTGTGTGGAAGGTGACACCCACTGTAGTCAAACCACGCTCACACTTTACTTGTAGCTGAAAATGTGGACAAAATATACCCCCAAGGGCTTTTTTCTTTTGCGGATTCGGATTCTCCCAAAATTTCAGCTTTCTACATCAAACCTGTAAACGGCGCAAACAGTTTGACTCCTATTACGTTGATATGGAAACGTTTTTACTAAATCGTTGAAAAACTCTGCCATTCATTTATCTGCTTTTCCGTTTTTTCATCATCAGATTTGCTAAGGCAGAAATGAGATTTCAATTTGCCAGCTTCAAATATATCACACTTATCACACCCATAAACTTTTACTAAACCTTCGCATGAAATTGCCCATCATTTATCTGCATTCATAGTTAAACAACTGACATTTATCTTACCCTAAAATGTTTGCATACATGAGGGGAATTTTATTCCCTTTTAATATATGACCGTTTTATGTATATGTTAAAATGAGATGTTGTTGTTGCTACTAACTTCCTCAAATGTTTCATAGCAGCAGCAGCAGTAACATCATCATCAGCAGCAGCAGCAGTAACATTAATACCATCATCAACAAAAGCAACAATAACAACAACAATAAAAGGAACTACATAATAAGAATATCATGAAAAGCTCTGCACTTTTGTTGTTATTATTGTGACCCGTTTCTTTCTATAAAGGTAGGTATTCAATTTGATATAGCAACAACAACAACAACAACAACAACAATAATAACCACAATTTAAATATCTCATGCAGACAGGTAGGTTGCCTCCATACCTGACTGCATGACAGCAACTGCGGCTTTTGCATGGGAACTTTTAGTATTTCTTTTATTTTCCAACATATGGCAACACTACGTCTCTTACTTCTATTCCCTCCATCACTCTATGAAATGCATTTCATTTGTTAAATATTTTTGTTGCTGCTGCTGTTACTTTTTTGTTTTTGTTATTAGAGCAACAAAATTACTGGAGCATGCAGTTAAGTAGGCAACAGCAGCAGCAGCAGCAGCAGCCGAACAGTGGTGCCGAGGGCACAGCAGCGTTGAACTACAAAGTATCTAGTATTTTCTACATTTTCATGTAGATTAATTAAGCAAATTAAGGTTTTAGTCTAAACAAATTATGTAGATCAGAGTTAATTTTTCTTGAACATAATTACTTGAAAAAGGATTGGGAAAGATGGATATAAAGGAGTGTAAGAGAAAAAAGTTCAAATGAAACAAATAGGAGTTTACACATAAACTGACAACGCAGTTATGTCGTTCTTAGTTCAAAGTTTCAGAATTCGTTTTTATTTAACCCTAGATAGATAACCTTATTAAATACTCTTTAAAAACTAAACATTCGTCTTTTTGACGAACACATAATTTTTTTTTGTTTTAATTGTGGTGTGGTATAAATTTAAGTGATTTTATTAGTAGCTAGTGATATTTTAGAAAAAAAAATTAAACGTTTAAGTACGTAAAATACGTATAGCAAAAAAAACGTACACAAAAGCTAACCATTCGTCAAAATGACGAACAAGTTACCTTCATATCAACATTGAATATTTTGGCGGCGATTGAAGCCTAAATCAAAATAGACGTGACGAGACGTAACGAGTAAATTCGAGTATATGTAAACCAATGTTGATAATCAAAATTAATGTACGTAACTAATCAAAAAGGAACGAAACATTTCGACGAGACGTGCAGACGTAACGAGTGCAAAAACGTTCGTTCAGTAGCTATCATCTCGTCTCGTATATTTTTGTTCAGGTTTGACAGTACATGTAGCTAGACGCGATAGTTAGAGCGAGAGAAGTGAATATCTGACTGATGTTAGTCAAAATGACGAAGGTTAGCTATCTATAAAAAAATGGGTAAAAAATTTTGCAATGTTTCAAACAAATTCATAAAAAAAAGACTAAGGAAAATTAAGGAGGTCAAGCAAAACACAATTGTTAAAAAGTTAAAGAATTTGTTACGGTATTGAATTGTTTGCATGAGAGATTGTATGTAAGTATTCCATCATGTATAATACGCGTGTAAACAATTTGACACAAATCTAAAATTAAATGCAGTATTACCAACTACGTACAATTGAGCTTAAATACGAGTATGTAAAGTTTTTTTTTGTATTAATTGGGGTGACGAGTGCAGCAGCCAGTCTTCGGTGATGAAAAATTACCTTTATACAAATGCAACACAATTTAGGAGGTAGATACTCGTGGTACGTAAGCATCTGAAGTGTAACTACATAGCGCTGATGACTGTAAGGTGTTAAGTTGTGAAACTATCAAAATGACCCTTGACACAAATACCCAACTGTATATTAATTATTTAACAAAAATCTTTGATTTTGTCTGAGACATAAAACTTTAAGCTATAAGGGGATTTAAGAGAATTATGTAATGAGTTTTATGCAGTTGATTTATTTAATTTGTGTTGAATAACCAACTGAAAGTTATTGCCCTGGAATGATAAGGAGAGAAGTGTTTCTCGGAAATCCTACTTAAATAAAGTTCAAAGTGTATGTGCCAATTGAGTTTGATAACGTACAACCAGCACTTACATTTCTTTAAGGGCAGGTAAGGTAACATAACGTAAGCTAAGGTATGTAGCTTTAGTTCATGTAAAAATTTCACAAGGTCTATCAGCGTACTTAAAGTAAATGTACTTTTGAATATTTTCTTTTAAAATTTTTAAATTAAAATTCTGCGTGAGGTTAAGCATGGATTCAATGAAATAAAGTACATAATTATTTGCATTTGTATACTACTTATTCTGGTATATCCAAAAATATCAGAATTTAACTCAAAAAAGAAAAAAAAAAGAATTGGATTTAATCACAACGAGATTAAGTGTCGCGTAACAAGCGGATATCATCGGTTCCACTTCGCAGCGCGTGGAATTAAATACACGTATGACACGCATATATGAACATAACAAAAAATGCTTGTGTGTATGAATACCATCTATACGTTTGCATATACATAATGGCATATCTATAAGGTAATTATCCGTGGCATTCTCGTAGACATGTGCAATGAATCAGAATATCAACATAAACGAGCAG
Source organism: Meiosimyza platycephala (assembly GCA_963662105.1). Taxonomy (NCBI): domain Eukaryota; kingdom Metazoa; phylum Arthropoda; class Insecta; order Diptera; family Lauxaniidae; genus Meiosimyza; species Meiosimyza platycephala. The sequence continues at coordinate 114,102,333 of OY759208.1, read as the reverse complement.
AAATGTAACAAACAAAAGAATAAAAAATTTAAAAACTTTTGAAATAAAAAATAAAAAAAAAATTACCTGTCTGCAAAAAAAAAATGTCTGCCAACAAAATTTTTGCATTGTCCTTCAGTTTGGCATTATAATTACCAAGCAAGCGCCTTTATCGCTTATTGAAATATAGAGAGACAAACAAATAAGTTTTCACCGGAGAATATAGCTCAAAGATTTTTCCAAACATTTACATAAAACTAGTTTCCAAGGTTAGAGAATTTTACTTTCAAAATGTTAAAAGTCTCTTATGAAAAAGGGAAACACCAATACAACATATGAACTTAACACTTTTAGAGGATAAGCCCTTGAATAGTTTCGAAAAAGGAAACAGAAGAGTATGAGTGAGGTAGAGCAACAGCGTAGTGTGTTTTTATGAAAATCATCTTTTATTATTCTGAAGCAACACTGAGAATAACAGTAGTTCGATGCAACTGTAAAATAATATATAATTATATAATATAATTATATATATTTATTTATAATATTTTTAAAAAAGCTATTACAAACTAAACATAACTCTTAAATGAAGCTGTCCATTAGATGTTTTACATCATCACATCACAAATGTATTGCAGTTATAGAAACAACAATTTGCTTCAATTACAAATGAAATATGACCAGCCCAGCCTAATTTCTTCCTATTGAAAGCTTTTTTTTTTTTGATCAAGTGGAACGAAAATATTTCTTTTTTTTTTATTTTAAAATTGATGAATTGTTTGCTGTCAGAAAGTTGTCGGTATTTTTTTTTTTTTTTGTATTATAAGCCAAAATTGTTTCATTAGAAAATTGACTTCGTTCAGTTTGTCTTGAGGCCAAATGGTTTCTCTAAAGAATTGAATACAAATAAAATTTATTATTTAATTTTTTTTTGTTCTCAAGAGTTTCACACTTAAGGGGTTAGAAAAAAAAACAGGAGAAACTTTTGCGTGTCATCGTTAAATATTTAAAAAAATAATTTGGCTTAATTCTTTAACGAAATAATTTTTTTCTTATGTATGTAATTTAAAAATAGCGGCAAACAAAAATTGATAAAGAATGATTAGCACGTTTTCTGAAATTCAATTAGAGAAGTACTGTATTAATGAATATGCTAGGTGATATTTTTTTTTAATTAGCACAGTGGCAGTAGCGTACCCTGGGGGGAAGGGTTGAGGGGGATTATAATTCCTCAAAATTCATGTTAAAAATTCAACTAAAGGGTTTTTTGTAACTATCTCGTTCTCAATATTTGCAGAACAGAAACTCATCCAATACAAAAGTTATGGACCAGGTAAATTCCCTCAAAAGTGCTTCGGTGAATTTTAATTAAGTTTCCAGAATTTGGTTGCATCACCTTAGATAATCACTTCAGTATAACATTTCAAAGTTTTCACTAATATATGTAGTAGACGCCACGCCATTCATTCAAAAAACATCTACTTTTTTATGGTGCTAGGCCGAAAAAGTTCTAGAATTTGTGTAAAATTTGGTTTTATTATCTGGAATAATTCTCTAAGTGTAGCATTTTAAAGTTTTTGTGTCATTGGCTTCTTCACCTACTTTTTGTCCAAAGCTTTTCTGAATCATTCGTACAGTTTGTGTGTAATCTGGTTGCAATACTTAAAATAATTCTCAGTATTTTGAAGTTTTTGTTTGTCTAGGAGGTGCCAAGTCTTCTTATCGAAATATGCCTTTTAATTTTTTTTTTCAGAGCTTGTCAAAGTTATTTCTAGTATTTGTGAGAAATTTGGTTGCATTACATCAAATACAGTGAAACCTGGTTAAGCGAGACTATCCAGGTCTAGGTGGGTAGCCTCAACTAGTGAGACTCACTTCAAAGTCCCATCAAAATGCATCTATTACTGGGATTAATAAACCTCTATATCTGGGATTTGATTTTTGAAGTTTATGTGCGTCTCGACTCTATAATATGGGCTTTTTCCTCTACAACTGGGACCGTTTAGAAATAAATTCTATAAGTGGGAAATGTGTGTATAATTTGTTATTTTAAATTTGAATATGCACGTTTTATCGGTCTGAAAATGGTTCTTTGAGACAACAAAATTTGGTCGCTTGGAGATCCTAGTTATCCAGGTTTCACTGCAGTTCTCTCAATGTAGCGTTTTAAATGCTTCACTCGTATGTGCGATAGGCGTCTCCGTGAACATATTTCGATCTTTTTTAATCCTATGAACCTATTTCGAAGGTGTAGCCTCGCACCGAATTTCTTATTATCTTACTTGGTTTTTCCGTAATCGTGATTTCCTCAGACAGACGGGCATGGCTTAATCGACTCAGGTGGTGACGCTGATCAAAAATCTATGTTATTTTCTACACCTGTCACGCACCTATCAATGAATTTACGGTGTTTTTTTTTTCGATATATTTCGAAGTTATTAAATACTTTTTAATATTATTCGATATTTTGTCGACATTTTCGATATTACTTCAACGAATTTTTCGGTATGATTTGGCATTTTTTGACTTCAAACTTTTTCGATCGATTTATTTTTTTACATTTTCAATAATTTTCGCTCATATTGAGTTTTCGATTTAAATGTATCGACTTTTTGAAGATATTAGAAACTTTTAAACTTTTTTGGGCTGATCCTTTGAATACCGTAATACCATAAAGTTCACACCTCGCCCCGCGTGTGTTTGCAATCACCCGTTTTGTTTTTGTTAATAAATAAACAGAAAGTTGCTTAATTCAATGAGGAAGAAGAGGGTGTGGGAGAAATTCTTTAAAACAGCTATCTTTCCACAAACTGGTTTAATAGAAGAAAGCTAGAATGTATGAAAAACACTTTCAAAAGTGCTAACGAAGAACTTAATTACTTAAATTCTGAATTAAATTTGCCCTACATTTCGCGCATTAAGGTAATATTTAATTAAAACTATCGTAAACGAAAAGCTGTTGTTAATTTTTGTCATTTAGAGCTGCTTTATGGCTTTTTCGTGTTCCTGAGTAAGCCCACTAACGTGATAAATGCGAAAGAAAGAAGTTGCCATTAATTTTGGTGCTTTTGCTGTGATGTAATTTTCAGACAGGTTTATTGAACTTAAATGTAACACTACATTTATGTAGAAGCTCGTATCATAAATTCAGACAGAAAAACGCAAAAAAGGCAATATGCGTGTCCAAAAAATTCCAGTAGAAACATTAAAAAATGACGCTCTTAGCACATTGAATTAGTATTCAAGATGTGCATAAATTTTAATATCAACACCGCCGACTTTAAAACTGTAGAATCACCCAACCAAGAGTAAAACAGAAGAAAAAAAAAAGACCGAACTGAACTTAACTGAACTGTAGAACGATATTTTATAACGTTACTCATGTTGTTTTTATCTTTTTTTTTTTTTTTGGTTGGCAACCAACTTCATTTTATTGCAATGAATGTGGAAATGTAGATAAAAATGTGGAGTAACATGCCAACATGAAGCAGTTCAAAGTCGAAACGTTCAAAATTCAATACAGCTGCAGTTACGAAGCTCTGAGCGATATTTAATTGAAGCGACAGGTATTTTGCCACTCCCACTTTTTTCAATTAACAGTTATTTTGAATTACATTTCAATTGAATTGATTTGATTTTGCTTGGTTGTTACCACTTTGCTTTACTTTCAGTGAACTTGTGTTCTTTCAGTTTAACAGACCTTAACACCTCCATGTTGTAGGATAGTAACAGGATCAAGGATATTGAAAATGTTTGGAATAGCGCAAGTTTAAGTTTACTATATTAAACAGAAAATGTACGTTAGATTGCTTTATAATAGTGATGCCCATTTCAACACCTATGGGAAAAAGTACGTATGATTTCATTATTTACTTAAAAATCAGCTTATTGTTTGCTCGACAGATAAGGGTTTTTTCTCTCATATTAACCCAATAGGCAAAAGCATGAGCGAGCAGTGCTTCTAGCAGGCCTTTCTTGGTGAGATTAAGACCTCCTTTCAAACGTACTTCCATTTTTATATGAAATATCCCGATAAAACAGGCCTTCTTAAGCAGACCATCTAAGAGCGCTTGCTTTAGCAGGGGTAGTACTTGGAAAAAATTAAATTTCAATATTCCGTGAGAATCTGAGCTATTTTTTTTTTATCCGCGTCACCTCACTTGCGTTGATATTTTTAATGTTTATTTGTTGTGACGTTTTTTTCTTAATTTAAAATTTGACATTTAACACTTTGCCATCACCTTAACATAACATGAAACATGCACACCGTTCTTTACACTTCCAACCATTTTTCTACTTTTGATGTCGTATATGTACAATGCAATGACCAGGCCCGGATTTACCTTCGAGGCACAATAGGTCAGTGCCTAGAGCGGCAAGAATTTAGGGGCGGCAAATAATGCGAAATTTTTTTACACAGGGTGAAAAAAGTGCGAATACTTGGGATTGGGATGACCCCCACTAAATTACCTAAAAAATGTTGACAAGCAAAAAAAAAAAAAAAGGTCCTCACTTTTGATATTGCAAACATTTTTTTCCATATTCACCAATGAAGAAAGGCGGTCTTAAGGTGAATGGCCTAAGGGCAGCAAATTTCTAAATCCGGGCCTGGCAATGACAGAAAAGTAATGTCGAATCATAAAACATTGCTACATATGAAATCAAAAAATACATGGGGTCCTTCTTCTTTGCCTTCTAATATCTGGCTTAATAGTATGCCTTCCCACAGCGGGTGTGCTATTAGGCCTGATATTAGAAGGCAAAGAAAAAGGTCTCCATGTAGTTTTTCATTTCATATGTTGCAATGTTTTATGATTCGAGTTTCATGAGTATACACTCAAACATCATAATAAAAAAAATGAGTAGCTATATGTACATATTTTTATTTGCATGAAAATTTAGTTTTTAGAAGGCCTCTTACAATCGCAGCAGTGCTAGCAGGCCTTCTCCGAGGAAGGCCTTGTTCAATTGCCGTCTTTAATTATTTACATGTGTTGTGTATTTGTACTATGATGCCAGCTCCTCTCACGTTTTATTTGAAAATACCCCTCGTCAAGCACTGCTTCGCTCCCAAGTATCGTTTTGTGCAGATGAGCTGGACATCATTACTTTGTATGAAGTATATATTTTTTATATTTGAACAAATCGTAATATATTTCGAAATCAGCAAAATATTTTACACAGGAAACGATGATTTATTGTCTCGGAAAAATTTGTGGCAAGCATAGTTATATTGGCGCATAAAGCTCTTGAAAGCTGGCTTTAATTAGCAAAATATTAGAAGGATAAAGCCTCCTTAGTTTCATTAAAGTAAAAAACTCGGTCCTTAACAATAGCGAAATCTTCTTCCTAGATTTTTACTTTTTTAAATTACAATGCACTGAAAATTTGCAAGCTATCAATTTTTTTTCACTTTGACAGATTGCTAACTGGTTTAGCAACAGCTTTTGACTACTTTGGAGTTAAACTATACTTTAAGCGTTAAAGTGTGCGCTAACTCGACTATGAATGACTTAAAGCATACTCTATTCAAAAGCATGCTTTTCTAATCTTAAAGTGTACTTTATTTCGCGTATGATTATGCGCCATTAATTTTTGAGATTCTAAGATTAGACATTAACAAATGTCACTCGTTAAATTAAAAACAATTTTAGTTTCTATAAAAAAAAAGTTCTCGGCCATTTAAGGGTTAAGTAAACATTACAAATACAAAAAATATTGGGCTTGGTTACTAGCAGTAATTTTTATTGCATTAATTCTTAACACATACATGCACATACATATAAAATCGGCATTTCCGTTCGTCCGCCCCACCATACACAAACACACTTCCGCTTAGTTTTTTTTTTTACAAATCGTTTTTTTCTATTTTTATTTAGTGGTCACTGAAGGCCAAAACACTGTTGCCAAAGAGTTGTAAACAACAGAAACAGCAGCAGCAGCAGCAATAACTTTGCTTTTTTTTACTGCTGCTGTTGCTGTTGCTACTAGTTATTGTTGTAGCCAATGTATTTCTTTTTATTGCGCCGGCAACACAATCAAGTTGTCGAACAAAGCTGGGAGGCATCGGAAATTGATTACGTTATGGTGAAGATGCGTGACGCGTGACTCGTGACTATTGATAGCGTTAAGTGCAGCAGCGTGCGCTGGCTTGCATTGGATAAAGTTATGCAGTGGTAAGAAGTACAAGAAAAAAAAAAAACAAATCGCTGCAGTAGAAGGTCAGATTTTATTTTTTTTTTTTTTTCATTTCTTGATGTTTTTATTGTTTTCTACAGTTCAATTTTATTTTGCTTTCTGAAACTAAACATTAGTTAAAGGTAAAAGTTATATATTTTTTTTCGAAATTTAAGCTCATTATATTAAGAAGAAACGTGACATCGTGACCTACTTATAGAATGCTTAAGTTTTCCCCAAAGTTTCAAACTAATCGTTGAAACAAAAAATATAATTAAGTGTACAAAGTTGTGGCAAATTGCTTAAAAGCATGAATCAACTTAAATTCAGGAAGCTTAAAAAAAGTTTTTAATTGATGAGTGCATTCTTCCCTAGTTCATTCCCTTCGATTTCCGATAAAGGTCAAGAACCCTTAAAAATTTTTTATAAAAAAACTTTATGCCTTTATACAAATATACGTAGGTATATTTGTTTGTCATACAATCTATCAATTTAATTATCTACTACTTCACCGGATGTAAAAAAATGTACTTTTGCATTGCTTATTAGTCTTTTTTTTTTCTTCAACAAGATACATAATAGTTTTAGCTACATTATGCTCGTACGTATCAAGTATACAATTTCATTGCATGTATTCTTCAATTAATTACATTTTAATTTCAGTCACTTATGAGTTAGAAAACGGAAAAACCTCTACTTGTTGCAATCTTCATACCAATGTTTGTAGATATCTTCCTGTTGCTGCTGTTTCGTCTCTTGTCTTTTCCGTTAAATTTTCTTATTTTTTGCTCGCACCATTCAAAGTTCTTTGTTCTCCACATTTACTGCTGGATATGGTAGGTATCATCACCAAAGATGATGTCTACTAGATCTACCTGTATGGGTGTTAGAATGAAAACAGCTACAGAAATTGCATTGCTATTTTGCATTGTTCCATCTGACTGGCCCCGAAAACAATAACAGCAACAGTAGCAAGAGTTAAAAGTAAGCCCCAGTTACATCAGTGCTTCTTAAACGTTTTTCACTGATGAGAACTTTCATATTTTTTATTCATATTAATAATTAAATGTAAAGGCTCATCATATATTTAAAAATGAGCTTAGGAATGACCATCTCCATCTACAGTCAAAGAAATGTCTTCTTTTGTACTCAGACGAAAACGTTTTTTAAATTAATAATTTAATTCTTTATAAAAGAAATTAAACTTGCGCTAATTACACTGTGTGACAAATTCAATTTTTTTTAATTACAGAGTATCATCCATATAATTCTGAAAGATAACGTTGTTCTGATCAATTATGCAAAAGTTATAGTTCATCACGTTAGGTTTTTGAGATAAATTCATCAAATGCCGTAAAGAAACGATTAGTTATCTATTCAAATGAAAAGTCGAAAGTGGAAATGAATTGGGCATACGTTGTGGAAGTCACCAACTGAAATTTGCCGGCAAGCATTGAAGTGAAACTCTCAGGGTAACAGAAAACGCGGCCATCTTAAGTCATCGTGGAAACGTTCGCTACAGCAAGAAACATGTGATTCGGGGAAGAGTTTTGTGAAGGCCCTATTGTCCGTGAGGAAATAAAGGACACAAGAAGAAACGTATATATAATATTGGCCAAAACTTAATCACCCCAATAGTAAATTTTTTTCATATCATAAACTTTTTATGAAAACGATGTTTTTGAACCTTGTTCATTTATTTTATTTAATTATACCTTTATTATTGACAAACAAAAATTATAAATATTCAGCTACTCATAAATAAAATATTATTATAGTATCAAAGGAGCATTTTAAGCTAGAAAACTTAAGGGACAAAACTAAAAAATGTTTTTAAAAAATTAGTACTTAGTTGCAAAACCTTTATTCTACATGACACACGCATGGTTCTTAGGCATAAAGTATACTAAATTATTAATGATATCCTGCGATATCCATTCCCGGGCTATTTTCATTGATTGAAACAGATCTGCCTTGGTTTTGCAATTTTCTATGTCAATTTTCATGTTAAAGATCTCCCACAAGTTCTCAATAGAATGCAGATCAGGACAGGCCAACTAAGAACTTCAATTGTATTGTTCTGAAGTCAGGCTTTAAAAACCTAGTGGTGTATTTTGGATGGTTGTCCTGTTGGAAACTTCATTTAAGTGGCATCTCTTCATCGGCATTTGACAGTGTTACATCTTTTAGTATGTCGACGTACATGAAGATTCATAATTCCATCAATACTATGAATTATTAGAATCTCATGACCAGGGAAGCAACCCTCGACCATTACACGCCCACCTCCGTTATTAACAGTAGCTTAGTAATACTTAGAATTCAAGTTTTTTCTTTTTGATCCGACGCATTCACACAACTTAAAAACTACTCCGGAATCATACACCGGAATCTATATATTGACGATAGTGAAGTTTTCCATGAGTATTCTCAACGAGACTAAAGTTCAATCTAAGTGATAAGCATTCTTTGAACGCGTTGGAATATTTAAAGAAAAAGTTTTCCAGATTGTCAACATAAAAAATCAAAGCGAGGATATTGTTCGATGATAACAAGCTGGAAAAATGCTTGACCGAGGCCCAGGCTGAAGCTTGGGTAGCATTCGAAGAAGTTGTTCATGGAATTTTGAGCAACAATAGAAACGAGAACAACTGACAACTGATCCAGAAAATGATGGATACATTTCATGCCATTGGTGCGTGCGATTCCGTTCAGTAAATATGAGCTTTACAAATATGTGAACAATATATTTTTTTAACAAGAAACGATATTTCCAAATTTAGGTGCGCGCATGTCATTGAGAATGTATTTTCATGTTGCTTGAGAGCCACTGTCCTTAGGAGTAAGTCAGTCAACAGCAGCAGCAGCAACCGGTGCATTCATCAAGCCAACAAATCATTGATCCAACAAAAGAACAACGACAACATTACCAGTGCCGATTTTAATAATACACCGAGGTTGCATTGTAGTTTGTTTTTGTTTTAGTTCTTTTTGATGTTTATTTCACTCTTTTGTTTCATTATGATTAACGTTATTGTTGTTTTTTTAATGTTGCATTGTTTGCAATGCAAACGATGGTTTTTTGTTTTGACGCTCTCTAACACAATAATTTTGTTGTTTTGTTTTTTTTTTTGCAATGATATTTTCTTTAGTTAGTGAGATATTGAAGTGCTTAATATTAAGTGCCCATCGAGTGTATGTGGCATGTGTATGAGACTATATGTGTGAATGCGTAATTATGGCCATTGACATGCAACTGATGCAACTAGATGCATAAATTTTCATAAATTTAACTGTAACTTAAAGTTTTGATGGCAGCAACGATGACGAGATGTTGAACTGTTTGAAAATCTAACGTGCAATATATTATCATCACAATATCATATTACAAGCAAATGTATCACTATATCACATTACTGTGGTTAATTCAAAAATAATTGTAGACAACACTATGTTTGTCATTTTAATTATAAATTAATGCGGGTGTATTTAGCTACTGGAATTAACAGACCTTGTGTGCATTTAAAATTCACAACGATCAAATGCTTCAATTATTAACTTGATGTCAACTCTTTTTAAAAAAAAATAATTAAAAAGTTGCTAGATACTTTTAGTGTTATCCTATAACTTCTAACAAATTTTAGCTTATAGCACTACTACTTTGCACGTAGCGTTAGATTTCAAACTTTTCTATGATTCGATCTTTGAAAAAATCTTAATGACTGATGTTAAGGGACGAGATAATATCTAAAGGTTCGAAGAAATAAGCTATTCTAATATTTATTCTTGAATTGGACATTAATGACATTGCAAGCACTGTTTTCAAGATCATAACGGTCACCACTTGTTTTAATTGTTTAAGGTATTTTATCTCGAAACCCAGACGTGCGGGAGAATTAATTTGTACGAACATTTTTTTTTAGTGGTCCTTAAGGATGCTTACTAAATCCTTTACAAAGCTCTATTTATTCAACGTGTTGCACTATGTTATATGTATATGATTCTTGTAAACAGAAAAAAATAAATCATTGTTGTGTCAAATATCTACATATCTATAAAAATAATTTCATGAATTAAAGTTTCTCTTCCTTTTTCAAAATATAGATCTTATTTATAGTATTTTGTTTTCTTTAGTAAAAAGATTTTCTCTAAAAATACGCTGGGCAAAACACTTGCAGCACCAACGCAACCAACCTGCAGCAAATGCCAAGGAAATTTGTCAAATTGTAAGTGAATACATGTGAGAGTATATGAATGTAGGCCTCTAACTGTATAGTAAGTGTGTGAAAATGACTTGAATAGACCATTAATCCAAATCTAAATGTACTCGTAACTAAAAAAAAAATACATAAAAAATTTAAGAAAATAAAAAAAAATCCGACACTCTTTTGGCGCGTATATCTCAAGTGTTGTTTGCTGCAGTTACCAAAAGTATCGACCAGACACACACGTAGCTGCGAGTACCAGCCAACATAGCGCGCGCAACAAGATGAACGATAAACCAAATCTTTCAGCACAGGAAGACAGCAACACGAAATAAATTAAATTCTCGCCTGGCTAAAAACTCTTTTCTTGCCATCTTTCCACGTTAGCAGAGCAGGGTGTTTTATGTGGGAAGAAAATGACGACGGTGGCAGCGTCATATTTCAGTTAGGAATCAGCAGCAGCATAGAGGAAAAGAAAATTTAACAATAAGAAAACAAGAGAGAAAATAAGATGACTTGCAAAATTATTTCAATATTTCACAAGTTTCAAGCTAAAGATGCTGCATTTTCCGCATTCGAGTTAAAGCAAAAAATGATTTTAAATTTTTACTTCAATTTTTATTTTGGTTGGGGGGGTTTTCTATCGAAAACAAAAATGTTGGCATTTTTAGATTAAATTTCTATGCCAAAATGTTGTGACATTTTATGTTGCTGTATTTTTTTTTTGTGTGGTTGTTGCTTTTAAATTCAAAAGTATTTAAAGTTTGCAAAAATTTAAAAATATTTGTGCTTATTTCAAGTTTTCAGACATTAAAGCATTTTCGCATGACTTAGGGAAGAAGGCGTGAACTTAGCTGAATTCCTAAAAAAAAGAGATTTTTGACAAGTTATAGCAAAACAGCACGGCACCTTTTTTTAACCGTCATTCTGTTGTATCCATTTCGAAACAGAATGGTGGAGACTTACAGTTTAATGCCGAATCAAAACGGTGATAATTGGGAAAAACTCTCGAAGCATAGCCAGTGGCTTGCGAGAGAGGGGGCCGTAAACAAAAACATTCTCCACTTGGCATCCGTAGGCGAACACGCTAAGTACTGAGCTCTCCATATGATTAGATAATGAAATAAATTAGACATAGAAGGCTGCGGTTGCTGTTAGCATTGGAATAACTCTTCAACTTTTGTGCCAGAGGCAAATTCCAATTTGCAGCCGATATTTGAATGAAATCATAAATGGAATAAACTCATTTCATAAATGGAATTTCAATCTCATTTTGCCCGCCTTTCGACCATGGCTAAAACATAGAACAATTCCTATCTAATTTATGATGTGAAATGAACGCCGAAAGTCCATTGAGAACAACGTGCACTACTATCAGAAACAAAATTGGAGACAGCAAAAAATCTTGGCGCATATCTGGGACGGATTCGAGAACATAATACAATACTTCGTATTGAGCCTAGATGAGACTAATAATATTGGAAATTTCGATCGTTGCTATCAAAAGAAGTACTGTAGTCGATGGAGGTTAAACGTAATGAAGCTACTACTCATTTTGTTGTTCCACGATAATGCTAAGGTTATAAATTTGATCAATACACGATATATTCAGGCAAAATGCTGTCTGTGGTTTCCGTATAGGTGGTACTAGTTTTTCACTGAATATGGTGGGAGGATTTTTGTCAAGATACTGAACGAAATTGATAGAATCTTGATGCCCTTGTGGTTGCATAGCACTACTCTTTTTTGGGAAGTATTACTAAAATTTCCATGTTCTAATCTTCATGAATTCGTAACTTTGGAATAGAACAGGGTGTACTCCAGGGAAACTTTCAACAATTCTGCGCCCGCTGCTTTGTTTTATAAGGGGACGTCCATTAATTACGATAGTTAAAATAGGGGGAGGAGGTCCGGCAAAATCTCACCACTGGGGGGGGGTTAGGGGGTCAAGTAAAATCTCACGTCAACTTTTTATTTACATTATAATTTAAATCTTACGGAAGCGAGGGGCGGTCCCACCAGATCTCACCAAATCTCAACAAGACTAGGGGGGTCCGAATTTTCAAAAAAAACAATGAGAGTTTTTTTCATATATACTTTTGTTAACTACTTATTACCAAATTTTGGTATACGCAAATATTTTAATAATAATGTTCCAATATGTGATATTATGGTAAATGTTAATTTCGCCTATAAGAAATATACCATTTGATAACTATAACCAAATCATGATGTATGCAAATAAATTCTCTTCTCTATACACAAGTAATTGATTTATTTTTGTTTAATATTTCCTTGGAAGTTTTCACATTGTTTTTAAATGTAAAGTAAACAAAATTGATTTTGGCCTCGAAGTTCAAGCACATTGTGGTGTTAATGAGGTACTTTATCAATCTGTCTGACTGAAACTGATCAGCGGCAGAATTTGTTTTTTTTGTAAACCAAATTACACATTGAAAGTATGTATGTATGTGTGTATGAATGTATTTATTAGTTTTTTTTTTCTCTTCTAGCAAAAAGTATTAAAAACAACAATTGCTGGAAAAATATAATAATTTGTTTAAAATTGATTTTTTTTTCGAAAAAAACCATACATATACTAATGTAAAAATATATGAATGTAACTAACCAATTACATTTGAAATAAATAAATAAACGTTTTTCCTAGTCTGGTTTATACCAGTGATTGTAAACAATTTTTTACCTTGAACTTAAATAAATTTAGCTAATTTTATTAAGAGATTCAAACTAAATATGTAATTATTGGAGCTCGAATATTTGCTAGTCATTTGTTCAATCAAGAACGTATTGTACATATATATAACAATATATGTATACACTGAAAATAAACTGTAATATTTGAGGGTCATTTCATTTTTTTAATTATTTTTCGTATGAAAAAATTTGCCATAAAATGACTCAGGTTCTTGAGGATCAACATAAGCAACTATTCCCAGAAACTACGTTATTACTTAAAAACAGACACAAAGCTATATACTGGTACGCTAAGCTATCCAAAGAAGCAACAAGTGAATTCTATATTAAATTGTACATTTTATGTAGCAAAAAAATATCAAAATCGTTGGACCATCAAATTTAAAAGACGGAATTGCCCTGAAAAACATAAAAAGATATAAAATAAGTTAAGCCAAAAAAAAAAAAAAAAAATGTACGCGTCTATATAAATAAAAATGAGTTTTTAACGTTCCTCACCAGCGCACACCCTCACTATGTATGTTGCCCATGCGCTGTCGTCTCCACTAACTTTGTATGGGTGAAGTCACCGCACTTGGCAGAATGGTTGGTTGCAAACATGACTAATGTTGACTGTCGGACATGTGGAAATACTACTAAAAAAAATGTCTTACAAAATGTCTCGAGAAAAAAAAAACGATGTAACGTCAACGTCAAAATATCAGTGAACCCAAAAAGCAGAGTTCTTTTGTGACTTAAAAGAATACGAGTGCACGTGTTCAGCTCTATAACCTGTTGATTATCAAAATTAGTTACGTTTTTTCGGTGCATGAACTGGAACATAGTTTTCATTTTAGTCACAATCAATTTTAGAAGCAACAATAACAAAAACAATAACATACATACATAGTGCGGGTTAACAAAAATGCTCTGAATATTATACTTTTAGGTGTACATATTTTACTTTAAAATTCAGACACAGGAAGTACAGGGGATATTAAAATTCACGATTTTATTTTTAAGAGAAGTGGATAGCGGCTGCGTAGTTTCCTTAGACAGACCAAAGCAAATAAATAACGATTGTTATGATTGAAATATATATGTAGTAATGAGCAAAATCAGTTTTGGTTTTGCAGTTCAAAGCCAAAAACCACTGCAAAGATTGCAAGACCAAAGCAAAGACTTAGTGCTCAAGACTAATGTGCAATATTGGAGAAAGAATTAATTTTTTCGTAGAATTTCATTCAGGTTCGGCTGAATTTGAATTTATAACATTTTTTTTTTTAGTTTTGTTTGTTTAATTTTATTGTAAGTTTTCATACATCTAATGAACCATTATGCAGTAAATAAAAGGAAAAAATTCATTTTGTAGAGTTTTGCTCACCATCTCACTAAACATCGTCTCAAAAGCACTGATGATTCCGCTTAGCAACGGATATGAAACTAGCATGATTAGCTTAAGCCCTTGTTTTTTTTTTAAATTATCTCCGTTTAATTTAATTTTTTTGTGATTTACACACACTGTTCTGAACAGTAAGCTTAGTAAAATATTTGTAATTGAAAAAGTTTCGGAGAAATAGAGCTTAAATGGAAGGGCGGTTTTTTTTGATTTTAAAAGAAAAAGTTACCTTATGTCCATCGAATAAATTGTTTCATTTTTTAGCGTGGGATATGTGATCATTTTAAATTTATTAGATTCTTACCTAAACAAAAGAAAAATGTTATTTATTATTAAATAGAAGATTTGATAATGACAAATATAAATATATTAAAATGATTAAATTTTCTATGTATTACACTCTAGCTCTTCCCATTTTTCTTCTTTAGGCATATTATGAAATGTCTTAGCCAAGCCATAAAAAAACATCGAGAAAGACTTTGCCAAAACTAGTGAATTATCGCAAGCTGAAATACGAAAATTTAGCTCAATTTTTTTAGCCTACCTACATCGTTTAATTTTTTTCGCTAGCATTTAAAATAACAATAAAAAAGTGAGAAGACATAGCTAATTTTTACTTAAATTTGGAATAGAAATCCCAATCCACTAAAAGATTTGCCAAAAAAAGTCAAAAGCAATCGAAAGTCAAAGCTTGACCTTTTTCTCCATTTACTACTGAATCGATTTTGATCAAAGTTATTTAGTTTTATTCCTTAGATTCTTGGTCTCAATCTCCTATAAAAATTATCACTATATTCTTTACTTTAATATCAAGTTATTAAAATATTCAAACTGCTTAAAAAAATTACTTGCGCAAATAGAAACAAGCATGCAAGCACAACAAATTCTTTTATGACAAGTTAAAGTGTTTGTGTGTGTGCGTTTTGTTGTAGCTGTAGTCATAACGGAGAGCAATTATAATGGAGGAATTGCCGATGAGAGAACAAATTTTCTTATGACTTTACCTTTTTCTGAGAATTCGGAATTTTTAAAAAAAAATCGAAGCAAAGATATACAAAAGAAAAAGAGTGTTGTACAAAAATAAAAGTTATTAGATATATGGGAACTTTTGATATAGGAAACAAGCTACTCGTACAAATTCTCGGGAAATAGCAAGTAACTATATAAATAAATTCGGATTATTAGTTATTTCAAGTGTATAATTTTGAAAAAAAAACACGTTTTCAAATCGACTGAACTGCAACCCACAAGTAACTCCAATTTTCATATTATAATGTTTTGCAATGTGACAAAAGAAACGTTTCGGGAAACATACGCACATAATTAATTCTTATGCAATTCCTTACATACATTTTTATTAACTGCCAACTAACAATAGAAAAAATCGGCAACTAACAAATTCATAATCTTTGCCTTCCGGAAGTTCATATTGAAAAACCACCTTTATTTCCTACTGTCATACTTTTCTTGAAAAAACTCAATTCCACAAATGAATGAAGTGCGCACCATCGCACTTTCAAGTTACTCAGTAGCACAAGCGGATAGCAGCAATTAAAATCAAGAGCAAGCGCAAAAAGCGAAGCGAAACTGGGAGTTGCAAAAGAATTTGTCATTTCAGCGGTCACTTTGGGTGGCAAAACCCACAGAAATTCAAACTCGTTTTTGTCTGTAGTGCTTTCCGGTGAATTTGGCGTTAGCCAACTACAGTAAATGGTTTAAATGCAGTTTTTTAAGTGCAATGTTATTTGTGTGATTGTTATTGTTAGTTTCCTTGAAACCAAATCGAACAAATTATTAAAATGCTCCGAATTTGACAAATGTTTCTTTTCATGAGCTCGATAAACCAAAGATGGAAAAATTTAAAAAACAAAAATTTCAATTCAATCGAAATTTTTCCAGATTTAAAAAAAGGGATAACTTTAAGTTACCTTTCAGTTTATACCTTCTCCAATGTCTACAAAAAAATTGCTTACTATAATGTTGCATCAGAAAGCGTATTTCTTTTTTGCAATACATATCCATAATTTTTTGCAGTTTTTTTGTATTTCGGCTTAGAGAAAGCATTTCTTTGCAAAGTGATTAAACGCATATATCATATTTTTATTGCCTACTTGCTATGGCCACCACTCTACTGTGTAAGTGAATGTGTGTAAAAAATGTAAGTGAGTTTTCTTAGATTTTCTTGATTTTTGTTGCTAAAAACTACCATATCGGATGCAGAGATTTTATTCATAATTTGGGTTTTTTTTTCACCCTACAGGAATCAGGGATTTGCTAAAAAATAACAAGAGATACAGAATTTACAAAAGTTGGAAGTCCTTGAACTGATTTACGAAAGTAGGTATCATTTCAAATATAATTTAATTGCTAAGCTTTATAAATTGTCTGTCTATAAATTTTCAAGCTATATAGAATTTTCTCAAAAACGAATTAAATTTTCAAAATTCGTTATAACCTTAAGTAGCGAACCGATTTAAAATATTTAGGCGACAATTTTATTGCTTGATAAATTATCTAACAAGTATATGAATTTTTTTCTATCAGTACGATCAGTACCCTGCAAACCTTCCAACTCTTTTTAGAGACATATGTGACTCATAATTCAGAGTCAGAAGAGAGTTAAAATATATGCGTAGTTAGTCAATTAATTTTAGGCTCATGTTTTTATTAAAAATATGAATCATTTCAGAATCACAAATTCTGATTGCTCAGAAAATTCTTTGAAAGGTACAACATACTCAGACTACAACAATTTCAATATATTTTTTATCTTCAACCATATCCGTCTTGGTAATTTCTGAATTTTTTGACATATTACATGTCATAAGGAAAAGATTTCAAAAACGTTAAGTCAGGCATAACTGCCGCTTAAGAAGTTCTAGGTAATGAAAGAGAATGGGTCTTTTTACTTTGTTCATAAGTCAATCGACTGTTTATCTGTAACACTAACAAGATTAAGAGCCTCAGCAAAACAAAAAAGGAATATTCACAATCCAAGGCTCGTACAGGGTACGTATGCATTTTTTGAGCTATGTACTACAACAAAAATCTCTCATACTTCTGATATACAATATGATATTTTAGCCATCGAGCGGAAAAATCGGTAGAGAGTTGTTTTTTAGTGTCAGTCCAATGTTAGGCTTTTAAAATCAATAAAAAGTCAACGAATATAATAGGTAGTTTCCTTTCTGAACATAAAAAGTAAATTAAGGTATATGTAACAAAAGATTTTCCAACACAAAAATCTGGCATCCTTATTTATGTACTTTTTTTTGTATTGTATGTACTCTGTACTGTAGTTTTTTGCTACGAAAATTACAACTCCTAAATTTTAAGATGACGCCATACATATGTACTTGTGCTTTGTGCTTAAATAATAAAAAGAAAAGAAAAATTGCATAACTTTAACAAATGGAATAATGCCATTTATCATTTTTTCAGTTTTACTTTTCATTTTTAGTTTTTTTTATTTTTTATTTTACAATTTAAATGGGTTTTTCAAATCTGTAGACGAAGTGATTGGTTACCTAAAAAAAGTATATTTTATTTTTAAGAATTACAAGCTAATAAGAACCAAGCTTCTGCATTACCGACTCAGTGGTAAGCAACTGCTCTAGTTATTTGTAGCATTTCAGGTGAAATTATGAACTTTGTTAGATTATAAATTTTTGGTTAGAGGAAAGATAATGGATCTGATGTTGATAAATTTTAATGTTGGCAATTATATATGGAATACAAAATACGATAAATGTCCGCCTTCGCTAGCCTCGAAAATGCGGGCTCTTTTGAGCACAGTTTTCATTACATTTTGAAACATTTCATTAATTTCATCACGCTCAGCACGAATGATGGCCTAAAACACTTTGTACATTAAATAGTACAAAATCGTAATATTTAAACACTTTTCATTTTAATTAAAGATAAGTTTTCAGTTCAGGTTTCATAATTTTTAATGAACTTATACTCAGAGAATGCTCTTAAACCTGCCATTATTCATAAAAACTTAATAACTTGTCGCGATATTAAAGTTAATGTTCAATTTGCTGCTGAGTAAAGAAACTTTTTTTTTTTATTGTGTTGGCGTTATCACTTTCGTCAAGTTTTTAATTTGCGTTCTTTAAAATGAAAAAAAAAAAAAAAAAATTAAAATAAAAATAAAAATTAAAGTTTGTTTAAGTTTCTAGCGTAAATTATACGTTTTAAAAGATTTTATTTAAATGAGATGCATTTATGTTTCATTTAAGTAGCGAGAGTGTTTTTTTTTACATTGGTCAGTAACTTACCAACCGGCTTGATAGTTCAGAAACTTGTTTACAAAATTCTATCTTTTTTGGCCAGCGTTTCTTTCTAGTTTCATAAATATCTACATATTTTTGAAAATATTTTACACTACTTCAACGTTTCTGATTAGAGTTGATTAATATATTTGTAAGTTGAGTTTGAGCAGCCTTTTGTTTGTTGCGACAGTTGATATTAGGGAGAAATAAATGTGGTTAGAGAGTATGTATGTAAAACTATTAAGCGCCAACGCAGACACTGTAAAAAAATTTCAAATAAATTTAAATTGACAGAGATGAAGCACGTATTTTTTTAATGATAATTTTCAGCTGATCAACTTTCCCAAACAATAATTACGTCCATTACATCACATTTTTTTCTGAAATTCATTCAAAATTTCGAAATTCTTTTGCCAAAATCTAAGAAAATCAAAATTTTCTCTAGTTAATTGATGTAAATTTAATTGTTAAATGTGAAAAATGACAGAAAAAATTTTTAAAAACTTTATGACTAGTGTAAATTTTTAAAGGAATTTTAATGTGCTAAAATAGTATCCAATTTGCTCTGTTATCTCTGTAATTTAGGTGCATTTTAAGTTTAAATGTTACGTTACAGCGGTATTTCAATATTTGGGATAGTTTATCATCAATAAATAATTAACAGTTTACATAAATAGCTAAAGCCGATAATGACACAGCTAACGACTTTGCAATACTCTTTAATAAAATTTGATGTTATTCGATACTTTTTATTGATTTTCGATATTTTTTTTTTTTTTTGAGATTTAATGACCTTTTTGTTATTAATTTTTAGTTTTGTTTTTTGAGCTACAGGTCAGTTTTTTAAATTAAAAAATTGTTAATTAAATTTCAATTAATTTTATTTATTTTCAACGATATTTCGACTTCAATTTAATAAATAATTTTTTATTTAAAAAACTGACATGTAGCTCAAAAAAAAACTAAAAATTTTCGATATTTTTATAATAGTTACTTTTCTGTACAACTAGTTTCCTATCGAATTTCAACTCAAGTGACCAAAATATGTACCACTTTAAAATCCATTAGTTTAAGATTCGTGCTCCAAGTAATTGTACTTCGTCTCTTTTTTTCATTTAGTTACATTTGATTCAAAAAATTTCAATGTATTTCATATCAATAAAAGTGTTAATTGCTATAATTTAAAGGTGACAGCTACATAATCTCTAAGAAACAAAAGCAATTAAGTGGTTTAAAGGAAAATCAATTGTAATACTCTATAACAATCGTTTTGAATGAACACTTTAATTTTGTGGCAATTTGCATTTTAAAAATAAATCCATTACTTACTTTATACAGATTATATTACTTGAATGCTTTAGAGGCAGGTTTAATATCTCCCACACACACACACACACACATACGATCGCAGCGTGACAATCGAATGAACACTTCAATTCAGATTGTTGTCACATGAGATGCACAGGCGGTTTTTCATTTTCTAGTTGAATTCAAATATATTTTTTTTTATTTAATTTAATTTATTTATTTTCTTCATGAGTACATGCCTATAATGACGCGACACTTTCTAAATTGAAACAAAAGCATACTTTAATAAAAACTACAAACATATACACGAACATTAATTTAAGAGGTTTATTTATTTTTTCCTCCTAAGGTCGATGATTTTAATGAAACCCACAAACAGAGTCAGTCGCAATTGAAACATCAACAACATCAACAACATCAACGACACCAAACAGTATAACAATAAATGTGACTTGTCGTCTTTGGTTGCAATTACGTTGACCTTTGCTATTAATACGGTGTCATTAAGCCACATACTACGTACGTCTGGATGTATTTTTTACTATATATGTAAAATACCGTGTCATTAATGTTTATATTTCTTTTACCACATGAAGAGATTTTTGTGAACTCAGACGTTGTTCAGTGCATTCATTGTTTTAATGTTTTTTAATTTAAGATAATCAAAAATGATACCAATCGTTAGGGTGATTGTAATTTTTGAGCTGAATGGGAGATGCTTAAATTTGACGAAATTCAAAACTTCAACTCGAAGATCAAACGTTTTTTTGTGCACAACTTGAATAAAGAAATGTCACAGTTCTTATAAGATATAGGAGCAAAGTGTCAGTTTTATTTACTTACTGCTCCGTTTGCTACGAAAAACCTACATAAGCTTCTAATAAAAATTTTAGATTTCATTTTGTTAAACAACTATTTCGAGTTGGTAGGAAAAAATTCTGAAACCAGACTGTAATTTTGCTATAGCATCGCTCACTTCAGAAATATTTTGTTTTTTTACCAAATCCACCCTAATCAGCTGCTGCAAAATCAAAAGTAATAACAATAGTGGGAACTACTTGAAATCACTCTACTAGTCATTCGCTTAATAACTGTCGTTTTTGTTTAAAATTAACAAATCAATGCTGAGTTGTATTACCTGAGGCAAGGTAAAATTTTTGCAGTACTCATAAGTATCCATATCATGAAGTTTAATAACCAACATTAAGACGACTCAATGGTATCTTATAAAAACAAAGGAGGGGAAAAAATTAACTTGAAATTAAAGAGCGTAAAATTAGTTGCTATAATCTTGTTATTTTCTCCAAAGAAACTCATGCGTACTACACATAAGTTATCTTTGACAGAAAAATGAACAAACATATGGTATACCAAATCGTAATAGTTTTTTTTTTCATTTATAAAAATTGAGGTGAAATATAAAAAATAGATTTCCCTAACTTATCTAAAATGAAACCATAGGGTTGGATGTGAAGGCAAGAAGTATAAGTAAGTAGTATATATATATAATTGCGACTCGCAACACACACTCACAGAAAAAAACAAATCGTGCAGGATTCAAACTGACTCGGTTATACAGGACTTAAACATTTGCAATAGCTTACTGAGCAATTGAATTCAATATTTTTGAAAAATTTGATAGGCGGTTGCTGAACACGAATATAATGTATTGAGCCAAAAGTGGGCGGCATCGAAAAAGTGGGCGTAGCGTTTTTAATATTTTTTGATTCTTTCCGTCTCCTTCAACCTTTTGCATACATTTTTAACTTTTTCTTTATTAATTTTTTCGTGTTTTCAAACGCATTCAACTTTTTACGGACGGTCCAACGGTTTTTTCAACATTTCCCATAATTTCTCATCTTTCCTAACTTTTCAACCTACATCATCTTTCTTCGATTTTTGTAACCACTTTCGATTTTTTTTCAACATTTTTCATTTTTTTTATCGATTTGTCAACTTTTCTTGGTTTTTTATTTTTCAAAATTTTCCAACTACTACATATTTCAACATTTTTCAACTTATTCAATATTTTTTTCTATTTTTGAAACCTCTTTCAACTTTTCTAAATATTTTCCATAGTCTATGGACTTATTCTTTTCACTTACCTCATACAACTTTTTCAACATTTTCTATATTTTTTCGATTTTTTTCAACCTCAAAACCGAGCTATTTTCGGTCTCCTGGTGCCTTTACATATGTATTTATATGAAAGTTGCAAAATTGCTTTTTTCACAATTGTGAAATTAAAAGAAAAATTTCAAAAATTTATGTGCCTGACAAATTCAACACATTTCAAAAATATTTCCATTAACTACTAAGCCATTTGAAGAAATAAAATACCAAAAGTAGCCGATAAATTCATTAAAAAAATCGCTTCAAAATTAACTACCACTTTGTTAAAAATATGTTGCCACAAATGTAAACGACATGAACGTGATTTACCATGCAGCAACATTCCATAAGACATGCCAAGGAAACACTTGATAAAATTTGCTAAATTTGTTGCATGTTAAAAAAACCAAAAAAAAAAAAAAAAAAAATTCAATAAAAGAAACCAACAAGATGTGCGTTAATGTTCACATATGGAACAGTTAAGTAGTGAAATATTTTATATTTCCTTAAAGAAAATTATATACTACAACTTAACTAACTAGTTGTTTACACCTACTTAGTGCAACATATTTCTTAAGCAAAAATTCCCCAAGAAAGA
Source organism: Meiosimyza platycephala (assembly GCA_963662105.1). NCBI lineage: Eukaryota > Metazoa > Arthropoda > Insecta > Diptera > Lauxaniidae > Meiosimyza > Meiosimyza platycephala. Next base: position 114,079,587 of record OY759208.1, on the reverse strand, counting down.
AAATGTTTCAAAACTTAAGAAAAAGAAAAAAACACTGGCAGCATGACAACGAGTAACTAGTTGCAGTTCAAGTTAATCCTTCAAGGCAAACAACAACATACAATATTGTATGTTGCATCTTCAGTGATTTGCCACATTTATAGTTAAAATTATGGTAAGACTGGAGCTATCTATGTTGTTCATCAGAGTGGCATTGAGTGAGATTCCTTTTGCATACTACTCTTGGCAACAACGTGTGTCTCGTGCGTATTACGCTGCAATTGGGTCAACTACCTTTTAAGGTAGCTGGATGATGCTTTTCAATAAATTAATGAAATGTTAACATGATTTTTTTAATTAAATTGTTATAACAATTAAATCAAGTATAGTCAATTTTTTATTGAAAAATTATCATAAATCCATTTATGGGGGAAACGTTTAGCTAGTCAACATGTCATCTATTTCATTTATGGGTTGACATTTAATGGCTGTTTTTATAGTAACCTTGTATGGGTTATCTACATATATTGGAAAAGCATATGTTAATATTCATCTTGATCATATGGTATATATTTTAAGTTCTCTTAAAAGTTTCATATAAAACATTTTGTTTATCCATAAAGAATAATTCAAAACTTTCTAGAGAAACTTAAGGGCATGAAGTTTTGAATTTGGTAATGACAGTTTTTGTTTTCTTTCTTTGTATTAGCTTATCTCCTAAAGGCAAACCCAAATGATTCTTAAAATTTTAAATGTCTTTAATTTATCTTAATTTATTTCAAAATAACTTTTGTGTATCGATTTAAGCCAATAAATAAAAGAAAAAATCAGTTAATACTTTTATGTTAGAAAAAAAGAATAAACCACTTACACTGCACAAAATGTTAGAGTAAGAATAAAGTTTTTACAGTTTAAATGTTACCATATGATACAAAATATCAATAGATCTATATGAAATTCAATCATCAGTTTTTTAAATATAGAGTTGGAAGCAAAGTTTGATTGTCAGTACGATATCGTTGACAGTCTGTGAGAAACTCGAATTCAAATCAAAATGGTGGGAGGCTGCGGAGTTCCAATAATTGAATAGTTACTGCCCTCAGAAATGAAATGGGCGTATCTCAAAAAACCGCGTTTCGAGATAATTAGCGTTTTGTTTATGTCAATTTGTTGAAATACGTGTAAAATTGAGATAGAGGAAATTCTCTTAGGGGAATTTTTATAGGTTTGAACTAAGATACCAGAGTTTGACGTAACTAGTTAGAAGCGTAATTTCTTAAGCTACCCGATCGATGCCATAAGAATCACGAATATGTATTTTTTTTAAATACGCCTATTTCGCTTCTGAGGGCCATTTCATAACGGCATGCACAATATATATCAGTTACCAGTTAAGAGCGAAGAGAGAGAAGATAAAAAATTGAAAAGCAGAGCTGAGTAAAAATCGTTCTCTTGGGAGTCAAATTCCTAAAATTTCCATTTCGAAGGAGTTGATATTTGAAATCGAACTTTTTAATTCAATGGCAAAAGGAAACATTTCTTTGTCAACTCTTTAATCAAAGTTTGAAATTGTAAGTAATTATGTAGTTACTTTGTTTAAGGCATAGATGGGCAAAATTTTTGATGCAAGAGCTAATTACAACTAAAGCAACCAAAACACATACAAAAAAATCAAGCTTGATCTCGATAACAAAAAAAAATTCTGCAATAAGCCAAAAGCTAATTCCAAGAATCAAGCAAGAACAACATGAGTGTAAAAATAGAAATGATCAAACAAAACGAGAGGTTCAGGTTTTTTTCTGAATGATGCATATATGAATATGTGTAAAGAGCTAAAATTGGCTCATTTTACTAATTTTGTCCATCGCTGCTTTAAGGAATTGGAAATTGCTAATTTTGTTTCTTTTGCCATGGAATTGAAAAAAAAAATTATTTCTAAATAAAAGCAGACAAAATGCGGATACCTTTACATATAGTACAGCACCGTGGAAGAATAACTCTTTAATTAAAAATTTAAGACTTTAACTATTTCTTTCTAATATTTGCCATACCAAAAGTAAAAAATAATATGCAATTCAAATTCCTCTTATTAGAAATCATTGGCACGAAATTACAGTTTTTCAATTTCGTGATTTCATGCCTAGAAGGATATTGATGAAGGAATAGTTATACCTTTTTGCCATGAAATTGGAAAGTCTATTTTAATTTTTTGAATGAAATCAAAGTTTTTCAATTCCGAATTTTGATTCCTGGAATGGAATTGACAAACGATTCTTCCTTTTATCATGGAATTAGAAAAATTAATTCCGAAATCTAGTTTTTTAGGAATGGAATTGAAATTTCTAAATTTCAAATTTTGATTTCAGAAATGGGTTTCCCAAAACAATCATTCCTTTTGTCATGAAATTCGAAACTTCGATTAAGAATTTTGATTTCAAATCATACTTTCAATGGAATTGGAACTCTTGAGAAATTATTTTCCTTGTGAAATTTGTTTTCCAAAGAAATGATTCCTCCCCAACTCTGGGGAAAATAAACTTATTCAATGAATCAGGAGAAAGACTCCGCTTGCAATATTGCCGGCAATAGTTAGTGTCATAACAAATGTAATTTTTGAGTGTGATTTTTGCAATTGGTTCATATTAGCTCGGGTTAAATCTACAAAAAAAAATTTATTTTGTGATAAAAATTCAATTTTTTTGCTATTTTGCTTTCAATCACAGTTTCATATAACCCAATTTGGTACATCTTACCCTACTTGGCATTTTAATTGAAGACAAATTTTGGATAAATACCAAAAACATTTTCGTTAAGTGTAAATAACAACACATTAACAGCATACCTATAACATATTTTTAATTGTTGCATTTAATTATGGCATAAGCAGCAAAACTTCAAAAGGAAATTTTTTACTTTTCGCCGAAAATAGAAAATCGTTCAAGAGCAGAAAAAAAACCAAGAATAAAGTGATAAAGAGAAAGAAAACTTAACCAACCTGTTCACCGGCAATGCTGTCTCTAGGCCAGACGCAATTTCTTCTATTACTGCTGCTGCCGCCGCTAGTGTTGTTGTTGTTTTGGTTGTTGCTGCTGCTAATGCCATTACTGTTGTGGTTATTGGTAATGCTGCCAACATGCTGCTGTTGATTAATAATTTTATTAAAATGTGCAGACGACGCAGCGTGTGAAATTCCAATTGTAGTTGGACTAAATTGTGTCAACGGCACATGTTGCTGCTGCTGCTGCTGCTGTGGTGGTTGTCGCTGCAGCATTTCTAAATTATTTGCTGCTGCTGGCAAACGTCGTGCTGGAATCGCTGGAGGCCTTTTACTGTTGTTGTTGTTGTTGTTGGCAGCATCATTATTGGCCTCATTCTTGTGGCCATTGCAATTTCTGTAGCTGTTGCTGCTGCCATCATTAGGATTGTCAATTGTTGCAGCAGCGACTGGCGTTAAGGCGCGACTTGAACGTTGCGGTAATGGAGGACATTGTTGATTTTTGGAGGTAACAACATTTTTGTTACCGCCACGTTGCTCATAATCTAATGATCTGCAATAATTATTGCTATTGCTGCTGTTGGCATTATTTAAAGAAAGCGAACGCGCGAATGAACTTTTAAAGTAACGACACGGAAGATTAAAATCAAAATCTGGCGGCGATGCATTTGGTTGAGTTTTTGCTGCTGCTGTTGTTGTTGGCATTGTTGTAGTTGTAATTATATCAAAATGCTGCCGTTTATTCGAATGCAAATTCATTGTCATATTTTTATTATTGTGATTGTTAATAATTTTATTGATGTTATTGTTATTAATATTGCAACTACTATTGTTTACACTAACTGTCATGCGTGTCACGTGCGTCACGCCACTTTTATTCATTTTAACAAGTGACATTGAACATTTTTGTGAAAAATATTCAAATACACAACAATTTTAGAATCTGACACTTTTTTACTTTTTTTTGTAGTTTTAATAAAATTTATAGAATTTTTTGATATTTTCTGTTTAGCAATAGCAACAGGTTTCATATAAATGAGGTTTTTGAAAAATTTGTCTTTATTGAAATAGCTTTGAAAGTATCACTCAATCTGGCAACAAAGGTTTTTTATAAAATAAAATAACTCCAAATTTAATTTCGTTTGATGTTAAATTTGGTTGGATTTTATGCGGCGACACTGCTTACAAAAGGAGGTTCCCACTTGAGTTTATATTTTGTTTAGAATTTAAGTAACGATTTCTCATCGAGATGCACAATATTTTTTAAGGTGGCAAGGCCGTATAGTATTAAAATTTTTGATTCTTACAATTTTCATTTGTTTTAAAATTAATGAAAATTTGGTATGTTAAGCCTTTTTATAATTTTTAGCTTAATTATAAATTTTTATGTTAAGTTAAAAAATTTCCAAGATAAAAAGATACACCAAAAAAAAAATCGTTTTAATTTTTTTTTAAATTAAAGCAAAAAAAAATCAATCTGGCAATGCTGTGATAAATCATTTATTGCTTTTTTCAAATTCCACTTTGTGCTTTATTCATTGTACGTTTTGTATTAGAATTTTTGGCGGTTTACTAATTTTTTACTTTTTGTTTAAGGAAAAATTTCTTTTAATTTAATATTTTTAATAAAATACTAACAAAAAATGTATTCCTTTGAATTATTTATTCAAAAACAATTTTTACATTTCCGTAGCTGGGTTGTTATCAATCAATTGAATCAACTGTAACGACAGTATTTAACACTTTTTTGTATGCATACACAACAAAAAAGAAAAAAAGTTTCAAAAATAATTTGATATTTTAACGCGAATTTCACACCCTACTCGCACAAGCTATCGTCAAAGACTGACGCGCAACAATTTTCCATGTTTCTTGAGTTGTCCATGCGGTCGCTTTTCTTGGTGCTTTGCTCGCTGCGCAGCTTTGTTGTCGTCACTACACTTGACGATCGTTGTTGGGCCACTCTCTTTTTCGTTATTGCGTTCGTTAAGCTCAGCTTATGCTAAAATTCTTTCTCACGTGTTGCATGCTACCCGGTTTTTTGATTGTTTGTTGTTATTTACTGTTGTTTCACGGTTGAGTAAAATTTTGAGTAATAAACAAAAGCAGGGGAGAATTTTAAAAAACAATGTTACCGTTTCTTCTGTTAAAAAAATGCCTACTGTGACTGATTGATTTTGATTTGTTGAAGCTACATACTCATGCAAATTAAGGTGTTTTTTGGCCTGTTTTAGCAGTGCATATAAAAACAACTCTCACAAAATTCCAGCTTCCTGTGAACGTCGCGAACAGTTTCTTTTTCATTTCATTACCAAAGCCTAATAAATAAAAGTTAATAAGTTCGTGAAGGGCCTTGACAAGATCCAAAGACTTGCTTTCTTCCCAGTAAACATTTGGAAGATTACGAAAGTTGATTTTAGCGACTGATTATTTTCTTATAATTAAACTTTATGAACTTACAGTCCTTCAGCAAAGACCAATATTGTGGTAATAGCCGAAACATGTTACCAATTAGCAGGTTAAATTGTTCCATTTGTTATCTTTGTCATGTTTGTTGAATAAAAATAGCATTGATCAATAAGTAAAAATTACAATATTGGTCTTTGCTGAATGACTGTAAGTTCATAACATTTGGAAGATTTTTAAATTTTTCACGCACCTGAACCTCTTACAAATCTTTTGGAATAATAAAACAAATTAATTTTGAAACATCCATGCCATTATTTGGCGACTCTTCTATAAGATTACATGCTTTCCAACATCCAACAACTCACCTAGAAGAGTTAAATCAACATTTAAGGCATGTATTTTTGAAATTTCATATATATTTTTAATAAAAATCATTATGCGTTTGGAATCGATTTCCAAAATATGGATGTCATATGAATGACAATTTAATAATCTGTAATATTTGTTAATGAAAGTTTGATACTTGTGCTATAGTTTGTGGAATATGATATTTCTGAGCATATATTCTTCAAAAAACCGTTATATTTTGCAAAAAATTTACTAATAACATGTATTTTTATTAATACATTTAGAAAGCACTTTTATTTTCTTTCTTTCTTTGTGTAGATTTAATATAGAATTAAGCTCGCGTGATCGAATTCATCGTATCTGCAATTGAAAATCTTTACGATTAAAAATGTTTGTTGGGTTAATTTTCGCTTTCCATTATGAAGCTGCATCATGTAATTCGCAGGTGCAAAAACACAGACACTAAATATTGTCATATTACACAAAAATCATTTTAATATTTAATATGCTAAGGCAGATTAATCACTGATCGGAAAACTACCAACCAAATTTTGTAGTGTTCGCTTCATTTTCTAAAATTTGTTGCATATTTATAGGCTGATAGATGAAATTATTATTTTTGTAGATTTTTTTTTTAGTTAGTCGATTTATTATTTTATTTTCATTATAATAATAATGATAAAATATAACATACTTGTAGGCATATTGATATTAAAAAAAAAAAAAAATGTTTGTAAGGAAACAAACAACTCATACATAGGTTTTTGTTGCATGTACGATCGTTAGGCTTAGGCGTAATGGCGAATTATGTCCTTCTATGCTCATTAATTTGCTTACACCAAACTTTGTGCATATGGATTTGGAAAGAAAGTTATTCGCTGTATCGCGCACTCTATTCAGTCTGAGTAAAAGTATAAAATTAGATAATCACTCAATCGGTTTTATGATATTCTGGATCAAGGATTTTTTATTTGAGCAGAGTCATTGCGTTGCAGGACATCCATGCTAGAATCAACAAAATGAAAAGCAACTTTATTCAGCTGCGTAATGTTTAGTTGTCTTCATTGAAACTTTGCTTCTGACAAGTTCTGAAAATCTGGTGAACCAAGGTCATTCCCAACAATGAATTGTTTTCCATATGTGGACAAGATCTGACCGTTCAAGTCAAGTGGCGAAAAGGCACACGTTGCGAAAATCCTCAACTGAGAAAATTTGTAGCGTAGCTGAAATCGTGGTTGTTTCAAATCATTATCATTCATATGTTCGTTTTTAAGAAAACCAAAGCATTTGCTATTGATCGTGCTCATTGGAGGAGCTGTGTGAAGGCCCTATGCTCCGAGTGGTTATAAAGGACACAAGAAAGAAATTGCTCCACTTTGATAATGATAAGCTATAAAAATATTTAATTAACGTAAGAAACCGGGTTAATTTTTGTATTGATTTAGAAAATTTTTTACAAACCCGATTACATGAAATATCACCTAAAGTTGTTTGTTAGAATTATTTCTGGCTAGTAACATCTCTCGTAAGATTTTTTTTAAATTACTTCTGAGTAACTTTCTTCTATCTCTACGGTGTAACACCGACCTTCCTCAATGGGTATATACAAATGATTTTGGTTATAACGGATCCTCACTTTTCAATCGAGTCACCCCACTTACGGTACAACACTGACCCAATCTAGCAGAAATCACATTTAAAATTCCATACAAAAGTTGAAAACCAGACCCGGCAGGTCTTATGACGAAAACGCCTCTGTTCGCAAAATTACCCGTATAAAATTAATATCACGATTAAATGCATTCGCGTGTTCGCACTGTCTTAGTTACATTAGCGCAATTTATTTACTTAATGCCTTATCAAGTTAAAGTTAAGTGCTCCCAACATTTGGATTACATTTATTGCAAAATATTTCCCATATAAAAAAAAAACAAAACTCGTGCACTTTTAAAAGGGTGCTGCTGAAAATAGTTTTTTAATTTAACAGATTAAATTGTTATTTTGTAAATTGAACATATGTCTGTATTTCACTCTTTATTTATTTTTACGAAGATTATAAATCGCTCAATATTGACACTGGCTTTGATGAAAAACCTGAAATATTTTTCAAAAATGTGATATGTTAAGCTCAAAGTTTGTTATTATAAGCTTACTAACATTAATATTTCTTGAGCAAACCATTCACTCAGACAATTACACAAATTACTTAAATAATATTTTGAAATGACAACATAACTGGGGGATTTTTGTGATTAAGTGCTTTTTACAAGAAACGGTTTGATTGTAACCTGTTAAAACTGATAAGTTGAAAATAAACAAGTTATATTAAATTCCAATAGGTCTTTCAGCGTTAAAGTTTTTTTGCCATTTGAATAAAAATCTGTAACTTTTCATATGCAGATATTTTTTAATAAGAAAAACTTTATGTTTTGTATAACTTTTAACGATTAACTTAAGAAAGAATTAAATTTTATTATATGCTGCATATCTCAGGAAATATGAACAAGCAAAAGCAAGGAGCTAGAGTGCCTTCCACAAGTATTTAGGACGACAGTGAGTTTCGAGTAGAGAGAGTCAGAGAATTTCCGAATGACTCTCCTCTAAAACTCTAAGTGTCAATGCTCCTCGAAGTGACATGACGATTTACTGGCACCATATAAATAGCCAACAGCCTCCGCACTTCACTGGTAAGGGTATATTTTTGGAGACAGTTGCTGGAAATAACGATTCCGCGGACTCTAATGAATCAAGAAAGCATCTGATTCAGAGTAGTCGGATTTTTAGTGAGTGCATGTTTCATATTGGACGGCTCAGTTTTAAATTGCACACCTGTTAGCTTCTGTACTCAAACTGAGCCACATGCACAAAATTGAGTCTGGTTGCGCATCAGATACATCTCCTGGGTTACGAGCAACTGCATGAAAAAAAGTTTTCTTCCTCAACTATGAACAAGGACGATCGTTGACTTCCGTAGAAGTTATTAAGTTGAAAAGAACAAGCTAATACCAACAGAAAAAAAGTAACGAGTCGCCTTTTTAAAATCTCTAATACTCACCAGTTCAATTTCATACGTCCGGTTTACATGTAATGCGAATTCAATAAATTAATAATTTTTGAGTGTAACATTTATCTCTACTCTTGACGTTGATTCAATAGTTAAATTAGAACAAATCGATTTTAATATGTATTCCAACATCAAAAGGTCAAGTAAAGGTTACACCAAATCATTTACATGCGTAGTATTCTTTATATTTAGCACTTGCTTTTTGATGAATAACTTTTTACTTTAGTCATTTTTGTTTATTCCCCTAACGTGGAAAACGCACGGCATACTTTTTATTCATGTGGAGCACCAGTAGCTTACGAAAATTTTTTTACATTACAGTGTAGCAACTACACTAAGGTTTGGCAGTGAACACCCATTGTTGGGGTGCCATTGGTTTTGAGAAAATAAACAGTGGTTGCTTGTTTTTTATTTGTTAAGTTTAACTATTAATCTTACCGCAAACCAGTTAAACACAAACTGCTCCAAAAATCTAAATATGTGGCCAATTAACGGAGTTGGTAAGACCACCTTAGTCTCAAAATAATTCTTCGAATCCATTTTAACACCAACATCTCATTGACAGTTGAACAAATTTTCATCAAATAATAATACTTTCTACAAAAAATAAATGAATTCGAGGTAGGACGTATCGAAAGTTATCAGTCGATATGGGTATTTTAATAATACATACCTATGTATCATTGAATTTTAAATACTTTATTTGTCGAAACATCTTTTTGTAAACTCTAAGAGATTGCAAATGATAGGCTGCAATGTAGACATTTTTGCCCAGTCAAATATTTTTGTAAATACATATTTACCTATACGTAACAAAAAACGACATATTTTTCTATTTTCGTTACGTTGTTCGTTATTATAAGGCAATTTTGTTTATATACATAGCTTTATGTAATTCAATTTAAATATGAAACACTATTTCACTTTGCTATTCTATTATTGCGTTGCCTTTTTCCCCTCAAGATAAATATGGAGGAAACAACGATTATTATTAATTCCAATTAAATTAAATGATTTTTTGATAGAAAATAGAATTTTACATAATAACAACATTGGCTTTTCTTAAATTTAACTTATCCCTTACTAAAAATGTACACTAACATTTTTGATTGTGTGTGTATTACATAAACATTATCGAATTATATAAAAATTATAATTACGAATTACGTAATACGTAACATGTAAACGTCTATGGCGGTGGTGGAGGTGGCGGCGTCGGCAATAGGCAGCGTCGTTATATCAGCTCCACAACAGGCAACAGCTCACTTCACAACCAACCAAAGCGTGCACTGCAAGTGACCGGCAAGCAAGTCGCCAAAGTTCTGTTTTTCAGTTTGGTTTCGATTCTCGGGACGATTACTTTTTTACGAATTTGTTCGTGCATTGAGTGTGCGCTGCTTTTAAAAATACGACACAATCGACAGTAAAAAAACACTACGAATTTTGAAATATTGAAATTAAAATAGATTATATAATTTTTTTAAAAATTATATAAGACGCAAAACAAAAAAAAAAAAACAATAAATAAACAACAACAAAAAAACAGAAAATTAAAAACAGAACAGAGCCCCAAAACGGTTGAAATCGGTTGTGAATACACACAGAGCGACATACCCTTCACAAAAAGCGTGAGAGCGAATACATTTACGATAAAAATGGAGCGACGCAGACGTGCAAGTGAGCGAGTGGCTGCAATACAACAACAACAACAGCAGCAGCAGCAACAACAGCAGCAACGTGTTTACGATTTGTCAATGAGAGGTGAGTTAAATTGGATTTTTGTTTTTCTTCAACTTGGCGTAGGGTAATGCGGTTTTCTTGGGGGTAAAAACCGGTTACTAATAATTGTAATCGATACTTAATAATAAGGGGAAAGTTAAATGCACACAGGTACCTATGCAATATTGAGAACCCATTTTTCAAAAATTACTAGGTGATAATGTTATATGAATGGATAAAATTGTTCATCAGTTTAATATAATTTGTTCTACGACCTACATATAACATATCTAAAAATTTATTTTGTGTCGACTAACATATTATTTTATAACAGTGTTCAAATCGATTTTAAGGAATTGCTTTTACAAACAGCAAAGTACGTAGGGTACGTTTTACCTTGTCCATTTTTGGGTACAAGCACAGAACCGGAATTAAATTGAATTGTAAGGCTCTAAGTTTATGATATTTACATACAACTGCTACGCAATTTGTCTAAGCTGATAGACAATATTTTTCATCAATTTTAGCTTTTTATAAAATTGTTTTAAATACTTATTTATGAATGTATGTATGTACAAAATGTACATTAGGCTGTTTATTTTGAATATTTTGTAGATGTACCTATTTCATTTTTACTTTTTGCTGGCTTATCGACAAAGACTTTTAACTTCACATAACCCCAAACGATCTAGGCGGTCTTCTTGACTTCATAACTGGAAAAATCATGTGAATTTCGAGTGAATATAAAGTTGAAATTTTAGTGGTTTTAATAAATTTCCACAATTCACAAGTGTAGTTCTGGCGTAAGTCTGTCCATAGTAAAATGCTGTCAAAAAAAAAAACATGAAAAAAAAAATTAAATATCAAACAGAATTTAAAACCGTTAATTCAATCCAGGACATGGCGTTCATATAAAAATTACTTTCACTAGAGCTGTTTATTCTGTGTGTACTTCTGGAAGTGATCATCATATTATTTTTACAACTGCCAAATTCCGTTCTTTACGTCCATATAGCATTTTCGTTAATTTTTCCAATCGGAATCATATTCACAAGATGTACGAGCAATCGCGTAACTAAAAGGAGAAAGTGGATCGTCTCCCCGAACGCAAAGGCTTGAGGGACGGTAAATTATCAAAATATCAGGTTTTTGGGGGTATATGGCCAAAAATACATGCTCTCACCATGCGTGAAAATTGTTCATAATATGCTCCACTTCACAATGCACTATTTCAGTAGCTTTCCGCAATTGTTTTCAATCTGCAATAGCTTCTGAGATATTGAGTTTCAAAGAAATTTTGCATACTTTTAAGAGCATGCTCACGTTAACCTACTTCAAGACTGGAATATCTCAACAAACGTGATTTTTGAGTTAATGATGCCATTTTATGTTTTATTTTTTGTAAAAAAATCAGAAACGTATCTTATAAACTTGCCTTGTGCAAAGAATTTGTGTAAACATACTTTTCATCATTTTCATATTAAAAGTTTCTTTATGTATTAACATAAAGTTAGGTACATTGTCCATAGTTCATTTGTATAAATAAAAACAGTTTTTTCTGGAAATGTTCTTAATGAGCTTTTCATTGGTATCAAAAAACATTGAGCATTGAATAACTAGAAAACTTTTATGCTTAGCCGTTAATGCGTAGTAAATAACAAAAAAAAATATGAACAAATAAATTGGGTCAGTTAATTCTATGAAAACGCTAGATATCTGTGGTACTTTAATAAAAGTTAAACTTCCACACTGTCCCAATAATTCTAAATTGCAGATATTGGCTACAATAAAATACAAAATGAACGTTCGCAATATATACTTTTATTTACAAAAGTTTTATTTATTTATTTATTATATCATTTCTTTGAATTCATATTACTTCATATCGTAAATAAACTCAGCGGCAATTACTCGTATTGCATATCAGAATAATAAAATACAAAAACAACAATAACAATAACAATAACAACAACAGCGACAACAATAACAACAGCAAAAAATAGTAACCGAACTTTGTGAACGAATCAAATATAACCCATTGAACGTTGCTCTCGGTACGATCATTTTGCCAACAACATTGATTGGGGCTTTTTTGCGGGGCAGTGGATCTAAAGGGCGAAAAATCATTTTTTGCCACGCTTTACGCTGGCGTCGTCAATTTCAACAAAAAAAAAAAAATCGCCACTTATCATTTTTCTTCTACTACACCATTTCTGTTGTTGTTGTTGTTGTTGTTGTCAGTTTAATCTGGTTTTCAGTTGCTATGACGCTACAATTCAAACCATGTGATCTGATTGCACGCCATGCGACTTCGACCGCCAATGCACCTCTCTCGCCCTCTCAATACTGAGTGTTTTTCGAGAGCTTTATTTTGAAAATGACAAAAACAAAAATAACTCGCGTCAACTCTATCAATGGAAAATTTTAGCCGCCCAAATTGATGAATGGGACAATGAGGTTGAGCGGCAAGGTGGAATGATGAGGTGTGAAAAAATTGCTCTGATATATAATGCTATGTATATATATGTATTTGACAAATATGACATGGTGGGATTGATCTATTGTTCACAATGTTGACAAACAAAAGTTCAAAAAGTTTTTTGTTTTTGTTCACAGTGTTGATAAACAAATTCTGGAAGTATTTTCATAGCCAAATTTCATAATTTCGACGGTAATATCATTTATAAATTGTGTACAAAATTTAGTTTGTTTTTTTTTTTTGCATAGGCACCATTAGTATTCATATTAAAAGAGAGCTTCTCTTTGAACTAAAAAATTGGCATAGCGTTACTCTCCCATCAGAAGGCCTTACAACACAACTAAAAATAAAATTTGTTTGTGTTAGAATGTAAACAAATACCAGCAGGGAGGCGTCAGTCACATGCTTTGCAGTGGAAGTGTTGTCAACTTAGTGCTATGCTGCTAAACAATATGTGTTATTGTGGGTATTTATTACGTGAAGAGTCCGAATATCAGGTTTTGATCAAAAACTGAAAAAGTAAGCCTCCAATACAAAACTATAAAGAATCCAAAGTTGAACGATAAGAGATCTGACCCAATTTTGTTGAAAAATTGTGGTTAGATTTGACCTAGTTATGTACTTCGCAGAGCGCACTTTTTTATGTCTCTGGTCGATCAACAATCTACTTACATATAACTTTTGAATTTATTTTCTTAACATAAGGGCTTTTTTATGGCAAAGTGAAAGTTTGGCCCGGGCTCAGCTTGTATGAAAAATTTTGGCCAGACTTGCCTTAGGGAAGATCCATATTTGAAAATTCTAATTCGAATATCCTTACTAAGACCAATAACATTGATGAAAACTATAAGCGATTGTTTCTAATCATTTTCGAGCTATGAACAAATTTAGTTTTGAAACATCCTCTTTAACTCTCTTGTGTCCTCACCAAGCATTGTGAAGCTATTGCTGCCACTGGTTGGGTGGATGAAAATACTTTTTTTATGTCGGTTTTCAGACCGACTTCTTCCAAAGCAGATCTGGCGACAGTGAGATTTTCTGGCATATCTGACTGCTTGGAGGCGAGAAGGCATAAGCTAGGTATTTCAGATGCTTGCTGTATGTTCATTCAATGCTCCGAATTGTAGAGCTTTTAGAGCTCTGTTGAGAACATCACTAATCAGCACTATCAGAAACAAGATTGGTGATAGCAGACAACCTTGGCGCACACATCGGAGTCGGTTTCTGAGGTTCCAGTTACTTAGCACACTACATTTGAAACCTTCGTTTTGTTATAAGAATTGAGTACGTAGGTGCTGGCATTGGAAAATTTGATTAGATGGACATTTACATAAGTAACAGTCCTTCAAATATCATTTAAGTACCAAATCAGTACAAATTAGTATTTAAGTACTTCGATATTTAAGTATCAGTCATCGCTTACTGGTATTTAAACTCAATTACGGATATTTACTATAAGTTGTTATTGAAAGTTAGCAGCAATTGTTAGTAGTGTAAAGTTTATTTTCAAAAGCTGCTGCTAATTTAAAACCTGGTATTAAAAATTAATATGATAATGCTATAATATGTATTTTTGTTGTAGGTAAATTTTTTCTATATACATATTTATGTACATACATATGTAGAGCGCTCTTCAAGTGCTCAACTAAAAATTAAATTTCTTTATTAGTTATCGGTGAATTTTTTTTAAAAAAATATAATATAAAGTAATAAAAAATAATAAGCGCAGTAAATCGTCAAAACGCATTATTAGTGCGAAGTAAAATTTTATCGAATAGTAATTAAATATATTATTAATATAGTTGTTGCGGGAGCGCAAACTGTGATACCCCTCATATTTATATTATTAGTCAAGCTTCAAGCTAAATTTTCTAGTATATTTTTTGTTAAAACTAATTAATATTTAATTATAATTTATTTTTTATAATCACAAAGTGAGTGTTACATTTAAAGAATTGCTCAATATTGGTATAATTATTTTTTGGATACATAGCTATAAGTTTTCATCATACAAAGTTCAAATAAAATATCATTTGCCTACCAACAATTTTTATTTTTTTCTTTAGTTTTTATATCAGACTTTCATGTTGTCAAGATAAAAACTCCACATTTTCTTGCTTGATTGCCTTCAATGTTGGACAGTTTCTATTTTTTTTATAATCATCATAAATGCAGAAGTAAGGCCTTTAATATTTTTATAGTTACCGCAAAGCATTGATGGAAACCATATTTTATGGTTTTTATTTTTACTGTCGGCTGTTTTCAACTATTCCTTGAGGTATTGTTGTATTTTGAAATATACCTACGCAGTTTAATAAGTAACCTATATATTGTAAAAAAAAAACCTGGTACGTCCAATATAAGACACAAAAGCAATAAAAAAAGTTAGTTTTATGTATAGACGCAATAAGCAATAACTAACCTAAAGTATGATATTTCAAATGAAATTAATCATATTCCGGCTTTTGCGTTGTATACGCTAGAGGTTAAAATTTTGCGAACAACACTAATTTCCTCAATCGATTTTAATTTGCACCAGCATTTGCCAAATCGTAGCTTAAAAATTTTATATGACATAAATTTTAATTTATTTTTACTTTAATTAAGGTTAGAATAAGATATCGTAGGAGATGGTATATGGCATAATACTTTCACGATGATGCTGTTGGGGCCTATTGGTATCCTGTCCCTAAACTTTATACAAACTGTTTTGCAATTTTTATAAGATTTATTTTGGACTTTTTAGACTTTGAAGATAGTCCATGAGCTGACATTCAAACACCTTGAAATGCCGATTATCGTTGGGCATAGACATAGGCAATTGAAGTCAGTGTCTTGTAATGACAACAATTATTATTCAAGGATCAACTATCGCATTCGATTTTTCGATGGACGAATTGACTTAATGTTTAATGATTGTGTAATTCCAATTCCATTTCACTAAAAAAATGTGAGTGGTATAAGAAAAAACCCATATTTAGCAGAGTCTGGTGGCAGTTGAAGATTCTTTTAGCTGATGCATTGTCTTTTATTCACTAGTGATATTTTGTTCGACCTTATAATTCTTTTAAAAAACCTTTAACTTACCTTCTTCAGGCTATATGTCTTTATGGTATATTGCAGGCCCGTACCCACAATATGGGCAAGACGAGGCTTTGCCCCCCACCCCCCACGCGTCTCATTTGGTTGCAAATTTGTTTTTTTGGAAGGAGAATAATAAAAAATCATGCTATTGGAATTACATTTGTCCCACCATGGAAAGACGGGTTGGTACGGTGCTGATATATTGTCGAGAGATTTTTACACTTTGGACTATGTCCACATCATTATACATCTTATCAATTTTTTACTTAAACTTCATACTAAGAACGTTACCGCTTACAGGACAAAATATGTATATCACTGACGATTGTGCTCATTGTTCAAAAGTGAACACCAGGTCTCTTGACTTTGGGTCACATTAGATTTTACAATTATAGCTATGCCTCCATTTTATTTTTACTGACACTACTATTTCTTTATGTTATTACATACAGCAGTACTAATAAAAACAATTTTTTTATTATGCTTAATGCATCAAAAAAAAAAAAAAAAAAACACATACGTGTAACCCAAATGATAAGCAATTAAATAGGAAACTCTGAGTTTAAACATTTAAAATATTTGTTGTTGTTGGTTGCTGATAGCAGTTACTTATCAGCGCGCAAATCAAATTTGATATGATAGTGAAAATGTCGCATTAAAACAAAAACTATCAAAAGTACAAAAATTTGCCACAGCAATGAAGTATTTTAATCGAATCATAAGAGCAGCTCATATTAACAAATTTTTCATTAAATTGTTGATCAAATGTATGAAGTTTGATGACAAACAAAAATTCTGCTTATTTGATAAACATTTTGACAAAAAAATTGATGATATGAACGCTCATCAAATTTAATTGTAATCATACACATTTTGTCAATTATCGCGTTGATAAGAAAACTGCATACAATTATGTTTTATTTAGCAAGTCTTTCACACTGGCACCAAAAACAGTCGGTTTTCACTTATCTCGTTTTTGAAACAAAAATCAGTCAAAAACTTGTTTTTTTACATACATACAAATCAAACGTATTACAGAAAAGCTCGGTGCTATATTCAAATAAATGGGCAACATTTAATAAGTAAACAATGTTGCAATTTTTTACTAACGTTCGCTTGTGCCAATTTTTAAGCACTTCCACAACAACCCCCACCCCACGCGTCACGCTCATACATTGTGTCATATGAGCAAATGTTGCATGTATATGCAAATTAAATAAGTAAACACGAACTTTGGAAATGAATAAAAATCATAAAAATAAAAGTAGAGAGGGAACTAAGAGCTAAGAGCAGCATAACACAGTAAATGAAATTAAGGTTTTCAATACGCTTGCAAGATTCTAACTGCAACTAAGTAAATCGAAATTGAGCTCAACTTTGTAATCTCTGATTAATCTTTGAAGCGCATGTGCTAAATTTTTATTTTTATTTTTAAAGCAAATAATAAAGTGCTGTTGTTGCAATTGCAATAAAATTAGCTCTTAAATAAATACAGTAGACCCCTTATAATCTAACAAAAACGTACTAGCGGAAATGACCGTACAAAGCGTGAAATATTTTTGACTAAAAGAAAAAATTTTAGTCGCGCAAGTGATCTGGTTGACGTGAAACGTCCCATTTATATGCTTTTATGGTTTTAAAGTTAGCCATTAAATTATCTTTCTATTATATTGGTGAATTAGCTTCCACAAAATTGGGTAGTTTTTTTGATGTTTATGTCGGAATTTTTAGATTGCTACAGCTTCGGAACTTAGGTTAGGTTAGGTTAGGTTGGAGTGGCAGTCAGTTACGAAACCGACTCACTTAGACCAAATATGTGCTTCGGAACTTAATCCCTAGTGGTTTTTTACTCTACAAATTAAAAAAAAAGAAATGTGCCGAATTGCATTCAACTAAGCGAGATTTCTGTATAAAATTGTATTTAGTTGAAAGTGGGGTTTACTGTATGAAAATGTGTTTATTTAAGCACAACACAAAAAAGAGCACGAGAAACCCGAGAGCACCACTGCCTTTGGAATCTCAGAGAGCTTTTGTGAGCGCTAAGCTTATCGAAATTTAATTAGAAATCACGTGGTTCTTTTAACAACTAAATACAAACAATAACAACAATGTGCATAGTTATTTTGGTATTTTTGGAGGCCCTATGTTGTTGTGTGTTTATTTAGGGCTTAAACTGACTGTTGTTTGACATTTCAGAAGTTTTTATTTTTCTTTTTTCTTAAAAAGAAACAACTAATCGCGCAGCACTAGAGAAAAGTGAAATTAAGGCATAACGACACTTTTAATATTTTTCAGACATTCTTACAAATCGTAGAATTACATACAAAACTTGTTTATTCAATAAAATTTATGGAAATACTTTCATAAAACAAAAATAAAAAAACTACTGAACGAACTCAAATTATATACAGAGTTTCTTCTTAAGTATACAAAACTAACACTTAAAGGAGTTTTGGCGTAACGCGATAGATTAGATTTAGGTGTTGGCCACGTAGCCTTCACAAGATCACAGAAGTACATAGTGACACCAAAAACTCTCTACTTCAGTCTAATAAGAATCTACTGATTTTTTCTTTCCGTACTCTAGAATTTTAGACAATTTAATTTTTTTTTTTTTAATATTTCGATAGAACAATCTTTTGAGAATATACTGTTAAATTTTTGTAATGATAAATGTTGCCCCGCGTCCGAAAATAATCATACGTAAAACTTTAGACTCATTTATCTCGAAACTACTTTTTCTGCTCGGTGGGATAAAAATAAAATAAACCATTCATCCGATTGAACTCAAATTTGAATAAGTTATTCAAAACTTCAGTGGCTATGGCCGGAGCCTCCAAAACTATAAAACTAACTATAAAAGGTGAAGTCATTAGGAGAACCATGCATGATGAAATTGAAGCTACATATTTTGAGATCGTGAGAGGAAATAGATTTTCATTCGCTTAATTGTAACGCTTTCATATTTTGGCATTATTTGACATTTTGCGACACATGTATGTATGTATATCGATTTAATCAGCATTCAATATAATTATTTGTAAAGAAATAATATCAGCATTGAAATGTAGTGTTAGCTTAAATTATGTATGATAAAATCCCTTTGAAGAAAAATGTTTTTGGCAGCGAAACGATTATCATCGGACATCAAATAAAACAAAAATCATATTGAAACTACTACGTAAAAGAAAAGAAATGGAAATTAATATCATGAAAGCACCTACGTGGACATATTTTTTTTTTTTATTTTTTGACGTAGTTTAAGAAGTAATTGACAGGAGAATTTGTTCAAATAAATAAAGGAAAATATTAAAAAAGTGACTAAATAAAAATGGTCACACTGAAAAAAATTGAAGAAAAATCTGAATTGGTAAAAGTCGGTGCACTCACTATTCCAAACCAGAAATATCACACCTTCTGACATTGAGTTGAACGTTATTATTCAAATTGAAGCTGTCTTATGAAGGTCAGATGGATTTCGAATATATGACCTATTAGAAAACTGAATGCTTCGAAATTCTTCAATTTTCACTAACAAACCTCGATCTCAGACCAAAAAGTAAGGTATACTATATATGTTCATATATGTATGTAGATTGCTTTCCAAACAAGTTTTGCTATATAATTTTTTTTCAGTGTCATAACCATGACATGCACGACATTTCACTTTCTACTATTGAAACTTTTAATAGTTTCGGCTTTTCTGTCAAGTAGCTGTCGCCAGCAGCAAGCTAACCAATTGCTGGGAGGGTGTGTTCTGTCTTCTTTTTTTTCATTATATTTAAATTAAAACAAAACAATTAGAAGCGATGTCTGAGCACAACAAGATAATGCGTTATTCGTAAAAAAAAAAATCTATTGCGTACGTACATTTTACCGACCTCTCCTTCTTTAGAAACTTTAATTATATTTTTTTTTTTTATCAAAAATATTAAAAATGATAACAAGTTCGTCTGAAAGGCAGCCATAAATTCGTTTTATTTATTTTTGCAATTTAAAACGTCAAAAATCCATGTGATGAAAGAATTTAAAAAGAGATAAGAAAAACTCCAAAATGATTTTAAATAATCAAAAAAAAAAAAGTGATAAAATTCAGTAAGGAAACAAAATAAAAAATAAACCGAAAAAT
Organism: Meiosimyza platycephala; assembly: GCA_963662105.1. Taxonomy (NCBI): domain Eukaryota; kingdom Metazoa; phylum Arthropoda; class Insecta; order Diptera; family Lauxaniidae; genus Meiosimyza; species Meiosimyza platycephala. Next base: position 114,059,381 of record OY759208.1, on the reverse strand, counting down.
CTCAGCATTCACGTGACTTTTAAAAGCTGATGATGATTTAACGTCGATCGTTTTTATTTATTTTGATTTTCGTTATTTTTATTTGCTTGAGGTTTCTGGGTAAATTGTGGTTGACGACAATTTAAATCGTCACCAGCAGCAGATTAAATTGTCAAATTTGTTTTTGTCTGACTACCAACCGTTGCTGTTGGTGGCAAATTGAAATTTTCATGAATTTGCTAATTGTTATTTGCATTTTGCAAACCTTGGAAAGTAGAGATATTGTCGATAAATATGTTGTGATTTATTTCTTAACATTATTCAAAGACATTTTTTGACACTCTGCTTAAGATACATCTTGCTGGGGAACAAAGATTAATATACATATACCATTTGCTCGTCTCCACGAAAAGATGGAATATTGTTTATTGAAAATACAATTTAATTTTTTAATGTTTTTCTCGGATCTACTTGTGTATTAATGCTCTAACTGCACCGTTTTCGGTATATAGTATGATGATGGTTAGTTTTTATTTTCTTGCTAAAAAATATGCCTTATAACAAAATAAGATCATGCAAAGAACATAAAATATGATGCTGGTATAATGATATGAAGGTATTGAGGTATTTTGGGCCAAGAAACATTATATTTTTTTTTACTCCAGAACTTTTATCTTAAAATATTTTTTCGACTTAACACATAAAGCTTTGTTCTCAAAAGCCACCCCCCTCCCCCGTAGCGTTGATAATTTGTTTTGAAGTTTTCTTTATAATTTTAGTGGGTAAGTTATTTCATATAGAGGGCCCCAATATAGTGCTGAGGCCTTAGTGATCCACATCGCCGCTGCTATTAACATGGATATTCTGATTCAAAATAAATTTTGACATATGAGAAAACAGTTTTAGAATTTACATGTGAACTTTTTTCTCGATAACCTTTTAGTCACCATATTCAGTATCATTAAGTATAAGATCTACCTTTCAGGATCATCATTATTTTCAAAATAGAAGCCAGATTGAAATGCTTTTTGTTAGACGTTGACTGTAATCATTTATTTAGTCATCAAGGAAAAGTAACAATGAATTTTTATCTCAACAAGTTCTTATCTATAGTCTACGACATAATTAGGATGCATATCGTATAGTAGTGATATCTTAAACTGATACGAAAACTCAGAATCTATTGACTTTGTCAACTTGAACATTGCGACAGTTCCTGAAGTTAGTAAACTTTATTATGCGATTGGCCAGGGCCTGATTTAATTTTGTGGAAGCTCCACGGCAAAAAGTCAATTCGAAATATTAAGAGTTTATGAAATAAAATTATTGAAAAGTAAATATTTTCAGAGCATAGAAAAAAATGAAGTTTCTAGCCACAAGTACTAGAATACTTTATAATTTGAAATCAATTCGTTAAAACTAAAATCAGAAGCCGATTCAGCACTTTAAAATACTTAACGTACGTTTTGTTTTATTTTGTGTGTTTATAATGCTTTTATGTTATATAGTACTTCGTCCAAAGTACCAGAGATAATGATAGCTTTTACAGTTATTTTTGAAAATAAGTTCCCTCTACTGCCGCTGAAAAATCATATTATCAATCAAATTTCAACATTAGAAACTATAAGTTGAAAATTGTTATTTTCAAGTATTTTCGTCCATATCGATTTTCTAGCATCCTTTAGGCTAATCACACTGCGTTTAAAAAAAAAATTGAAAACTCCTTGGACAGCAATACAATATTGAATGCAGATGTTATTCTGGTCAATATCCGGAATATTCGGAATATAGCGTGTTTTTTGCATTGTTGGGTTGGGATATTCCAAAAAATTCAAAAAATTTACGTGATGGACTTTAAATTTTTTTTGGCAAAATTGATCAGGACGACATCCTATATTGGTTACTTGGGAACAAAACCACTATTCCACAGTGTTACTAAATTGCCAGTCTGCTATTTCCATGCTTTAAATATTTCAGAATTCTTCGAAAAGCTTTCGTTGTCCTTATTTCAAGGATGTAATCTTTACGGTAACCTATTGGTATGCATTTTGTTGCAGTGGCGATGACTATCACAACAAAGCGGCCAACATTTGAATATGTTTGCGAAACAATTAGTATTCCGCAATCAAAGTTCGCCTTGCCCTTGGTCAAGACGTCACAACAGAAATTTTAAAAACAATGTTGACAAATGGTAATTTTTAAGAAATAGTCTAAATGTACAGAAAATGTACGGATACAGTACTGAAAATGCGCCACATGTACCGAATATACTGACGACGATCTTTCACGACGTACTGAATGTACTGAAAATAGTACTAGTACAAATGTACCGAAAATCCCATCACTCGCCTAAAGTACGACGAGGAGCCGAACTGTACTTCCATTGTATCTCTTTGTATTTTTCCAAGCGTATTCAATTTGATGAGCAAATCCTCACTTAAAACTTTTTTTTTCTTTTATGTGGTGGCCCCTGGGCTTGAGCCACAATTGCACTCCTTAAGTCCAGCCCTGCGAATATCACAAGTAAATTCTTTTCCTGTATGTAGTTTGTCATTTTCCGCTCTGCTTGTGTATGTCTGTAAATATGTATGTAAGTGTATATATATGTTAGTATATGTACGTTCTTTAAACGCGACATACTACCAAATGCCAATGTAAATAAAGCATTTTTAGCTTGACATGACTGACAGCCATAATGTTTTAAATCGTTTTTGACCCCACTGTGCTCTCTGCCTGCCACCAAGTCTTGTGTTCAACCCATCCATTTAAGTTCCCTAAAATTTTTGTCATTAATTTATTTTCTTTAATTTTTTTTTTAAATTTACGTACAACCTACACAATTTGTTAAATAGAATATTTTTGAAAACTTAAATTTTCTTTTAAAAATTTTAAATCGTTGTATTGCGGAAGAATAACTCGTAGGAAAATTAAGAGAATTTCAGAAAATTTAAATATCATATTCTTTAGCAAAATATAATTTATAAGTTTTCAATGACAATCTATTATATTTTAAGCATAATTATGTCTTAATAATGCAGCTTTGATTTTTAAATACAAAGAAAAGTCAGAATATGTCAAAACTTTTATGTTGTAGATCGTTATTTTTTTGATTTTAATAAATTTGACATGATTTTATTTAATCTGGGCTATTTCACTTGAGGAATTGCGTATTTTTTTATGGAAAAAAATTTGAAATTTTGCTTAGACACAAATGAATATAAGTCTGTGGCAGAACTAACATTCGTATTTGAGGAAGGTTATAGTGCTTAATCCATTTACTAAGGCTCGTAGCCTATTTCTCAGAATAAAGAAAACATGCTCTCATTAAAAAATCTGGAGAATAATATTTTCATTGGGCTGTGTGGTACTCTCGAAGTATTGTCAGTCACTTACGAGTGAGGCCTAAGTGAGAAAACTTTATTTACTTTGGTTTTCTTCCAATACCTTGGGGATTGAACCCTGTGTTCCAGCAGGTAACCATTAGATTACCGGTTAATTAACCATTTTGGTGGAAAACATTACATACGCACTATAGTTATAATCCATTCTATTCAAAGCGACATCATTAAGTAATTCATTATTGAGACTTTATATAGACCAATATAGTAGTGCAGACTTTTTATCTCTAACGAAATTGCTTCATTGTATTACCACCCTAAATCGGGTGCAACGTGAATGAATTCATTTAGGATGAAAAAGATGAATGCGACAACGGCGATAAAAACGACGACGACGACGACGACAATTATGACATTTGTGTGTCGTTGTTGCTGCTACATCATGCAACCCTCATTTGACATTCGTTAGATGCGCGCCACTACAATTTGTATCTCATTTAGTGAATTTTGTATCCATTGTGTCTATCCATTAGTCTATTTGTATCTAACGGATGCATACAAGTATCTTATATGTGGCATGCAAAGAAATTAAATGTAGCGCACGTTGATCTACATACTATCGGCGATGACGAAAAAAAAAATTTTATCTATCAGCATCAAAAGTTTTGAATAAAAGTTCTCAAAAGTTTGGCATCATCAGCTGTATAGCTACAGTCTGTTGATTTATCGGAAATATCGAAACAATTAATCATAAAGTTCGATAACAAATATGAGCTTGTGAAGAAATTTTCGGTATATTATACAAAAATTTTTCAAATAAAATGACATCCTTGCAAGCTCATTTGCAGAATTCATGTGATACCGAAACAAATTGTAAAGAATCGAACAGATCGAGCGATCGGACAAACGACAACAAATGGTCGTTCAGTTGGGCGTTAGGTCGCTCAGACTGTCACTTGGTCACTCAACTCTCTACTATTTGCCTCTAAATTTTCTTCTTTCTGTCTGTATTTTGAAAGAGATTTTTTCTTTCTAGTTTCTTCCCCATACGATAGCATTCGTTGTGGCACTAATTTAAGAATTCGTTCACAAATGCGTCGCGCATCAAATCTACACTAAAGCATGAATGTGTGAAAAACGCTGCCAGCATGATCGCGCTAACAACAATTTGTATTAATTTTTCATTAGTAGGCAAAAAGTTAAGAGAAAAAATGATACAAAAACAAATAAACCATATGAAAATAATAGAAACAGAAGTGAAAAAAAAAATAAATTAATAACACAAAACAACGAAAATTAATTGATTTTTGTTTGTTTGCACTTTCAATTATTTGCTAAACAAATTAAAAATAAAAATAACATCAGAATTTGTGGCCTTGCTCAATCTTGTAATTAAACTCCCTTTCATCAGGTCGGTACATTGCAAATACTTTTAGGGTTGAAAGCGTAAGTACTCGGGGTATTAGCCGGCATTACCAAATAGGCACATTGGGGAAAACCGTTCGATTAATCACTTTTTGTGAAGGCAGGTCGGCCTTTGAGTGTTTCTTATCCCAAGACAATCATGTTGAACCATTTAAATCCTTTTGCAATGATAACTCGCCACAGTAGCTCTGTGGTTGAGCTCTTAAATTTTTACTTCAGCAGAAGTAGAAACTCTACTACATCGTAACAAAGTTTTGAGTGCATTTGGTGCCCACCAATGGTCTTATTCAGGGATGGGCATAAGTTCTTTTATAATTTCTAACGAGAGCGCCATTGAGAGTAACGAGAGAGCATTTGTGTATACGTATACAAATGAGACCGCATAACAATGATTCAATTCTACAAAAAAAAAATAAAATTTTGCGTGAATGTTATTGCCCATCATTGCTCTTATTTTATCTTACTCCTAGCAATTAGCTTAATATTCAATTTATGGAAGGGCCCACTTAAGCTTGGGGCCCGAGGCTATAGCTCTCTATAATCCTACTTTAATCCACCGCTGCACGGTAAAGGGAAATATTTTCTTCCAGAAGCTAAAAAGAAAAAAAAATTCATTTTGGGCACTTTGACATCAATTCTTAGAATATTTCTCACATTTCTGAGGTGATAACTTTTTGTATCTTAATCGCTATGCCCCTGAGAGTTGTTTAAGTGAAATTTTAATTAGTTGTTAATTTAGTCTCCCACTTTCTTTTTTTTGTCTAATTTAGCTGTCTTAATGAAAACTATGAAAATGCAACAAAAATAAAATTTTCTCATTAAAATTCTGTATGGGGTGATTTTTTTTGGGTTTGTATGATTTTTTTCCAATGAAGACACATCCAGTTTAACCATTTCGAATAGCTACTGATAGTTTTAGTCAAGTGACAACACTGACGACTATAATTAGTAAAGCACACGAAAATCGCTCTGTTCACAAAATAGAGAGAAAAAAGAGCAACATACATAAATCTGTGTGAGTTAGAAATTCTAATATTTCATACACACTCATCCAAGCAAACTTACATATAAATGAAATGCAGATACAAACGTACAGACACGAATATACTTTTGTATCTGTCATTGACGTACTACTGCATAGTTGTGACTTCATAGCGGCAGATAGAGCGTGAGCTCTCAAGAGTGAGAGTGATACTCTGCCGATTGAGCATAAATTGATGAAATGAGTATGAATTTGTTAGAATCGAATCGAATATAGTTTTTATTGTACGAATTTAACGAATACATTTTGTGAGAAGAAACAAAGCTTAAAAGAAAAATAATGAAAATAACGTAAAATATCTAAAGTTATCATGATATACATTTGTATCTTGAAATGTGCTTTTAAATGCCCTCGCCTCGTATGTCCCACGAATAATTAGGAGCTGACGACGACGATGACAACGACGATTTCTTCGTGTGATTGCGCGCTGATTAAATTCATTCGGAAAATGACGTCTGCACAGTGGGACAAAGTGTTGTTTGATTGCACAAATTTGGATATATGCATATTGTTGGTAACGAAATCAAATTTTACATTACCTGCAATAACATGACATGAGGTTGTACAAACATTTTATATTTTTACTTGAAAAGTGAGTATAATTAAGAAAAAAAAAAAAATCGAAAGAGTTAGATTTAACGAATTTTGGAGGAAGTTTTCCGAATCGCTTAGAAATACTCTAAGCTATTTTTTTATTGTACACTCATCCTTTCTCAGGAGCGTCACTTCACCAAAACCTTGGGGGGGGGGGGGGGCAAGAATTATAATTCCACCACTATTAGATGGTTTTATTGAATTGTTGTATTGAATAATACCTATTATCAGATCCTTGGGGGGGGGGGGAAATGCCCTCCCCAGCCCTACCGAATTGACGCCAATGTCCTTTCTATTTTAAATGTGGTGTGCACTGTCTTCCAAAGAGTTGTCACTTTAGTTATAGCCTATTGCATTTATTCAAATCGACGATCAGTAGAATTTAAAATGTCAGCGTTAGCACTAAGTCCAGTTTATTCTTTAAAATGCGAATTTGCTTGAAACGCATATAATGATATTTTTGACGCTGAACCTGAACCTGAAAATGGCGTTAATTTTCCTTTATCACGTTTGAATTTCAAGATAAATGGGGTTGTATGTGTCAAAAGTACTGGTTTTGATCATTTTTGTGCACTCGTATTAAAAAAACCAATAGTTCCTGGATAGGCAAAAATTTAGAAAGAATGTTTTTTTTTCCAAGACCACAAAATAAATCTCAAAATTCATAGCGAATTCGTATTTATAAGGGAAAATGTATTTTTAAAGTGCCAAATCTTAAATTCAAAAAATATGTTCTTTTTAGTGTCATTTAAATTTTTGATTTGAACCCGTGTTGTAAGTCATAACTTTTATTTTATTTGGTTAAATTTTTACTCTTATTCTAAAACTGCTACAAATTCATATTAATTGATGTACCCTCACTTCTTTCTGAATCACACGAATCTTGTGTAAAAATCATGATATATTATATTAAAAATATATGGCAAGGCAATATGTTTCAACCAGTATGACTCTTAATAGCTCTTAAACGGAGCGGCTTAAAAAACAGAATATTATTCGATTTATGTAGCTATGTATTAGTGACTTTAACATTTTTTCCAGCAACATCAGTTTTTCCCCCCACTGTGCGCTGTCATGTCGGCGGCGGCTAGTGAAATACAAAAACAAAAATAAATTTTTTTTAATGTTTTTTTTTTATTCATTCAAAATAAATTAACGTTAAACTAAACTAAGAGTAAAACACAACAACAACAACAACAACAGGTACAACAACAACTTGGCAAGCAACACAAAGTTTTTATTTTTCGAAAAACTTGCGCGCTTTGTTGTAGATTTATTATTGCTGTTGCTGTTGTTTTTGTTGTCGCTGTCGCTGTCGCTGCCGCTGTTGCTGACAATCGCGCACATGAGCACGAGTTCTGAGCCCGCGAACAGCACCACATTTTTCGGTTTAGTCGGTTGGTCACACGGTGCGGATTGAGAGCGGCAACGCGTCAAACGGTGCAAATTTTTCCAATTTTTCTTATGTTGTTGTGAACTTGTTAATAAAAGTTATAAATTAAAAATATAGAAAATTCTAAAATAAAATAAATAAAATTAGTGTTTGTGTGTTCAGAAATTGGAAAATTTTTCAAAATTCAAAAGTGCTAAAAATAACAAAAAAAAAAAAAAAAAAACACGTCCAAGTTTAACCGAGAGATTCGACAAAGAAAATGGTGTGAAAATGAATTCAAAAGCATTAAAATAAATTATTTTAAGAATAATAAGAAATTTGCAACAACGTGTAAATTTACACCCTTAACCTGTTAATGGTGTAACCTTAGAATCTCGTACTTTTCAAGTCAGCTGTTTTCTCTCTGGTCGTTTACTTCTGCAGTTTGTTTTGCTCTCGTATTTTTTGTGTGGCGCTTGCTTTAATTGAAATGTTTTATATGGAAAAAACAATTGATTTAGTATAAAAAAATGTTGTTATACTAAGTTTGCTGATATTTCAATTAACAGAAATTAAATTGCATATAATAAAGTGCAGCTCAAAACAACAATTTGAAAGCGATATCAGTGGTGTAGCAACATCTTTGGGGAATTCCAAAGTGTAATTAAAAGTACTATATGTTCAAACTTTCAAATGCTATACCAAGAAATCTAAGCAAATGCTACGAAATTATGTGAGGCAGAGTTTGATGATACAAAATTTGGAACGGTTGAAGCATTCCAAGCAAATGAACAACAATCGATTACAGAAACAAGCAATGGACGCAAAGTAGGTGAAATTGCCTAGATGGATTCAATTAAAATACTTTTCTAAGAAAATTGTTCGAGTAAACGTGAAGATGAAGATTGAACTTTCCGCCTTAAGCACAATATACACAAACGAATATTGGTACCGTGTGATAATCACGAAACTTTTTGCGAAGTAATCCCAGAATTTTTGTGACCAAAAAAAGTCCGTAACTTAGTTTCGGAATTGAAACCCCTGATCGATACTTTGCTTTAATGCATAAGATCAATCTGAGCATTAATTAGCACTTTCTAATCAAAATTAGCGGAATTTTTATTGCTTTGTCAATATTTCTTTCATGTTCAACTGTATAGTACACATGCTCGTATTGTTTGTTTAAACATTTCATCAGTGCATAAATCTTTCCTGTTTTTTTTTTTTAAATTGTCTTAACAACATTCAGTAAATTGTTAAAGTGAAGATTTAGGTAGGTGATAATGTCTAGTTAAATAGGAGATAATATTCGTATACACGTTTACGCGCAGTTTATTGACGCATAGCCGACTAATTTTACTTAGCTGCTTCCTGGAAAGAAAGAAGTACATTTGCCCAGGAAAAGACTTATGTAGTTATTGAGATGTGCTTGGTACTGGTGACCCTTGGTTCTTTGCACCATGTTCTTAACTTTGTTCAGTGTACTTTGTCAAAGTGTTGACAAATCGCAATCACGTGAGAGTTTTGAGCTTTTTACTCTTGCTTAAGCAAAATGAGATCGCTTGCAGCTAAAATGTTGTTCGAGAGCTAAAGAGAGAATGCGAAATATATGCTTTAATAAAATATAAATTTTAAAAGCTATTGGCATTGAGAGAATGCGCTTGCTTTGTTGTTGTAATTGAAAATCAAGCAACATAAATAACATGAAGTTTTGACTGCAGCTGATCTACTCATCAGAGTATAAGCTTTAAAAAAATCATTCTTTACCTGCTTAAGGGTCCTCCATAAATACGTTCGCATAACTTTCAGAACTGACCCCCTTCCACCTGGTTGTCGACTTTTGCGCAATTTCGTTACCCTTCACCCCTTAAAAGACGTCCACAAAGGATTATGTTACACCCCTTATATTTTTTGTGCATAATTTTTATTCGATTCTTTTGAAGAAAAAAAACGAAAAAATTTAATAGCGGTATTTTGAAATAATGACTGTCCGAACAGACTTCGACCTTCCCCCTGCTTGCTCCTTTTGACCCTTCTCCCCCTGTTGCGGGCGTCTTCCATACAAAACCCCTTAGTACAGTGATGCCTTGCTCAGGTGCTTAAGTGCGAGCCATGAGAGGGAACTTTCGCACTCGTTTAAACAAAATGAGTTGTAATTATGGAATGTGTTTTTCAGCATTTCTCAAAGCTTTTGAACTTTCCCTCTTTTTTTGTGCAAAAACATAAATTTGACTTCTTTCTATGACCATGAGTGACTTAATGTGTAGGTTTACACTTTATGAGCTTTTGGCTTTAAATTTCTTCCCGTATTTAAATTACAATTTAACTTGAAAAGAGTCAGTTAAAATAATAAACTTTTCTGTGCTTCTGTATTTATTTATGTTTTTGATTTTTACTGTAATTTTTAAAGATTTTACTTTTATTCTGATCTAAAAATTGTGATTTTACATGCTTTGCTCGCATATTTACAAATTTTAAGAAGAAAAAACAGCTGTTCACTCCAACAATTTCTCGTTTGTTTCTTTTATTCTTTAAATGCGTGCTTTTGTTTTGAATTTCTAATATGTACTTATGTTATTTAAAAGTAATACACTTGAAATTTATTCGTATCCAACAAATTAATATTTAACTATACATACTTATGTTCTATCTTCCTTTAACATTCATTCATATTCGCTCTTTCCAACCTACTTCTTGTGCGCACTTAAAGCAAAGCTTTCGAAATAGGCTCTAACTCATTCTTACCAACTGTTATCGTGTTCGAACTTCGAACTCTACAAAACATATTAGCAAAATTCAAAGCTCGAAAGCGAAATCCTGTCGTGTGAAACGAACGAACGTAAACTTCATCCGCATTCGTCATCGTTCATATGTTTCTGTTATTATTGTTGTTTTCGTTGTAGTTTTTGTACGGAAATAATACCAAAAAATACGAGAGCAAAAGTATACACGAAGCCGAAGAACACCCACACAAACAAATTGCCAAAACGAGGGAGAGAGAGAGAGAGAGAAAAAAAAAACATATCGAAAAATTATCATTAAAGACAACAACAAAAAATCGCCTGAATATACGAAAAATTTCAGTGCGATGAAGGCAGCAGAAAAACGCGCAGCGAAATTCGACTGATTGCAAGTCGAGAAAAATTTTAAAATTTAACAAAAAAAAAATTAGTTCTTAAATTAAAAAAAAAAGTGTTGCCATTGAAAGAAAATTTCTAAGAAAAATATTTCATGTTTTCACGCGGTTTCTGTGCGAAATAGTAAAAAATAACGATAGCAACGATTTTTCTACGTTTTTTATTCGAACTGCGAACTTTTTCATCGATTATTTTTATTTTTCTATTGTTTCCTGTTTCTCCACTGCTTCGTCGCTATACTAACACACTTTTAAGTCTGTTACACCTACGTACTGTTCGGCTCCAGCAACTTTCGTAAACATTGTCGTCGCTGTAGTTTTTGTTGTTGTCGATATTGTTTTTTTTTTTTGTTCTTTCGTCCTGCGACTAAAACGAAGGCTCTTTCTTCTTCCTCAACATCAACGCGTACGTTTCACCGTCGCGCGTTCTGCATTTGTCGTTTAGCGTTTACATACGTTTTTGTGTGCGTATGAGTGCAATATTTACAATAAAATTGGAAAAATAATTAATTTTTTTATTGAATTTTTACAGTTGTGAAAAATTTTGAAAATAAAGTAAAAAGAAATCAACATTATAATTTGTTATTAAAAATTGGAAAATCCATTTCACACAAAAAAAGCAGTGTTTCCCACATTGTAAAGGAGAAGATAATTGAAAAAAAAAAAAACAAAATTGGTTGTTCAAAGTTCTTAACTTTTATTTTTGCTTCAATAGGAGCTCTTATTAGATACTTAAAAGTTAAAAAAGTGAAAACTTAAAATAAAATTACAAAAGGTGCTGCTAAACTGTGCTTTTTCAACAATAAAAAGCAACAAAGTATATGAAAAAATTATATTTTTTAAGCCGTTTTAGTGCTTTATTGGTGTACAATAAAAAATTCAACAGATAAAGACTTTTTCTTTTTGATAAAAAGAAAATAAATTTTCGAAAGGAAACAACTAAAACTAAAATAAAATGCCTGGTTAAATAAATTAAAAAAAAAAATTTAAATATATTTAAAACATTGATGAAAAAATAGAAAAATAAAAAGTTTGAAATTACCTTTACCATTTTTTAACTAAAATACTATAAAAAAAAAATAAAATAAATGTGCGCTTGGTAACTAAATAAATAATAACAGCATTTAATCAACTGTCAGCAGAAAGCAAAAAAAAAAAAACAATTCACAAAAAATCAAAGCTGTCACCCAAAAAATAAAACATTCAATGCAGTTTAGTTTCAAGAAAAAAACACGACACATACGAATAAAAATAAGTTGAAAAATTTGCAACGAAAATGATTTGAAAAACGACGCGCTTGTGAATAAAAATAATAAAAAAATTTAAATCAAATTTAAAATAACAACATTTTAATAATAGCCAAATAAATGAAACCACAAACAACTTAATAAACTTTATGGAAAAGAAAAAAAAATTTTCTAATAAGAAATAAAAATAAAAATTGGTTGATATAAAAAAAATTAAATATTTTTTGACAGAAAAAAAAAATTATATGAAAGTTAATATATCAAAAGTTTGATAATGTTGAGTTTATACATATTGATATAGATATAGATTGCAATAAAAAAAAAAATAAATAGCCAATTGAGACACCCAAATATTTTGAAATATTAAATTAAAAAGTTAACATTAATAAAATTAAATAAAACAGAAAACAATTTAATAAACTTAGCATAAATTAAATATATTAAAAAAAAAGCAAAAAATTAGCAGAATAGATAAAATAAAAATCACAAAACAAATTAAAAACTTTAAGCAGCACAAACTTAATAAAACAAAAACTTAAATTAAATACGCTTCAAAGGTAAAAAAAAAACAAAATTCTCAAAAAACTTAATCTATGTCTAATTATTTTTTTGTTGCATTTGTCGCTGTTATTGTTAATGACAGATCGCAGTTAAAGAATATCAAAAGCATAAAGAATATTTAATAAGACGTGCTACAAAATCAATCAAGTTTTTGTTACCAAAAAAAAAAAAAAAAAAATAAATAATAATTTTTTTGCATGAATTCGTGGTGCCTTCGTTTATAGCAAATAAAGCAAATAACTACTAGTAAAATAATAAGAAAAAATTACAACGTGTTATATAAAATTATTTAAGCAATAACATATAAAAGTAAGCTAAAAGTTAACTAACTAAAATTAAACAAAAAAAAAAAAAAATAATATAAAGTTTTTAGTTCAATACAAATTGTGCAATATATTTTTAAAACAAACAAAAAAAAGTCCTATCACCAACTGTTTCCTCCAATTATTGTGATTACAAAAAATATATTTTTTTTTTTAAACGAAGAACATAATAAAAGTTATACAAAAAGTGTCTAAAACGCGTTCTGCGCTACCAAATCCAAAACAAAACCCAATTATATTCAATTTTTAAACGCTGCACTTCAATTTTTGTATGAGAAAATGAGTGACCGGGAGCGATCGTCCCCAACACTGATCGAAACTGGTTTAAAAAATCTCATCGGCGGTCGGGATGGCAATTATCCACTTATTAGCGGAATCAATGGTAAGTTTTTGGATTAGGTATAGGAATTAATAAATTAATTAGAAGTTGGATAAATCATTTTTAATGAAATGAAATAAAGCATGCAGAGATATTGGTAATACATAATATGATTAGTTTTGCAAGCAACGCTCCAGAAGACAAAAAATAAAGTCGAATATATCAGTATAAATCCCCTAATGTTTATAAAAAAAATTATATTTGAATGCTCGATTCTGTGGGTAAGGAGCAATGATTGGGCAAAACATTAATAACAAATGTCGTCAAAATTTGTTCAAAACTGGTTCGATACTTTTCCGAAGATTTTTGACGCGCTGAATTCGAATCCGTGTTGAGACTTCTTTCATAGTAACAATTTTTGCGATATTTTAACCTAAAAGTTCGAATACTACGTTTTTTCGAGAAAATTGAGTTTATATTATATCGAAAGTTAACTTTTTTTATGATACCATTATTAGGGTTCAATTGAACTACTCTTTCTTTTCAAAAATTATTTTAAATTATATCGCTATCTATGATTTTCTCCGAAATATCGTAAATGTACTTTTTGGCCATATACCCAGGGAAAAATTTTATTTTCAAAAAAAGATTGTTAGTTATTCAGGAAATGCTACAAATTCTTAGGGGCAACATTTTCGGGGCCCTCATGAATACATTTTTTTTCTCTCGTAAATGTGAATTTCATACCGACGGTTAAGTTGTTGGTTGCTTGGCTTAAGCGCTTAAAATCCACACAATGGGTAGAGTAATTTTAATATATCAAAATGTAAACAAATATAACGCTCTGTCCTTGGTAATAATTCCCAAGTGGTATGACTGATTTCCACATCGAAGTTAGGCAAAATACCTACTGTCATTTTTTAGAAACCTTGCTATAGGTACATAAAATAATAAATTCATTGGGTGGTAATCTTGCTAGTGTTGGCATTTGGGTTTTGTGGAAATGCACTCAATCTAGACTTGGAATATACTTTTTAGGGCGGATTTAATTTTTTCTCAGAGACACTTAAATTTACTAATGAAACAAAAATTTTATTTAAATTACTGTATACTGAGTGTACTGAAAATGCACCAAATGTACTGAATATTCGTCAATGGTACCGTATGTACTAAAAATTTCTCGAATGAAAAGTACAAATGTACCAGAAATGCCATCACTAATTCATGGTGTCTAGTGGTTATTAAGTTACCATAGTTTATGTTATACTTATTATTCGATGGAGGAGGTGGTGGTGAGGAAACAAAATCTATTTTCTTATAAAAATTCACGAATGCTATGAGTGAAAGTTTGAAAATATTTCAAAAGTGTCTTGACTAACTTTATACCACAGGGTGCGTTTTCGTTCCATGTTGATGTTTTTTATAACTTTTATAATAATTTATATTTTATTGATTGATTAAATGATCTTTATCATTATTTTTGGTAACAACATCGGTCAGATCACGCCCTGGCGGTTACATAGTATTTAAAAAAAAAAATGTTAAAAATTTACATTGACCTGGAATATATAAAGCGCTGTCGTATTTTAGTCGTAATTATTTTGCATTAACTTGGCACCGGATTAAAAAATATGAAAATAAAATCTAATCCAGCTAGATAGATAATCATCAAAAATCAACACATTAGAATAATAAATTTTATGAGTGCTTGTTCTTAATCAATTTACCATGCTATTGAACGCTCAAAGATAGCACTCAGAACATTCGTTGTATAAATTTTATTTTCTTAGTCAGTGTGGCGCAAAACTAAATGAAGCAAATTATGATGCGAATAATACTAAAATTAACCCAATTGTATCTGCCGAATTCAAAAGTAAACGTTGTTTGAAGAAAAGATATATAACGATTTCATATTTATTTTCTGAGCAGTAACACATTTATTTATTTTTATTAAAAAAATGCAATAACAATTAAAATTTTTTTCAACTTATTAATATACTCGTAGTTGTTGGCGAAAATTTTATTAGAAAATATTAATTTATTTTTGCATATTTTTTTCTTTTTTCCAAGCGTGTATCTGTCAGAAACTTTTGTTACTTGAATTTTAGCACAAATAAAAGTGATTTAGTTTTATCAAATGATTTCATATAAAAAAAAAAATATATATATGTGTATATATAATAAAAAGATGTCTAACACATAAAATATAAAATATATGCCAATTTAAAAAATCATGAATAAAACAACAATTTTATTTATTTTTAATTTTTGAAAAATTCCCATTTAATTTATAACTTTGAAGATATATAAATTTTTAAGCATTAAAATGTCATTAGTTCTTGTTTTTTTGAAACAATGTGACAATACCAACCACAAAAACAAAAAAATTTTATTTATTTTTAAGATGCTACAATTTTTCCAAAAATCCTGAAATGACAAGAAATTGTTTCTATCACATAAGTTATCGGATTAAATTCTTTATTTTTATGACATTTCCATGAAACGAAATGTAGAGATATTTAGCTAGATTCAAAAAAAGTCAAAAAGAGATATTCGATATTTATTATTGTTGTTTCTTAGTAATTAACATTTTGACGCTAAAACAAGACCACGTGTGAAGACCTCTGTTTATATTTATGTTTTAAGCTGCATTTCATATTTTACTCAACACAATGGTCTTTTTTGTCTCAATTTCGTGAACTCATTACGAAAACTTGAGTAATACTAAATTAATAATCTTGGTGGATATCTCTTTAAAAGATATTAGTTTTCAACGGAAACACACAACTTCCAGATGAAATTCCTATAACTTAAGAACGACCAAGATCAAAGACAATTTTTTAATGTTTGCTCTTTTGTCATTACAGTCCCTAAAAAAAACTCATATTTTCTAAAAGTAATTTGCATATCATTTTCTAATTTTAAATGAATTACTTCCATTATCATTTCAACTACATAAGCAAAACATATGTGACCTAGTCTATGAAAAGGGGGCTTAGTTTCCTTCCGTCTTACTAAATAAAATAATAAAATTTATATTATATTGCCATATATACACTTTGCTATGTCCTTTTAATAAGATGACCTTTACGTCTTCTTGATCGAGATTTATACAAATCTAATTAATATGGACAGTTTAAGAGTACGTATTCCAATATATAAGATTAGATTTAGCGCAAGTGCCGGTCATAAAAATAATAAATAAATATATTTTTGTGAAAGTAAGTGAACTTATGCATAACTTATTATATTACAAAAACAAACTTTAATCAAAATGTCACTATTATAGCGATTATTATTGTACGTAATTCTTGCATCTCTAAGCAATTACAATTTGTTCTAATTAAAGCGCGCTTCTATATTGTAACACTGTAATTGCAGTCGTGGCCAATTAAAAATTGCCATTTAAATTAAAAAGAAAAAATTACAACAAAAAAAGTATTTTGTGCTTGTGATAATAAACCTCATAATGTCGGCTAATTTCTAAACTACAATCTTTGATTTCATTCCCGAACAGCCGGCCACCGCACTACCCGCGCTATCTGTTTATTTGTCATTCATTCTGTTTGTCTGTCGACAAATTAAATGTAAAAGTATTACGAATATGATGTTGTTTATTTTTAAATTTTTCTAATTTTTAATTTTTTCACACATGTGACATTTAACAACATGAAATTCATGCTATACGTGAATGAAACACACATTTCAACGCAATTAAATAACATATTTTTATAATGCGGCCTATTGGCCATCAGAGAGAGAGAGAGAGAGAGAGAGAGAGAGAGAGAGAGAGAAATGTTCAAAGAAATTAACAGAGTCAATCAAAAGTGAATGAAAACATTTTTCAACACTTGAACTTTTTTATAGAATTTGATCAAATGTCTAAACTAAGAATTCTACTTTATAAAGTTTGCATATTATTGAAACAAAATGTAATTGGTTTCATTCAGTGTGCACTTTTTTATTGGTTTGCTTAAATGACGTCATAAAAATTCACGTGATTTACAATACAATTCTACTATATTTGCTAATATCGTATAATAATTGTAAGTTGGGTTTCTGAAAAGCTATTAAATTACGCCATTGTACTTGGAATATAACTGAAAAAAAAAAATCAATTATAATTTATTTAAATAACTATTAATTTTAAGTTGAATTTTTTAAATAAAAATGATATTACGTGATTTCAAGGGAAAAAATCTATTCATTTGTTGTTAGTGGCTTTTCCCAGTTGAATTTGTGAAGTTTGTTGACTTTTACATTAAATAATTATAAATTTATATAATTTTATGAAGTACCGATGACAGGGTGGGGAACGGTTGGATTTTCCCCGGGCCCGCAGTTCTTCGAAGGGGCCCGTAAATTCTGAGGTCTCTAGTATTTATAATGAAACGCTAAGTTATCGTCTTATCGATACCTTCCAGAATATGCTTTTACCGACTATCATTATAGCCTCAATCGCTTAATATAACCTGCAAACAAAACAGATTCTGCAGAGAAGGACTTAAATTGTGAATGTGTCTGCAGTTTTAACTTTTGTCGTTTGCACGTTGCAACGAAATGGGTGTAAATATTGGCTCATTTCCTTCACCTTCATATAATTTTTACATTTACAATTGTTAGAGTGAAAGGAAGGAGGGGCCCGTGCATCGCTACTCCCGAGCCCGGATTTGCTCTTGGCGGCCCTGATTTTAAGTTATGATATGTTTCAGCAAGCTTAATTTTCATGCACGCAGTAAAATGTATTGGCGTGTGAAGTATTCGAGTACATATAAACTACAAAATTATGATACTTTCGGCACAAAATTGTACTTATATTACTGTATTATAATTTACTGACTCACGTTGACCAGAGCTGTTCCCTTGTGATACTGACAAAAAGAAATATACGGCTCAACTACTGCCACATACCTTTGGAATCTTTAATAAAAAGGAGAGAGTATTTGCCTTAGTGCTAACAATGTCAGCTCGCAAAATAACACCTTAACCGTCCATGTTTACTCCATAAAGAGTGTGACAATTACAGCTACTGTGCTCAGTAATTTTCTCTTCCTTTTCGCAACAACAGCTTCTATAGGAAACACCCAAACGCTTTTCACATATTCCGAAAGAACAGCGGTCAATAAGGATACCTTTTACACATTTAAACTCTTGATGTTTATAATCCCATGTGGTCAACACCGTTAAGTTTTAATTGAACTTTAGTGGTTAAGGTTTTACCTCAAGAGGAATATATCTACAAGACCTTGTTAGTGAAAAAATCTTTAAGAGAAAACATTAATGTTTTTGAGGTTTGAAGAAATGCAATGAGTGTCCCCTAATTAGAACACAAATATCCAACACAATATGGTGAAGATATTCATACTGACTAATCTTGGCTTTGATTAAATATATCTAGAAATTGCACATTTCTGCAACAATTTCCCATTATCTACTTTGAAAATTGAAATTGAAAATTGAATATATTTCCTTTTAATTATTTTCAAACATAAATTTGAACAAATTATTTTATATACTTTTACTCTTCGTTATCTCTCTGCACCAATATCTTAAAGTAAAGCAATGCAATCAATGTGAGAGCTCCGCAGTATGCTAATACAATCACTAGAATAACGATCATCACGGTGGTTTCGTATTTGAATCCACAATTATTCTTAAAGAAGCATGAAATTGCCTTTCTAAAAACATATACTCCCACATAAGTCCCAAATGCGAACCAGACGTAGATAGCATACATTTGTTCTCGTATTGCGCCACATATGAGACAGGATACTGCGATGACACTGAATATATTGAGCAGCAAAAAAAGAATGTCAGTTCGAAGATCATTAAATGTTAGATCATATATTAAATGTCCCAACGACAGCAACATCCAGATTAAACCAAGAACTTCAATGGCAATCCTCAACTTCCGTTCACTCAAATTTGTTATAGGCATTGCAAAAAAATATGTTCTTTAATAAACTTATACAGATAATAAAAATAATAATTGAAATTCAACTCTCTTTTAAAATTTACTTTATTTTGACAATTTGAATTTTGTTTTTGAATGAAGTTCTTTATATATTTTACAATAAAAACACTACATACTTAAAAATAAAAAATTAAATTAAACAAACTTTGTGTTCGTAAAATAAGAAATTCCTTCAACAATACTAGAAAAGGCAATTGCTATTTTGATATTCTTCTGGCCTTATGATAAGGCGAGTTAGAATTAAAACCAAACTCTTTATTTTCAAAGGATGAAAAAGCATCTGCTACACTTCGAAGTTATTGTCATTTTGCTGGCTTCCATAATTCTTTAGTTGTCCTTAGACCCAGTGCCTGCTCAGGCGCCCTGTTCAGAAATTTCAACCGCAAGGTTGCCAATTTGAAAATATGAAATTAAAGGTCAAAAAAATTTGTTAAAAAGCGCAAATTTTTTTCGGAAAAAGTTGAGGACCTTTTTTTTTTCATCCAATTAACGGCTTGGTCGCGTCAAATACGGCCACTTGGCAACCCTGGTGAACGAAAGGATGGAGGCTACGAGGGGAATACAGTTCTTCGGACAGGCCCTACAATTTCAGAAGTATGTAAATACATAGAACACAAATATACAACACAATATGATGAAGGTATTCACACTGATTAATCTAGGCTTTGATTAAATATATCTAACAATTGCACATTTCTGCACCAAGCGTTTCTGCTGCTGACAATAGAATTAATTTTCCATTATCTACTTTGAAAATTGAAATTGAAAATTGAATATATTTCCTTTAAATTATTTTCAAACATTTGTTTTTAATTTGTTCAAATTATTTAATATCAAAGCACTTTTTCTAAAAACGTCTTTAAAAAATTTTTAAGATGGAAAACCAGCCGCTTCGGAATTTTTCTTCTGCAATATATTAAAGTAAAGCAATGCAATCAATGAGAGACTTGCGCAGTATGCTAATGCAATCACTATTACAACGATCATCACGGTGCTTTCGTATTTGAATTCACAAATATTCTTTATGAAGCATGAATATGCCTTTCTACAAACACATACTGCCAAAAAAGTCCCAAATCCCAACCAGGCGGCTATAGCATATATTTGTTCTCGTATTGCGCCATATATGAGACAGGATCCTGCGATGACAGCGAGCATATCGAGCAACACAAAAATAATGTCAGTTAGAGGTCCAGGATTAAATGCTAGATCATATATTAAATGTCCCAACAACAGCATCATCCAGATTAACCCAAGAACTACGACGGCAATCCTCAACTTTCGTTCACTCAAATTTGTTATAGGCATTGCAAAAAAATATGTTCTTTTATAAACTTATACAGATAATAAAAATAATTGAAATTTAACACTGTTTTCTAAGAAATTTTAAAATTTACTTTGATTTTGACAATTTGAATTTTGTTTTTGAATGATAAAAACACTACTTAAAAATAAAAAATTAAATTAAACAAAGTTGGGTTCGTAAAATAATATATTCCTTGAACAATACTAGAAAAGACAATTGCTATTTTAATATTGCTCAGGTCTTATGATAAGCCCAAAGGAAGTAAAAGAATCTGCTCCACTACCAAGTTATTGGCATTTTGCTGGCTTCCATACTTCTATAGTTGTCCTTATACCCAGTGCTGGCTCAGGTGCCCTATTCAGACGGCCGGGTGGAGGTTACGGAGGGAATCCCCATCCGTAGTTCTTCGGAGAGGGCCGTACAATTTCAGATTTAAAAAAAAAAACAATTAATTTCGTTATTGTCCTGAGACCAAATAAGATGAATATCAATAAGAAGCAAGTCCAGTAATACGTTTAAGATAAAAATAGGGGTGAGCCCAAGTGCTCCTATAATGTAAAGACTTGTCAATCTTTGTACCAAGGCCAACTCCTTTTGGACAAATTTAGTATTCTAAATATATGTAGGTAAGCGAAGGCAAAACGGTTTCATCCATTCTTAACTGCCGTAACAGTTAAAGGGAAGATAAGGTTTTTTTGAATAGAAGGCGGTGTCACGCCTCTAACAGGTAAATAACTTCTCACGGTATTGTAGCGATTTTAATAAAAATTGGCATGGAAAAAACACTTAGAAAAACGATAGATTGATTTTATGGTAAATATGTTTTTTGGTGGGTGGTGCCTCTAGCAGGAAAATATGTTTTGCACTGCTTAACTAATGAACGGATTTTGACGAAATTTTGTACAGAGCTAATTCCCCAAATTTGCCTATGCAATACACAAGTTTTTTTACAGAACACATATCTGGAAAAGTATTTTAATTTTTTAATACCTACCGAGCATTAAATTATTAATTATTATTAATTATTTATGATAATAATTGAATATGTTATGTAAAAATATTCCACTATGTTCCATATAAACGTGTTGCAGATCAATGTGACAATGAACAATAATTGACAACGCCCTTTTCCCTAAACATTGCCAACAAATAACTGGCTAACTGTCAGTCATTAGTTATTATGCTTCATAGATACAATTATATCTAGATAAAGTATTTATAAGTAAGTAGACATCTCGTGCACTATATAATTTGATTTATTGCTTGTTAAATATTACATGTTGTCACTTAAAAGTTATGAGTATGAAGGCAACCCTAACATAAGGACTATCAAGTTGATGTAACAAGAAGAAAAACAAAAAAAACCAACATGGAAGTAAGCAAGCAATTGAATCCTTCGAAACCCCATTTGCACATTTTCATCTGACGACGACGACGACGACGACGACGACGACACTTAAACTACTTACTAGGCCTAGTTACAATATATTGGCCCACTTATGATAGACAAAAAGGACACAGAAGGGAAGCTCTGTTGTTATTTTGATTATTTTCCCTTTCCCCTCGTCATTGTGTACTCTTGTGTATGCACGACATTCTAACTGTAGAATGTTGAAAAAAAAAAAAATTAATTTTATGTATGCGTGTATAAATAAGGAAAAATAAGGAGAAGCAAATAATAGGCTGAGATTGGCGTCCAAGGAAGTAGGCAAATAAATAAATAAATCACTACAATATTTTTTCTTTGTTTGTTGTTGAGATTTTTAAGGATAACATGCATGGATTCTTTTTCTTGTTTACTACAATACATCACTTAAGATTTCATTAACTTCAACAATCAATCTTCTTAAATTCTTACAGTGGAATTCAATTATTCTAAAATGCGGAAATTGTATTTGCTCAAATATTTTCATACAAGCCTTATTTGTAAATAAGTATGCTATTCTGACTGTAGTCCTTTGGATAAAGCAGCTTTTGTGTCGTCTTAGTTATAAAAACCTCCTTTTTGGGTAGGTAGCAAGCAATGAGAGATTTACTTCTACGAATTTTTAGTCCACATTATCTTTTAGTATTTTAAATTTTCTATTCGATGAGATACTCATACCTCTTGTGAAAAGATGTCAATTTGTCCCGTTTAGAGTGCTTTCCACACGCGTTTAACTTGAGAAGTGAGTTTTTGTCTGTAGTTTTTGGAATTTTTGACTGTTTTCTGTTAACGTTTCATCAAAGCTCGGTCTGGTCTGGGTCAGGCCTGGGTCATAGTGAGTATATATAGTTTTCACACCTTTGTCTTTTGTTTTCACAGCCTCCAGCATTTCTAGATTTCTTAATCTTCAAGTTACCGTTCGTAGCAGCAGTCTTGCTGACCACAGTGCTGCTGCGCGTGCTCAGTCAGAACGTAAGAAATTCTTTTATGTGAGTAACAGAAACTTTTGGGTGCGCATTTTGCCTTCTCTATGAGCGTTGATATTGAAAAGTTTTCAATAGTGATCTGAAAAAGAGCACTTGGTATATAGATACTCGCAAATTCCTTATACTAAGCGAATGCTTAATTTTAAATTTTTATCTGTGGGGTCACAGGTGCTGCTATAGTTCCGATGTATGAGATACAAGAATCTAGTGTTAGGCAAATGTATTTGAGACTTTCAGAAGTTGGCTTTGAAAATATAATGATTGTTTGGAAAAAGTTGTTGAATTTGATAAGAAATCAATATTTCATTACGCACTAGCGCCTTTTCTTTCGTCACTTTTTTTACTTAAAAACGTTATAACCAATTTCAGTTTGCTGACATAGACGAACAGTTTTTTGACTTTCCACGGTAGTAATTGCTTTTAAAATCTAAATATGGCTTATCAACTAATATCAAAAATTGATAAAAAAATTAAGATTTAATATTTAGTTAAAAATAAAAATGTTTTAATGAATAACAAACGTCATAAATAATCAGCGTTTAATCAAAAGCATAATATACAACTATATAGCAATTTCATTAGTTAAAACTTTAATAATATGTTTTAATTAATAACTGATAATTATTTAGGTTATTTGGTTTTAATTTAAAGCTATCAAAGCTATAGACAGTTTTTTTTTCATTCTTATAAATAATCATGCAATATGATTCTTATCAATTTGTTCATTAGGTTGTTAAAGTTTTATATATTGTACGTTTATGATTTTGATACAATTAAAACGTTATTCATTACATGTTATAGCTGTGTCCTACTGACTTTATCACATTACTACTAATAATTGGCCAACATGCCGGTTATAACTTGATGTTTTAGTTATTTGTGTTTCATTCATTTGGTTACCTAAATCGCTGTGCTTTTAGTGTTATTGATTTTTTTTTTAATTCGCTTCGAACATAAATACCAATGTAGGTATTTTTGCATATTTTTACACAACAGCTGCTCATAATTTTTCATTACAATAGAGAAATTGTGTTGTTGCCGCCGCATTAGCATTAGCATTTGCTGAAGCCATAGCATAATTTTAATATTTCACGTTGCTAATATTTTTTGTTTAATATGTTGAGGTGTTTTTAACTCTTTTTTGTTACCATTTTCATAATTTGCTCTTTTGTGAGCGAACGCAGTTAAAACCATCTGGTGAAAAAGTTATAAAAAAAAGGGGAAAAATGCAAATAATTTAGCAAAGGTACTTTTTGGTAACAGTAAGCTGGTGGAGGTGTAAAATTAAGAATCTTAGGGTGAAACATACAGGGTGATCCATTTTAATGACTTTAAGTCAATATTTTGAGAGCTTAGTGAGATATTGATAAATTTTTAAGGCTAAAGCTATGTGATTTCTAGGGCGTGACATAACAGTGACCTTGACTTTGATCTTGATGTCATTTTTCAAAGTTAATTCAAGGTCAACAGTGATTTTCTAGTGCACACTTTTTCATTAAAGATTTGTATTCTATGGGAAAAAATAGATATGATTTGTTAGCAATATTTTTCTATAGATCTTAAATTTATTAACAATAAAATCACATTTAACTTCAAATTGATTACAAAGTTAAAGTCCAGTTTTATTTGTTCTACAAGAAACCTCATAACTTTTTCCTAAAATATTTATCAATATTTTGCTTAGTTCTTGAGATGTTGGCTTGGGGAAACTAAAATGAATCTTTAAAATTTTCAGTACCCCCGTCATATATCATGAAAAAGAACTTAATAAGCTTCCCATATAAAAAGACAAAAAATATACAAAAATAAGGAAATTCGTACTCTTGGTTTTTAATAAATGTTACTCATACGCACCGTTGACCACTAATGTTTACTAATGAAATTTAAAGTCTTTGTCACTAAAAAAAACCTTGCTATATAAAAACATGAATTTTCACAAGAGCAAACAAGTATAAGCAACTTTTTAGTTTGTCAAATTTTTCTCACTCTTATGCATTTTACGAGCAAGCTAATTATCATTGACTTCGCTCCTAAAAGCATACATTAAAGTCAAAATGTCAAATGAATGACATCAATCAAATCCATCTACCATCTAAGACATTATCAAAAATTATTAAATTTGTTTAATCAATTTTCTCACGGTACCAATTTTGCGAAAAATACAAACAACAAAATGAGTAGTTGCAACTTGAAAAAGCAGAAAAACTACACAGGCTTATTTTTTCTGTTTTGGATTTTCTATTTTATTTTTTTCTTTTGTTTTCTTTTTTCTAAAGCACTTAAAGAGAATTTGGGTTAAATACCGCGATATGATATCAAAGAAAAAAAAAAAAATTAAAGAAAAGGAAAGGAAAAAGCAACAACAGAATACAAAAATAAAGTCATAGAAATAACTTTAGCCACAACTCTGAGGTGGGCGTTACTTCCGGATTTTGGAATGATTGTTAAAAAGAAAATGCCAAACAAAATTGTTTTATTTTGCTTTTGTTTTTATTTTTATTTTGCCAACGAATTCATGCAAGGATATAATCAAAAAAAAAAAAAAAAAACACACTATACCAACAATAACAACTCCAACAACAACGACTTGAACCAATGTTAGCATATTAAAAAAAAAGGGAACGACGCAGATTTAATATTTGATGGCTTAAAGTTCAAACGGCTATGTGGCAGAAAATAAAATCAAATTGAGATATAAAAGAAAGTTAGAAAAAAATCAAAATTTTTTTAAATGTAAATATCAGACAGACAAGTAACAGTAAAGGATGTATAAGAAACATAAGAAATATGGCTCAGCATAACAACTACAATAAAAAAGAATAAAACATAAAATCGAAACAAGACTTTCATGTTATACATACGACAACGTGTATCTGTTAAAAACCAGAAACCTATATATATTTACATATCTAGAAAAAAAAAATACTTATAAGGACCACCAACATACATATATGTATGTAGTTACGTGTGTTGGTAACATTTGTATTGGTGTATGCTTAAATCCACTGTCTATAGCAAGTACTCATCGAACATACACACCTACTATACATACATAAGTAGACTTAGGTGCTATGTACGTAGCACATTGTGAGTGGGTGGTGTTGCCAGTCGGAAATTGAGAAAATCGTTTTTGGTGAAGTTTTCTGAATTTCATCACCAAAGAAGATATTCTTTTAACAAAATATTCTCCCAAACGCAAGTTTTTATAATAGTAGAGGTTTTTACATTAAAAAAAAAACGAATTATTTAGTTTACTGAATTTGATAACTAGTCTTTTGAGGGTGGCCGATCCGTCAATATTTATTATTATTATTTTTTTATCAAAAAATAGCAAAACTTAACAGGTTCAATTTGATGAGATTTGTTGTAGCAAAAATATGTCTATGAAGCGGAACTAACCGCAAGATAGTTCAAGCCGAGAATATGTTCCATTATGTGTGGCTTATCAATATATTGCCATGCAAATATGTGGCGTTATGTTCCGAGTATTAAGCGTGACAACATTGATCTAAAAATATATTTTGCTACTTATGGCCTACTTTCCGAGTAATTGAGCGATATTTTTTTTTTCGGCCACTCACAACCAGGCTCAAAACGACTCTGGCGACTGTTGCTTATTTCGAATTTTAGCCATATTTAAACGATAAATTCCAAAAAAAATAAACAGGAGGAAATGACCTACCTCCCGAACTATAAACGTCGTCGTAAGATGAAAAAAAATTCTAAGTTTATAAAATTTTATACACGTGGTAACACTTTATATGAGGTAGTTCTGCAACAACAAAATTATATGGTTTGGTTGGGTCACAGCTGAAATTACAACCGACTGGGGGGGGGGGGGGAGGGGTACCACACAAAACTTGCAGAAAAAAACAAACTTCCACAATATCAATGCGAACAGCAGCAGAGTAACAAAAAAAGTAACGAAAAATAATTTCGAATTAAATTGTTAGCTTTCAACAGCAGCGGCAGCAGCAGCAATAGTAGCAGCAGCATTTTGTAAATGTCAAAGTGTCAAAACCCGGAACTTCGAAGGACATTTTCGAACATGCGCTCCAAAAATGCACATCAATACGAAAAACTACTGAATGCAATTGATAAAAGTCTCCACAGTGAAGTTGGTCCAATGGCACCCAACGCCAAAGCTCAAAAGAGAGCGACTGGTCGAACAAAGAGTGCTCTAGGTGAGCACATTTTCGAACAATAAAAAACAATACAACCAAACAGCTGTATCAGCTGCGCATGTATTCGCACATCATGTTCGAATTCAACTCTCCATTATATTAATGTTGTCATATTTTTATGGTTGCCTTCTTTTTTGTTTTTGTTTTTGTTTTGTTCGTGCTACCGGTAAACAAAAAAAAAATAAATTTTTAATGTATGTGTGTTTGTACGTGCGCAAGGTGCATTTACACCCACGCAAACACTCACACTATTGCATGCATACACAATAACGCACACATGCTAATGCAATTTCAATAATGCGAAATGAGAGAATTATTTGCTGTTTTCATAGTCACGAGTTTCACTTTAATTTTACTTTGCTTGTGAATAAAAATTTTATTAGTTCGTTTTATTAAGACATAGCCGTTTTAATTAGCAAAATATTTAATTTTATTTTTATTTTTTATTTCAATTCCACGATAATTTTGGCACTAATTTAAATGTCAGAAAAAATTAAGATAAATTATGATTAACATTTATTTAAAGCATACATAGTATGCATAAGTATATGGAAATAAAAATACTAAAAAAAGAGCTGCGAAATGCCGAGTACGATTTCATTGTTTATCTTTCATGATTTTTGTTCCAACTTAAGGGGGCAGGGGTAGTCATGATTTTTGAGAAATCGATTTTTGTTTTTTTTTGCATTTTCTTAAAGTATAATATCTTAAAAATATATCCTAAAAATTTTAAGTCAATCACAACCATCCGACTGTCTGAAGTAATGAAACATAGGGTCATTTCGCATGTTCGCGTCCATTTAGTGCAGTTGGCAAGTTTGACGGCGATAATAAAAATATCCCAGCACTAATTTCTATGAAAAATTTATGTAATGTGTTCATTATATAGTCTATTTTAAGATTAACTTTCAGTTTTGTTCGAAACATCTTGAGGTTTTTTTTTAAATAGAAAAACTTCAGAATTAGGCGTTTTACCCACTTTGCGTCCACAAAGCGCACGAACCTTTTGTCCATGTGTGCGTGGCTCTTATACATTGAGGTATTAGCGGTAATGACTTTTCGTTTGATTGGTGTGTTAGTTTACTTATTTCGAGGATTTTTAAAGGGAGATCCGTAACATGGACGCGAATTGGGCGATGGACGCGAACAGGCGAAGTGAACCTATATATCCTTTTAATTATCCATGTGTATACTTTTTTACCCTATTTTTTTTTAACTGATAGATAGTTAATACAGTTCTAAACAAAGTCAAGAAATCTCAAGTCACTAGCTTAATTGGAAATATATTTAAAATACAATTGAAATCAAAAAGAGTCTGGCCAGAATTATTTGACCTAAAGAGAGCTAATATCAATAGTTAGAAAATGCAAAAGGTATGCTCCTATTAACTATTGGAGTGTCAAAACACCAAAAGCCTCTAACTTCGTTAAATTCTTTGCTAACTTCTAGAAAAATAAAAATTGTATTTCAAACTAATCGACAACAAACAATAAGCGCGTATTATGATTCTTTATTTCATTCATTTTTTTATCTCTTTCTATTTCTATTTCTAACACTTTAAGATACCACTTGTATTTGCTTTTTAGCTTAATTGGTTTACTAATACGCACAACACATTACCACGTCAGAAATTCGAATCATGTGAGTTGACTACAACTGCAATAGCAACAACAAAAACTATGTACAACGAGTACAACACAAC
The DNA here is from genome assembly GCA_963662105.1 of Meiosimyza platycephala. Taxonomy (NCBI): domain Eukaryota; kingdom Metazoa; phylum Arthropoda; class Insecta; order Diptera; family Lauxaniidae; genus Meiosimyza; species Meiosimyza platycephala. Next base: position 114,030,467 of record OY759208.1, on the reverse strand, counting down.
ACTGCTACAACAATCATCGTCGCATATTTGCTTAGTTTGTTTGAGGCGTCATAAATGCGACGATATTGTACCTAGTGAGACTTAAAGATTTTATAGTAAATTTTAATCTTGTCGCTGTCTTGCTGCTGCTGTTGTTGTATGTTATAGTATTTTATTGTTGTTGTCGCTGTTGTTGTTATTTAATTTTCGCGTGCTTTGATCGACCATGACTGGGCTGGACTAATTTAGCGCAACGCAACACAATGTGCTACTGGAAATTTTAATAAGAATAAGCGTCGCTGGTATCTATTTAATTTTATATTTAAAATTGTGCCAATTTCATTTAAAGTGCAGGCCAAATAGAATTTTTGATCGAAATATAATGCTATAATGCACAACTTTTTGATGAAACCAATATTGCTTTGACTAATAGTGATATGTTTATCACTTAAGATATCAATTGGATTTTATGAGCATTAGCTTTTTATCAGGAACTAGGTTAAAAGTGGCTTTAAGTTAAAACTGAGTCATCCTTTACGTCAGCAACTAAATATTTTGTGACAAACAGAAGTATGTACAATCCGAAATGAAAAGAAGTACAAAAATACAAAGAGTGTCAGATATTCTACTAAGAAAAAAATATTGATGTACAATACAAAGTATGATATATACCGGGTCTCCCATTTTAACTTACACAGCTGAATAAGTCAAAAAATTTGCAAGTAATTCAAAAAATGTTTCAAATAAAAGTTGGTGGGTATCAAAGAGCTGATCCCGCCATGACCTTAACCATGATCTTGACCTACATTTTCAAGGTTATTTGAAGGTCAACTTTAGTTTTTCAAATGGAAACCCCTATTTTTGACCTCGGAATCCGGAAGAGCACAAAATTCTACGTTCAGATAAGTATTCATGTTAGAGGTCAAAGTGACCCCTGAAGTGCTTCGCGACGGCCTTCGGTTGCGCTTCACTATAGTATGTCCAACGCTGGTGCATTAGCGAAGTCTGTGTTGAACATAGTATACTTAGTGAGCCGTGGCTGAAGCTCGCCGGCATTGGATATATTTGACGATGTAAACCCTGAGCCACGGCCGAAGGCCACCAACTTATCCTAACATACTAAAATCGCTTAGTAGAAAAACATTTATATATCACAGGAATGACTTTTTTTTTTAGTCTTTAGTACAAAGTCTCCAAAATATTTTTTGTATACAGGGTGTCACATTTTAACTTACGCAGTTGAATAAGTCAAAAGTCAAGTTAGAGGTCAAAGTGAACCCTGAACGTCGTTTCATGGTCAAATTGCTGCTTGGTGTAGAAAAGCTGCAGCCAGTTAAGGCAAGATTGTGCAGCGGTCCAGCCAATGATTACTAGCTACATTTTATTTTTTTTTAATATCTTTAACTTTTCTCAATATCATTTGCTTAGTAAAATTTCTTTGTTCATAATATGGTGGCTCTTAAAATATATTTTTTAATTTTTATTTAAAGGCTTAAAGTGGCATAAAAAACAGAGGATGTTGCATTTTTTTATGGAATTTTGTATGGAAAAATTAAAAGTTTAGCTTGAAGTCGAAAAACTTAGCTAAAAACACTTTAACCTTGTAGCTGAAAAGGTCATAAAAACGATACATTTGGCTTTAGAATCTCATTAATATAAGTTAATTATAAAGAAGAATTAGATATGCTCCAAAATATTTACCATACTTTCTACAACCCCATCCCGCAAAAAAATTATAATAAACCAAATTAACTAAACTATTTAATTCAGCAGGTGATGTTATCACTTTAAAAGCTGTTAAGCGAATTTTAGCACATGTTGATGAAATCTCGAAATTTTACCTTTTCAAAATGGTTAATCCTTACATACCGTATAGCGAAGGCTCAAATGCGAGCATACCGTTGAATGTAAATTGTGACTGTACACAATAAAATGATAGCCAACAACACTTCTAAAAATGAATTTCTGTTTCCAACTGCGAAATAATTCACAGCAATCTGTTGATTTCTTAAATTATATTTTTCAATATTGGAAAAAAAAAGACTTTTTAATTGATAATGAAATGCAACATTTAACGATTTGTTATGATTTTTTTTTTTTATACCAAAATTCGCAAATTAGCTTGATATTTGATAAGCGTGCCCATTTTATACATACGACATATTTATTTGTTTTTATTTTTATATGTTGATGCTGACTTTTGCAATAGATTATGTTGCTTAATCTGCAAAAGGTGGTGTGTTCTGTATGAAACGGCCTTGTAGTTTGTTTGAGGGTAAAGAAGTTCAGCTGTATAGCATGACAGTTTTGTGCGTTACCATGGTCGCGTAATCGCTTACAGCTTAATTTAATTCTGAGTTGACTACACTCTTGCTAAATACATATGAATATATATGCATGTTCTATAATACCTTGGTCACACTTGTGCTAAAATTATATTTGCTCTTTATTTTGAAAGTCAAGTTATTTGAAATTTTTTGTTTTTAAATAAAAGTTTTAGTAAAACGACACAGGAAACTTTAACACTCCATATAATAACACTCCATATAAACACTCCATATAAAATTACTCCATATAATAACTTTTTTAAACATTTCTTTGATATTTTCTGAATAAAATAATATTAATTTTCATAAATTTTTGTCAAATAATTTAAACTATTAATTCAAATTAAGCCTGAACAAAAAAAAAAAAAAAAACAATAAAAAAATTTTGCTATTTCCATGGGAAAATTTATTTAACTGAAATTATTTATACTATCTTGTGGCATCTTATTACGAATTCAATGAATCGCTTGGATTTTTCTAAAGATCATATAACTCTACTGCTTGAAAATACTTAAATTTCATTAAAATAAATAACTTGCCTGTCTGGGCTTAGTCTAAACAAATATATATCAATACATTTGTAACGATATTATACACAAAGCAAATTGGGTCAAATTTCCATTATTGAAATTCTTATGCAAATAAATTTTCTCGTGAGCATAATATGCAATGAAATTTTTGTTGCTTGAATCCTACATTGAATTGTGGGTCTCTGCCTATTGCGTAAAAATTTTAAAAAAATTTAAGTGCATCACGGTGAATAAAATTAGGCCAAAGCTGTTGAGCAAACAAATTATTATATTACTAAGAAAGTTTTTCGAACAATTTTATTTTCATTCTTGACATAATATTGACTAATAACTTTTTTTTAAAATTGACAAAATAAAAAAAAATTAAATAAAAAATGCATATTGGCATTAATTTTAGCAAACAATAAAATAAAATTTTCATTAGCACTACATTCTGAAAATATAGTGAAAAATTAATGTAAATGCTTTTGTTTCGAGTGTCTTCGAGCACTTTAAAGTATAACCGCCACCACACTAGTATTTCGGAAAAATATTAAATTTTATTTTGAAATCAACTGTATCCTTCATAAAGTTCATCGACATTGATGCATCAGTAACAATGTATTTCAAAAATGTATGTATTAATAGATGAAATTCAAAATAAACCAAACCACTTATATTGTAATTTTGCGTATTCTTATTACTGTAAAATAAATTGTAAAATTTTTTTTTTCAAATTGCATTTGATTAATTTAATTTTGAGTATAAGTTAGATGCGCGTATTTTTATTTGTGAAATATTTTAATTTTAATTCAAATATTTGTTAAGAAATACTTACAAAGTGTCAAAATATTGCGCTGAAGATGAAAGCGCATTCTGCATTATCTACGAAATATTGTCAAAAAAAAATAAGAAAATTCTTTAACCAAGAAGCAGATACACAATGTAATTGAGAATACAAGAAAAATTAATTTAATTACATTTTTCTTAATTAATGTGCCATACAATGCTTATGACAAATGTCATGATGTTGTGGGATCATTTTTAATTTTTTCTACTTTTCACTTTTACTGCATGTGCGTCAAAGCCCATCAATATCAAATAATTTTTCAAGACAACGTCGAAATTATTTATATCAAATTTAAATTATTATATTGTTTTCTTAACATCAATTTGTGGTGGCGAAAGTGTTAAGGAATTAATTGCAAAAATTAAATTCGTAATGAGCCGATACGTCTGCGGATGCACTTTATAGGTTTTTTTTTTTTTTTTTGAAATATTTATATGCTATGAAAATTAGTATAAGTGTAAATTGCATATAATGTGGCGAAAATATGACACAATTTTTGTGCAATTTTTAAATTTATACGATATATTTTATATTTATTTATTTGGCATTTGTCCAACTGTGATAAAAATGTAAATAATAATATTAAATAAATACAAAATAAAAAATTTAAAATTCTGAATTGCAAAGTAAATTGCAAATTATTAAACTTAAATATTAAACAATAGAAAATTAATAAAAATTACTAGAGCTAAGTTATTGGAGTCTCAACATGTTCAATTTATTTAACGTGTCGTATGAGTAGTAAATTAATTATTTTTTCCATAACAAGAAGCCAATTAAATATTCATAAATAATTTCATATAAAAGAACTGTTTACACATCTTCATATAAATATGCTTGATTTATATAAAAGAAAATTAATTAAAAGATTTTATTACGTTATAGGTAATTTAATTTTATTCAAAAGTTTTCCCTATGTATATTTGTATTGTACCTTTAAAAATTCATTATAGCAAGTGCCACAGCGAAAATATTTTGCACACAAATTATTTATAATTTACATAGCCACATAAGTTACCCATCCATAAGTTTGATCAGCAAAGGCATTTGAAATCTCTAGAAATGTGGAAATATTTTAAACTTGTGATATGAATGACGTCTAAATGCTTACGAAGGTTAAGACAAATGAGCTTCGGTGATACAACAAATACTAAAAGACAAAGGAAGAATGTGAAAACTCATAGATATAGAATAAGAAAAAACAAATATATTTTGCTTACGTCTTAAGAAAAACTAAAATAAATTTTTTAGAAAACATTTCCGTTGACTCATATTTTTGGGTAAAATAAAATTTGCAAAATAAAATTTTAAAAGTAATCGTATATCTTTATAATAATTAGAATGAGTGACATTTAAATTGAATTTGTAATAAAATATTGAAACTAATAACAAAATTATCGGACATTTCATTTGTAAATTTCATTATATTCAAAAAAAGTCAATGTCTTTGTCGTATAATTGAAAAAGTTCTTTAGGTTGTAGAGGTTTTTGAGCAGAGGATTGTAATCGCACCAAAAAATTATTAGTCAATTTTGTCCCGAAAAGGTTATGGATTTGTATGTTTTAAGGTCAAAATGAATGGTAATTTTGGACTTCTATTCTTTTATATAAAAAATAACAAATAAATATTTGTTTTTTGTCTATCACAAACTTTACTTTCTCATTGTTTTTTTGACAACTTTTGAATTTTATCGAAGCCTTCGACTTTCTATGATTTTCTTGATAATTTGCGAACATTGTGTTTTTCGTAGATTTTCGAAAAGTTAAAAAAATGCACGAAAACTATTGAGAACTATTTAAAAACTGCGATAAAGTTGAAAAACATCGCATAGTATTGAAAATTAACTATAACAGTGCAAACCTATGAAGAATATCAATAAAATCCGTAAACTTTTTGAAAAAACTAAAATTAAACTTATCAAAAATCGTCGAAAAAATCGATAACAATCGAAAACTAATAAGAAAGTCAAAAGCTATGAAATAACATCGAAATGTTCGGAAACTTTTGAGAACTTTTTAAGAACTTTGATTTAATGAAACATCATTGAACTTACAGCAAAGACCAATATTGTAAATTTATACTATTTGATCAATACTATTTAAAATCAACAAACATACAAAGATAACAAATTGAACAATTTAACCAGGTAATTGGTGACATATGTTTCGGCTATTACCATATTAGAAAAATAGATAAAGGAGAGAAAAACCGACTTCTTTAGTGCTCCCTTATGTACATTATATGCGTTAAAACATTAACACTGTGATCTGATAAGATTTTCTATCACACAACTTAAGGGTTAGGGAATCAAAATCAATAATTATAAATATAAAACTTGTCTGCTCAACATTTTTACTAAATAAAGTTTGTTGGTCAACCCTTAGTTATATGAGACTGATAATTTTTATGACATTAATCATTCATTCGAGATACAGTTTCTTCAATGTAGTACCTACTCATAGCTAAGTTTGTAAATTTATTAAAATTTCATCAATTGGTCCTACCAGGAAAGCTAGATATATGCCTTGCTTTTTCATATAATAACTGCAGCCTTTAGCAAACGAACCCTAAGAAATAATTTAGTTTTTTCAACTGACAATGAAATGAAAATGTGCTTTGGCTATTAAATTGCTTTTTAGGTAGACATAGTCAATATAATAGCATATAATTTGCTGCTAGTAGCCAAAGTTTTCTTGTAATTTAATATTACCTGCAATTCGAACAGCGATAGTAAAATTGCTATAGTTACTTAAGCAAATAAATTATAAGTTGTAGATGGAATAACCCCTTCTTTAAATTTTACCATCAAATAGCAAAAATATTTTAATAGACACATGACAAGTTGTCATGATAATTTTTTCAAAACTTTTTAAAATGTCATTCATTCAATGGGAAACAGGACACAAGGCAGACTTCCTTTGTGAAACTTTTGGTAATATTAAGTATAATTTATATTACATATTTTTATTATTATTACTGTTATCATTACGATGAAATATGCAATTCGTAGCAAATTTTTAAGCAATAAATGTTAACATGCAAATGCCAATAGCAGCAACAACAACAACAATAGCAGCAACAACAGTAAACGGTGGCACACATTTATGTTGTGGTTTTCTTTTTTTCTTTGGCATTTTGCTTTTGTTGTTATTGGCTGCATGCCAAACATTTTTCACTATCCTTAATGAATTGAAAGAAGAAAGAAAAGAAAAACCAAAATGGTCGGTAACATACGAAGTTTGAACGACCTACAATAACATATACATATAAGGTATAGCCATATGATGATGACCATATTGACAAAATTCTGTCATAATTGCAAAACTCTATCTGATGAAACTAAGCCTGTTTTACTTTTTGAGCATAATTAAATCTCTGTGTAAGCCATGAAGTTTGCAAAGTTTTTCACAAGAAACCATTAAATTGTTATGGGCATAAATAAATGGAAAAAATCATAAACAAATAATCCTTCCATCCTAAAAACTGCAACGAGGTTACAAACGCCATAGTAAGTTAATGCTTCCTGAATTAACAAATGTAGGGTATTATACAATACATAGCATACATTTTTCACATCACATGGCAAACCAACACAAATCATGATGGTAAAACAGAAATGTCATCTATTGTAGAGAACAGGGGCATTGAAGAGAGAAAATGTAAATAGTGTAAGAGAAATTAAGATGAAAATGTCACCTATGGTACATATGTACATAAGCTACATATGTACATATATATTAAGTTGCTTAGTTTCTACCTATTTTATGTTTTTAAGTATTAAATCGGTTTTTTTTTTAAGTCAAACTAAATTAAACTTTACACAACGCAATATAAATGCAACCAAGCCGTTCCTGACAATTTTTAAGAAAAACTATAGCTAAGAGTTTCAATAACCCGAAATCAGTTTTGATAGACGCTTTTAAAAGCATTTAAGTCCGCCATTAAAAAACTTTATTTACGGATAGAGAAAAAAAATGGAACTGTTCCTAAAATAAAAAAATTCCTATCAGTCATTAACACACTTATTGATGTTAAAAAATAACTACTTTATTCATTAATCACATTAATTTAGAAGTCTTAACAAAGCTGTTCACACGCTATAATTTAATTTAACATTAGTTAATTTTCAATATACATTTAGGTAATACATAATAGAAAAACGAATACAATACTGAAAAAAATTGGAGGCAGAGTTGTTTACCTTATAGTCCGGGAGGTAGCGGACGCAATTTCCTCGCACCTATTTTTTTTGTGCAAATGATAGTTTAAGCATAATTGATACACGAAATAAGCGTCAAATGCCAGAATCGTGGTGGAGCTGGTTGTGAGAGGTCGACAAAACAAATTTTGCTCAATGAAAAGTGGGTCAAATCTTGTCATACGGAAATTTTTCAGGCATGAAATCGATTTATTTTCATCTTCACTACAACGTTGAACAAAGCATTTTTGTCATTGTCCAAATTTTTTTTTATTGACCTCTCACAACCAGGGCTACCACGATTCTGGCGACTGACGCTTTTTTTTTTTGAGTATCAGCTATGCTTAAAATATCATTTGTAAAAAAAGTTAAGTGGGAGGAAATTACTTCGAAAAATGCTAACGCTACCTCGCGGGCTATTATTTTGTTTTCATATGGAAGGCGGCAACAACAACAAACAAAGTCTTAAACTGATCTGACTGTCTTTGAAGATGAAACTTCTGGAAAAACCAGACAACGCTATATTTCTTATATGTTCTCTTTACTTTATGTTCGTGTTCACACTTAATTGATGGAATTTCCGGTACGTCAGTACATTCAATAAATTTTGTAAATATATTCGGTACATGAATTTTCAGTGCTTTTTTTGGTGCTTTTTCAATACATTTTTTAGTACATTTTCTGTACATTAGGTCTCTTTCTAATAATATCCTGTTTTTACGAAAATTTTAACAAATTTTTATAAATTATAGTAAATTTTGGTGAAATATGCAAAAAAAAAAAAATCAAATGTTCTTTTTTTTAATAAATTTTAGAAAATTTTTGTGAATTTTAGTAAACGCATTCGTCTACTAAAAATACCTCGATTCAATAGATTTCCACAAAACTTAGATGCCATTACTGTTCAATTTGTCTACAACATTTTGTAGGAGTCAAACATATATTTGAATCAAATATATATTTGAGTCAAACATATTATATTTGGTATATGTTGTTTGAAGCATTTTATGTCTGACTCAATCAAATATTGAATTGCTCTATATCAAATATAATTTTTGATATTTAAACAAATCGTTTTCTCAGTGTAGTCATTTCAGCTATACACAATTATCTCATGAGAATTATCTTGTTTCTGCCATTCCCCTATATCAAATATTTTTGTATTCTTGTGTCAAAAAAAAAAAACAAAAAAATTCTTGGAAAAAAGACGGCATATTAAACACAGCAACTACTCAATGATAAAAATTTTTAATAAAAACATAATTTTGTCTCAAAATAAATCGTGTGGGAGACTGTTAAAAAATAAAATCTATTTTGTAATATATTTAATTTACAAGTCACACTGTCGTTGTTCATACGAAAATTTTGTATCCAACATTCCATTGTTAACATTCCAACTGTTAATATTTTGAATATTTCTATTAGCACACTACAAAAAGCTGAATTTCGCGAAATTAACATCTTTGGAAAATATGCAAGAATTCACAGAATTTGATAACACTAGGCAACAAATAAAATATGTTCTGAATAACACCATTCAATTTTTATGTAAAATTCAAATTAAAACATTTCTTAACGGATTTGTTATTATTATATTTTTACATTTTTGTGAAATAAACGCAGAATAATTTTTAGTTGCAGTCTAGCAGCAACACTTACGTGTTGGTGATTTAATTTCGCTTGCTGCAATAATTACTTGAAATGTATAAAAAGTTTTTTATGTAGGAATTACCCCTTCTTTTTTATAGTTAACAAAATCAATATTTTATGCCAACTAAAATGAATTTATGAGTTTTCGTTTTGACAACTCGTAATTTTTTTAAGTGTTTTTCTACTTATTTGTGTATATCATAACATCATAACAAATTCGTACATAAAAATTTAATTACAAAATCCATTTGGGCAAACAGTTTTGTTTACATTTATAGATTACTAAGCGAAAGAACAATCTTAGATATTATTTCTATTTGCATAATAATCGCTTGAATCATAAGCGCTAAATTCATGTGAATAAATAAAACAAAAATCACGTGAAATCCCATGTTTTGTTGATTCAGAGAATAAATAAATTCTACATTAAATTGAAATCAAAATAATTTCCAAAATTATAATTTGCTTTAATTTGTTTCGTATACATTAAATAGCTATGGCTAAAATTAAATAAAAATTCAATAAAATTTTATTGGAGAGAAAGGAAAATTTTAAAATTTTATCGAGCATTTTTATGAAACTGCAAAATTATGAGGCTGAATTCTTTGCAAAAACCTAAACAAATAAAATGCAAATATATCTATCTGTTCTGCGATGTAAAATTAAAATCGCTGAAGAGTTAAGAGATTGGAAGCACTTTGATATATCAGAATGCCAAAGGGTAAATGATTTATTTATTTTTCTGTCTGTCTATCTACGATATTTCGTAGATAGACAAGAAATGGCAAGAAATTGAATTTTATTAGAATGTATTGCAAGGCAATACCAAATGATATTCATGTTTTAAGACATATGAAAATGTTTTTTGCTTATTTTAGATCAAATTTAATAATTTTTAGGACACCAACTTTTTTCATAAAAAACCTCCGGCTTTGCGAATGTGTGCCATTAATTTCCAACAAAGGAAGGAAAAACGCTTATTTTGGGTCTTATTGACCTTTGGCGATTTTTATACCCTACACAGAGGGTATATTTACTTTGTCATTCCGTTTGTAACGCATAGAATGGGGTGTGGCAGCTATAGAAAAGTATATATATATTATTGATCAGCATCACTACCTGAGTCGATATAGCTATGTCCGTCTGTCTGTCTGTCTGTCTGTCTGTCTGTCTGTCTGTCTGTCTGTCTGTTGAAATCCTGTTTACGGGAAAATTCAGCAAGCAAATTCGATGAAATTCTTCTTGCAAGCTGCTAGCATATAAAAATGGGCGAAATCACGACCACGCCTACCGCTCATACTCTATGTAAATATACCTCTGCCCATTTTGAAAAAAGTGGCTGCGATTTTGATGAAACTGGGTGATTTGGTGAACAAGTGAACAATTTTCAGATCGGACTACGTTTTAAATTTGCAGAGCCTTTTCAAGAGGTGTGGCATAGCCCTAAATTTTAACTTTTATAACGCCATAACAGGTGAACCATGCAAGATATTGTGATGAAATTTCGTACACGAATACAGATCATATATATCTTGAATTGTGTATAAAGTGGGCAGAAAAGTAGGCGTGACACTTTTTAATAATTAAAAATTTTGATTTCGTATAATTCAAAATTGGCACATTCGATTTTCATAAAAATTTTAAGGATGATACTACTGAGAGCAGTCATCAATAGAAGCTTCATCAGTATACTGAAAAAACATGTTGAAGGGCGTCACACAAACCACAATATTTATAGACGTTATAATTAGAGAACTAACAACGTATTTGTAATGAAATTTAGTATGACAAATATACTTGCTAAAAGGTATCTTCTTACGAAAATTTGGCACAACTGATCCGGTGGGCGTGGCACCTCCCATATAAGCAAAAAACATTTAATGCTATAGATAGTGTGCAATGAGTGTAATCTTCATAAAATTCGGTGCATAAATGTCAATTATTATAAGTTATAAAATTAAAGCGGACAAAATAGCGCCACTGGGCGTGGCACCTCCCATACAAGTAAAATACCTATTGTAGCATATCTATTGAAATATATGAGCAATCATACTGAAATTTGGTGAAATAGGTTTTTTCTGTGGAAAGCTATTTCTGGATCAAAATCAGTCTCGATTGTATGAATGGGAGTGTCACCGCTCTAAATTTTAAGGTTAATTAAGACATATATCGCAAACTATATAAGCTATTTTGCTAAAATTTAATATGTGGATGTCAATGAAGAATATAATTTATTGAACCAAAAGTAGGCGGAATTGGAGAAGTGGGCGTATCATATTTGGTTTTCTGCATTTCTATTCTATTTTTACCAACATTTTCTACATTCTTTTGTCTTTTCCAAGTCTTTAACTTTACCCAATATAATCAATATGTATATTTTCCACTTTTTCAACCTCTTTCAACTTGATTCGGCATTTTCTTTATTGTTTCGACTTTTTCATGAATTTTGAATTGTTCCAACATTTTTCAACTTCTTGCAACTATATTTGAGTTTTTTCCAATTATAGAAACTAAAATAAATCATCAAATGACTTGCTGTCGATGCTGAAAACTAAATTCAATTTTGCAATTTAAAGTAAACTAATGATTTATGTGTTTATTTTGTAACTTGAAATAGGTTAATGCAAAATTTGTAATCGATAATTTTGATTTTGCAATGCATACGCAACTATAAAATTCATGCGTGCAATAAAAACGATTTCTCAATTAAATTGAAAGAAGAAAAATGTACTTTTCTTATGTTATTCAAACTGAAACTATTCTTTTTTATTAAGATAAAATAAGCGTGTAAATTAAGGAGAAAAACTTCCTAATGAGGAGCAAACCTTCTCGAGGTATTGCCAAAATATGAACAAAATGCTTTCAATAATTGTTTCGATGCATTCATAATTTGTGTTGAAAGTCCCATTTTATTCTCATCATATTCAAAATCATGATATGATGAAAGTGAATATACGAATACGAATCTTTCGATACGTTATATAGTGCTTTTCTGGGACTTTCGGAGACTTTGTTAATTTTTACGATCACAACTTGTATTGAGGGTTTTCGGCACCGATGTGGTGATCTCATTTGTACAAACTGGATGTACCTGCTGACAAAAGTTTGTACGGAGATATTGATGTCGAATGCAGAAAAAATTGGAAAAAAGTAATTCCAAAATGATAGGACTTCGTTTTGTAACACAAAAATGTCACATGCGCTTTTTTTGCCAAAATTCTACAATGTAGAAAAGACTTAGCCACTTGCACTTTATGATTAGAATAATCTGAAATCCTAAGAAAATATAGTTATAATGTTAATAGTTAAGTCTTATGGGATCAAATTGGTCAAAATTGCAAACCTCGGTGAGAGGAGTTTCCTATAACGTAAATGACTTGAGGTCGTTTAAATTATATTCAAATGTTAAAAAATATTTGGCGGTTACCCCATAAATAACAACTACTTAGTTGCGGATGTGACAAATTAAACTTCTATATAAATTTATCATATCAAGGCATACATAAATTTAAAAAACATAAGCTCTCATGCTTGCAGAACTAATTGCATTTATCTACAAAATGATTTCGTACTAGAATTTGTAACTAAAAGTTTAAAATCACAAGCAAAAAATCTCAAAAAAGTGTTGAGGTTAAACGTATCGCAATAAATCAGCTAAAATTGTATTTCACATTTTATTGCTTTATTTTAGTGCAATGTTATTGTTGTCTTTTTGTATTTAACTGAAACAAAAAAAAAAAAAAAAAAACAAAAAAAAGCATCTTAATCGTTTTTCTATCTAATGGATGCGCATTCTTCATAGTAATTTTCCGTTTGATATTCGTTGCGTTGTTTTTAGTGCAAAACATTTTTTTCTTTTTACAGTTTAAGTGTTTGTAAAAGCATTTAACATTTAAAATAAATTATTTGTAGTTGCACCAATTGTTGCTATTGTTGTAGAGCGGGTTATGTTGTGAAAATCTTTTAGATTTAAACAAAAAAATTAAGTTTTTTTTTGATATGTTAAATATTTAAATTAATATATCTGAGGATAGGCTTTCTTTTCTAGCGCTAATATATCATATTAAGCTGATATTGCAAAAACAAAAATAAAATAATATTTCACATAAATCAAATTAAATTCTTTAATTTGTATATATTTTCAATAAACATCGCTGTGTGAACAAAAATTACGCGTAGCAAAAATCGGTTCATTTAAAATGGCATAAAATACGCAAAGAAATAAAAATCACGCTCAATTTAATCAATTTTTATGAGTCTTAAAAATTGAAAACGATATGCATTTATTGACTGACAAAACATACAACAAATTGCATTCTGAACATATACATTAGACTGTCCGTTATTTGGCAATATCTTTCAATCGAGCGCATTGGTGTATTAATGTTTTACTTGAAAAACCTAAGTTATTAACAAAAAAAAAAAAAAAACAAATATAGAGCCCAGCACAACATGTCATCGTGTTTTCTTTAAAATAGTTTTTTAATTGAAAATAGCTAATAATTATTTAATGAGCCTTAGAGATAATAAATAATGACATCAAAAACCCGTTTCGACGATTCTTTCGCTGGTCTTGAATGAAAAATTTTATATGACTAAGCATATGTTATAATGAAAACATTAAAATATCGGCAGAAGTTGAGAAAGAAACTAATGAAATAAGGTACAGTCTAATATACATACATAGCATTGACAATGTTTCCAAAGTTACTTCATACATAGTACATAGAATATGTAAAGTGTGTGGAGCTCTTTCCAAGATATATGCAAATGTCTGTTGTTTGCCTTTTATCATTCGTTTTCATTCAATGTGTTAATTAACGATAGCAGAAGCTGCTTGCTGGCTATATAAAACTACTTTTAGCTCACTTTTAAATTATACTGCCTAGGTGGTTTTACCTTTATGTTGATTTAACTTAATTTAAATAGTTTCAGTCGTGATATACAAATTTAAGCTCTGTTACGGCTATTGGTAAGTGGTAAATAATTAACAACTTTATGGAAACTGGTGTACAAATACAAATGTTTCTTTAATACGTTACTGATACGAGCTAGGCTTTCAAGTTTAGTTCATATCAATAAGTTATCATTCCTTTAACGAGTAGGTCAAAGTCATACATCTATGCAAGATGTTTTCTTATCTGAATTATTTTATATGGGTCATCATTTTAAAAATATACTACAGTCTATGATTTACAGGTTTTTTTTTGCATATTAGTTTCCATGGTTCGAACAACAACACTTCGGGCAACTTTTCTTTTTTTAGTTCTGAAGAGTAGGGCAATGTGAGCAAAATTGCACAAGGGTTATTTCTAAAACTCATACCACCCAAACTTTTTAACCAATAGAGACTTCTTTTTATCATGAGGAATATATAAAAACATTATACGCACATATAACTTTTTCGCTGACAAAGTCAAGCAAACAAAACCTTCAAAACCCACAGAAGTACAGTCAGCGAAAAAATTATATGTGCGCACAATGCTTTTATATATTTCCTATGATAAAAAGTTATTACGAAAATAACGGCAAAACAAAAGTATGCTGAATGCAAGCACAATTTTCAGAAAGTAATTAGAAATGTTGCTTTTGTTAGTTGCTTTGAAAATAGTACCGTAGAGTGGCTTGGTAAGGATGAAGAAAAAATTGACGTTTCAATTTTGGAAAAAAAAAATCTCCTGACCTCAAATGTCATTAAACTCATTTCATTTCTCATATTAAAAAAAAAAAATCTCCAGTAAAATTTTAAGCTTAAAAACATCTGAGGTTTTTGAGAAAATTAGCTTTGCTTTTCTTTTTTTTTTTCATAAAAAGCGCTATAACTCCGCCAATTTTCAACAATTTTCAAAATTTCTTTAAGATTCTGACAAAGAATTAGAAGTTCTAATAGAATCAAAAGACTAAAATTAATTATTTTGCTTTGGATGAAAATGCAACTATTTTGAAAAAATTTTCAGCGGTTTTTCAAGTTTCAACACTAAAACTTTTAACTTGGGCATGACTACGTAGAAAATGTTTTACAATCAAATCGGGGGAATATGTGTCCCCTTATACACAGACAGATCGAAGGACGAAAATCATACAAAGAGTGCCGGTGCAATAGCTTTCTTCTTATTTAAATTAAAAAAAAAAACAAAATTTTGTGGTCCAATAATCACAGCATATTTAAAACAAAAATTTTTAGGGTTTACACCTTACGCTGCCAAATATTGTACTTATAGCACTGCTATTTATCTATTCACTGCATTCACTACTCGTAGGCACAGATGTTGTTCCCAATTAGTATTTTTTGGCTGGCCTAATTTTGACATTTGAAAATGTCAAAGCAGTAAACTGAGTTAATTTAAGCTAAATGCAATTAAAAGAAAACTTTTTACATATCTATCTGTACAAATTTACATACGAACGTAGTATATATCTCAATATACAGTAAAT
This sequence comes from Meiosimyza platycephala, assembly GCA_963662105.1. NCBI lineage: Eukaryota > Metazoa > Arthropoda > Insecta > Diptera > Lauxaniidae > Meiosimyza > Meiosimyza platycephala. The sequence continues at coordinate 114,014,518 of OY759208.1, read as the reverse complement.
ACCCGCTATGATGAAGTGATAGCATTTAGTTTTTTTGTTAATTTTATGTATTTCTTTTTGTTTTATTCTATCACGGTACTTTTATTATATTTGTGGTTTCTTTATTTTATGTTGATGTTTTTTTTTTCTTTTCAACAATACTTAGTTGCAATTTGGCAATTGGTCAACATTTAAAATGCAAAACACTTGCCATATGATTTTGTTTCATTTCATTTTGTTTCGCTTGCAATGTTGTGTTTGAAGAATGGCTATGTTTTTTATATTCTTTTTTGCTTTCTCACACTAAAAGTTGGCGTTAAAATACAAAAAAAAATTTCGTCATACTTTTTGCCAAAAGTGTCACTTCTTCTCTGTCTGAGTCACATGAAAGACTTTTAAAGAATTTTGATATTTAACACAAGTTGAATCACTTGAATGTCGTATGGGTTGTGTCCTATATTTTAAAATTTTATGGACTTTTAATCATCAAGAGAAATTATTTTCTCTAATGTTCTATGACAGTTTTCGTCTAGAAATGTTTTTATTTTGTCAGGATACATTCATTTCTGATACATGTATACTCTTAGGTGTTGTACACAACTATATTGATCTATACTTATGGTTCTTGAAAATGTGAAATAAGTTAATGGGAATGAAATGAAATTATATATAATTTATAAAAATTAAAGTATAAACCGGAAAAACGATTTCAACGTTGTCGATTTGGCACAGTTCATACCTCCCTATTTTATCAACTTATTTAATGATTTTCGTTATTATTTGATGCTTTTCATCGAAAGCATTCGGTACCTAAAAAATTTTGTTGAATTTTTTGTTACTGATGTTATTCGTTTCACTTTGACTTATCGATTTTTTGAAGGTTTTAAGAAAATATTCGGCTCTTTTCGATGTTTTTTGATACTTTTAGATATTTTATTGACTTATTAAATGTTATTCGATACTTTTCGATTTCTTTTGACTCATCCGATCACCTGTAATACTATTAGAATAGCTGTGGATTTTCCCGCCAAAGTTAGCAAATAGTTACTCAACTCATCATAATCAGCTTTTTTTTAACATAGCAGCAAGTAAAACAAAGTAAAAACAAAGACAGAAGTAAAATCTACATCAGCAGTTACAGGCGTAACAAAAACAAGTGATCAATAAAATTGACACTGGTTATGAGGAGATCATTTAACATAAACAGCTGCATTATAACAACAGCAACATCATAAGTACATAGAAGAGAGCAGCACACTTGCACTGTAATACATTGTTAGTGTAGCAAATGTAAACAACAGCAATGCTCTTACTTCAGCTTTAATATTTAAGTTTAAACCCGAGAGCTTGTGCTCAATATAAATGAAGCTTAAAAAAAATAAATTATAAGCATAAAATTTACTTATAAAAATACAATGAGCGCAAGTTCATTCACCGGTGAAGAAAGAGAAGGAATTGTTATTAATGGTTATATGTCGATTCCGCTAAGAAAGCTATTTAAGTTAAAAAAGTAAACAATTTTAAAATATGTTTGGGTTTGAAACTGTGCTATATTTAGACATCAACCTAACGATTCATTGAATTTTTTGATTAAATGTTACGTATACGTCATGTAATATCTGCAATAAATGATTAAGCAAATTAATGTCTAAGAACTTTTTTTAAGCACAGTTTTAAAGTCAAAGCTTTGAAGTTACAGATAATATTTTATATAAAAAAAATATGTAAAAGTGGATTATAGAACAGAACTTAATAGCTCAGGCAACGACTTTAAATTTTCAATATTTAGTTCACTCTGTTTTTGAGTTTTAAGATTTCTGTTGATGTCATATATATTTAATGATATTAGAATCGCTGAAAATTTTTTAAGCTAAACAGCTATTTTCAGTCGAAAAATATTTTCTCTCAGGGCCGCTAAGTGAATTTTTTGAATTTTAACATTTTTTCTCTGAATTTCATTGATAACGATAAATTTTTGCCCCCCTTTCATTTTTATATGTTTCGTCGAGTTCTAAATGATTGATATTTGAAAAAAGAGCATTCCGATAGTTGCATTTTCAAAATAAGTAAAATAATTTTTAGTAAAGTCAATAAGTTTAAATGGGAAATAGCAACTAATGCGTAGCATTTTCATCAGAACTACAAAAAAATAAATGACTCAAAATTTAATAGATGATGAAACGAGTCACAGAAATTCATGTGATATGAGTATAAGTGACTTACTTAACAAACTTGTTTGAAGCCTTAGTAAGGAGGTACAAAAGTGTAAATTTTTAAAAAAAAAATTACATTTTTATGAGTTCATAACTTCCGACAGATGCTGCCTGCAATACAGGTCTCTTTAAATTTTTCTAACATTCTTCCCGTGAACTTCTTTTGCCCGGGGTCTATGTACTATAATACCTTCTTATTTTAATATTTTTAATAAATACATGACAAATATTAATAACCTACAATAATTATTTGTTTTTTTCTCCATTTCAGGTAAGGAACTTATGAACATAAAAATATGATGAGTTTGAGTAAGCAAATAATTCTTATATAAATTATTTCACTATGATATCCAATCTCCCGTAGCTGTAGTTTTAGATTTTAATGTAATTTCAAGTTGTGTTGTAGGAAAACTTGCAGGCAATATGCCCATCTCAACATTATAGATATATACCCAAATAAAATTTTTTAAGCGCAAAAGTGTTCACCTTTATTAATGACTGAAAAAAAGCTAATAGAATAGTAATATTTTTGTTGTTTATTTTTAATAAATCAATTGCGACAGACACATCAATATCATACTTTTAAATTCCTATATTACACTTTAACAACTGATTAATATAAATTGGACAGTTTTAACGTCAAACAAACAAAGCTCGATTACAAAGTCAATAAAACAGATATACTTAATATACAGGCAACAAAATTTTTTATATCAATAAAAATAATTGATATGAATTTAGTCTAAGAGTATTACTAAAACAAATAATCGTAAGGAAAAAAGTTTAATTTTTTAACTCAGACACACCTTGCTGATAACAGGCCTAACAGTTGCAGCATATACATATGTGTATAAGTATGTATATATGTTTGTAAACTGCAAATTTAAGTTTCTAATAATTCATTGCAAAAATATAAATGTTCTAACTAAATTCAAATGGCAAATACCATACGTAAATTGACTATGGTAAAAAATTTTTCATTGTTTAAGACGTCTGGTTTTCCGCAAATTAGGTCTTATCTTTGAAATTTCTATCAAGTGCCGCAGTATATTTGTAATTGGTTAAAGCAACAAAAAATAACTTTAATGATTTCAGTTTAGACTTTGACTGATTGGTATAGTTTTTGACCCAATTCTGACAAAAAATTTGAGACATATTTTTGTTATATAGAAAAAAAAAAACATTAATTGTAAGGCGGTGTTTTTGATAAATTTAAGCTATGATTTACTTGTAGGAAACAAGATAAAATGTATCGATATTTTCGAGATTAACACAACAAATTTTCGTTTATATCAATTACTTTATATCAAGATGGAAATAGGTACTGCAGAAAAATAAAACATTGACGTGCAAATCAATTTCAAATATAATATATATAATTATTCAGGAATGTGTGTTCTTTTAACTGGTTCTTTTATGATACCTTAAACTGGAAAAAACCAACCACCACATTTGAACTTGGTATTGAAAAATTTATAGGAAATAATAAATATTATTAATTTGAGTGCTCAAAATTCTGACGTGATGTAAAAACTTTGACTTTGCATATGCGCTTTGCAACTCAAGATCTATAAGACTGCCAAATGGCGACATCTTAATTAAATTTGGTTTGAATGTGTCAGTAATATTTTTAAAAAATAAAAGTCGACGGGATTGTATTAGTGGGTGTGGCACTCCCATATATATACAAAAAAATATTAAAAAACAATCTTTTATAGCAATTATAATGAAATTCAATATATGTATATGGTATACTTGCTTTAAGGTATCGTTGAACTGAAAGTGTTGAACAATACATTAATGGGCGTTTCGCCTCCCGTAAAAGTCAAAAAAAATTTTAAGTTACATACTTATATACTGAACTATATATGTAAACAATCATAATGAAATTTTCTAACAGCATCCACTTCGTAGTAATTATATCGGTTTACACCAGTAGGCGTGGCACCTCCTATTCAAGCTTAATTTTTTTTCGAGCTGAGAAACTATAGTGTCGGTATAAAAGCCAATGAAAACCGAATCAGAGTCGGTTATCTGATACTACTTATGTTAAAAACGATGAGATTACTATTGTACCTGGTGCAAGTTTCCAAACGGGGCCGAAATTCGTAGTTTTTCAGTTTTTCTCGAAAATTATGCGTCAAATGGAAAAATATATTTAAGAAAAGTTGTAGAGGAAAACAAAACACTTTGATTCAACGCCAAATAATTTTGTGTATAATTGAATTCGACCGAGTTAATTTACTTTTAGATTCGATCATTATGGCAATTTTTTGAACAGTACATTATTAAAAGTTTAGCACATAATCTATTTCAGAAAAAAAAAAACTAAAAGAATGGCGGTTTTCTGTCTATTTACATATCTTTTTAAGAAAAACTTCGTAACTTGATCAAATTTTAATGCGAATCGTCAACAATTTTTCGCTTAACAGATTTTTCGTTTTGAGGTATATGTACCTTTCGATTAAATAAGGAAAAATAGTTTTTCGTTCTCTGTAAATAGCTACAGAAAAAAACTTGAATAATTTACAGAGGTCACCTCTTCGATCTTTTACTTCCTAGCATCGAGTCAACCGTTTCTACCATGTTTTTCTTCTTAAAAATATTTGTTCGACCTTCAATTAAATGAGAGGTGATAGTCAAATCAATGGCGTATCTTGATCAATTATTCACTTTGAACAATCTGCCGCCCCTTATTTTTTGAATAGTGAAAGAACGAATGATGGCCATATACCAGAAAAAGATTGAAATTTAAGTAAAAATAAATTAAAAAAAATTAAATTTTTAAGTTCTGCTCAGTAGAAATTTTTAATATTATTTGCAAATCTCAATGAATACCGACGACCACTTTTCCGCCCCCCCCCCCCCCCCCTTAAGACATTTCCGTTACTACCACTTAACGTTTGATTGTAGTTAAGCTTATCATTACACTTAATCTTAAACGTTGAGTGATAATGGGAACAAATGTGCATTAAAAATTCAGTGCAATAGTCCCCACTCTGGCGTATACTTTTAATCTTTCAAATAAAAAGTTTAATTTTTTTAAATTATTTTCATTAAGAAAAATATTTTTATTTTTATTTATAACTGTCGTGAAGAAATAAATGGCAGCTCATTTCAAAACAGCGACAAAGTGAAAGTAGCAATTGGACCGTTTAGTGCCGACTACTTAATTGTGCGTACATATATGTACATACCTACGTATGTTATCCTATTCTACAAGATATACAGATAGTCGGTCTACTTGGCTCAAACACATAACTCAAATTTTAAGAAAATTCAAATTTTTTTATTAAAAGCAAAATTAAATATACAAACGTACAAAAGCATTTGCCGCAAACGCACTCATTGAAAATGAAATTACAATTTTTTTTCTTTTGCAATTAGAGAGCCATGTGGTCGAACTATCAATTGAAGCAAAAAATCCAAATTATCAAAAATGTTAAGTAAAAGCATTTTTGCTATGAATTGAAACTATTTTTAAATAAAAATAAAACAATATCTATAAAGTCTTTTATCTTTGAAAAAATGCAGTGTACACGATCACTTTAAATTTATAACTTGGCTATAATGCATATGATGTCATGGACTTTTATGTTGCATAGACGATGACATCTTAAAATACATAAAATAAATTGTTGGATGTTTTAAGCTTTACGCGATGTGAGAGATATAAAACACGGTATGTGTATTTTGTTTTTCTTTTTTAGTTGAAACGCAAAAGAATACTTAAGCTATTTCCAACAAAAAAAAAAACCTGCCAAAGGAAAAAATATTGTGTTGTAGAAAAAGCATTATGTTGAGGATTAATAATGAAAATATGGGAAACAAAAAACTTGAACGTTTCAAATATCTTGTTGTATCCATCTTGTTGTATCCATGTGATAGTCAGCGGTGACAGTTTTAAATGTTAGACGCACAAAACATTTTTTTTTTGTTGCTTTTTTTTTCTTTTGAAGAATACTCGTACTCGAAATAACAATAGATACACATGACTTATTTTTTTTAGTCTTATCCACCAATTATTTTGTTCTTTGGGCATATCCATGGTCAGTTTTGAACTAAAATCGATAATATATTATGTTTAAATTTCAGTTTTTGAGGTACATATGTATATAAAATTATTTATTGAAATTGCAGCTATAAAATAAAGACTTGAAGTAAAATGCTTCAACTATTTCCGCAACATAATATAAGCAGGATACTTTAACTTCTGATGAGAAGAAAGAAGCTTCAACACTCCCTTAAACAATATTAATAGTGACAACAATTTCAATGTCTAAAGTAGTTCTTAACAAATGGTTTCCACTTATGTAAAAGCTTTCTTATTCTTGTGGCATTTTAACAGCGCAATTCAGTTCTGTTGTTAACATTGCAACTGTCAAGAGCTGCTCAATAACGCAATTCACTGCTGTAAGCAACAGTTTGACTTCTGAGTAAGACCAAATAATGCTCATTTCAAATAAATGTAAACCATTTTCATCCATATAAAATACATAGTCACTCATGAAATTGCCCATCTATATAGCCAAAGATTTTCTTTTAATATTTTTTTATATTATTTTTTTTTTGACAAATTACTTTCTTGCTTTTTTTTCATAAATTTTCTATTTAAAGGCTTTCTAATCCTAACCACAAAAATAAAAAAAAAAACAATCACTTGAAGGTTGATTCTACGCATTATTTAGCAGTGATAAAGAACAAAATGTTTTTTGATTTATAAAACCCCCCAACAAAAAAAGAACTTACATTTTAAATGAGACATTTCTCTTGACATATGTAAGAATTTCATTAGTGCTACCTTCACATTTTCTTTTATGATAGATGGAAATAATCGTTCAACGTTGAAATTTTTCGATAAGTATGACATTAAGACAACAACAGCATCTATTTAAATTATTTATGTTAATATATGATATATAAAAATTAATAAATTGTGTCATTTTTCGTGATTTTCTCTACTAATTTACACGTAGACTCAATTAGCTCGAAATCATGCAAAGGACAGCACTTAAAAATTGTTTACATATAGTATTTTAAAAAATCTGGAAATTTGCGAAAGAACATAAATCATAATATAGCGATGATAAAGTGTTAATAGCTAAAAAATTTTAAAATTTTTTGAGTTCTTTATTGAGTCATGCTATGAAGTTCATGGCAATTATTGGGAAAAAAATATTATTGGCCTTCTGCCACACATCTGTTCTCGATTATTTTAAGTCTCTATGAAATTTCAATATACTTAGTCATATATAGCACCAATATGCCCCATTGTCTCATCCTTTAGTCTTACAACTATTGCTAACTTATTGGCACAGACCATACTTTTGATATATCCTTGAAGATAACGTCCAAGGTCCAGTCAAATCACTGTATTTTGGAAGCCAATTAATGAGGTGATTGGACTTAGAAGATACGTATTCAATAAAGCACTGTCTATGACTTCCAATTTGCGCCATAAGCTGTTTGATATTATGGCGCGATAGCATTCAACGTCCACAGTAAAAGAATTTGCTGCTACATTTGAAACAAAAAACAAGGGTCCAACTATTTCGCCAACCGAATGGTGACTTTTTGAGGATATATCGGTTTCTTAGCCATCATATTGCCATTTTTCGTTTTTGAAGATTTGATTTTAAAAAATACCACTGTAGAAACATGGAGATTTTCGAAAAACTACTCTCTGCAAAAGAAATCCCGAAATGATCAATATGTAGTTCTGAAAAAAAAAAACAGCTTTCTGTAGTTTAACGTATGTAAAGTTAATAAACCTCAGATTTCTTTCCAGAATAACAAAGAAGAAAAAAAAAGTTACATTTAATTTTTGATTTTGATGAATTAAGTTTAAATTTTAAAATTTTCGAAAACTAATTACGAACGTTCGAAATGCCATTAAAAATCTATAGAAAGGACTTGGACTAAGTTTTTAGAGTTAGTTCATGTAAGAAATTATCTGCACGAAACAGAGGTGTCAACTGAAAATCTCAAATTATCATCCCACCTACTCCAGCCAATTTTAGAAGAAACAGAAAAATATTTTGGTATATAATTACCATAGAATAGGACAACACTTTGCATAAGTTTGAGGTCAAACGATTATGTTCGATTTTTGGCCTAGGACATTCGACATGAAATCCGTCATACGGTTCTTGAGTCCACATCAATACCATTAGAGTAAATCTTAATTTTTTCTTGGCATCATTTATGCTAGAAAACACATTTTAGCATTTCAGCTTATTTTTAGAAAAATTAAAATATATATATATATCTTGACTATATATATATAATCATAATTACCAAAAAGTTTTATTTGTTTTTCCTTTTGAAAATACTTGGCGATACTTTGTGCCATGTTGAACCCAATTTATTACTGCAATAAAATTTATGAACATCTAGACGGAAAGAAATTAGTGTATTGTAATTGTAATTTTTATTAACTGTGTGAAATAATAGCTCTGATAATTTAGCTCTAATATACATTGTACAATCAATTTTACATTACTAAGTTCAGCCTTTTAATTTTAAATAAAATATGAAATAATTAAAAATGTACAGTGCTATAATTAAATAAAGTTTTCTTATATGCACTAAGTACAAGTCTATTAATTTGAACTTATCTTATAATGCTCTCAGCAGAATATTATGACATTGAAACTAAGGCAGGCAGGTCACAAATGAGATGACTCGTACATACACATGTGACTGTAATATAAACATAGGTATGTAAATAGTCGTACCTACCAACAAACCTACAATAATACTCGTAAATGTCGAGTACAAAATGATGTAACTCCAGGTGGCAATTAGTTGCACATTCTATACATATGTTTTTTTATTATTACTATTGTTGTTTTCCGATGTTGTTGTTGTTGTTGTTGTTGTTTTTTTAGCATTTATGCATGTTATAATAAACAATGCCACTTTTACACTCAAGTGCAATTGCTAACAAGTCATAAACTCGTGCAAAAATATGAGAGTGTGATATAAGCGTTGAATTGAACTTTACATTTTACAATTACGTCGATGTAAATATAGTGAATATGTATGTATATAAAATAGTAATTTATTAATTTCCTCTTGCTTAATATCTCAATTTACAATATACTGTACATGAATAATAATTAAGAAATTCATCTTTTTTTATGATGAACAATTATTGCTATAGAATAGTAATAACTTTTTTTCTCAATGTATTATAATCGTATGTATAAAAAACCAAAATATTTTGGTGCATCCCCTTTATCTTAAAATAAGACTCATCGAAACTGTCAACATTATAAATAAAATATTTTATGCACTTAAAAATTAATTATTAAAATGCAAGAAAAATTGATTTCGGGAAACCCTAATGTGATAAGACAGAACGACAATTCGAGATAGATGAAAGTATGAGTTCAGAAACAGTTCTAGCCATTCAATGTATGTAAATTATGAGTGAAAAATAGAACAAAAATTTAGCATACGAAAACTGTACAGATTTCAGAAATCAAAATGAAAAATAAAATTGTCAAAAATTATGTTATCAAAATTAACTGCAGAAGCTATGCGGAACACATCATGATCCTTGAAGTCCAAGAGATGTAAGAGAATTCGTAGCGAGTCCCCTTAAAGCACGAATTTTTTGGATGTCACCTCCATCCCGTCCTCCTTCTATTTTTAAAAATGTTGTCTGCTAACTTCTGCTCTCGCTTTCTCCGGTTTACATTCAGAAAAAATTATGCTTTTTTGTTTCTTGTGACTTAAGACCATGGACTGACTGATCACTACTAAAGGGAATTTGAAGTCAAAAAATTTTTGCCTAAGGCCGTATGGAAAATATTCTCTGTCGTTTGTTTCAAATGCAAATATTTTCAGAAAGTTTGGACAAAATCTAACAGCAAATTTGAACTCAGCAACTCCAAATAACCCTGCGTTGACATCAGACGATATGGGCACTACTTTTGCCGTTGCAGAATGAGATTTCTTCTTGAGGAATGCAAAGTTAAAACGGATTCAAACTATTAAGATCATTTTGCACAAGCCTATATATTTCTAAAGCCGGCGGCAATTATTATTGGGCCTATATAGGAAAAATGTTAATAACGTTTTAAATGACCGAAGCCTGCGGTTGGCCCTTTGCTCAATTGACCCACATCCTGAAAAAAACCGTTACAATGTAACAATACCTTAAAGGAAATTAAATCTCTGCTCCATTTCAACTAATAAAAAAATTACATTGGCAACACTACAAAAGTATAATTTATTTTTGTTGTTCAATGCTCCATCTATTGATGGTTAGCTGAACGAGATGCTCTGCACAAAAGCTTTCCCAAAAGCTTTACTTAAATTTAAAGAAAGAAAACAAAAACAGACTAAGGAAAATGAAAACAAACCGTTGAAAAAACTGCATGTTAACATTTGTGGAAAGCTTCGGTGTAGCCATTAGGAAAATCTGTCTCTTCACCTTAGCGGCACATTATTGTATTGTCATTGCCGTATCTCTTTTATTCCATTTCGTTTTTGTTCAGTTTCAATATGCAAGCTTCCATTGTGAGAGGAAATACATATGTATGCATGTATGCATGTGTGTATGTACAATATTTACAATTTTTTATTCAACAATCAAATGAAATCGGCTTGCTGCAGCTTTAGTAATTTCATCGTATGTTTACCAATATTTTTCTATGAGGTTTTGTGGTAGTTGTTGATTTTGTTTATTTTCATTTTGTTTATTTTGATTTTGTTGCTGTTGTTTTTAAATTCTTTGGATTGATTAAACTTTATTCTGATGTTTTTCATTTATAAAATTCGTATTGATGTCATTTTATTTATTTCTTTTTGTCTCGCTCGTAAACACGTGCTCATTTCAATGGATTATAATGAGTGGCTGATACGTTTTGGAAGGTTGCTAAATTGAAAGGCAGACCTTTAAGGAATAAACAGCTGTCTTTGATAATACCACAGCGCTTCTCTCTTCAAATTAGCTGGGCAGTTCTTACAATTTTTTTTAATGAAATCTAAATTTTTAAGGGACGTCCAGTACAGTATGTGTAATTGCCCACGAATATTAGTTAGTATTTGAAAACGGTAAACTGCAGCATAATGTTGGGCAAGCTGAATTTTTGCATTTGCATTAGAATAGACTTGCAAAAAATCCTCATCGATATCACGTACGCTTAAAAGTTATTCAACGTTAAAGGTCACACAAATCAGTTTTTCGCAAATATCTCCTAAGCTATTGGTTTCACGACAATTTTAGCGACGTGTTTAACTTAAATTTGTTATCATATAATTTTACACAGAAAGTGTCGTGTGCAAATTTTTCGTAGTTGTTCTCGAGATATACGGCTGAAAAAAATTGGAATTCTCGATCTACATGTTTGTATTGTGGTTTCATATAAAACGGGAATTTTTGATTTTCTTAAGGAATCTTGATGTGATGATGAAAGTCAATATCATTTTTGTCCCCTTAAAAATAATCCCCTTCAAATATAATACACTTGTGTGCCAGCGCTTTTTTCGATCTTAGAAGCACTTCTGGAACCCACTTTTCAGTATGGCCTTCAGCTCTTTCAGCGATTCTGTTTGATCCCATCATTTTTTCATGGTTCTTTTCAGCCTTGGAAATATAAGGAAGTCGCATGAGGCCATGTCCGAACAATACGATTTTCACTGGCTTTGTCATTGAATGCATTTTAAACGCGATATAGTGAAGCAAAACTAAGGACCATGCAAAAACTTAGCTTGTAGAAAATTATTCCACAGACATCTCTTAATTGTCCTGGGCTATAACTGAAAATTTTATATGATGTAAATCATCCTGATCAAAAGTCCACATAGGCCCAAGTCCACTTATGCCAAAGTTTAGGAGTCATATGGTGTCAAATTCCAATAAATCCATATATGTATGTATGTTACTTTGGACCCTCTATAACTTTTAGACCTTCCGTAACTTAGACTTGTGATCAAGCAAACCTTTGGTTAATAATATATGTGTTGTCTTTTTTTAAAATAAAGTAAAACTATTTTACTGTGCACTTTATTTTCAACAAAGCATCTACTTAGTAAACCAAGCTATGAAAATAGTCTGGACTTACATATTATATTAAATTCTTGACCCGCCATATCTTTTAGACTTTCCATAACTTAGACTTGTAAACTGGCAAACCCCTGGTTGGAATGATATAAATTGTCTTTTTTTTTTTAAATAAACTAAGACTGTCTAACTGTACACTTAATTTTCAACAAAGCATCTGCATATTTACCTTGTCTAATCGATCTAATATGAGTCATGAAAATAAATAAATTTTGAGTACTATAACTTGGGGAATCATTTATATTGTTGATTCTTTTTAAACGCATCAGAGAACTTTGTCGATTCAGAATAAAAGAGTTAAAGCGAACGATTTTGCCGACGTAAATCACATTCACACAATTAAAAACTAACTTCAAAATCAGAAAAAAAATTACTTTAATTTTGATCTCCAGTAGTTCTTTTTTTTTTTGACTACCTACACAAATCTATAGATTTGAATCATCATCAATCTGTCTTCTTGAATTAAGTTGAAAGTATTTTCTAATCAAAGTAAATTTCAATTAAAACGCGTGATATTCTTAATTTTAGCAGTCTTAGTCATCCCTAATCGGTTCTTGACTTAGACCTTTCATAAAGCAGAACAATATTCAGAATAAAATGCAAAATTGGGTTACATAAACGTAAAGCAATTAGCGTTCAAATTATCTTAAAAGTAGATACAGTGCAATAGAAAACTGTAACTTATGAGATTTTCCATGTCCCATTTCATTTACTGCACGTGCTCATAGAAATTAACTTCACGTCTTCTGTTTTTAATGTCAAATCTTTAAAAAGTTTTAACGCTGTTTGCATATGAACAGCCCAGTAAAAGTGTCTGCAGGTATAAAAATATCGGAATGGTTCAATTAGGTTGAATGACTATATATAAACTGGGTATACAATGGGCCCATCCATGGCCTAAGTTATGATGACATGTTATCTCCCGGAATGAACCTAATAAATGTCTGCAGGTTAATTTAGAAGATCTTTGAAATTGTTAATATCATAAACAATATAGGTAGGTATGTATGTATATAAAAATTTTTCTGTGCACTTTGTTGAATAAGTTCTTGCTTCAGTTTGTAAACTAAGTTTTACATTCATTCAATATGTGAAAAATATTGATCTAAGCTTTATGAAAATATTTTATTAATGTCAAAAAAAAACGTTTTATTTTAGTTCACTAGGCTAGAGTTTGTTCTACGTACATACATAAACAATACATTAAACATTTAAAAAAGTCTAGACATTATTTGTTAAATGTATATTTTACGTAACATTTCCCCATATCGTACCTACCGAATTTGTGTAAGACGGAATTTTGAAAAAATACTCTTGTTTAATGAAATAAAAGATTCGTTTGCAGTTTTATTAAATGCCTAAGTAACTTAAATAATTTTCTTAAAAAAAAAAAATAAAAATTAAAAATTTCAGACCTTGCACAAGTCATTTTGCTCCTTAATTATTATTTTGCTGTAGGATCAAATTTTTGGACGTGCCCTCAATTTTTTGCTGTTAAGTTATTTTGATCGTTATTTTATTGCTATATAGTTTATTGCTTATCCATCAGTTTTTGCGACATTCAAGCAGTTTTTGCAATTCAACTAATTCTTTTGCTACTTAATCAGTTTTTTTGCCAGAGAAATCAATTCATTCACAGCGCTAATCTTTTCATTGCTCAGGATCTTACTTTTTTATTACTCGTTATATTACTTGGAATTATAATTTTAATTGTTATTATTAATTTGCTCTTTTCTGCCCAACCCCTTCCACTTTCTTTGCCATCCCAAGACATAAATTTGTTTGATATCGACTCATACTAATGTCATTCAAAGCACTTTTGTTCGCATACACATATGTATGTATGTATATCAAAAGTACACTCACCACCACGGTTGCCACTTTGGTACAATTGTACCGTTACTGATATATACTTTTTGTAATATGTCCCATTCTGCAAAGCATTCTTAGTGCATTTACGTTATTCGCAACAAATTTATTCCTTTGAGTAATTTTTTAATAAAATACCTGTAGTATTTGCTTGTTTTGAGATTCTTTAATTTAATTTCCGGCAGGACTAGATTCCTTTAACAGGAAATAACAATTTATTGTTTTTAACATCGAAGTAATCATAAGAGTTAAAAATTGGTGTCAACTGTAAGCGTATTTCAATATGTTGTAACATATCGACATACTGTAATTTAATAAGCAATTGTGACAAAATTTTATCTCTGATATTTTAAAGCCAATCAAGATACCGAAAATGTTTGCAAAAGTTCTTTGCTCAGTGCATAAAGATGAGGAGCTTGGTGTCTGTAGGCAAAGTCGTTCCCCATCCCCTTTTTGGAGCATTTCAGTAAAATTTTCTCAAAACATACTTAAAATACTCCATAAATATAAAAAGTGGAGCTAAAGAAGTAGTATAAATGGAAGAAATGTTTGTTTGAAATGTTTCGAAAATGGAGATAGTCGTTAAAAATTTTAAGACTATGAAAAGTGTGTCAAGTCTGTTCAAATCGAAATCGAAATCGATGTATTTTCATCTGCTCTACAACATTGGCTTTTTTCGTCGGCCTCTGATTTTCATTATCAGCCTTACTTAAACTAACAATTGCAAAAAAAAAAAATTAAGAGGGAACAAATGACCTTCAAAAATGCAACGCGGCCTCCCCTACTATTTGTTTCAAACACCAAACCTCTCAGACTTGAAACTAAAAATGTTGTAGAAAAGCGTTTGCAACAAGGTAAATTTCCTCTTAATTTACCATTATCTCGAAACGCTAAAGTGAAGGCCAAAATCTAAAGGGTCGAGTTCAGCAACTCAATATCAGTCAATTTTTCTCTAAAATATAAGTCTCATTTTTGTACACAGTGTTATTAATCAATGAGAACTTAATTACAAGTTTATTTTTGCAAGTGCTAAATTCATGCTAAAAGTACAATACAATAACAATTTTGTGCACATTTTTTTAGAAATATGAAGGTATAGTTTTCTAAAAGCCTTTTCTATTTGAAAAATGGTTTGTAAAATTTTTTTAAAAAAAATCAGAATAAAGTGCGTTACAATCTTTTTTGGCCTTTATTTCTCAGTGTTATATTTGGTAATTTTTGAACATAACCTTCCTAGGTAGTACATTTTCAATGTTTTTGATTTTGTTTCATCGCATACCAAATATTACAAAATATTTGATTATATAAATTTTTTTCAATTCTATTAATTAATTTTACCACAAAAATTTTAAGCTTAATGGGAAAAAATCTTTGGCTAAATATTTTTAAATTTGGTACATTTTTCTTCCATTTCGATTAAAACTTATGGCAACCATGTTAATCACCGACAGCAGAGCTATTTGTATGAGTTTGAGTATATGCATTTGAGCTCTCTATTTCTCTCTTGACTTTTGTAATCAAATGCTCAATTCAAGCAACAGCAAAAGCCCAAAAGCAGCAGCTGTAGCACGTGGTGCCTACACGTGATAATTCAGCAGAGACGACATCAAAACAAACAAACGGCAAATGACGTTGATGTCGCTGTCGGCGTCGATGTAGCGACAGCGACAGTGCTGTCAACGCTGGCGTTAGTGAGCGGCTGCAGAGTTTTACTTTATTTTTCTTGTAGCTTTGTCAAGTTTATACTGCTCGTGCGAAGGTGCTTTATGTGAGCTTTTTTCCATTTAGGGGTACATGAGGAAATACAGTAGAGTTTTAGTTGCTTTTCTTGCGCTAACATACCGTGGCTATTAAGTTCTTTAATGTTGCCATGACGGTGTTGTACAACCCCATCCGTATCCGCTTGTGGTGCATCCTTATTGCATCTGCAATTGACTTCGAACAGTGGGCTTCTTAGTAAATATTAGTAAATCTGATGAATTTGCACACGGTGGAAGTATTGTTTATCTTACTGAAGACTTTTTCTTAACATTTTTAATTTTGGCTCAATGTGATCCAGATAATTAAATTCATTTGGCACTTTCGCATAGGTATACATAATATCAATAAGTTCGAAATTGACAATAGCATTGAAATAAGACTCATGCAAGCTATGTTTTCAACCTTAACTGATAAGTTAGCATCATTTGGAAACACCTAACACAGGAAACACTAAAAAAACTTTTAAAAACTATGGTTTTGAAAGCGTAGAAAAAATGTAGAGTACTCCCTAAGTTCTTTCGATTCGGGTGCTATTGTTTGTTTGAAAAACTAGATTTTTATTTGTTTGAAATAACAATTGTTGTATGTACCTATAGCATTCAGAACACACTTTGACGTATTCGCATCTGCATATGTACATATGCCTCCCAAAATTAACATATGACTCTGATTTTTAAACGAAAGTCGCATTACTCAAAAACACATTTAAAAAGATGGAATCTTTCATTCTTAATTATGGTCCTTTTCACAGTAATGATTTAAAACAAAAGTTTGATTGTCTAACCGTTTACTCGGTTTTTACCACATTGCCATAGCGGAATTCCCTTAATGCATATACACAGTATCTAAAGATCTGGCTGGAAAGCGTGTTTGCATAGATTTTGGAGAGAAATCTAATGCAACTGACAATCAAAATCATCAATAACAGAGTTTTCCCGAGAAAGTTAACATTCAATGCTGAGCCTCAACAGGTGCTGGAGCCAAGATAGGGTGTTTGACGGAAAAATAGAAGCAAAAAAGCACGCATTATGTCACTATCTTGACCTGTTAAGGGTCAGATTTCGTCGCATAGAATCATCCTTTATAACTTCGGAGGTACTTCTTCAGAAGGATACACAGTGCGTATTATATTTTAATTGAGCTCAATGCAAGAGAAATCCTTTTACTAAAGTATTTAAGATTTAATAAAAAAATGAGGTTTTTTCGGCATAAGTATCAATTTTAGATTATATACGGGATATCAAAAAATAAAATCGATTTAGTCTATTACCCCATATATAAATAGACAGTTATCAATTTTCCTTAAAAATGTAAACTTAAATACAATTTAAGATATGAATTCATTTAAAAATTACAAAAAACGAAATGGGTAAGGTACCTAGGTACAGGAAAGTAAAAGCGCAATAAGATTTATTCACTTGCAGTTGTAATCGCAGCAGCATCAATATGTACTCATCGCTACTTTATTTAAAAGAAAGATAGAAAAATACTAAAAACAAAACAAAAGAATATCTTAATTAAACTAAAATCAAAAGAGATAAAGGGGGTTTAATGATAAACTAAAAATACTAAAATGTTATTTGAGCTCTTCAATCGCCAGTGGCTGATTCTATCACAACACGTTTTTATTGCACGCTGATTTGTGACAGCGCTGCCAACAGAAGATTTCAAGCAGAAGCAGAACACACTCATACAGCCATCGATACACACACACACACTCTGACACACGTACGCATTCCTACGGAGATGCACAAACCGAGCAGACTGACGACAAACAAACAAAAACCCACAATGAATCGCGCTGAAAGTCACGCGGATCGTTGCTGTGACCTGAAAGTACAGCGGCATCTAGCAACGTTACACGCACGTGTTTAGAACACACATAACCCCAATACACGGACAGACAGACGAACACATGCGCATACAAATGGACACAAATGAAGACTCAGATATGGATATTCAATTGTTGTGTTTTTAAACTTTGAGTAGCTATGAAATTGCAACTGAGTCAATTGAATTGTTGCACAGTGGGTTAAATAAAAAAAAAAGTTTTCAAGAGCAAAATATGATCTGGGAAAATTATTGTGAATCAAATTTCATTATTGTAGGAAGATTTTAATTTTTTTCCTGGATCGTAGCTATTGTGATTTAATAAATAAAAACATTTTAATCGCGGAAGAGTCATAATTCAATCGCCATTATCAAAATCAATAGCTTATTTAGAAGAACCTGTACGTGATTAGAGACTTACCAAAGCGATTAGTGTATGAATCATAAGGTAGAGTTTCCAACAATTAATGTGCAAGTCGAAATGAATACAAATATTTATTGCAATAGTCATCAGAGAGGCTCGGTACTATATTAACCATAATATGAACGCAGGGCACAAACCTGTTAAAATTGACACTTCCCCATTCTTTTAATCATAAGTTTACATTTGTTGATGTGGATGTATCGAATTAATGCTTTGAAACATATGATATATTTTAAAAAATACTAATAGGTAAGTATAAATATCAGCGTTTCAGAATGAACAGGCTCGCCAAGTGAGCCTAAATAAATATATAATATAAACTATACATAAAAGGAGTGAGTTTTTTAGAGGGAGCAAAGGTCCTAAAAAACAATCTATGGAAAGATTTATTGTTGCTTATGGAGTGAATAAGTGAAACTCTGACTTGGTAATATTTGGTGGTATCCATTTGAAGACACGAAATTTTTCCAGTTGTTGAAATTTTTTTAAATTTTGTATTATTTCTTGGAAAATGAGGATCTCGTCCAATTATAACGATATAATTCATATTATGTTCTCATTACATGAATTAATTCTCTCAATTACAAACTGAAATTATGCTCATAAGTCCAATCTCAATTTAGTTTCAAATCTTTTTTATGACAAATGTGATGAGTGGTTACGTGCATAAATGTATAAAACTATAACATTTTTAATATACTTACTTTACAGATCAAAAGATCCTTGCATCTTATTTAAACTGCTATCATTTTTTACTACATTTAAGTAAATTAATTGTATATATTTATAATTAATTATAAATTTTTATAATATTCAAAGAAATTGTTTCTAATGTCAATTCACTTAAGCTTTTCTCAGTTAATTTTTCGAAATAGTTTTTCCCAACCAGCTACGAATTCCAGCCCACTGTGCTGTGTGATATACCGTAAATACAGTAACAAATGAATTAACGTTTATTAGCATGTGTTAGTTAGTAACTGCATAGACGTTTGCTTAAAATGGTGTGCGTGAATCTGATTAGGCTAGTGGGTGTTTATCTATTCTGTCAAGGGTTGCTAAAGTAACATGAAATGAATATTCGCCAAATAAAAGCAACAAAAACTTTATAAAAAAATTAGAAAATGCGCATAAACAATTTCTAAAGAAAATACGAGTACTTAAAAAGACGCAACTAAAATAAACGCTGTTTTTATTTGTTTTTCAATTATATTACAAATACCCCTTGAATGGGTTAACTAACTAACAATTAACTAACATAACCGGTGTAGCGAGAAAACGCAGATTTTTTATATGAACACCTCCGATATAAAAACTTAGAATACAAATTTTTTACATTGTAGCTTTTCTATTAAAAAATAAGTCAAATTAAATAATTAAGTACATTACTTTCTCAACCCTCTTTAACAGTTTTGCGGGTCGCGTAGGTATATATATAAAAACTACAAAACTAGTGTTACTTAAAACTTCTAGCATGCTTGCTTAACCGCCACTCTTAACCTAACCTAACCTAACCTAACCTAACCTAATGTTTTTTTGATGTCAATATATCATTTTCAGAAATTTTTAAACACAGAATAACATGAAGTTTGAACTGCTTCAATGTCGTCTACAGTGGGCTATTCACTTCAGTTTCTGTTAATATATACAAAACTTACTAATAATGGTTATTAATAAATTGTTTTCTTTCTCTTCGTTTCATCGATAGGAAAGTGATTTGATTGATATATGACCTATGGCTATAATTTTTTTTTTCTTATTTGGCTTAAACAGTTACTACTGCTTTCATTGCAAT
Organism: Meiosimyza platycephala; assembly: GCA_963662105.1. Classification (NCBI taxonomy): domain Eukaryota; kingdom Metazoa; phylum Arthropoda; class Insecta; order Diptera; family Lauxaniidae; genus Meiosimyza; species Meiosimyza platycephala. The sequence goes on along the minus strand of OY759208.1, from coordinate 113,994,575 downwards.
CAAATCCAATAATTTTAATTATTATACTTGCCGTTGTGTCTCTAGTTAATTAGTAGCTCTGAGGTTTATATATTTTTTTATGTCAATATTTGAGTATCGAATTGCATAACTTGGTAATAAACAAAAAAATTAATTTCTTCAAGATGCTGTGATAGTAACGTTGGCGAAAATGTGATCGTGAAGCGTTGGAATTAACAAAGTTGTAATATAGTATATATATTTTGGAGCTGTAATTAGTCATTCACCGAAAAATAAGCCGTTAGTAAATTAGTTTTCTATGTGGTTTTATAAGAATACACTAAGGAAACGACTTGGTTTAAAGTGACAAATCTACATATATAGGGCATTCTACAACCATTTCGCTTTTGTATCTTTGCATCTTTGATTTTTTAAATTTTTTTTTTTTCTTTTAGTACTGGTTGAGATTGTTTATTTTTTTATAAATTTTTCATTAAGCTCATAAAAAATTGAAGTATTTGTTTCAAAATTTTTGTTTCTAAACGTACTTTTCATAAAAAATATCGAAAAAGATTTTAAAACGATATTACCATGGTTGTCTGACATTTTTGAGAGAAAAACATTATTTTTAAGAATTAAATAATGTGTTGATTTTCAAAATCCTTCAAAGGAAAAAAAAAAAAATACCTAATTTTTTCTGTTCCAAAAATATTCTATTAAAATTAATAGAAACAACTCTGGTATTAGCAACCTATGATTGTATAACTCTAAGGAACGATTATTTACTGAAAAATTGTGCATACATCTTGGAGTGTATCGTAATGAGTTCAATGAAAAATTTCTTCTAGTTAATTTTCTGCATGTAGTCCGGTAATCAACCGATTTAATTTCATTTCATTCTTCCGATAGTCAGATGATTATCTTCTTTTTATTAGAAAAAGAAAATTATATCTAATTATAGAACTAATATATAAAAATGAATCATCAGACATTCTGAATTCAAATAAAACATCGCTTACTAAGAACAGACAATTAATTGCGATGTTGCTTTTTTATGATTTTTATTATAAAAAGCCGAAATCCATCTGAAACCTTCATAATTATAACTCACGCTCACTCGTTGAAACCACCTGTGGTCCTTTTATATTAAATTTATCACTTTATGTCAGGAAAATGTGATTTTCATATGAATAAAACGTATTAACAACAATAGGAACTTTCAAATACATCGCACAAAATTAACAACAACAGTAGCAACAATGTTGCTATTCTTAAAATACTAACAATATTTGTTAAAACCTACGCATCCACCTTCTCTACTTTCATGACCCATCCATCCATCGATGCACACACATTGACATGTACAAAAACACGTGGTACAAGCACATGACTCCTTTTGTTATTGGTATAATGATGATATGGAAAATATTCAGGGGGTGTGGCCGAATAAAGTGGAAAGTTTTGTTGTATTTTCTGCTGCTGCTGCTGTTCGACGCAATTGAAATGTAAATGTTTCAAAATATAGCAACGCACTGTTAAGCACATCGACATGCATTGGTATTGACAGCAGCAGAATCAACAACAATAACAGTAAGAATGGTAGCAACAGTTGCTCAAATGCAATTTTCTATGCGTGTGTGTGTGTGTAACAACAAAAGGATTGCCAACTGATGTAACTCCTTTAGGTTTAATCGGGTCACATTTGTTACTCATTGGTAGTGAACTATGACGAAAATGGTATTTAACTCAACTATTTCACAGAAAGGATTCGATCCTGACCGCACAAGTTAAAAAATTGACAAATTAAGAGATAAGATAACGAATCAAATTATGTCGGTAAGTGTTGAAGTTGATACAAATGTTAATTTTTATTCTGGAAGTAAGTCTTAAAATGCCAAACATTTCGTCTTAAGTTTTTGAAGAATTAATGAAAAGCTTTCAATAGCTTTAGACTTTCCCTAATATGACGTGCAAAACTATTGACTTGTATGGAAAGTGGCAAGCTCATTGATGCAATCTCGCCTTTTTTAAGCTAAAAATGCCTTATACTAAGTAGAACTGCCCTATTAAATATCATAAGAATTGCGGAGTCATTTAAATATTTTCCGAGTAACAATCTCAATTTTTCGGACAGAACCTACTTCGATCTGTTTTAAATTTAACGTGGTTATACCTTAAAATACAGACAAGAAACTTGTATTTGAGGGTAGTCCTCAAAATCATAGCTCTGGAGACATTGTCATGTCAGAAGAGAAATCTAAAACTATCCAGAAACCCACCAAAGCTCATTGAATTCGTATTTAAAGAGTTTAGTGACCATTTTCACTCCCCCTTTCTTGTTCGTTCCTAGTTACAAGATAATTTGCAATCAAGAATTGCGCTAAGGTATGAAGCTTCAGTAGATAACCTTAGTCTGATATCCTTTAATTTTTATTTTAAACACTTAAAACAATGATATCCTTTAAGTTTATTTTTTTTGACTCAATTTTGTTGGATATAAAGTCTAAGTTTTATTTCTTTTGCCTATCTTGGTAGTTGTTATATAGTTGTTTCTTTAGGTTACTGGCAAAAACTTGCCTAATATCAATGTGATGAAGTCATCAGAGTAGACTACTGCTTTTATTTAATTTTTTGCCAGAGGGACTTAGGGGTGTTAGGGGAGTATCCTAGGCGTGTAAGTTCCGCTAAGTTTCACAGATAGATAGCAATTTATCAGAAACCAATTAACAAAACACCGCACGGTTTGTAACCAAAAAGCCGAGTAAATTATCTACGCATTAATTGCTTGAATATAATAAAGTGTCCTACCATAACGTTAAAAGCTGTAATTTGCTGTGCTTTTTGCTATTCCAAGCGAATCTATTTAAATTTTCTGCTGTCAAACCTTTACATCTACCCTATGACGATGTAAATGTTTACTCAATCAACGACGTTTACGTCGACGTCGACGACAACGACAGCAACAACGACAACGAATGATGTGCAAAATTTGCAAAACCCCAACTTAACGCCGCTGCGCAGCAACGTTATACGTTGTCGCTGTCGTTGCTGTCAACTGCAGACAATTGCTGAGCAGCGCAGTGCGCAGCACAATAACTATGAAGTGAAAAACAACAAAAAAAAAAAATAAAAAATCAAATAGGAAATTCACGTTTTTCGTTCGGATTTTGCAGTTAGAATCAATTACACCAGGCAGCAGCAGAAGCAGAACTCAGTGGCCGGCATTTGTCGAACTTCGGTCGTCATTGTATCTCAAACGTCGTTCTCGTCGCGAGCTAAACGTTTGTCGATTATCGTGCGGAAAAATTTTGCATTTTATTTCTTTTCGAATAAAATTTCGTTTCACTGAAATGAATAATAAATAGAGTGTACTTTTGCATATTTTTAAAAAAACAAAAAAAACAAGAGGAAAAGCCTAAAACTTAAAGCAATGCAACAATAATGTTATAAAAGCGGTCTAGGAATTGAAACGCTAAAACAAAATCATCGTGTCGCAGATAGATAACTGCTCTCGAGCAAATAATGTTCGCAATGATTCAAAATGTACTTGATAGTTAAGTGAAGTGAAAAGTGATAAGTTTTTATAGAAAAGTGATATACTTAAACCAAATTCGTAGTGTTGATGAGAAGCAAAAAACAACTACGCCATAGGTCTTAAAGATCTGCTTTTAAAAAAGTTGTGAAAAACTTGTAAAATAAAGTGAATTCTGCTACCAAATTCGCAGTGTTTACGTAAAAGTTTTTACTAAAATTAATCTCACGTAGAAGAGAAGTTTAAATAAAAAAAAAAAAAAAACAAAAATATTCTCCACTTAAGTTACGGATCAATTTTCAAATAGATATTATCTATATTATATTGAAAACAACAACAACAAACTACAACTATAGCATCATCAAAACTGAACAAACACTCCTATCAAATATGAACATTTTGCGTTGATTGTAAATTTAATTTAATTAAAACAAGAAAAGGTACTAAACACTACTTTATGTACATACATATTTATTGTCTACAACCATGTGATCTTAACGTTCACATAAAGTTTGCGGTTTCAATAATTTATTTCTTTTTATTTAATTTCGTATTTAAGTCATACGCGCTCCGACCTCAAAGTATGAAAATTAAAATGGTTCATTTTCATAGTTTTTAAAAAAGGATGACGCATTTAAAGTCGACTTACGATCAGGTGTCTAAGTTTGGAAAATTTTCAGTTAGTATTGCCATAGATAGCTTAAGCTTTGTCAGTTTTAAATATGTTAAGTTAAATCTGGCAAAATCTACTTAAATTCTTACAGATTTTGATTGGCTATATAGAATAGCGATTGCTAAAGTCTAAAATATTTCCATTACATGTAAAATTAAATGGGTATTACCTATGTCTGATTGCCGATGAATCGAATCAGCTGACTTTGTTGACCGTTATGCTATATAGTATAGAATAAATAAATCTTTTTCTATGATATTTGTTAAATAAAAAATTTGGTGTAGATAAAAAACAAAATTTGCTGAGCTCTCGATAACGTGAAAATTCACAAGCGTGAACAATCTCATGATTTGGATTATTTCGAAAATCTCTTATCTATGTTAACTTCAATTTTTTATACTTAATATCGAAAATTCAGTAAATATTCCATTTGTTTGTATGTTGAGAAAATGCGAAAAACTTAAAAAAAAATTATATCACTTTCAACATTTATATTTAATAAGCTTTATAACTGATTAAAAGCTTCAAGCTTAACAGCTAAGAAGGCTAATAACTGTAGTAGCTAAACTCTGTTAAAATTATTAACATTAATGGTTATAGTTTTTATTTACAATTTTATTTCCCTTCTGTTATTATTTTACACAAATATATTTACTAGTTCACGTTATTGGGAGTTCACTGTCTTAAGAAATAGTCTCTAAATAAATAATTGATATAAATTAAAATGCATTACAATTGCGTCGTTTGTGTTCAAAACATGTCCTGATCGATACTTTATAAAATGAAGTTCACTACAAACTATTCATGTACATAAATCACTTCAGAAATCTAATGGTACAGGTTATTTTGTTCCAAAAGCTGCATAAATGCCTTAAAAGTCTTTTGAAAAGTACACTTCTCTGCAAAACGTTAACTGAACTCAGGTTATTTTTTTATTCAAAATGACAAATTAAATTCAGATTGTGTTTTTGAAATAAACCACACAATTGAACAATCATACAGGAGCAGTCACAGTAACCCTTTATTTTAAAAGTGATCTAAGTTGCACTTCGTTGAGAAGAAAATATGAAATAAATTTTATATAGTTGATATCAAGTTACTTAATTTTTTCTTCTCAACAACGAGGGCTTTAGACTACTTCGAAATCAAAGGTATTACTTCCAAATATATTAGATAACAACAGAAGTTTAGAAGGATTTTGTTCTTTGTATGAAAATGCTTATATTTTCATTGAGTAAATTATTCTGTAGCTGGAGAAATTGATAAAAAATATTTCCTACATATCAGCGCTTTGAGAAATTTCAGTTTCAAAGTGCAGAGTGCCCTAGTTTCTTTGGCAATTTAGTATTTATAACAAAAAATAGAACAATCTTCCTTTTCAAGTTGAACTTTGATATATTTTCAATATATACACTAAAATATTTTTAATTTAAGCAATTATGTATAATCCTTTGTTTTGAGCTAAACTTTTTGTGATTATTTTTCTGCTTCTAAGTGTGAATTTCCTTCTCACATTGTATATCATGAGGACAATCTATATCATTTATTACTATTGTGACTGATAGTGTCATTGCTGATTGATTCTTATCGGTTGCATCTACGGCCTTGACTTTAACTGCTACGCTGTTAATTTTAAAACAATTATAGTTTGTTAGCCATAGAGCTATATGAACCTGTGCTAATAATTTTCGCGATAATATTGACTTCAAGAATGTACTTTTCAGACGTCAAACGAACTTTTTTGAAATTTTGTTTTGTAAATTTGCAAAAAAAAAAATATTTACTTTCATTAATCTTTAAAAAATAATGCAATTATTTATTACTCATAATAGTAACATTTTAATCAAATATAAAACAATTTTTTTATAAAAAATTTTCGTACTTTCAAAGCATGAATGTACTAAAAAAATTAAGAATTTGAAAAGTATTCCAAGAAAGTATTTCTAACTTAACGAAGATATAAAAGGATGAATTCAGACAAAGCATTAGCTAATACTTCACGCTTAAGTAAAAGTTTAAATTAAAAAAAAAGTGCACATGGAAATTGTTTAATTAATAATGATCATTGAAAACTTTTCTTGTTTTACTTAACATTCGAATACACAAAATAAAAATTTATTAAGAAAAATTGGCACAGCTTCACATCATTCGAAAGACATACCATTAATCATCATCTACATTAATATCAAACATCTTGCACTCACACAATAAGGCTGTCATTATAGTCTGGAAGGTAGTGTCTAAAATGTCTATTAAAATAGTTCATAAATACAATGCTGAAAGTTCACCGTGTAGTTGGTGGAATTGGGTCGAACAGTAAACCCAAATTGAGCATCATCAAACGAAATTCATTTCCCAGCTCAAAACTGAACAAAACTACCATCAAAAAACCTTTGTAATACCAGGTTTCTGCTACTCATGTTTCACTTTGTGCTGTCAAACGAAATTTACCCAAGGTTACTCAATTTGGTCCCCTTTTCCTATTCTGCCAATTAAGCGGCAGAACAGCTGCATTGACGTCAGACGATCATGAACTAAGTAACTAGATATATAAAAAAAATAGCAAATGCTACATGATTTGTGACATTATCTCCGGGACTATTAGATTTATGTTTATAACCGAAACTGATTTTGTAATCCAACCAATCAAGCATTTAAGAACTAGAAAATGAAAACACAAATTTTGCAGATTTTATTGTAAAAAGTTATGCCGAAATGCTTAAATAAAAAACTAAACTAAAAAACTAAAAAGAAACAACAAATTTCTGAAATTAATAAATAAATATATAACAGAATTCCTTGAAAATATATCAACGATTTTAAAAAACTCTAAGCCACAGTGTCTGCATAAAAAAGTGTGCGAAAAATTTCAACGCGTTAATTCTTCTAAAAATGCGCATATCGTGTGAAAATTACTTGCAACTCTTACTTCTATTAAGAAAATACAACTTTAGTGAATTTAAAATTGTTACAATTTAGAATTCCAACACAATAACAATAGTGACAAGTGTTGAAGAAAAACTTTTCATTAAATTGACATAGCTCTTTATATGCCTAGCAACAGTATGAGCACCGCCGAAGCGAGCGCCTGTGCTGGATTTTTTCAGGAACAGGCGATCAATCAATATTTTCAGCAATTGAGCTCGAATGCTGTAGCTGCCGCTGCTGCCAGCAATTGCAATAGCAGTGGTAGCAGCAGCAGTAGTAGTACAACAGGTGGTGGTTGCGATAGCGGCAATGATGGTAGCGTCAATGGTTCAACATCATCAATGGAAAATCATCGTAGCAGTGTTAGCAGTAATGGTTCATCAAAATCGAGCAACAATAGCAAAAGCAACAACAATAGTAACAATTCCAATCATAATAACCAATGGAATGAATTGCAGCAACAACATCTTCAACAGCAGCAGCAACAACAGCAGCAACAACAACAGCAGCAACAGCAGCAGCAACAACAGCAGCAACAACAACAGCATCATCAGCAGCAGCATCATCAACAGCAGCAACATCATAATCATCCACAACACCACCACCACCACCATCAACAACAACAACAACAGCAGCAGCATCAGCAGCAACAGCATCATCAGCAACATACCCAGCATAGCCAACAGCAAGAACATAGCACGCAACAACATCAACAGCAGCAGTCTTCTCAGCAACAACAACATCCACATCATCATGCACAACTTTCTGCATTGAGTCATAGTCTTTCACAGAATTTACCCGCCGCTAATACAAATCCACATTCAATATTTGGTACTGGAAACTTTCACTATAAGACCAATAATTCTTGGACCATTCCGACATTGTCCTGCTACCAGCGACTTTGTAATGAAAGTCATTATCAGCGTGGTAACGGCAACAGCAGCAGCAGTAATAACAACAGCAACTTTAATGCGACAGATGCGTCAATGAACAATTTAAATCATGGCAGCAGCAACAACAACAGCAGCAATAATACCAACAACAATGGTAGCAACAGTGTCTCCAATGGTAGTGCTAACAATTCAAATGCCAACAATAGCAATTATCCATCAGTGCAACATGTTGCCAATGCAGTAGCGGCGGCCGTTATTGCTAATGAGCAACATCAACAACACTTACAGAGTTTAAAAGCAAGATTTCAACCTTCCAATGCAGGTTTGTACAATTTAGTTATTCGTGTTTCTGGAACTCTATGTCTGTATTAATATTAGACTGTTGAACTGGAAATGTTCATATATATTGGTTTGGGGTCTAGAATCGTCAATATTTGTTCTCACCTGAATAGAGGATTTTATTAAGAAAATAAAATTAAGTTAAAATTTAATTGAAAAACCCAAGTACATAAGGCAGAACAGATGACTGTTGTAAGAAAAATTCGCAAGTCAATATTTTCCATTTAATATTCGATGAAATTTTTGTATCGATTCGATAATTCGTAGGTACCTAAAATTTGGTTTCTACACAAGTTAATACTTTCAACCCATTTGAAGTTTATTGAGAACTTTTTTTCTTATATGCGAACAGACAGATAGGCAATATTTTTATAGCTACTTATAGAAATGAATGACGTACTATCAAAGTAATTATAAAAAGATAAGTGATATTATAAAAATTAGACATAGACAAAGTGCAAAAAGCTATGTATTTTTATCGGTGCAAGCGAATATTATACTGCATATAAATCAAAGTGAAACTTAATACCAGCAATAATCTTAAAAATCCTCTATTTTTTCGTACCCTACCATACTTGAAAAGTTAATACATATATATTTCCGTATATTGTTAGTCAATTTTAATCAAAATGCAAATAAATATTTCTGATAAGTAAAGCAAAAGCTCTGAAAAATAATTGTTTCAAAGAATGTATGACGATCACTTACATTAAGGAAATAAAAGTAAGCAATTTAATGCCCTAATTTTGTAAGTCGTCGACGACTCTCGTCTCGATTTGCTGTCATCTTCGCTTCGACGTCGCTTCGTCTCAGTTTTGGTATCGTATAGCAAAAGCGAGACGACTCAGAAAAAATCGATAACTTGAATTGAAAAAATGTCATCTTTGATTTTGTTAATGTCATATAATTGAAATAATTAAAATGGAAATAAAAACAAATATGGATTCAATTGAAGTTTGATTTTTCTTCAAGGAGTGATGGCCAAATATTGAGATAGTGCGCAGAAGCCTGCGAGACTCATTAGATATAAAGATGCAGCAAAAAAAAAAAAAAAATCACAAAAATTGCATGAAATTGAAGGTTTTATTTAGCATAATTACAATGTTCCGTTTTTGGTCAAATATTAGCCGTTTTATTCGATATCTTGTTGCCATTTTGAAAGTAATTCCATTATGCCTCTCTGATAGAAGCTCTTCACCTATTGGCAAAAAATATGGAACATGCCTCTCTTGAGGCAATTTTTTTTACCACCAAAATCGTTCGCCATGGACAGTGACAGGTAGTAATCACTTGGTGGCAGGTCCGGACTATAAAGTAGACGCATTAGATCAATCTCCCGATGTGCGTGGCCTGGAACACAATTCCTCTCCTATTGGCCAAAGTTGGCCGCATTTGGGCAATTGCTTCCTTCAGACGGTCTAATTGTGACAGTGCAGGTCCGAATTAAGAGTTTTGCCGTAGTAGATGATTCCCTCCCAATCCCTCCAAAATCCCAAATAATCTAATTAGACTCATCGAGTTCTATCATTTGGCACACAATTCAAGCTGTAGTCTTTATTTACAAAAAATTACCCAAAAAAACTGGTGGCAAGCCATTTTTGGGACAGGATTCAATAATGCAACCTTATATATTCTATTTAGGCTCTTTCAGTGCTTTCATTTAGAATACATTTCAAGCTGTAATCTTATTCACTTTTAATTAAAATAATAAAATTGACTAAAAATCGAACATTTTCGGGCATCGGGACAGGCTTTGGCATGGAAATTCTGGTTGGTTAGTTTCACCAAAATGCATCACTATCTTTCCTGTGCATCGCATCCTGTAATCTTGTACACTCGACTTTTCTACAGCGGGCTCTCCGCCTATGGATCACGAACGAAAATTCGTCGTCTTTTAAATACCAAAAATAGGCGAAGATTTTGATAGTTATCGAAAATCATCGACTAAGTCGATACTTTCTTATAAGAGACGACAAAAAGCGAAGACGAAGACGACTTATAAAATAAGGGTGATTTTATGCGGGTAGTTGAATTCGGTGATATATTTTGAACTGAAATTTATATTATATTCGAACATTTTAAATTTAAAAGTCGTAAGATGCCGACTGTAATTTGTATATTACATTTGTACAAAATCTAACTACGTCTGTCGCCAATGAGAGCTTTCTAAACACGTGATCAGTTTTAATCAACAGCCCTTAAGTGAAGAAAAAACAAAAGTTAAGATGTGACTACTCATTTAATTGCAATTGAATATACATACTATACGTACGTATATATGTACATACTGTGTTTACAAGTAAATGCAATCATTTTGCGTATCAAATGTTAAAATAGAAATAAAGTCGTATGTGAAAAATATTCATGTCGTTAATTTATTTATTTCTATTTATTATATTACTAGAATTATTTAAATTTTCATTTCTATTTTAAGCATGATAACACCAAAAAAATATTTTAAATTTAAAATAAAACTTTGCTGGATATATGAAAATGTTTGAAAAGACTTTGTTTTTTTTTTTAAATTTAATATTTCCAGAGATTTTTTTAGTTATCCTTTAACGTTTTCTTACGTTCGTTTTATATAGCTTAGGTAGATATAGTTCAACAATTATCTAGTACAACGTTTTATTCCTTTGGTTTCTTTAAAAAGAAAAATATACTTCCCACAAACATAGTGTAAAATTTTTAAAAGTTTTAAAGTAAACAACATAATTATTCTAACAATGGTCTGCTTTTATTGTTTAAAAATTAAATTAATATATAAACATATATTTTATACAGAAAACAAAACATAACCAGCTAGCTAGAAGACGAACTTCATTACTATAATTGTCATTATAGTCATTAACGCCAGCCACAACAAAAACTTTATTGCTCCATGAAATCGACCGACCGATCAACCAACCAACCAACCAACCGAACTGGCTTAACAGTGTTAAGCAGCTTTGCAGCTCATTTCCAAGAGATTTCCAAATGAAAACGAAAGCATTTCTTCTTTCTTTTATGCTATCTATCTGTCTGTCTGTCTGTCTATGTCTTTCTTTCCTGCTTTTGAGTAACGTTGCTTGACTCTTTCTACCTGTTTGACTTGGTTTCACGTTGGTCGCGTCTGCGCATTGCGGCATGACATGAAGACCTGCGCTGTAAGCCGTTATTTACTTCCTTGTTGTTTGAGATTCATAATAAAAATTGTTTGTGTGTGTGTGTGTTGGTGTTGGTGTTGGTTATTTCTTTCATTTTACTTTATAAAGTTTTATTTTTACTCTTTTTCGTTTTTTTTTTTTGGCTGTTTTTTATCCGACCTTTTACACGCTTTGTGGCTTAAACTGGCTTTTATTTTTTGGTCAACAAAAAACAAATGGAATTTTTTTTTTGTTTTACAAAAAAGCAATAAAACCCTCAAAAAAAAAAAAAAAACGCTACGAAAAGAAATTTAATGAAAACAAAATAAAAATTTAAAAATAGCAATTTTTCATTTCACAACTGAACACCTCAACTTAAACTTTCGTTTTAAAAATATCGCTATTGTTGTTTTTAGTTTTCAATGTTTTTTTTTTCATTTTTGGGAACCAGTTTAACTTAGTGGATTGGCATATTTCTCGGCTTAATTGCAATACATAAATATATTTATTTTTAATTTCAATTTTCTTTAAATACAATAATTTTGCTCTTTAGTCTCTTAAGAGAGAAAGCACATCCTTAATGACGCATTGGTTATGAAATTTAAAGCTACAGATTTTTGCTTGCAAAGAAATTAGGCTATTGTAAAATGTTCAAGCTGCCAAGTAATGTAACGTGTTTAGCTTGGAGCAATGAGAACAACAGCGACAACTACGATTAGAGTTTCAAACGCAACTGACCTATGGCAATAACAACATATCCGAAGTGTCCGAAAACTATATATTTTCGTGATTTTTTTTTATTTATTTCGTTTAATCTAAAAAGAAGAAGGAAAATCCCGAATTGGGGGCTAAGAATACCTTTAATATATTCGAAATTAATTTTTATTCTATACTATACTATTTATAAGCGACATAAAAATGATTTAGTTTCTTGAGTTATTGTCTTATTTTAATGGCTGCTGAAAACTTTTGAATCTTCAAAGTTATTGAGCCAATCTGAAGTAGTGCTGATTCTTTTAATAACGATTGTTAATTTTTATTTACTTGAACATTTCATCACAGAATTTTTGACAAGCGAGTATGTTAAAGATACCTACTATACATTTGCGAAAGCTGTCGTTTTTGCCAACTTCCGTTGTTTTCCTAATAGATAATATACTAGTATATCTACATAACATAAATTATTTTTAATTTAAATGCCAAAAAATTCAAATAAAAGCAACAATTTCAACCATAAAAGACTTACCAGAAACCAAATTAGAGATCATCACTATGAAAGAAATTCACTGAAAAAGAAGGAAATGAAAGAAAGTAGAAAATTATCATTATCTTAATTTAGTCATAATTTGCATATTTTTAATATTAACTTTTGATTTCATTTGGCTTTTTTTTTTTCTTTATATTTAAATTTGCATAAGTATATAAATAGATTTGTATCTATGACTTCATATAACATTATGTTGGATTATAGTACTACTTAGTTCTCATGCCAGAAGGTCTGAAAAGGTGTGATCCAAGCGACTTAAACACAATACTAATAATATAGCAAATAGCATGCCAAAGCTTAGCATTAAAAATTTACAGCATCCAATAAAAACGCTTTATCATTTCGATTATATATATATGTATGCATAAATAGTTACCACTTAGCTTAATTAATAATAAAACAAAGTTTATCATTTTACTCTATACAAAATCCATGTTTTTTTACTGCTATCTTTTCTTTGTTGCATTGAATTTCATTTTCATGATGTATATTAGCTGCACATATCACATATTTTTTGCATATGAATATGTATGTAAAATTAATTTCGAGACTGCATTCAATGCAAAGGCTTTGTTAATTCAATGCTGATCAAAAATGAAAAGAAAAAGAAGAACTGATTTGGCCTAAATTGAATTAAAGAATCGCTTTTCGCGAAAAAAAAATGCTATTGAACTTTTGCGCTGGCAGGGTGTGCGGGTAAAAATCATTCGGCCATTGAAGGGATGTTACAAATAAGGCTAATGTAATGAGTAATAACGAAATGAGTTGGCCTTAGCTAAGCATGCGGTTTTATGTCGTTTGATAGTCAGCATTTTGGAATAAACTCATGTGCATTAAGGCTTTGACTTAAAAAATTAATAACATGATAAAATGTGTCCTTTTAATATGTCCTCCATCTTTTATCGTTACTTGATGAAATCATTATATATATAAAAATTACCTTTTAAAGGTTTTGAGTTATTGCCATAAAATGTAGTGATTCATTGTAAACTCAGCTCTATCTTTTAGTATATTCTTTTATTTATTTATTCGAATTTCACAACTATTTTTATTCAAATATATTATATTGGTCATGTATCTTATTAATATCTGTTTTTTTCTGTCTTTCTTTTCAGGTAAGAAACTAAAAAATTGCTTTCATCTAATGAGTCACGTGATGCCTATTTCATTCTAATTTTTAATTTAACATTACGTTGAAGCTAAATTGGGTAAGCTTAGCAATTAAGTATTTTTCCCAAATTAGCTGAGTGTACTAAATTTGAGTTATTTTGTTTACTGTAATTAACAACTTTTTTTCTTCTCATAAAGCACGTCCTAGCTTAAACAAATAATATAAACTTTTGAAATAATGTAGCAAATGCAACAACAACAGTCATGAATTTGTTTTTTTGTTGCATTAAGTTGCCGTTAAAAATTGTTAAATGTCTTCAGCTGTTTTTTTGTAAAAATTATCGGAATTCATAATATTCATACTTTTCTCAATTATGAAAGATTTTTGTCTTCAAAATTTAATATCGCATAAAACAGAAATTAGCATTATGAAAATAATATTTGCTTCGAAAATTAACTGAAATTTTAAGTTTATTTCAGGATAATACAAAATAGAAAAAGCCGTCAAATTATGGGATATATAACCGCTCAAATTCGAAGTTAAAAAAAAATTAGTTAGCAACCGATTTTATTTAAAAAGCTATTGACATTCAAAATCGAATTTCAATTCCACTTCAGAACTAAATCAAAACGAATCAGAATAGGCCTTATTAACAGAGATAAAAATTGATAAGCTTTGACATGCTTATAGTACGAGTATATGGTAATAAAATGGTGCTTAAGTTATTCATATGTCATTATTTCAACAAAGTAATCGTCATTTTAAAAATTACTTATGCTGTAATTTAGGTACAACGTGGCGTATGATCAACTTTTAATTACGCATTAGAACAGTGTAAGGCAAACCTACACAGATGCATGTCAATGTAATAGAGTAACGACGAATCGTATTTTGCAGCGTACATGACGAGTATACATAAACGCAGCCTCTGCTTGAGTTGTGCCGCACTTGCCCGCGGGTGGAAAAATGCCTTACACTGCTTTAGAAAAACCAATTTGTCGCCGTGTTTGTACAGAACTAATTTTTAAATGACTGTAACTTTTGTAAAAACAATGCTTGAGTAATGTTATATATGAACATCATTTTAAGGATAAAGCATGAAAATTTTAGAAAGTGGTACCTAATCTTATCAAAATGTTTTTGGTGGCTACAAAAGAAATCAGATATAATTTTTCGGTTTTCGATTTTTAGTTCACCTGTTTACAAATTAAACAATTTTTTTTAACGCCAAGGCTCTTAATCACGGTTTGGGCTTTCAAAGGAGATTTAAATCAATATATAGTATATGAAGTTATAAAATTTTCCTGTGAAAAGGAAAAACTGCTTAAGTGGACTTAAGCACGAAGGGAGCTAAGGCCAATTTTAAATAAGTTCTGGATAAAATTGCTCTTTGTTTTTAACGCAAGCTGTTAGTATTTGTTTAGGTCTTGATATTGGCAAAAAATAGAGAACGAGATTTAATGAAAAATTGGCTTCAACTCCCTTCGTGCTTAAGTCGACTTAAGCAGTCATTCCTTTTTGAAACAGAATTATTTACATAAGTAAAAATAATCGCCTTGAAATGCTTCGACGCGACGTATTTGGATTTCTCAAAAAGCAACAGAACGATTTTTTGATTGTAATATTTCAATATGGAAAAGCAATTAAAGTTAAATAAAAAAATTTTCTAAGCTCAAAAAAAAACACATTATAAAATCAGAAAAAATAGTGTATAATGCTTGTTTTGTTATCGTCATTGCAGAAGAATATATGACCTAAGTTTCTCTCAGTTCTGTAGTCGTTGGAATGAAAAAAAAGAGATTGGGAAATTTTATCGATTGCTTAAATCCGCTTGACGATTAATAAGCTTACTAACCCATCTAAAGAATTTTAACATTTCTAATTGGGACTGGTGAAGCTTATTATATTTAAGGCGGTCTGTGAATGGACAGAAAACTCAAGAGCTTGCGCATAACGTACAAATAAATACAACATGGACTCCATTTGATTGAAGTTCTTTCTTTAGTTGAACGCTGATTGGAATATTTTATTTTTCTTTTCATTATGAAAAAAACGAACCTACTACCGCAAAGTGTAACTTTGCAAAATTCGAATTTTTAACTAAAAACTTGCTATTTATATATTCTAATGGTCTAAATATTAGTCCTAAGATATTTTGTTAAAGGCTGTAAGATGTTTTCTACAGGTTGAAGAAATCAATAAATAAATAAATAAATAAATAAATAAATAAATAAATAAATAAATAAATAAATAAATAAATAAATAAATAAATAAATAAATAAATAAATAAATAAATAAATAAATAAATAAATAAATAAATAAATAAATAAATAAATAAATAAATAATGAACTTAAAAATTTTCCAAAAAAAAATTCGAAAAAAATTTTATTTTAGACAGTGTTTCGTAAGTTTAAAATTCAAATGCCGGGAAATTTTCCGGCACAGTTGTAAAATTTCGAATAACTTTCATACAGCACTAAGGCACTACAAACGTTCAATTCATTCAGATAATACTAAAGATTACAATGGATCTTGATAATTTTCAAGCAATCTTGTGTGGGGGCAAAAAGAGCTTTTTTTTTTTGCAAAAAGCAGCTTAACCAACTTAGCGTGTGAAAACGCTCAAAATGCAAAAGAAGAAAAAAAAAACAAATAAACAAAAGAGAAATAGCAAGAAAAGCACATGAAAGCAAAGAGCGATCAAATAGCGCGCGAATAAAAATAATAAAACACAGGAAATGAGCGAAAGGCGGAAGAATTGGTAGAGATACCAGTGATGATGAATATGAGCAAGTTAACTCATACGCCAAACTATACAAAATGAGTGAAGTTCAATTGAATGAGTAAAAATTGCAAATGAGAAATTGGCTAAATTTTGAGAGGTGGCGGCGAAATTGAAGAACCAGAAATGCGGCTGGGTACAAATCAGCTTGATCGCTTGGCTGTTTGACTGGAAGCGTGCAATAAACAAAAAATCAAAAACCAAAAAAAAAAAAAAAACGCTGTGAAACAAACCAGCTGAAAATAAAATTAAATAATTGAAATTAAAATGAAATGAAAATAAAATAAAACGAAACGAAAATGTGTGGAGAAAGACAGCAAGAAAGGCACAGCGCAAAGACTGAAACTTTCAAGTTGGGATTTAGCTGGGCGCCGTACTTACCGCCGCATCAAAGTGTTTCGAAAAATGTTGACGCTTACTCTTGATTGGTACGGCAGCGACACCGGTTCGCTACGGTGGTGGCATCAGTAGTAACAGCAAAATCGCGTATTTTTTACCTTTTCATAATTTAAATTTATTTAAGTCAATTCGTAAATTATTTCATAAATTTTTTTCCTCACTTTTTGTCGTGTTCGTCGTTGTCTTTTTCTTGACTGAGATACTTTTTTTTTTCTTGCGGTTTCAAAATCAACAGAAACAGCAAGCTGGCAACAGGAGAGAATCGTAAAAAAAAATCATTTTATTAATAAAATTTTTAATTCGTTAATTAACGCAAGAGCTTAAGTTTGTTTGCTAAGAAAAAAGTGAGTTGCAATACGAAAATAAAGTGAAATTATGGAATAAACAAATATCAAACTTTAAGTGAATTTTACTTCCGCATTTACTGCAGTTGCAGATACAAGTTGCAAAGATACAAAAAAAATTTTTTTTTTTTGTGAGCGCGCGTGTGTTATCAGCTTAACAAACGGATATGGACTTTTTGTTTTTGTGCGCAAAATTTGCAAATAAAAAAAAACATAAAACAATATTAACAATTCGAATATATAAAAGTATATAAACAATAAATTCATTTAAATGCCAAACTAATAGGTATAGTGAAATCAAACAAATACAAAATTAGCTGATTAAAACTTAAAAATAACTCTAACATTTTGATAAGTGCAAAAAAAAAACGCTACAGACATATTTTATAAAAAAACACGAAAAAAATAAACAAATCAATTTAACTTGCTAATTGTCAAAACTGAAAAAAAAATTTCTTTATATAAAGGAGAAGTTAACTTTAAAATAAGAAATTTCTTAAGTAAATTTTTGTTCAAAACGAAACAATGTTTTAAAAATTCATTTTCAAAAGACAAAAAAAAAAGTGTCGTCCTTACGCATAACAAGTGATTATGTGCTTAAAGGAATTAAAGTTTTCTTAAAAATATAAAATATTGAAACAGTAACAAGGGGTTTAATTGAAAATACTGTAGAAGGATGGAAACATAGTATTTTTTTTTGCATAGATTCAATAATAAATCTAACAAAAATCAAGCATTTTTTTATTTAAATTAAAAAAAAAAATTTTAAACAAAGCATTGAAGTTAACTTAAAAATATTATGAAAGCTATGGCCAAATTGAACTACACCGAATTGAGCTGATCTAATGCATTAAATTTTTAATATACTATACTACTTTCCATAAAACTAAATGGTAAAGTTTTAGTGAAATTAAAAACTCCAATACCACTTAATGCTTAATGCTAACGGAAATTATATATCATTACATTTAGTGGAGATCAAATCATTTTTACCACCGAATGGACTTAAAACTCTAAATACTAAGTGGTATTGAAATCAGTTCTCAGAAGCACTAAACGTTTGGTGGAAATCAAACTCTTTTAACTCTATACATTTAATGCTATATTGCTATTCAAATTCCGTTACTAAAAAAAATTTATTTTGTGGGAATATTTTACTCTACCACTAAAATTTTAGTGATATATATTTTTATATTTTTCTTTTAAAATTAAAAATATTTAGTTTAAATGAGTTTCCATAAAAAATTTTTTTTTATTTATAAAGTTTTTTAGTTCAAGTTTTTTTTTTAAATTCACTCAAACATTTTTGGTTTTGATGAAAATTAAAAACATTTTCATTAAATATTTTTAGTGGTAATGGATAACGAATTGTTTAGTGATAATGGAGTATGAACCGCATTTTTATTTTTAACCGCTTAAGTGTAAAAGAGTACGATATACAAAGAACGTATGTTGGTATTGGCTTCTTATCACATTATCACAAAAATATATTAAGTGTGAAATTTACTGCACTTGTTCTTACTTTAATAAAAAGTGCTTCAAATTAGCCAAATAATTTTCTACCTACTTCTGAGGTGTGTTTGATGAAAATCTGTACTGTAGTGAATTGACTAAAAAATAACTTGACAGTATCAATATTTTTCGACTTACTCAACACTTTGAACTTTTCATGATCTCTCAATTTTTCTACAATTTTTAAATTTTAAAAGTTTTCAGCACTTCAACATATTTCGATTTTATCAATATTATCTGACTTTTTAAATATTTTTTAATACTAAATGACTTTTATGATGCACCTTACACATCTATTTATTTATTTTTTTTTTTTTTTAGACTTACTCAACACTTACAACTATTTTTATTGACTTCTCGAAATCACTACATTTTTAAAATTTTTAGAGTTTCTAACAATTCAACTTTTTTTACACTTTCGATTTATTCAACATTTTTCGAATTTATCAATAGTTTTCGACTTTTCAAATATTTTTACCGTTTTTCAACACTATTCAACTCTTTCGACATACATGCTTACTGGTTCAACACATCGCCTTTTTGAACATTTTTCGACCCAATCGACTTTATCAAAATTTTGTTGACAGTAATCGATATTCTGCCGCTTAGATTTGTACGATATTTTTCGACTTAACGAAACATAAGCTCGAACATTACACTGTGAACGCTTACAATAAATCGACATTTTTTATCCAGCTTCAGCCATAGTGGCGTCATAGATTAAAAACATAGTAAAAATCAAAGGCTGTCACTTAATATTTTATTTATGGAAATTTTTATATATAAAAAATGAAACCGTTCAGAGCGTGTTCCACTTGACATGTCTTGTCCCATATAATAAAAGCTAAATATATATTCATACATATGTATATTTAATTTTGCGATTTATTTAAATTTTGCTCATTGATTAATGTAAAGAAACACTTATTGTTTAGAAAAAAAAGTAAATAAAATAAATAAATTAAATTAAATACGATATAAAAAAGTGCAAATATTTTAGAACAACAAGCAAAATGTAAAGAAAATACAAAAAAAAAAAACACAAAAAGTTCTATCTAAACTACTGTTCAAACAACAATAAAGGCAATAGAAAAATCTAAAACAACAACAACAATAAAAATCATTCTCATAGTAGATATCCGTAAAACAAAAAAAAAAAAAAACGAAAAAAAACTGAGAAAATTGAGAAGAAGAACGTTCGTTTTAATACATGAACGTGTGAAACACTTGATCGAGCAAAGAGCTTTCAATATTATTTACTATTTATTTATTTTTTTTTTGCATTTTTGCTTTAGTCTGGCAACACATGGCGTGATACATTCAAGGTCAAACTTTTCCGCCACCCACCCAAAAGCAATAGCGACAACAAACAACCCCACAGTCTAAACAACGTGAGAAAATTAGAAAAATCAAAAGGAATTCGCGAAAAAAAAATCCAATTGAATAAAGAAAAAAACAAACAAACAAAAAAAAAACTGTGCAAAAATTAAAGCTTTTTGTTTAGAATAGAAAGCTTTACAAATAAAGCTGTGAAAAAAAATTATTAAAAATAGCAAGTGTTTTGTTGCCGCAGCGTTTCGCGCTAGAACTATTGCGGAAAGCGTTTAACAAAGCAAAATAGAAAAAGATCAAAACAAAAGTGCAAAAGAAAAAAAAAAACAACAAAAGACTTTTATTTTTTTAATTT
Organism: Meiosimyza platycephala; assembly: GCA_963662105.1. Lineage (NCBI taxonomy): Eukaryota > Metazoa > Arthropoda > Insecta > Diptera > Lauxaniidae > Meiosimyza > Meiosimyza platycephala. The sequence goes on along the minus strand of OY759208.1, from coordinate 113,974,024 downwards.
GTACGAAAAAAAAACGTATTCTAAGGCAAACAAAAAAACACAAAATAAAATAAAAATTTAAAGCTTCGAAACGTCGTCTCGCGCATAACAGCATAACAACAACAACAACAACAACACACTGTTTTACGTATGCAACACGTGCGTAGAAAGATCAACAATACATACAAGCCGCCGCACCCCTACTCAACACTGTGCACAGTGGTACAAATTGTATAGCAACGCGAGCGCATCTATGCGTAAAAAGCGCTTCAATGAGAATGGAATATCAATTGCCGCCGCCGACGCAGTCGCTGCAGCTTGGCAATAATAGCAATAACAACAACAATAATAATGGCAATACCAACAACAATGCAAGTACATTGCAGCAGCAACAGCATCATTTACAAATATTACAACAGCAGCAACAGCAACAAAATGGACATCAACAGCAACAATTGTTAGTCGGTGCAATGCAACCGTTGCAGCAATCAACGGCAACACCAAATTCAACAACAGCATTGCCACCACTTAGCAGTCTGCCATTGCAAGTTGTACACAATTTGCCGCATCTTTTGGCGGGCAGCAATATTTTGAGCGGCGGTGGCGTTAGCAATACACAACAAAATATCATTAATAGCAATAGCAACAGCAACAACAACAATAATAACAATACAAGTCTGAATCTCAATGGCAACAACAATAACTCATCTTTACGTAATAGCATGCAACAAGTTGCTGTCGCTGCTGCCGCCAATACACAATTGCAACAAACAATCAATAATTTAGGTAGCAATTTAGTTGGCAATTTACCACCCAGTAGTCAATTGCTGCATCATCATTTGCAACATTTAGCAAATGTAAATGCTGCTGCTGTTGTTGTTGCAAATGCTAATAATCTTGTTGTTGGTAATCAGCAGCAACAGCAGCAGCAGCAGCAGCAGCAACAACAACAGCATCAGAATATTGTTAATGCGGGCAATTTAAATGGCAATGCAAATAATAACAATAATAATAATCCTGCAACTCCTAATAATAATCTATTGACCAGCAATAATATTAACAATAGTAACAATAATGTTGTTAATAATTTAATTGGTGTCATCAATCAGCAGAACAACAACATTAACAACAATAATAACAATAACAATGTTATTATTGATGAAAATAATCGTTGGACGCAATTTCAAGTGCAACAGCTGTGGAAACAACATGCGTCCTATTTAAATGGTATGATTATAAATATCTAAAAAAAAGAAATGTATTCATAAAAAAAATAAAATTTATATTGTTAAGCAATTTGATTACTACCCAGCATACTTTGTAAGCGAAATGTATGCTACTTGCATATTGTTTTGTATATAATTTTCTAGTTATCCGTCATGAATTCGCTTGGGATGAGAATTAAAATTTTATAGTATTTGAATGTATAAATCTAATGGGAGGCGCCACCGCCTTTTTATTTCAACCACATTTATTTATCATTTTTTAGTATCAACAAACTATTTTTTTAATAAGTTTGGTTAGATTTACTTGATCGAATCGCTCCGCTTTTTATGCTTGTTTGCATCACGAAACACTTATAGGCTTAGTTATATTTAATGAATTTAGTTTCTCCAGAAATATATATTTTTTTTTTAAGCAGATGCCAAGATCACTCTCAAAAACTTGTTCACTTTATGTTCAATGCTTGCTTGTATCACCAAAGGTTTCCTAAAAGGAATTACATTTATTTAAGAAGCTCCCTTAGCATCTGTGTACTGCTGAATGGATTGCGCTCCTCTATCATAACTTTCATCTTCGGTGATCATCCTTGATCATATATATCATATACCTCATCTTTCCTTTTTTAATTTCTTAAAAGAGCCAAAACTCAAGAATAGATCGATCGGGTTACCATCTTTAGTTTAAGCGCAATTTATTTCAACTAAAGTTTATATCACCAATGTATATATCATATATTACCCTTACGCAGTGCCGATATATCGCTAATATTAACTAAAATATTTAAGTCATTTTTTGTGGATACCGAAGTCATTTGATGTATGAAGCCATTGTGATCGAAATAGTCTTTATTGACATTGATGTGTACTAACGCAAAGTAAGAACCAACGAAAATTTATAATTTTTTTTACATCCCACTCGAAAGTTTAATTTGCATACATCATATGTATATTTTTTTTAAATGTACAAAATATAATGATTTTTCCCCAAAAACTAATACCACTGTCTAAGAGAATGCTTTAAAAAAATAGTTAAAGATAAATCGCTATAAATAGCAAACATTAAAGTGTTCATATTATAACATTTGGAACAAAACTCTATCTATAATTTTTTACAAAAACAAAGTGTTGTGACTAAGCAATGAAACAAGTTCATATTGTATTTTTGGGATGGTCAAAAAGAATTAGTATTTCAATATGCTACGATTCTCGAAGGCTAGCACAACCGATGCAGGGAAGAAGTTCAATGCTCCAGCATTTGAGAAGCTGTGATTGGCAAGGCCGTTCTATGTGAAACTGATGGGTAAAGCAAAAACCTCAGAAAAAGCATCCGCCGCTGCTCTATGAAGCATATCGTATTTTCTATTGAGACAAACTCCCAGCTTTTTCTACATGGTATGAAATCTTTAGTCAAATGTAAGAAGTAAAGTTTTGAAAAGAAATTCCTTTTGTACGTCCTAGTTCAGGACAATTAACCAAAGGTAAAAGTTGAATATGAAAATTTTAAGAATATGTAATATGAAATTTCAAAGTAACATAGAACAAAAGTTAAAGTGGCTTAAAAAATCCTTTTTTGTGCAAAAAAAAAAACAAATTTATATGCGATACAACGACAACAAAAAATGATAACCGCAAAAAAAAAAACGAAAAAATGGCAACATCGAATTAAATAAAAAACCTTAATTTTAATTTGTTTTATGTGCGAACCATAACATTAAGTTTTTACTTTCGAATAAATTTTTTGTATTTTATATTTTCGGCTAAGAAAAAAAAAAAAAACTGCCAAAAAAGTGAAAGTTTTTTTTTATGCCTTTGTTTTTCGGATGTCGCTACGCGCCTGCGCAGCAGCGACTTTGTAACGCGTCGATGCTTTAATGAAAGTGAAATAACAAAAAAAAAAAACAGATAATTTTGTGGCCTCTTTAAAGGGAGGGTAGCGAGGGATGGATGGCTCCATCCAATCCAACACATCACATTTGTGGTTTAACAATGAATGTAGGCAGCCAAAATGCGTACAAAGGGCCACCGCATAAATTCGGTAGGTAGGTTAAGGTAGGCAGGTAGAGAAAATTTATAAAAAAAATTGTTGCAATAAAAAAAAACGTACCTAAAATCAGCACAAATGTCAAGCACAAAAAGATAAGAAAAGTAACAAAAAAAATTCGAAAAAAAAAGAAAATCGAAAGTTGATCTGTAGCTTTGTTTTTTTTTGTTTTTCATTTCATTTCATTTCATTGTCCCTTAAAACCGGCCAAAAGTCAAGAGATCGAGCTACAACTCTGCATGAAATTTATTCTGCCTTTTTTTTTTTTGTCATTTTATATTTTTGGCCACAGCCACATGCAAACAGTTGAAAAGCGAAAGCTCATTAATTAAATATTGACATGAATTTCTGCAAAATAATAAAAAAACAGTTCACTTTTAACTGGGCTAAAATTGTAAAATAAATTTGACTGGTTTCATTTAATTTTTTCCTCTTCTACTTTTGCAAATGAAATTTTTTTTTGTGTTGACTGTTTATAGAAATGCTTGACTTATATCAATCAATATTGATTTTGGCCCTGGTATGTGTCAAGTTTAAGTTTTTCTTTAACACCTTCACATTGACTGCTGGCTGCTATGCGCATTTCCTTAGCTTCCTATTAGAGAGAAGAAAAAACTAATAAGAAATCAATGGACTTAGCTGACTTTGACACCTATTCAGGGCCGAAATGCGTACGTGTATATGTAGCATAATTCCACGTGCCTACTATGCTGGTTAGCTTGGTTAAAAATAGTAAAATATTTACACTAAGCTGAATATAAATTAGGTATTTTATTAATAATATTACTATAAAAACAGAAGGGAACATTTGTTTTTTGGAGAGCAAGAATTTTTTAAGCATGTCAGGAAATTAAGGATAAATTTAAAAAAAAGCAAGATATTTTTCGTTGTGATATATGCATGTAATGTATTGGAGATTCCACGCCAAATTAGTTACCAGCTTGCTTTTGCTTTGCTGATTGATTTGAAAATTATTTTCCGCTTAGTAATGTTTGAGAGTATTCTCCTTAATTTTTTTAAATTTTTTTTATTAAACTATTTAAGAGATATAAATTTTTGAAAACCTTATTTTTTCAATGTTTTTATCTTCTGTTTTTGATCTGCCCATAACTCCGCAAATATTTAGCAAAGTCGGATTCAGAATTTTTGTTTTAAGCGTACTTTTCATAAAAAATGTGGAAACATTTTCTTGGACGATATTACTATGTAATTTTCACAACCAAATATTCACGTCAGTTTTCAAAAATATATACTTCCTAAAAATTTTAAAATAACTTATGGCGAATACTCTTAACTGGTACTGAAAGAAAAATAAATTTAAAAAAAAAAATCAGAGATGCAAATGTAAAATGGTGTCCGATTTGGCGCGAGATGCCCCATATACGCTTTAAATAGAGTAGAAAAGATAGGTACAAATCTATACATTTGTTTCTGAAATGGATTCAAAAGAAAAAAACATAAATACCATATAATACAGTTTCCAACAACCCTTTGTATTTAGTACCCATGAACCGATACCAACGAAGTGAGCTAGGGAATTCAAATTCAACTAAAACTTCATTGATTAGTGGTAATGGAAATGATTGTTTCCACTTTGATATTTTTGCATAAAAATATTATAACTTCTTTACTGCATCTCTTATAGTTTTCGAGGTATTTTTATATTTTCTAAATGACCTTTCGTAGCAGCAAAGTTTAGTTTCGCCAAATAAATTTAGATCGTTTCACTTCTACGAAGGAGATTAGATGACAGCTCTGTGGCATCAAAATTGAACATGATCTAATGGAGCTGCTTAAACTGACGGTCATTCTAACCTAACTTATTTTAATTAGCAATAGCTTTTATTTAAATGTAGTCCCTATTTCATTAACTGCAATTATTTCACCCACTTCTTTAAGCAATTTAGAATAAAACGAATGATATGTGACAGTTTATTATTTACGGCGAGTGTATTTCAGATATTTTTTTATAATTTTTGATTGAATATACTTAATTTTCCAACATAAATTCAATTGAATATATTCAAAAGTAAATAACAAAGAAGTAACAACAAAAAACATAAACATTTGCAAAGATTTTTTTTTATTGGTGACGACTCATCTTGACTATAAATTTGTCTTATTGTTAGACAAATAGAAAAAAAAAAAATTAAATAACAAAAAAAAAGTCGTACCTGACCAACTGCGACGACATACGCTGCACTGTAAGCCAACTAACAGAGATTGCGTAATCTGGCCAAGAGGCAGATACTCGTACTCGTACAACAAAACGCAAAAGCAGAAGTAACAGCAGCAACAGCAAATCAACGGAACGTGCAAAATAAAAAAAATAAAAAAAAATTATAATACATAAATAAAAATCAAAATGCGATATCAAATAAATTTAAAAGCAAAAAGTAAAAAAAAAAAAAATCAGTGAAAGTGTTGCTGTTGTTGGTTATTATCACATTCCTTATGTTTACGGTATAGCGTCGTCGTAGCATTAATTGCAGCTACTGCGCATGCGCGCCGCCGTTGTCATTTTCCAACTGTAAAGTTAAAGAGGCACGCAGCACTTTTGCATTACCTCATTTCGTAGCCTTCTTTGAATGCTCTTTTTTCTGCTTCTTCTTTCTTTGCTGTGCTACCTATGTATTTCTGTTGCCAACTCCTCCAATTCATTGCTCGGATTTTTCGCTTCTTTTTTTTTGTATTCTTCTTTTTCTGGGTTTTTTGCATTTGTTTTTCCTACATAGTTGTAGTATGTAGCCAAGTTTATTGCTGTTAAAGCTTCCTTGTTTCATGTGGCTAATTAGCGCAAATACGCGACTTGGATTTTAAACATAAAAATGCCGTGAAAATAAAAAAATTGGACTGAAATTTGAAGCATTCAATACATTTCTACTTGTGCTGAAATGTAGGTTGCCTTTTAATGGTTTTGCTGTTAATATCGTTTCTTGCAATTGTTGTTATGTATATGGTCCGGCATTAAACTAGGCTACTGGATTTAATAAAACTGCAATTAAAAATTAACTACTTATTAATTAACTTGTTTTACATTCCGAATATTAGGGAGCGTTAGTCTGCGCAAGAGAAGTTGCATCTATGGTATATATTTTTGTCCTACCAATCAAATGAAGGCCCTAGATTTTATTTTTTCCCAAATTTTCAGGTAAAATTTCTGGAGCAAGTTCTCAACTTAAGTTTTTGAACTGTTAAACTCACCCACCGATGGGTCTACATAAGATGGACTGTAGAGTAGGCGCTGGATGCTACTCAAAAGATCCAGCAATCTCTCAATCCTGCTGTCAACCTGATTCAGCTAGCCATTTCCGGGCAGAAATTTTTGGGTAGATAAATATAGAATTTTAGTATTGTATTAGAACTAATAAGCCACTTAAAATCGACTATCCTTCTTGAACTTAGTTAAGTGAAGGAATTCATTTGAAAATACTTAGCTAAATAAATACGAATACATGTAGATTCAAGGTTAACCTTTGGCAAAGTTTAGAAAGCAAATATTTTGAATAATCCCTCTCTTTGCCATATTTTGGCATAGGTAGATGCATATATCACGGGAAGTAATAAGACTATTTGAGCAAAATATATATATAAAGGTGACAACTACTATATAATTGGATTTTCAAAAATAATATCACACATAAAATTAGCAAGCAACAGCTAAAAAATTTATATTTAAGTGGGTCAACTGGTTTTTGACAAATTTCCTTATAAATATGATGCGATATAAAAAAATGGCAAAACGTCATTCTATTAGGAAAGCCAAAGTACATAGAAAAATGTAGGTATTTTTGCTTTTCGGAATTACAAATTATCTAAATATGTTAAAAACTAACTAATACTTGATTTTGGGAAGAATTCCACTCAAGTATTTATAGGGTTAACATACGAGCATTCACTTCACCCAATTAAATTATTTTGTAAAAAGAAAACATCAGTTACTTAATGTGCGATGTATCTAAAAAGAAACATCCTATTGTAAAGGTCAAAACCTAAAATTTGTATGGAATGATCACTACTACCTTATGTTATAAGCAGAAATTGGATACACAATTCCATACATTGCAAAATAACTTCATATATGCCTTGGCAACAGCGATTTTCATAATCTTAAACAGGGATGTCTCAAAATCCGGTTGTGATAAAAAAAATTTTGAATACGAGAACGTTCTAAATGGAGAAAAATCTTCTGAACCTACCTATGCTGCTCTGTTTCTGTGCCTATGCAAATATTTTTTTTTTCGTTCCGTCAAAATCTTCATTCGTCTCCAATCATAAAACCGGACAAAGTTAATTTAAAAGCTTATTGACTTTAAAACCTATTACAAATCTTAGCTGGCATCGATTCGATCATTCTTCAAAGGTCGTTGTTAAGCACAGATATACGGTCAGATATTATTGTTGCTTCCAATGTGAAATATAAAATTCATTCTTTCTAAATGAACAAATGAGGCAAAAGAAACACATTCTTACTGTGCTAATTTCTAAAAAAAAAATTAATAAAAATAAAAAAATAATAAAATAAAGAGTGTTCTGTTTAAAGTGGATCAAGTACACTTTTTTCACAAATGCGGTTCGATAGGGTTTCTTACGCTTTAGATTAAAAAGATAATTTCCAAACAATTCCTTAATATCCACAGTTGTCAAATACAAGAGTTATATCTAAATAATTCCTACAAAAAGTTTACAAAAAATGCATTTCAATTCAAAAAAATTACTACCGACAAAAGGAAAAATACATTTTACTAATCAAAAAAAAAAAAAAATAAAAATAAAAACAACAAAATATATCAAAAGCATTGCAAATACAATTAACAAAGGCAAAAAAAAAAAACACAATAAAAATTGTTGTTTTATGAAAAGAAAGTGAGAGTTTTTACTCGTATTTCCCATACAAACTGGTTTCATATGACTGTGTGTAGCTATGTTGCTAACTAAAAACAGCAGCAGCAACAACAACAAGCAAAATAACAATGGATTACATCGTTTCGACAATAATTTTTTTGTTTTTGTTAATACGCGCATGTTAGTGAGCTTGTGCACAGAAAAAACTCATATGGTTCAATTGAACGCGATTGTACAGCAATGGCTCGCCGCATTGGCAACAATCACGTGTGCGCATGCGTTTGTCTAGCGATTTAAAGGCGGAAGAGAAAATAAAATTGGAGCAAAATTGTTAGATTTACAAGAGATTTAGGTGAACATGTATTGATACATATTTTTGTTGTAAACACATTTACAGAAAATGCATATAAAGACATGAATTTGAATTCTTTATAAAAACTTTACAATTGCTAGGCAATTATTTAGCTATGAATTGAGCCACTAAGCTAGTTAGAGTGACACAGTTTTGTACCATTTCTATGCTAGATACTTGCTGAAACTCATATAGTGCATGTTGGGTATATTTTGAAATATTTTTTTTAAAAAATTTACTAAGTTTACTGTTCGATACAGTGTGTCACAATACAAAAAAAAAAAAAAAAAATACAAAAAACCAAAAACAGCTGAGGCTAGTAATACTAGTTTCATCCATTGCTAAATGTAATCATCAGTGACCTTTGGGCCGATGAGTGAGAATTTCTCAATTTGAAAGTTGAGCAAAGTTTATTCGCGAACAATGAATAACATTAAACGTTTGAAAAAAAAAATTCATTTGAACTAAAGTTTCTTATTATGAATATTTAAAATAAATTAAACAATAAACGTATGGCAATGCTGGTTTCAAAATTTTTTGAATGTTGCTTAACTTTTATTGAAATAAAGTAACCAATTAAATAATTTATACTTTTTAAGCTTATAGCATAAATCTATGATATCTAAGTAAACAAAACTTACTTAAATAAAGTAAGAAATACAAAATTAATGTAAGTGATTTGCTTAGTGTAGCGCAGCATATTTCGCTCAGTGGCTAATTGCGCATCGGAACTTAAACAAAACATTACACTGCCTATACACTATTTACACCACTAATGCGCGTTCATTGCACTCGATCACTTACGCATGCGCAAATGCCAAAGAACGTAAATTAAAACTAGTTCTATTACTACCTTTTAAAGTCATTGGCTTTTTCTGCGCCCAGACGCATTTAGTTCCCTATATGTAAATTAGCTTTCAATTTTATTATTGCGAAAAAATTCTTATATATCTTATTTGAAAATTAAGGAAACAAATGATTCTGGACTACTTTAGTTAGTGATACGTGTTGACACAGTTTGTGCAACATGCATACAAACTTCAATCGTCAATCAAGGCAACATTCAAGGCAGCACATTGACTAAGTGCATTACATACAACACGTATGGTATGCTACTCAGTTACAAGAAAGACAATTTCTTTGATTCTCTTTCTGTTTTCATTTTAATCTTTTTTGTTTTCATGTTGTTATTCGCCATCGCAATGCAATATTTTTCATAGCTTTATGCATGAAAATACACATAAATCAACAACAAAAACAGCATAGAAAAATACCACATTACAACAAACAAACAAAATAGTACATATGTATGTACTTGTACTTGTGCTTGTTGCTGTTGCTGTTGTTGTTGCATACTTCTGTTACAATTGTTATGTAACAATTTTCATTCATATTGTTGTTGCGCTTGTTATTGTTGAGTGATTTGTGTTGTTTACTTGTCTAGATGGCACTGTTGCGCAAGAAAAATAAAAGTGGCTTTTAACTGCAAATAAAAAAATAAAAAGAATAGAAAGTGTAACACTTTTGATTGGTGTTTTACCTTTATATTAATTATAATATAGGGTGTTTCCGCTAAAAATTACAATTTAAATCTCGCAATACTTTTTTTGCTGTCAAATGTAGACAGCTGATATTTGACATTACAAAATAATGACATCTTTAATTATTGTAGCCGTTATGGGACAAAAGCGTATTTTACTTGCTAAAACCTATCTCCAAAATAGTGAAAATTTAACCAACACAATTCACGCATTAACCACAATCATCCATCTCAATTAAATTAAAATGTGTATACCAATGATAATTTTGGTAGACCTGCTTATATTTCCGAAACACGTCATTTTACAAACAATGTGCCTCTCCGGAAGAGTGTAGGCCGACGCTTTGTCCTCTTTAGTAAGGTCTTACCTAAAACCAATAAAGAGCTGGTAGTTTTTGACTAAGAATTCACGGATTTTATCAAGGATAAAATATGTGGTTTGTAGCCCATGTTTTGAAGCGGTAGGATTTGTGTGCTACATTTAACTCAACATATCGGTTATGATGAACTAGCCAAACTATCACCATCTTGATTTTATGCAGTTTAGATAACTTCTAATAGAGCGAAAGATCATACAGCCATAGAACTGATGATTCTGTATTTTCCAAGAGTTCAAGGTCAGAAGCGATTGATTTTTGGTTTATTGCAGTCAAAAAAGGAAGTACCAAGCTTCAATTTAAAATAATATAGAAGGTTCGAGGTCTCCGGTTTAGTACCCACTGATATCCAAAATTGACCGAAAATTAATTTTTTTGTTGGGTTTCAACCCATAGTGTTTTTCAAAACAATTTTCATTGAAGAGACTCATGTTACGCGTGCAAACAACTATCGAAAACACAAAGTCACTTTCCATTATCAGACCGAAAGTTGAAATTTGTAGACCAATGTTATTGCATTTCCTTACTGATTTTTGTATAAAAGTAGTCGAGCACAATTTTTACGTAATACTCCGAACAGATTTTGCAGGATTTGTCAAGTGCACATAGAACTTCCTTTTGATAGGATCTTCTTTTTTTCGGTGGAACTTAAGCTGACAACTTAAGCTTAGCTTAATTCAAGTAGACATGATCTGCATATACTGCTTCTAATGAAAGTCAAAATACAATAATAACAACGACAACAACAGTTATAAGTTATGCGAATTATTATAATTATAACAATTAAAAAGATTTTACATAATTTCTGGTTTTAAATCTTTTCATACCACAAAACAAGTTTCTTGGCCAGTTTCTTTTTAGTGCTTTTAGGTAAAAAATAAATATATACTTTATTATATATATTTAATGCGAGTAGTTTTGTTACTTTTTTTTCTGTGCTTCTTAATCTGGCTGAGTGCCCTGCATTGTTTTTTTTTTTTTTTGTTTTTGGTACCAGTCAAAACAGTTACCTTTGCTTTCTTCATCGCTATTTTGGTTTTTAAATTATGCTAAAAATAAATCTGGACCAGGCTATCGTCAAGTTGTTTTTTTCTATATTTTATTATTTTTTTTTTCTTTCTCGCACATTTGCGCGTGCGCAGACACATTCTGGTCTGTTTTTTTTCTCATGCTGCTTTTTTTTTTTTTTGCTTTTTCAGTGAAAGTGAAAATAAAAGTAAAAGTCCAAATTTTTGATTATTTACTACGGGTCTTCTGCTTTTTAAAATAACCAAAATTTTTTTTTCTTATTTCATGTTTATGTTTCGTTGAGTTGTTATTTTGTAACTTATAGTTTCATACACATCAAATTTTTTTCTTGTGCTGCAAGTTTTCTTCCATGTCTTCAGCTCGCAAAGATTTTTAAAGCTTCCGCGCTGAAGTTCATCCGCTTTTCGTGAAGTTTTATTACCATTTTTGTGACGTTTTTCTTCGTTGTTTGATTTACTTTATTTTATGTTTTTTTTTATATATTTTTTTGCTTAATTGTTACTCATTTTTGCAAACTCACAACAACAAAAAAAATTTCCCTTTTCTTCTGTGATTGCGCCGAAATTTTTAATTTACAAAATCTTTTTATTACTTTTTTTTTTGTTTTCAGGCAGGAAATCTCCATTTTTGGGGTTCATTTGCAAGACAAACGGTAAATTTATGGTTAATTTTGTGTTATTTTTTTTTTCTTCTTAATGTGCTTTTTTTTAAATGTCAATAAATTGCGAGAAAGTTTGCGTTATTTTTCTTTAACATATTGTGGCTTGTTGATTTTTCATAAAATAAATATAGTATATTTAATATTGTTAAAATTTTTTTTAAAATAATCTAACAAAATTATGCGTAAATTCATACTTGAGCAGTTTTAATGCTCTTTATTGGCTTATAGTAGCAGATACACTTAGAAAGAAGCTGTTGCGAATCGCAGTTGACTTACTCGTCTTACATTTAACATTCTAAGTAATGTTCCTAGTAAGACACATAGTCAGAGGCGTACCGTGCAAATCGGACGCCCGGGAAAAAAAATTATTTACCGCCCTTACTGATTTTCGTATTTTTTAACAAAAATTTCATTTACCTCACTAAAAAAAAAAGGAACGAAAAAAGAGGTCCTCAATTTTCACTTTCAAAAACTCTAGCAAAATCAGACATATTTCAATAAAACTTTCAAAAAACCTAACTAAATGAGATATACTTCACGACCATTTTGCCACCCTCTCGCGTCTCCCCTTCCTAGATACACCACTGCTCCTACTGAATGTTATGTTTTGCTGCAAAATGATAACTTAAGAGCTATGGAAACATTCCGCTCAGGCATAAGTTACTTTTGTCAGAGTAGTTACATTTCTTTGAAGATTGCTTTTGAGATTTGTTTCAAGTGATTTTAGTTTTTTGAATTTATAAAACCTTTTCTATGTAGAACGATTTATTTCCAAAATGAACTGAAAATCATAAAAATTGTCTTAAGTTATTTGCAAAAAAACATTTTGAAATCAAAGGGTTAAATTCACACAAGAAAGTGAACTCAGAAGTATAATAACGTAGTTTTCCGTATCCGTATTTCCGTATATGTACCTATTTCCTTTAAGTCAATTACATAAATTTTTCAGCTATACATATATTTTTACACCATAACCAATTCATCTCAAAAAAAAAAAAAAAAAAATTTCGAATGATATCCCGGTTTCATTGCTTGGATGATTGTAATTAAGATCAAATAGGTTCTTATACCAAACGGATTTATGCTCATATCGGAGCGCTGTGCTTCTAATTTTTGCTCAAGGCTTAATTGTGCAACCAAATATTATAATACTGAGTTTAGTAATACATATTTAAGTCTTTTATAAAGTATTTCGGGGGCGTGGCACCTCCCATGCCAGCAATAAGTTTGCATGGGAGGTGCCACGCCCTTCTGGTTAATCGTATTTACTCATTGCCTAATGCTTGCTTGTGTTTATTCCCATATTGAGATGAGGTTCAATAGCTTGAATAGTTTTCTAAGCATGCTGTTTGAAAGGACTAACTTGTATGGGACAAGGAAAATCAACGTGTCCAATCTAGTCCACTTTCTGTCCAATACATGTTTATGTCACCAAATAATCCCGTACTGATTGTTATAGCATTCACTTGATTCGATCGTTATGTGCATTAATCCATTTTTTCGAAAAAAAATTATTATTCTGAAAAAATTATAGCTTATTATACATAGTAGATTTTCACTTTTTTTATGACTGAGAACAAATGAGAACATAATTACGACTTTTTTAAATTTTTATTGCTTTAATCGTTGAAAAATTAACTTATTATTTAAATGAAGTGTGGAATTTCATAGACCAGTTAAGTTATTATTTTTTCTTGGTATATTTTAAAATTACCTCCTTGTTGCTCAGTCAGGTCCTGTTTTCGAGATGTAATGAGTGCGCCATCCAAATGTGGTCAATAAAAATATTGAACATCTTTGGCAATTCGTAGCTGAACGGTGGCTTCAAGCATGATTTGAAAATGCCAATTTAGTCGAAGTTTTGATAAAAATATTGAAGCTGATATCTTTAAAACAAGACTTTAAAAAAATGTGGATTATTTGCGAATTCAAGGGGCGAAAAAACCCTGAAAGAGATTCTTAGAACTATACACGTAATTTTATTTATTTTGTAAAGTTTATAACATAATATTTAAGAAACCGCACCTCAGTTTTTTAAATTTAATTAGCTAAACAGTGGCGTCACTTCACCAAAACCTTGGGGGGGGGCATGCGAGAAGTATAATTCCACCACTATTAGATGGTTTTAGTATCAGACCCTTGGGGGGGCCAATGCCCTCCTCAGCCCTACCGAGTTGACGCCACTGACTCTAAAACTTTTCTATGGGACTGGTGTTTTTTTGAGCAAATGACGTAAAACCATTTCACCAAAAAATTATCGTCTCCATCTGCCCTATATTTGTTTATCTCAATTGGTGCAAAATATCTTTGACTCCTAATCCTTGAATTTTAAGTGACACAGTCTTTTTCTTTTTCCCACCTACTTATCCCTACAGTTGGTGAAAATCCAGAATTTTTTCAAACAGAAATGATATTAAAAAAGCATAAATTTAAAAACAAAATGAAATTAAATGGTTAGTCTTGTTATGATATCGCTTGCTTAATGTAAGACCGTCATAATTCTAAAAACCTAAATTTGGAGAATAATGCATTTGGGGCCGTCCATTGATAATATCTGAAATTTTAATTTGTATCAAAATTGCGACTGATGTAGTACATAAAACACTTCAGTGTTAACACTTTGGTATTTAGCAAAATAAAACAAAATATATGAACACATCAAATAAACTTAATTATTGAAAAATTATAAGGTAAATATCACGGGATCCCGCCAGATCTCACCAAATCTCACCAAGAGGAGGGGCAGTTCGAATTTCAAAAAAAACAACTCACGTAATTAATGGACTGTTTACATGTTAATAAAGAAAATTATTTCGACATATCGTCGCTCTTGACTGATTGTCGATAAATCGATAACCCACCGTTATATTTTATCGAGATTAGTTAGGTAAATATCTAAGCTCAAGAACGCATTCAGAAATCTCCTCCAGGAATCCCCCAGGAAGACGAGTATATATGTATGTAAGGAAAAGAATGGAAGGGGAAAATTCATGCTAACATTTATGTTCATAATTCTTTAACGGCTGTATCAATTTTGAAACTGATGACGTCATATTATAAATAATCACAGGTGCTACAATTATGGTCTTCAAAAATTGATGTAAGTAAAAGTTGCTGTTTTTAATATACGTATGCCGAATATGCCAATTTTTGACGCAAGTGTTCAAGTGTAAAAAAATTATTGATGGAAATGACACTTTTGTAATTTCTCGCCATTAACTTTTACGTCATAGCCTCTCCTAACTGACCCACTAAAAATTTTGGGCGATTGCATTTAAAAAATTTCTTTATTTGAGGTTTTAAAGTTTTTTGCTCCTGCTGTGAAAGTTCAAATATATGAGTTAGGACCTTTCTACCCGAGAGCGACGATATACTCTTCTCACAAAGCAAGTTCATTAGTTACCATTATGCTTTTTTTTTCGACACAAAACAAAACATGAAATGACAGTTGCATCTGTGTAATTAACACGAAAATTGTTTTTTTGTTTGTTTTTTGGGCAATGACGGTCTTCAAATAAATTAGCAATATTTTATACAAAAAGTACCTTAAATATTAAATAAAAAAAATTGATTTGTTCAGTTTTAATTATGACTATGATGCTTGTTTTTGGAAAAATCACTTATTCAAATATTTTGCTCTTTAACTACCAACGTCATAGCATATTGACGCAAATTAAAACAGTTGTAGGAAGGATTTATCGAAATATGATCCACCGCTATATGTATTTATTTATTTATTATGTATTTATAATAAATTCTAATACTCACATAAGTTTTGAAAATCTACATTAGTTACATTGATAATTTAGTTAAAGCTTAATAATTACACGTAATTTATTACAATTAATTATTAATCTCTTATATTAGGTTACCTTAACTCTACAAAATAAATATTTATCTTATTGATTTTTATATATGAGCACGGCAATATTTTGTAGTTTTCCATTTCGAGTCGAAGAAATGTTACGCTATAGCACCTACAACTCATAATCCTCCAATACCATACTGCAAGTAATTGCAAGCTGTTTACTGTACCAATAATTTCATTAATTATTGTAAGTTATATGTTGAAATCGCTGATTGCTTGCTTTGGAAAATATTCCATTCAGCATCCAAAAGTAAAATCCAATAAGGTGTCCTCTGAAGCTGATGCCAATACCGACTGGTAGCCATTCAAAGAGGTCGAAAGAAAGTTTCGATAAATTTACCATTTACACGAAAAAAGTGCCTTAAACTGAAAAACATAAGGGGAACCAAGTTGTAGAGGAGAAAAAATTATTGATTTAACACATCATTTACAAACTAAATTCTTGAACATTATACCTATTCATAAACGTAATATTCTCGAAAACTAAATGCGCAAATTCAAGAATAAGATATTGGGTTTGACTTCTTTTCACAACCATTTCGATATGCTTTTCAACCCAGTCTAAATTCCGTCAGCATGTAAAACTCAAATCCATATGACATATGTATGTATATCGCATACTATGCACGATAAGCATTATTCGAATTAGCAACATTTTTCAAATAATGACAATACACATTATCACCTCACGTACCACGCATCAGTATTCTAGTATTACTTAATACTTATAGTGTGAACGCAAATGCATATGGTAAACGTAATCGTAACGTAAAACGTTAAAGTAAAAATTATTTAATTGCAAATTCAAAACCGGCAATAGATGAAGAAATAAAGCAAAAAATTTCGCAATCTTACGAATACGTTTTGCCTTAGTACGAGCAATAGAGTGTGCAAAACTAAGCAAATGAAAGTGAGAGTGAATAAGAAAGCGGAAAACTGTCCGCAAGGAGGCTGTTTGCTGGTGATAGTAATGAATGATTTTATTGAGGTGCGACTACATACATACATACATATATTTCCATACACACTTTTGAATGTGTCTATGCAAAGATATCTAATAACAGAAACTTACTGACTCGAATAGGCAAAGTTTGTAAGGAGAGGAAAAACGCTGTAATGCACCATTAACCCATTCACGTTGAGAAAATTTTTTCAGTTCATAAAAAAATCACAATTTTTACAATGCTGAAAACAGTTTTTTAAGACAAAATAAATCTGATAAAATCGAAAAAAAATGAAAAAAAGCCGAGAGTTTGGGGTAAAGGGTTACTCCCAGGCCCGTTTTTTAGGGGTCACAATTTTTTGTCTTAAGTTGCATTTTTGCTTATTTATTTGCTCTAAGAGCTAAGATTTCATAGTGATAAATTGCAATTGATAAATTTTTGTAAAATTTTTCTCCTATACCCAAAATGTAAAATATTATATTAAATATGAACACTGAAATAAGTACCTAGTCTTAAAAAGCAAAAAATGGAAAAATTCGAACCGTTCTGAAAAGTCCAAACCAAAATTTAGTAGCACTTTTGGCTATATCATTTTTAGGGTTCAATTGAACATATAAGACAATAAAATACCTTTAACGAATTAGTTCCTTTTTTCGACATAGTCAATAGACTATAAGTTATATTTTCTGGTTGGTCCTAAGTCGATTAGAACTCTAATTTTAAGGAAATGTCTCTTGAACGATACCTTCCTCGTTATATATGACCACTGCATGAAATGACCCCTTATGTCAGTTCACACGTTCGGTTATACATAAAATTTTATAAATTGTGGTTTTCGGAATAGTATGTACATAAATATGTATGTATATATATATTTGTATATTGAAATGTTCTTTTGAGAGGCCGAATGTACTTTTTTGTCTTGAACACTCAATTTTACTAAAATGCACGAAATTTTTTCCACCAAATAACAAGCAAAAGAAAAAAATAATATCCTCAATTTTCTTATCTCAAAAACCCTAGCAAAACAAGATATATTTCGCATCGAATTACAAAATCTACACA
The DNA here is from genome assembly GCA_963662105.1 of Meiosimyza platycephala. Taxonomy (NCBI): domain Eukaryota; kingdom Metazoa; phylum Arthropoda; class Insecta; order Diptera; family Lauxaniidae; genus Meiosimyza; species Meiosimyza platycephala. Next base: position 113,956,100 of record OY759208.1, on the reverse strand, counting down.
TGGCGACTATTTTCATATTTCCATTTACTTAAAAAAAAATAATTATTATAAATCTGCACATTGGGATTATTTTGATTTTTTCATTAACGTAAAAAAAAGTTTATTATTATAAATTGTCCAAATGCACCGAAAAAGTATTGAAAATGTGCTTAAAATTCGCCGAACGTACTAAAATGCGGCAAATGTAGGTACCGAATGTACTGAAAACTGGTCAAATGTACTGACGATGATTTTCAGGACGCAAATGTACCGAAAAAAAGAACAAATGTACCGAAAATTCCATCACTGATGTAGGTATATTAGAGAAGATTTCCCTCTACTAATGGCCGTAGCCGTGATTCCTCTTTACCAGCATGCACATGTTGAATGATGCATTTGTGTCATGGCATAAAGTTGCTAAATGCTGGATTACACTAAGAAATTCTAGTGTTTGTGATTTTTTTGACGTTTACAGATAAAAATTAAAATTTTTTTGTGCTGGTGTAAATGTCAAAATAATTACTCTGCCTACCCGCCACAACAAACGTAAAGTCAAAGCATTATATTAGCGAACGAACAAAACGTAAGGGAATTTCCAAGCACAACAAATTTTGTTCTTGACCCTCTTGCTAACTTACCCGGCACTTACACACACAAATTCTTTCCGAAAATTCTTCTTGTTTGTGGGAAGGCAAGAGGGGAAAACAAAAGAGATGAAGCACAAAATTTGTCGTTTGTCGCAAATGCAAAACAAAAATCACAAAAGAGAATAGACAAGAATTTCTTTTACAAACAAGAAGAATTTTCGAAAAGAATTTCCATGTATAAACGTGGATTAAGAATATATGTAGGTGAACGTTCGAATAAATATTTTTGTCCAACATTCGTTAATGGGTTAAAAAATAACTCAAAACTTCACGCTCTTTTCGTATTCATGAGAGAGTGCGAGTGAACGAAAGAGAGAGCAATCGCTCATTTATATTTTGGCCAAAACATAAAGCTCACACTGCAAAGAAATCAACAAATGTCTTGCCGTGGTAAACAGTGCGACGATGTCTATGAGAAAAAGAAGAAATTTCACTTTCGCTTTCAGTTTTACAACTTTTTTGTGTCTGAGTTTTTATTGTTGTTTTTTTTTTTCTTTGTGCGTCATACCAGTTTTCTTGGCTTAACAAAATTCGTGTTATACCAATGTAAAAACGCCTCTCTCCCCTAGCCCAACCAACTGAGACCTTAGATCCGATCCGAACTTAACTTCTTTTTTTACGCTTTCTTTACATTTTCTTGTGTTATTGTTTCTTTGTTAGGTTTTGTTTTTTGCATTTTGCTCCGTACTCATAAGTTGTTTGCAATTGTTACTGGTTTTGTTGTTGTTATTTTTTTTTTCTTTTGCTTTTCGCTCTTTTAGTGGACACGGAAATGTTCGCTATGACTTTTGGACCCATAACTTTGCATGTATCTTGTCATATTTTATCACCGTTTCTTTGCTCACAGCATTTTGGGCCGATCAATTTTGTGTGTGAAGTGTAATGATTTGTATTTGAACATTGACTTTTTTGTTGTTGTTGTTGTTGTTGTTGTTGTTATTTCTGTTATATCTGTTTAGGCTTTTTACTTCAACCTATATCTACTTATTTGGATATTTGTTTAGTTCTGACGATAAACATTGCAAATAATGTAATGATATCTGGAAATGGTGACCTTAAGCATTGCTACTAAAGATTGTAATTGTCCAATGAATAAGACAACTTTACAGCATTTCGGCGTAAGATTGTGCCTTTGAGAAGAAGTTTGTTTTAGCGCCTTCTTTGTGTCAGAGAATTCGGCTATCGTGAAGAGCCGTCCCTATATATCTGATCTGTCAGATATTGGCCTAAGTTATGCGTATTATACCTATTATGAATATGATGGTCTAGAAGCCGTTCAAATCTTCTTGGAGCGCATAAAGATAGATTCACTGAACTGAGCTCGTTCTCTGTTTTTGGATCCCTTCTGCCCATTTTCGATATAAAGGCCACTTATATTGCTCTCTAATTTTTTGGGATATAGTTTAACGTAGATTTTTTTTTGAACATTCTTGCGAGAATAGGTACAATACGTCTGGATCGATGCAATTGAAAGAAATTAATCTGAATCTATCGCGCTACGTCCGTATTGTATTATTTATTGGAATAAAGTCTGAGTATAAAGCAATAAGTGCAGCCTGTAAAATCGATATACTCGCATGTGTGGAATTTTATGGATTAAATAAAAGATTTTATCCAGACATACCATGCAATATGGGAACGAAAAAATAAATTTATAACATGGATTTCATTTTATCATCTGTTCGAGCTAAAAATGTTTAAGTTAAAACGTGTTGTTTTTTATTAATTCAAATAAAAGCTAAAACTGCAATAAATTAAGTACTTAATAAATGCTTAAGTACTTATTTAATTAAAATTTTTATTTATTTAATTTTATTTTTATTCTTTTTTAGGAAAGTCCTCAACGAATAACAAAGAAATCTGCGGCGATGATAAGTACAAGGAAGAAGGTGATCTCTGGAATGTTGAGGCACAAACAGCCTTTTTGGGTCCGAATTTATGGGACAAAACATTACCATACGACGCAGACCTCAAGGTAACACAAGTTAGTATCTCATTCATACGCTTAATAGAGGCGACATTGTGCGTATGTGTAAATTTAATGGTTCATGATATATATACATATATATATATAGAAACATACATAAATATGTCTATAAGAATTGTAAGTCATGTTGTCACTTTTCAGAACAGTAAAATTTGTAAAAAACTCCTGAAAAACGGCGAGATGACTGACTCACTTATTCACAATTCTTGCAGGCATTCTCACATGAAAACACACACATACACAAGTAAAACTGTTTAATCATTTGTAAGTTAAATGCTTTTTAGTGCTATCATCATTTATAGTTGAAAATTTTTTGTATTTAATTTTTGGAATGCTTTGAAAAAGTTCTCAATTACTTGTTTTTAGATAATATATATTCCAATAAGTTATTACTAAGCTTCTACATTTTAAACGAGAACGTAAAATTATTTTATTGGAACGTTTTTTAAAAATTGATAAATTCGCTAACAGCGTTGCGGATACATTTATGCATAGGAAGCATTGCCAGGCATGCTATTCTCCCATGTATGCAGTAGCAAACCACCAAAACCTTGGGGGGGGGGGCGGGTAATGCCCTCCCCAGCCCTACCGAATTGACGCCACTGCATGTGTGTATATTAGACATGTTCAAAATAACCTCATGTTCCGATAATTTACTAGTTTTAGAGTGTATCCTCAATCAAAAAAAAAAAAAAAACAACTTCTAGGGTTGCTACCAGAACAGCATTCCTCAATCAAGTAATTGATAATCCCCAAAATAGATAAGTATTGCTCACATCTAAAAGTATATTTAATTTGCTACATTTTTAGCCAAAGTACTTCAAAATCGGTTAAGAGTTCAGGGACGCAGGTAATTTTGTCCAAAACAGTACGTAAATTTCCCACCGTGTGTCGCTGATATTGTGTCATCTTGAGAACATTGTCGCAATGTTGGTTTCCTATCCGTGTTCTATAGATATTTTAATGGGTTGTATTCTAGAGAGGTTAAAGATCATGTTCAATTAATTCGTATATGCCGAATAGAACTTCGCACTATAGAGACCATTCATGGAATAATCTCATTGCAAACGGTTTCCTAGACTTTTCTGGCATCGATAAATTCAAGATTATTGTTTATCGACACTAGTCTCCATATACTCGCTCATTAACATCTGTGGTGCTACGGCAATAAATAATTAGTTTCGAATGTAACTTTTTTTGCAAAAGGCGGTGCCACGGTGGACGAATTTGATGAATTTAGGTATGAAGATTGATGGAATCCTAAGGAATGGTATAAAAGACTATTTGTTCTTTTAGTGGCCGTGGAACATTCCTTAAAAAAATATTTCTTGATTCCTTAAAAAAAAAACTTTATTCTTTAGCGGGCGGTGACACGCATCCAACAGGGAAATACTGCTAAACTATTTTACTAAATTTTGAAATTCGGTACATATGTAGATATACATAGATTGAATCCTGAGGAAAGATTTTTTTTTTTCCATATACCTGAAGAGCTTTAACAAAAATGATGAGGAACATTCGAAATTTTTTATTATGAATTTGCGAAAAAGTGTTTCGTATGTTTTTAATCCGTGTATTTGGTGTGTGCTTTAATTGATTCTAAGTCGATCATAAATCAAACACGTTCGCCAAGCCAAAATAAATAATTTTTTACTTACAATTAATTTGCTTGGATCATCTTGATCGCGAAGAAATGTTCTATTTTTAATTAAAAAAAAAACCTCGTATTTTTTTTAATCAATAGTATGCCGACTTAGATGAATTTTTATCTGAGAATAATATACCTGATGGTTTGCCTGGTACCCATTTGGGACACTCAAGTGGCTTGGGACATCGTTCCGATTCACTGGGACATGCAGCTGGTCTGTCGCTTGGTCTCGGTCACATAACAACAAAACGTGAACGTTCACCATCACCATCGGACTGCATAAGTCCGGACACTCTGAACCCACCATCGCCAGCCGAATCAAGTAAGTATCCAAATAAATATCAGATAAGTTTTTAAGTAGTTAAACTTAAGTTACTTTTTCCAAGGGCTGTAAAATTTTTAGATTTTTTGTTTTATTTTTTTTTTATAATATTCAGAAATTTATATTAATTTTTTTGGTTGTATACCTTAAAAGGAAAATATTTTAACAACTTTTTGAATTACATTATTTGTTATTAACAAGAGAAAAAAAAAATGGAATGGAAACTTTTTGGTAGATACTTAAGAAAGTAATATGCGATATTTAGAATATCTTTCTATTATTCAAATATATGTATTACTTTATATGTATATTTATTACTCTATAGATAGTAATATAGAATTTTATCTTTTATTTTAATACTATATAATTTAAGTGAAGTTTAAGCCAAATTTATGCAGAAAACCATAGAGTCACCGATTTTTAGACACTATACTTAAAAGTAGATCTCACCATATGGCTTAGAATAGAGTAGGGGGCTCTTCAGCCGTTCGACTGACACTGCAGACACTGACACTGCAGACACTGACACTGCCCATTAGAGTGAGTCGGAAATTCACTCATCTCGTTGTAAAATCACGATGAGAGTATCTGTCAATGATGAGAATATCTTTTATACTTTCCTACTGTTTCTTAGACTAGTTTTCGCTCTTTCGCTTTAAATACTTGTCTGCCTCTTTTCTATAACATTATTTGTTCCCAAGATATCAAACGTTAGTTGGGGCCACCTTGAGCTCGAGGCTTTAATCCCTTCTCGCCCAACTTTAATTCAGCGCATATAACCATATTAATTAATGTAGATCTACCTGTAGTCAGTAGCTTAGCTAATGGCTGGGCGCAAAGTCTTGGGGGCGGCAAAATTGGTCCTCGCAAAATTGGTCCTCGTGATGTAAATTTCACTAAATTTAGATTTATGGTGGAAGAATTTTCTTTTTCAATGATAGGGGGGCTGATATATTACTTCTTTGCCCCGCGCGGCAAATGTTCATGCTACGCCACTGACTGTAGTCCCAAATACCGCTTAAATTATATATTTTCATCAAACCTTAATTTTTATATTTTTTGGAGCTGTTCGGGGTAGACTTGACGCTTTTGAAAAACAGAACAAAAATATGATAGCAAGTTGCTCGTTCTTTCCGCGCATACTTAGGTAACTTTTGAAATTAGGGTGGTGGGTAGCTTTTTGATTAAATTTCCACAACAAATAATACACATGTATTTATATATTTATTTAATTTGACACATGCAAGCATATTGTTCATAATAACAACTTTTAAGTTTACTTTTTATCATACTTGTGGTTGGGTAGTATAAGTGCCGATTTCATAAAGTTCAGTTGAAAATTAACTGAAACTTTAATAGGCAATTTGACGCACATAAAGTTTCATATAAAATTGATTTTTAATTGAACCTTCTGAAAACGGCCCAAATCGAAACTTTTGAACTTCATTTTTTATTCTTTTCGGTTCAATAAAAACTGCATCAGTATGTGTATAGCATTATTTATTTGCATTAAACTTAAAAAAAAATTATTATAATCAATTAAAGTATTATAAGTTACACGTAAAACTATATAAAAATTTTATTTATAATAATTAGTTTTAACCTAAATTATTAAAAAAAAAAAAAAAAAATAGGATCATTGCTATCAAATGCTAAATGTTAAAAATAAATCGCAAAAATGATTTAATTTTGAAGAGAAAAGAAAAATGTTTGAAATTCAACATTTTACTTATGGGGAAAACGTTGTACCGTTCCATTCCATTTTCATATGAGTTAATAGATTAAAAACTTTAAAATGCAATATTTTGCCAATTCAGAGAAAAAATATTTTCGTTCTTTTGCACTTTATAAAGAAAAAAAAAAAATCTTACTACGTATTGTTGTTGGCTGTTTTCTTTCCATTTTTTTTTTGTCACCGTTGTTGTTATTTTTACTATTGTTTTATGGTTATATTTTCTTTTCTGGATTTGGACCATTTTTGAGTTGTAGCCCCCCCCCAGCCAGAAACATTTTGTGAAAAATTGTTAACATTTAGTATTTGATATTGCAGCGTTTTCATTTGCCTCATCGGGGCGTGATTTTGATCCGCGCACCCGAGCTTTTTCCGATGAAGAGCTGAAACCGCAACCGATGATCAAAAAATCACGCAAACAATTTGTTCCAGATGAGCTCAAGGATGACAAATACTGGGCACGCCGACGAAAGAACAACATTGCAGCTAAGCGTTCAAGGGATGCACGTCGTCAAAAGGAAAATCAGATAGCAATGCGTGCACGATATCTGGAGAAAGAAGTGAGTTGTCACATTGAAAAAAAAAAAAAAATATACCATAATGTAGAAATATATGTACATACATACATATCTCTACTTAAGAGTAGGTGTTAAATTATCTCAGGTATATGCGGGTTAAAAGGATAATTTGAATTTTCAATTTCAGGAGGTCACTTTTAACTCATTCAAATTTATTACACACTGAGAAAATGATTTGTTTGCATATAGCAAATGCATATTTCATACAGAGCAATTAAATATTTGATTGAGTCAAACATAAAATGCTTCAAACAACATTTCGCACTATTTAATTCAAATGCAATATGTTTGACTCAAACAAATATTTGATTTTTCTATACGAAATATACGTTTGTTATATTCCAACAACTCGTTTTCTCAGTGCAAGATTTCTATATAAAAACTATTTCAAAATAAAAACAAAAAGCACTAGAGCCTCAAGGCAGTATACGCCAAACCTATAACGTGTTTTCTAAACTTAAAAAAGAAAGTTATAGAATCTAAATAAATTTGAATTCCTTTAGCCTGCATTTTTTTTAACATATTATATTTTTAGGTAATTTCTTGACTGATAAATTAATAAAACTATTTATTTCTTCATTTTTAAAGAATGCGACGCTGCATCAAGAAGTCGAGCAGCTAAAACAAGAAAATATGGACTTGCGCGCGCGTCTCTCCAAATTTCAAGACGTGTAATGATGGGCCACTAAACAAAATACTTACACCCGCAATCCCTAAAAAAACACACATACAAACACACAGATCTACATAAAAATTAATATATTAAATTACAAATAAATTAATATATAATTAAATATATATAGAAACTTAATTTAAATTAATTTAAAACAAAAAATACAAAGAAACTAAAATTTTATTTATAAAGAAAAAAAAAAAACTTAAAAAATAATTCGCCTTTAAAGAATTAAATTAGGTTGGTTTTAACATATAATTTAAATGAAATAAAAATAAATAGCATTGTAGTTTTCTTCCAAGAAGAGCTAAGAAAACTTTTGTTGTAATAATTATTAAAAAAAAAATGTAAATTAATTAACAGTGAATGTTGTTAATTTACTGATTATTTATGAAAAAAAGTTGTTAATTCTAAAAAAAAATGTAATTGCAAATTACGCAAACACTATAAAAAATTAAAACAATTGTACTTGTAATTATTTTATAAAACGTCATATAACTAATACATACGTATGTATGTAAGTATGCATGTGAAAAATTGTTGAAAACAATTAATTTTAAGCGAAAAGTTTTATTCAATATTTTATTTTTCTTTTTTTGTTAAAAGGACAGACCTATTCAAAAATAACACTGCAAAAAAAAAAAACAACATTGAAAAATTAAAAATATTTCCTTATACAAAAACTTATGCTAAAAAATTACAAAAGCCCAAAAAAATAAAATTAAATCTTTAGAATCATGCAAAATTCATGAAGAAAAAAATTAGCTAGTGAAGATTTTACAAAACCTTAAATTTTTGTAAAATCAAAAAAAATCAAGCAGCAAAATTCATTTAAACAATAAAGTAAGGAAAAATAGCTTAATGCAAAGCTTTAAAGCTGTTATTATGTAGCACAGCCGCGCCGTGTAGCTGCAGTTTTAGTACCTTTGAGTAGTTAAATAAAAAATAAATAAAAAAAACAAAACCAAACACAAAAACGTTTAATACATTTTGTGTGTAAAAAAAGTAATATAAAAAAATTAAAAAAAATAAATAACAAAAAATTATAAGAAAGTCAAAAGGGGAAATATTTTCTTTAAAATTGATTTTTTCAATTTAGTTTTATGCAAAATCGTTTACATTGTTTTAATATTATTTTAAGTTTTTTTTTAAAAAATTCTTTCTAATGTTTTTTTCTTTTTCTATCTATTAATTGTTGCTTCTTTGTTATTAGAACAAATTATGACTATGAAATAAAAAACAAAAATTCTTGTTATCACATAAAAGTAGTTACTACAAGCGTACATACATATATCATTATCATGTATTTGAAAAGATTTAAAAAATAAAACAAAAACAAAATGCAATTCTTTTGAAAAGTGTCTTTCTTCATATTGCGTTTAAAAAATGATTTACTTAATAATGATGTTACTAAAGACTAAATAAAGAAGTCTACAGCACAAGTATGTATCTTATGAAAACAAGCGATAATCAAGTTGACAATCGCCTAACTGAGAGCAAAAGTGCGATAGTTGTTAATCATTTGTAAACAATCGCTTTAGCGAATGGCACTGCAGAACTAATTCGAACTTTGCCACAATTTTGTTCTGTCATGTCTAGTTTTCGAGATTTCGGCATCGAAATCGCTAATTTCGAGAGTTTGTCAAAAAAATTAATCTAATGTGATATCATATAAGCAAAGGGTGAAAACAGTGAGACAATTTTTTTTAAATCAGCATATCTTCGAACCAGTGACGGCGCTAGCATTACTGATGGCTTGGGCTAAAAGTCACATTTGCTTCAATTTTCAGTTGAAGAACTTTCAAAATTTTCATAATTCCCTAAAAGTCATTGTCACCGTGACAAGTGCCTTACTTCGCTCCGCCTCTAGCTCTTCTACCCCAGTTATCGCAATCGACCCTTGAACCAATAGACCCAAAATTTTTAAAAATTTTTCCGTAATGCAAGTTGTTCAAAACATAAGTCATATTGCTAAAAACGTCAATTAAGTTAACTGTTCAAACATTTTCAACTTTTACGATTGAAACTATGATATTTCTTCTACGAAATGCTTTTTTGAGACAAACTCATATGTAACAAATGTAATCTGTTAAAATCTGCATAGCGCTTTCTAAGATTTAAAAAAAATTGATTGGATATTGAGTTCAGATTTTTAAGTCTTTTCAAGCATGAACAAATACATTTTGCAACATAGAAAATGAGTTAAAATAAGTTTTAAAAATTAGAAAAACAACAATCAAAACAGTCAATTTTTCCTCGTAATTTATGTTACATATTTAACTATTTTTTTTTCCATTTTCATAGCTCATAATGTAAATGTTTTTACTTATTTTAAATAAAATATAATTAAATTATTTTAATTATGTAATAAAAATACTGATGGTATGAAAAATCCTGTCTTAAATAAATAAATTAAATTGTTTTTTGTTGATTTTAGCTGCTTAATTAAATTTATAATTGTCTTCTTTTGGTGTGGCAATCGTAAAATGCATAGCATATACCTAACATATAAAATTATATAAGAAAACAAAAAAAAAAAAACTAAACATAAAAAAAAATTAAAATAAAATTGTTTAAAAAAGCGCATACATAAACTTAAAAAAAAAAAAATCTTTTTCTTTAAATCCAAAAAAAAACGGCTTTAGATTGTTTTGTGTTTTGTACTTCTTTCTAATTCTTGTTTGACAACAAATAAGTTTTTTGCTCTAATTTTTAAATTCTATTCTTTCACCAAAAATTTAATAATACTTTTTTCTAATATCTTGAGTTATGTGCCTTAATTACAGAAAAAGGAATGAAAATCTAAGATTAAATCATCTTAATATATTTCGTTATAGCTACACTGTTTCCTTTATTATTTCCTGCAATTTTTTCCAAACATAAAAAGCATTCATTGGAATAATTCCGATCATTCCTGATCATTTATTAAACAAACTACTTTTGGTTCGCAGTTTGGCACACGACTGCTCCAGTATTGGCTCTCAGCACTGATTTCTTCGTAGCGTGCATTCATTCAAAGTCTTTCCTCGTTTTCGGTCTTCAGATTTGTTTTTTCCTTTAAATTATTTAAGGCTTTCTTTTATCAAAGAATTATTGATTTGCTGCAGAGACAAATCAAATTTTATATCAAAAGACCCCGTTCAATTAGTGTAGAAATTGAAATTCACTGTAAAGTAGGTACAGTTCAGATTAATTATGCTGATCAATTTGTAATTAAATTTTCATTAACTCTCTGAAAAAAAAAATATATATTTTTTTTTTGGAAAACGACAATCCATTAAGATCACTAAGAAAATGTTCCGTGGTGAATTGTTTTTCAAATAACATTACCAATAAACGTATTCTATCAAGAGATTGCTCCAGATTATATTTAAAAAAAACACTAGATCCATATGTTCAGTCATCGTGACATTTCATGCGTGACATATTGAAGCTTGTTGTTATAAAAAGTTTCTATGAGAAGTATGCTATGTCTTTTAGGTATTAAATAAGCTTTTTATACTATTAAGTCTCTTCTGCTATGTCCATTATCTCCTCATTAGGCATAGGACCTCCAGAAAATTCTTCCAACGTGCACGATCAGCAGCAAGTGCGTTCATTTCTCTTGAGCTTGTCTCTGATTCACGGATTTTTAGTCACAGTGCTTCGATTTTCATTTTGATTTAGAATGGTCCTATTTCAGGATTCTCCTCCAATACTTGTCAGCAGATTTCAGTAGTCGATTTGCGCAACGTGTGTCCAATTCATTATGATTTTTACCATTTAGTTTGATCAGCAATTCGACATTCACCACAAATTTTTTGTGTTGTAGTGCTTGCAAAGGAGTAGCCACATATCGTATTATGCGATAAATGAAAGCAAACAAATTATGGAGTCCAGTTACCGGAGAAAACGTACACAAATTTTGAACGATAGCCATATACAATGTACAGAGTGTGTCATTTCCGGAAGGTACTTTGATGTATTTTTCACGTAAGCTTTTTGAGAACAAATCTTTTTATTTGAAGTCGACACATTTGCTTGAAACTTACATGAAACAAGATTATGTTAAGAATAATGTTATGACCTTAATTTTAGCCAAAAAAAAAAAAAAAATGTCACATGAATTCAAATGCAAATTATTAGCTAGGATTAGTTTGTCACAGAATGTGCGATTATCAAAAACTTATGAAATACCCATGTAAATGCTTTGACTTGAGGATGAACATTGTTTCCTAACTATAAAAGTTGATTTTGTTATACTCACTGGCATAACTAGAGGACTGGGGAACTTAGGACTCCATTATAAATCCTCCATTATTATACTCCAACGCAAAAACAAAGAAATCAATTGTACTTTGAAAACTTAAAATACCGAACGAAGAAGCATCCTTTGCTGAAAGTCAAACTGTGCAGTCATGGGCTCAAATGTGCGAGTTCATTTTTATTTATTTATTATATTGAATAAACTATTTCTTCGTGTTATGGTATGAAAACTTAATTTTTTTTTTTTACTATCAAGAAATGTTTGTTTCGATAAGCCCACATTTTTGCAAGCTATTGACAGAAAGTTGATTATCACTTTTTGTTAACCATTAAATCTTTTTCTAATTTTATTCTGATAACAAATGTCTTCAAAGTTTCAACATAAAATAACCTGAAGTTAAGAATAAACCCCACCTGAAAATATTTGTAAACTTAAATAAAGCCAATTTATAAACGTGTTTTTGCGCGTTTTCTCATCAACGATTAAATTACCAAATCATTCAATATTTAGATCGGGCATCAGAATATATTTTATGTTAGAACAATACGAGGGACTTAGTTTTATAAGATATATTCCAAAACCGAAAATCCCCATCAGCATTATTTCTTCGAATTTTGGAAATGGAAAGTTTTCCAGCATACATCATTTTTTTACATTTCAATCGATCATTAGTGCTTGTCCATAAAAAAGGATTATGTTCCCATAAATTCAGACAAACAAGTTTTTATATGAGAAGCAGTGACGAGAGCGAGCATAAGCTTATAATCCTTAAACAAACATGCAAATATATTTTACAACTTATCAAGTTATCAAAAAATATATTCTTCTATAACTCCAGACACTGAGGGCTTGTGCGTTATAATGTCAAATTAAATTAAAACGAGTACCATTGACAAATTAGCCATTATCAGCTAATATGGGCGATGTCTCTAAGAAAACAATTTCAAAATATTTATTTAATTTTTTAAATAAAAATAATTTCAACACGCGTAAAAATCTTTAAGCTTAAAAGTAATGATAAAAATGCATGCAACTCAACCATAAAACAATATAACCCAACGTAGTTAAATAAATGAGCTTCTTTAACAAAAAAAAAAAAAACTTTTAATGAAGATAATAACAAAATAATAAAATAAAAGGTTAAAACTTAAGAATTATTTAATAAAATAAAAAAAAAATATGAAGTTTACGAAAACAATTCGTTGAAGCCCGCACTACTTAGAGTTCAAGAAAAACTAAAATAAAATTTATCAGCCATTATTTGCATATTAACAATTTACAAATAAATATCTTAAAAATAAAAATAAATATCATTTAACTGGACTTTGTAATAGCTAAATTTGCAAATACTTCATTTTTGTAATGTAAACGAAACAGATAAGTTTGAGATCACAGACAATGACATGTTGAGTGTAAAATTGTTAAAAAAAAACACAACTAATCAAATATTTGTATAAAACTGAAGACATTTCATGTATTTTTTTTGCATACTTTTGGACATAACTCTAACACAAAATCCCGAGTTCGCAGCAGAAAATTACCTTTTACCTACTATATTTTCAGCAAATTTGTGAGAGAAAATAAAAATTTCTTCACCCCAACGCTTAATTAATTTTGTATGTTATAATAGCGAGTGATATTAAAAGTTATGTTACATTTTATTATATTTAAAAATCAATATGCTTACAAACGCTAATAACTAAAGAAGGACCTTATACAGCTTGAGTTGGAGATTTGATTTACCCCAAAATATATCATATTACAAAAACAAAACAAAAACACAAAATTTAATTAAAATTGGATATTTGCGAAATAAAATATCCTGTACATTTTAAGGCTACCATTTTCCTGTTTTCAAAAATGTGTCTCAAAGGTCGTATTTTGAACAGTTGTTGTCCGAGGCGAGTACAAGTATTTTTGGCTACATACCCATAATTTTGGCCATGCGCCCGGAGAGACTGCCTTGATAAAAAATTTTAAATAATTAAAGAAAATCGTATATTAAACTTCTGAAGTATTCAGCAACAACAGTTTTTTGTGGTTATTTTAGAATTGCCAATTGATAATGTGGCATGAGTTCGTTTGACAGCGAATCCTGAGTTGACTAATCACAAGTCTTAGTTATTTTGAGATCAGTGATAGAGTGTGGTTAAATCAACCGAAGATGCCACTAGCAAAAAATAAAATTAAAATTTTTATTTTGTTTGAAAAAAATAGATGCAATCATGCAGGCACTGCTTTCAATGAATTTGGATTATAAGAGGAGTTTTTTGATTGCAATTTGAGATCTTTTACGCATAGCGATATTATCAAAATTCCGATCAACCTATTTTAATGGTACGCCCTTGCATATATGTACAATAGTTAAAACTCAAACATATTAAATTTTTATAATTTTGTGCATTATATTTTTTGTCTAATTTGTTCAAACTAATTACTTACTTACATTTAAGTCATAGTTTTATTTAATTTGTAGTTGCAAAAAAGTAGTTATAGCTAAAATTTATATTTGTAGTGGTTTGATAGAAAAATTTTGTTGTTAAAATATATGTATATATATACATTCAACTAAATATATAAGAGAACAATATATAATGTATTTTTGAAAATAATTCTTTTATTTATGCGTAGGTATTTTTTTTTTGTCAACATTTGATCTGAAAAATCTATTAAATGTTTTTTTTTTTAATTTTCTTTGTTCAGAAGTAATTTAAGATTAGACAGCTTGCTGATCAAATGGCAAGAACACGCATATGCCTTAAAAATCCATTGTAGTGTTCGAAAATGTAGTAAGCTTCTTGTGCGAGAGATTTCCAGTTTACCCCAAACGATTGAGCATATATTTTTGGCCCTTTACTCAAAAAAAGTGTTCATCCGGCACTATACCTGATCCTCCCTTAGCAAGGATGTTATCTTTAATTATGTACGTAAATGAAGTTGCGCTCGTTGCAATACTTTGTATACTTTGATTTAATACAATGTCATCGTAGAGCCTTGATTGCCACTTTATAATACTAAGAACATCGAAAAAGTCGAATCGAATGAGTCCAAAAATATCGAATTGTATCGCAGAACATCTAAAAGTATCAATAACATTGCAAAAGTAGAAGAGCATCGCACCGTATCGCAAAAGTCAAATAGTAGTGGCAAATAAATGCCAAACAAAATCCTTTGTGGCAGAGTACATATGAAAAAAAAACTTTTACACAGATTTCAAGAATATGTAAAATGGCGGACATGAAGTATCAGAGCGAGTTCTACATATGTCCCAAAGGCTCTACACTGCTTGGAAATCTCAGCTAGAAAGAAGAAAAGTATATGAACAATCTTGCAGTCTACAAACCAGCCTTCCCATAGGCAACGTTTTTTTTTTTAAAAAAAGCAAATGAATATAACCAGTGGTAACATTCCAAGCATTTTAATTCAAGTTAAGGCTGATTTATTTACTTCTGCAGGTGCAACCAAATCTGGACAGTGTAATAAAAAAAAATATCGCTTCAATCTTTATGTAATGGGTACACATTTTCTTAGAATCCAACTGTATTGGGCTATTGCAAAATAAGGTTTATTTATCACTTGTCATTGCCAAGATTCACCCTTACCTATTATCATCAGAAAAACTTCAAATAAAACAGAAAACATTGTGCTCAATTTAGGCAGCACACAAAAATTTTATTCACTTTTACAAATCAGCCTGAGCATATGCAACTTATTTTTACATTTTGTGTTTTACATATAAAGACGAGAGCAACGTATAAGAAAATTATGATCCACACTTTTGTTATCTCTTTTTCTTAAAGAGGCTTAATTGCATTAAAAAAAACTTAACAATATATGGGTACATTTTTTAAACCTTAATTCCTTTATACCTTTACTTTTTAAATCAATTTTGACATGTGTTTTAATAAAAACGAGAGCAACGAGTGATAAGAAAATAAAATAATTACGTTTATTAAATGTTCCACGCAGAACATATAAAAATAAAAAGCAAACATCCATAGCTCAATATATCATTTTGTAGAAGGAAAGTTCATGCAAAATGTGAGTTAAAACAAAAATTAGTAAATTTAAAATTCAAATTAATAGACTGTAGTTTTGGCAATGAAAAAAAAAAAATTAAAAAAAAAAAAATAGTGAAAACAAACAATGCATAACTAGTGAACTGTAGTAATTAAACAAGAAAAAAAAATCAGAATTAAAATGTTAAATTAATGTTCTAGATGTTTATTTTTTAGATTTGCAAATAACATTTAGAATTTTTTTATGAGAAAAATATACATAAATATATATTACATATACAAAAAACCGATATTATATTGCTAAACATATACAAAATTTAATTTAAATTTTAAAAAAGTTGTTAAAGTTGAAATTTAATTAAAGAGAAAAACATAATTTAAAATAAAATATTGCTCAAATAATAAAAAAAAGTTTTGAAGAACAACTTCATATGATCTAAAATATATGTATATAATCTGAAAAGAAGCATACAAGTCCAACTATTAAAAGTTTTTGAAATTGTTTTACAAAGGTATAGTTCGTAAGAATATAATCTTCAACTTCGACTTAGAAATAATCCTCTTTGAAACATTTTATTTGATATGTCTTTTTCATATTCTGATATCTTATTTTCAGATAAATTATTGGACTTTTTCATGCACAAAAGTATTTCTTCTGCAAAATCTTCTGACTTTCGTAAGCAGAAGTACAATCCCAACGTACACAATTAATCTGTCTGGCGCTAAATAACATAGCAAAGTGAGAAAAGCAAAAGGAATTGGAAGTGATGTAGACCTTCATGTAACCTACAGAATAAAAGAAAACAAGTGCGAAAATGAGGACAAGCTATAGAACAATATGTTTATAAAGCGTTTTTTTATTTATTAATAATTAATAAATAGTTGTCTGAAGTAAATGTTA
Organism: Meiosimyza platycephala; assembly: GCA_963662105.1. Classification (NCBI taxonomy): domain Eukaryota; kingdom Metazoa; phylum Arthropoda; class Insecta; order Diptera; family Lauxaniidae; genus Meiosimyza; species Meiosimyza platycephala. The sequence continues at coordinate 113,939,368 of OY759208.1, read as the reverse complement.
CGCCCCCAAACTTCATTAATTTTTTTCCCCGAAATAGAGTGCTTTATAATCACATCACAGTGATGCTAATTTAGTCATAATTTAAAAGAAATACATCCAGGGAGTACAGTAGAGAAAATTATTAAATCGAAATTGGGAGCTCTATATTCCACGACCACCACTTCACCAAGACGTTCATTTAATTCTATATAAAATATGGTATTTATTTATTGTACTTATGCAATTTTTGCTGTCAATAAATGACCACAAATATTACAAAAAAAAAAACCCATTAAATGTACAAATTTCGTTGATTTTATTACCAAGTGATTAGGAATAAAAATTTATGTAGAATGACATCGAAAAGGAAGTTTTGGTAATATATGAACTGACCAGGTTTCTACAGCAAAATCCTTATTTTATTTTCAAATGTTATACAACAATCTATGAATTCTTAATACTAAATTTTCTTTTACAAACTATACCTTAGATAAGTTTTATAAACCAATAAATATTCCTGTGTTGGACTGTGTAATATCATTAATAAACTATGGTTAAAGAAAAAATTCTATAATAAAATATTGGGCAAAGTTTTCGTAAAAATATTTGCATTTAAGAAATTTTTTAAAATGTCATCAGTTGGCCAAACGAACTCATTAAAGACAATTTTCTTTAAAAGTTAAAAAAGATATAATTTTTGGGTATAAAAATTTTGATTTTCTTAAATATGTGTTTATGTAACTAGTGAGTTCGACATACCAACCGACGACACTAAACTTAAAAAGTAGTGAAAACAAAAGAAGTCTAAAAAAATGAAATAAACTAAAAACCAACACATAATTATGCACCACTAAAATATATAACAATAAAAAGTAATAAAAATAAATAAAATATATAAAAATAATAAATAAAATAAACAGGAGCCATCTCAAAATATTCTTTATATTATTTTAAATAATTTACTTAATGGATTCACCAGAAAAGAAGGAAAATTGTTTAAGAAAATGATATGTGCTTATGTAAAACTTTCTTTAAAAAATTTAACACAATAAACTCGAGAGAAAGAATTATAAAAATCTACAATGTATTAAAAAAAAAAAAATACTTTAGACAAAAAAAGTCATGAACAGAACATGAAATAAATGGCATGCAATTGTTTATATAGCATATGACTAATAATATATATATATATATACTATATATTTATGTGTTTTTCCAACACATACATACAAACGTACCTAGATACAAAAATATTGAATAAAATTAGGTAAAATAAATGAAAAAATAAAGTTGAAAATAAAAAGCACTGCTTTTGCAAATGTTGAAATGTTTTATTTTAAAACACATAAATAGTTAAATTTTTATATGAATTTGATTTTAAATAAACTCTTATTATTTCATCAAGTTGTTTAATAAAAAAATTCTTTAAGTTAATTTGTATATTAAAATTTGTTAGTAAATTTATTTGAATCATTGTATTAAACTTAGAAATGCTTTTGCAAAAAGTATTGAAGTAATTAAAAAAACGTAGTAAAAAAAAATATAAATTTGTTAAAAATAATTATTGTAGAGAGCTAACGAAAATTAGTAAAGGTTCAAAAAAATAAGTAGTTTAGCTTTTGTCATTTATTTCATTATCATTTGATTTAATTATGTACATTATTTATCATTGACATTACGACAAATTATATAAATTTATATATTTAGTTACTAACTTAGTTGTAAAAATTATTAATTATTAAATTAAGTTGTTATTGTTATTTTCAAAATTATTACATACTATTTGTAATTAAAAAACAAAAAAAAAAAAAAACTATGATAAACATCAGATACAATAAAGGTTTAGATACAAATTTTGAAATGAAGCAAAATATGGTGTTGTTTTTTTCTGTCTCAAGCGAATGGAAATAATGATTGTGTAAAATTTTCAAATAGTTCTCCCTAAGCAAATGTGCAGCAAATTCACAGAAACAGGTACAGAATCGGAACTCAACTCAAGTCTTACAATAGAAGATTAAAATTTTGCGTAGAAATTTCAAGAAATTTTACTTTAAACAACTAGGGGGTTCCGTCCCCTTCTCTCATCAGCTACGCCTCCGTGCGTTTCTGAGAATTTTTGTTTTCTTCTTTTATTTTTGCTTTTTGAATGGGAAGAGCGTTTTTTTTTTTTTGGAAGAGGACTCAATTTTTGTTTAACACCGGCCGGAGTCACAGGTCAAAAATAGAGTTTCAGTTGAAAATTACATCACATAATTTATTTTTGTGCTTTGAAACTTTTAGCAGGTGGATATGGTTCACATAAATAATATAAGATGCAATCTAATAAATGTCAGTCACCGTAATCATCAAGAATAATCTTAAATTTTTAAATTTCAAATTTTTTAAATATTAAAAGGCAAACACTTCAAAATAAATGAATAACAACTTTTTTAATATGTAAGTTAAAAACAACGCATGGTTAAAAATTTTATGTAGGTCAAACATTATAAATAACCAAAAAAAGAGTAGCTACGGAAACGGAAACTAAGTAGCAAAAACTTAAACTGAAGCAACACATCGAAAATCATACGATATATACGCGGTATCTATGAGATACACTTCGAGTATAACGTAACAACTCTTGACACTGAGTGCTCTGAGGTAAACAAGCACTGCTGTTAATGTGTCTCATTCAAAGCTGTTACGCATTTGCCGGCAAATAACAGCGCAACATGCCAAATAATAAGAAAAAATAAATATATTGAATTAAAAAAAAAGTATCATTGTTTATTGTTTGGGAAAAGAAATGCAATAGAGAGAAAGAGTAAAAGCCAGATAAAAAAGAGAAAAATATACAAAAGTAGACGTGCTGAGTAAATAGATGCCATATATTTTTTTTTTAGAAAATCCCTAAAAAGTATTGAATCTGAAGTTAAGATTCTGCCCAAATTCAAAAAGGAACATACTGAGCTATAGATATTGATATCAGTGATGGCATTTGGGGCTTGTGAAAATGTACTGAATGGAAACTTGAAATATACTTTTTAGATACCGTATGTACTTTTTCGACATAAACATGAAATTATAAAAAAATAATAAGAGTCAGCTAAGTTTCCTCCAGATTTATTTTGCGGTAAATTTATTAAAAAAAAATGATAATTTTTAGAAATAGTCCATGTATTGAAAATGGGTCAAGCGAATTTATAAAAAACTTGTCGAATTTACTGACGGCGATTTTAACGACGCAAATGAACTATACACTCAGACTTTGCTAAAGAGTTTTTCGCTATAACGGCTTATTGCAGACACAAACGCTCAGAATCGCTTTACAGCCCAAAGTGATTCGAGAAACAAAAAGGAAATAATCATATTTACTTACTGTTTATTTAAACTCTGAAAAACATTTGGAAGCATTTTTTTTTATATAGTGCAGAGTCTTTAACTAATATTTCCGTCGTAAAACTGATTTTTTTTTTAAATAAATAAATTTTTTAATAAGTAAATATTTTTTTTCTTAAATCAAAGATGTTCGAAAAATTATATTGAGCCTAACAAATGATTTTGGCATGAAGGATTTGGTAGAAAGTGGCTAAATGCCGACAGAGAATCCTCTTCACACGAGGAACTGGTACAACTAGAAGCCAACCGAGAACTTCATGAATGAGGCCAACAGCATACCACTTGTCCACTGCGCTATCTCACTTAGAATTCGGGAAAGACATACTTACTCTTCCAAAAGAGGAGTGCTAACTTTTGCTTATCCACTACTAAGAAGTCCCAAAAGATGTAAAAAGTAAGGCACGACAACAAATGTTGTCAAGTTCATCTGTAACAGGGGAGGAGAGTAACGATGTGCAGCCCGCCGACATGTTATGACCATTTGATTAATTACATTTTTTATTAAAGTACGTGGATGCTTTAGTTGTATGTTATTTATAACACATATTACTATATGTATGTAGTAATATTCTTTTTAGATATGTAAATTAATTAAAACCAATATGAAAATTAAAAATATGTTTAAAGTTAAAAACTCGGATATTTTCTAAAAAATTGAAACGGATCCCATTAAATTCGTAAGGGTTTTATATCAAATTCATTGATTCGCTATATGACTTTACGTCGAACTTGTTAGGAAACTATCTAATCCGTATAAAGAGGAAAAAGTGATATTTGTTATGACTATAATTTGAAAATATATATGTATAATACTCAAATTTTGTGTGACATAACCCTAGTGCCGTAAGTTGGTCTAAGATATTGTAACATCAGTTATTAGTTGATAGTAATAAATTCCACCACACACAAAATGTATTAAATCGAATATTTAAACTTAATATCAACAGTCAAATTTTATATCATCTCGCGTTTTATCAGAACATTGGAAATGTGCACAGAATTTGAAAATGTTAAAATCTACGCAAATTCTTACAAATTGACAACGTTAAATTTAAAGCAGACGTGTTGCATCAATGTAGCAGTCAATTTGCACAATACTATAAATACTATAAACTGTGACGTAACTTAAGATAAAGAGAAAAATTAGAAAAAAAGCGACTGGTCACACTATTTAAATGAGCAAGAGTAGCTTTAAAGAGTAATAAGGTAAAAATTTTAGTCACTGTTGCCAGATTGCATGAATAAAAATATAGAGTTTTCGATTATACTCATTAGAGATCAGGGGAATATACCTACCTAACACAGCTTGTTTTTTATTCTGTATTTTTTTTTTCCAAAAATAGCTGTCAAACCTTCCGCCAGAGAAACCGGTAGTTATATGTGCTCCCAGCGAACGCAAAATTATATGCATATATCTTGTTGATATTTATAATACAATAAGTGAGCGATCAAAATTCTGTCAGACTCTTGATGACAATCTGAATGCCGACAGAAAAACTGCATTTGTAGTAAAAATTTTAAAGTTAAATCATTGAATTCCTTTAAAAAACAGGACATTTTTGATTTAGCTTGGATCTTATCCTGTAAAATGAAAAAAGTGTAAAGTTTCGCATTGATCGCTCAATTTTTATATATGTACGCGCAATCAACATGACGTAGGAGCGACAAATTTTGAGAGTGGGGGGGTCAGCAGTTTCGTTCGGGAAGAGGTGAGTTTTGTATTTTTAATTAATTAATTGAAAGCGTTAGATCGAGAAGTCATGTTCCAAACATTATAAATTTATACGGTACATGAGGTTGGCTCATAGCGAAAGAAATTTTTGGATTGGATTTAAAGGATGGACACCTTGAAAAATGCTGGCGAGATTAGACAACGAGCATACGGGGGCGGAGCCGCGGGAAAACAGCTAATTCAATATATTCTTACCGTTTAGCTTTAATAACTTTTTTTGAGTGTCCAATAAATCTATTTCTCATACATACATACATACATACATATGTATCTATGTACATTGTATATTCCTTCGAAGTTTTTTAATCACAAACTTGTTGATATGAGAAAAGCCGATGGCTTCTGGTAACACTGATTGAATAGAAAGACAGAGAGCGAAAATGTTGAAAAGAGTACACAATAAACCAAAGAGCCTATTTGGAAGAGCGTGCTAACACATACAATTATCTTGCAGATACATGGGGGTACGAAACAGATTGACGCTAAACGCTGGAGCACTGCACGATTCATTCGCTGACAAGCAGCGGCGGTAAAAAGACGTTCAACGTATTAAATGTAATTGAACAAAACGCGCGTATAGAACCAGCTGCCGAGTTACAAAATATAATAAGAAAAAAATTCATTTTCAATCAGAAACAATTCAATAAAAAATTTATCAAAATTTTGTGCAAAAGAAAAAAAAATCAATAAAACGAAATCCTTCATACACAAAAGGTCATTTAGGCCAAAGCGTAATTGTTAACATATGTGCATGTTTTTTTGTAAAAGTTATAAATCAAACGGAAAAAATATTTCTTCATAAGAGAAAATTATAAAAAGTGCAAAATTTTTGAAAAAATTAAGTGTCAAAGTTGGAAAAATTAATTAAACCTAAGTGTTACGCGATCAAAGCCGCATTAAAACAAAAGCAAAACGAGGCAAAGTAGTTACGTAAAAAGTATCTTACAAAACAAGTTACGCCCAAGCCAGAAAGAAGCAAACAAAAACCAAAAATTCTATTGAATTGGCAACACTTTGGTGAAAAGCTAAAAATTCTGTGCTGAAATTGTAATGAAATTCGTGAAGTTTCTAAGTGAAACGACTAAAAAAAGGTAATTCAAATAAGTTTTTTCCAAAATGTAGAACAGTTATAAAACCATTTTTTTTTAATGTCGTGGCTGGTGCTGTTACGACATCAAGCTCAGTCGTTGCTTGCTCCTATTGGGAAAGAATTCTTACGCTCTTTTTTTGCTGTTATAAACAAAATTTTGGTGTGAGCACAAGCAGGCACTGAGATATGGAGAGAGATAGAGAGAGAGAGAAACAGAATTATAGAGCGCATATGTATGTGCGAATTAAAAATGTTTCATTCAAAAATTTTTTAGGTGGCGCCGTTAAAAAAATAAAAATTTCAGAAAAGTTTTATTTGCATGAAAAGTTTTTTATTTTAAAAACAAAAAGTTTTGTTTCTTTGATAAAAGTAAAAATTTTTTTACATTTTATTTAAAAGAATTTAATATTTCTTTTAAAAGAAAAACGAAAGTTCTGAAAGTAAGCAAAAAATAACTTAAAACAATGAAAAAGTTTATTTAAAACAAGTACGAATTTTTTGAACCGAGCCAAATTAATTTTTGAAAATAATGAAAATTGCATAAAAAATTGTGAATGTTTCTGTGAAACATAAAATCGTATTAATTGATATTAGTTAAAGAGTTTTTGAAGCGAATAAAAAAGTTTCTTAGGAAATTAGCACAAACTATATCAACTATAAAAATAAAATTGGTTTTTTTTTTAGCATAAACATTTTTATTTGAAACAATTGAATATATCCTTAGAGCGAGCAAATCTATTTAAAACATACAGTCCTTATTCTAAATAAGAAAATAAAGAGAAAAATAAGCATTTTTTTGTTTCTTAATTTTTTTGACAATTATAAATAAGAATTCAAGATGTATTTCTAAACTTTTTCAGTTTTCTAAATTCTACGATAAGATTATTAATATATTTTTTTGGTTCCTTCAAAAAAATTAGACAGATGCCGTAGGAAGTAGACTCGAAGGTTTTTGTTTATGATACCATATATAGGCCAGATTATTATCTGACTTTTTTTGACAGATCTTGCCTATACTGTTCATATTCTTTCAACTGTTCATATTCACTTACTACTTAATTTTGACAGCTAAAACATACCCCCAGCATATATGTATGTATGCAAGTTCGATGCAGAAAAACTATTTTCAAAATTCAATTAGGTTATTAGAGAATTTGTATTTTAAAATTGGTTTGTATTAAGAGATCAATCGAGTCGTTCAAAGTGCAAAAAAAAATGCTATATTTAAACCAAATTTAAAATTATATCACACTAACAAAAAAATGTTTAACTCATCTCTGCCAATGGCATCAGTGAAAAATAATCTCTTCATTTAAATTTAATCCGTTGACCTTTTCAATACGATGTTTCCATTTGGAGATATGATACTTTATACTCGTGATTGTTTATTCTTTTTTTTTTCAACAGGCTGCCTAAGGCGATAGTAATCGACAAGAGATTTATGAAACTCAAAATCTGTGAATTGCCTCAAGGTGATTGTAAACCTGATTTTTTTTTATCTTGTTCTTATTTGTAATAATTATTTAAAATTCTAAAGCATCTGGTCGCTCATTTGACTTGTGCAATTTTTTTTGCGAGAGTATATCAGCTTAGATTCCAGAGCTCTATATATTAAACTTTTAACGCTCAAGATATAACCTCATTTCCGTAGACGCAAGTGATTGCTTAAAAGCATAGGTCAATCCAACTTAGGTTGTCGTTTGAGGGCTTAAAGCGTCAGTTATCTGAAACTGTAGATATATTAAATATGAAGTTTTTCGGAAAAAAACAATGATTTGAGCTCTATTAAAATGCCCCATATATTTCTAATATTTGAATTCTTCTCATAGACACTGTGTCTTTTGAATTTAAAGGCGTTTTACACATAGCATCGATAACATAATCGAATCATAAAGTATTAAATAATTTTAATTCTCACATAGATTTTTTTTACACCACCCTCATGCATTACGATGTGCGCTTCTTTATTACGTAAACGCACAAATTGTATACAAATTTGAATCATACGTAATCGCCTGTGCGTGTGTCAATGTAAAGATTTTATAACAGCAGTGCCAGCAATTACAACAAATTTAATGATATAATTAATAATAAATAAATCACTCTGGAAGAGTTTTCTTGTGCACATTAAAATTTTAAAGAAAAATTAACAAACGCCCGCCGCTGTTTTCTGTTTTCTTCCTGTTATACAACAATTGCCAGTGTTGCCAAATTTGTGCAACGTTTGTCAAAAAAAATTGTATTAATGAAACAGCAAAAAATTTTATTAATAAAATCTAATAAATTATGTGAAATCAAATCATGAAGCAAATAAAAATTGAAGAGCAACACACGAGAAATGAAAACAAATTCAACAGCAGACGTGACTGAGCAACGACAACAGAACGTGGGGAAAAATATGTTGCTGTTGCTGTTGCTGCTGCTACCGCTGCTACGTTGAATGTTATGTGGCTGTTGCGTGGCGTAACAAAATAAGCAAAGAACAAAATAAAACACAGAATGTGAATTTCATTGAGTATCTGAAAGATACGCGCGCAGCACAACAACAACAACGCAATTGCAAGTTTGATTACGAAATAGTAAATGGCAAATTTTGAGATACGTATGTATGTACTTAGTTACACGTAATTGTTTATCAATGTTGTTAAAAGTTAAATTTTTTTTTTAGTTTCTACTTTGCCTATTTATTTTAAATTACCTTAAAATCTAATTACAATTTAAATTTAGTTTTTTTTATTGCCTTTTTTCAAAAAATCAAAAAAAAAAAACAACTTCATAATTATCAAGTATCGTGCAATATTCTAGATAAGTTTTTATTCCATTGTTGTTATTTGTTTTAATTTTTTCTGCTTTGTTTTATTTTTATTACTTTTTATTTGATTTTTCTATATTGTTTTTGTTTTGTTTTGTTCTTAAAATGAGCTGTACAAATTTTTAATGAAAACTTGTTGTTTTTGTTGGTTTTTATTTGCTCCTATTGTATTGCAATTGAGTTTAATTTACAATTTTTCCTGGGAATAGCATTGCATTGCGTTATGTAATACTGCCGCCGTTTGAAATCCATTAAATAACGATTTGTTACGTCTTGCCACGTAATATTATGCATTGAATTTAGGTGGTTGAAATGTTTTTTTTTTTCTTCCAATTTTAAAATGAGTTCTTGCATAATTTTTTGATTGTAAAGCAATTTACAAGTTATAGCTGAGTGTTAAGTACGTAAAGGGAACAACATATTAAGTTACTAATATGTACGACGTAATGCACTTTAAATGTTAGCTTGTTTATTTACTGATTTTAAATGACTTTTAGCTTTTGAAAGAATTTTCATTGTATATTTTCCATACAAAATGTTTTGGAATTAATGTAGGCACCTCCCAAAATTGCAAATAATTGACATTACACTAATTATACAACGTGTTAACAGTTTAATCATACAAAACATAAAAATTTAATGCCTCGATTATTGCAAACATAAAGTTTCCTGGCTCCCGATCTAGCATTGAAATATCAATTACAGAGGTTATGTTCCCCAACTTGTCTGAACATTTTCTGATTTTCAATTTAAAATTTTCTGTTCAACTCTTCTCATGTTAAGAAATATCATCACATTTTTTTTTTTTACTTTATAAACAATTAAATTTTGAATAGAATTTGATGATTCTGGTGTAAAAATCTTCAAAGTCGCCTAAAAATTTCAATTACAAAAAAGTTATTTGCCTGTAAAAATCATCACTTATTATTAAGAAATACAATTTTGACTTTGATTTTTTTTTACTTCTCTACATGGTTGATAATTACGATTTCCGTGGTATATGTTGCACGCGAAAACCGTGAAATAAAAACTTACTTATCACTTATACATTTTTTTTTTTAAATAACAACTTGTGCGCGCATTTACGAAGCAGCATGGACGTTCACTTAAAAATTTTTCGTGCGCGTTTTTACAGCATGGACGTTACCACAAAAATTATGATTTTAAAAACTATAAGTGATAAACAATTTTTTTGTTTCAAGGTTTTTCTCGACAATGTGTGCCAACAAGTAAGTATTCATCAAAAATCAACAATAAGCCGAAAAGTCAAAAAAAAAAAAAATTAAATTTGTAAAAAAAAAAACATTTTTTTGTGCAACGTTGTTTTGGCCTTTAACATAAAACACAGTTAAACTCAGCAAAAATAAACTATAAAATTTTGATTTATTTAATTCTTTGGAAATAATTTAGACAATATTTATTGATCCCTTGAGTTTTTATCATTCAAATTTATATCAGAAATTTCAATATAAAGCAGTGAAACAAACCAGATCCTATGTAAAAAAAAAAAACCAAAATTGAAATCTACTTATACGTGATTTTCTTCACGATAGAATTTATTATTATTATGTGGTTAAAATCTCTTATCAAATTTCCTCAAATTTAAGATAATGTATGTAGGTATAGGACAAAAGTAATTGTTTCATATGACTCATAAATCAACTGACCGTATTTCAAGTGGGTGGGTGTTGTTATGCCAAACATCCGATCAAAATGAATTTTCAACAACAAATTTTGTAAATCGCTTATCATTTTAATTACATAATACGAAAACAAACAAAATTACGAATTAAATTAAAAAATTACGCTGAGTCAGAAGTGGCAAAATAATCAAATGGAATCATCATGCAAAAGTAAAAATTCATTTGCAGAGAAAACAAAAATTAGAACAGAAAACAAAGTAAGAAGAGAACAAAAACATAACAAAATAAAAAAGTATAAGAAAAAAAATCCTAAAAATTGCATACAAATACAAAGTTTTTGTTTTTCTTCAAGAAAACATGAAAACACGAATGAAATAGAGAACACCGCCAAAACAAAAGGAAACCCAAAAAGTATAACAATTTCAAGAGAAAAACCAAAGCAAGAAAGCTCATTTGTTTTGACACAAAATCAAATTTGATTTTTTTCTTTTCAATTTCAAAAGAGATTAGATAAACACTGCAAACTTTGAGATACTTTTCATATTTTAAACTGTTGTAGTTGGTGTAATCTTTAAAAAACAAATTAATTTTTTCTCTTACACTGCTCAACTTGTGGTTGTCTCGAACATGTGTTATGTAAACAAATATTTTTGTTTTTGCCGGGCGCAAAATGTGTGTCTCGGTCTGTTTTGATATAAAAAAATACATAATATGATTTCATTATTAATTTTTTTTTTCGCTCGTCACCGTGGCATAAATTGGATTGTTAAAGACGGTGGCGATCTAAAAAAAAAAATAAAAAAGCCTTTTTTGTTTTGCTTTGCAACAGATGCGTATGAAGCACTCTCACTCAGTATATTCAGATATCCTATGATTTTTGTCTATACAGTACAGAGTTACGCATCTCACTTACATAAAAATAAAATAAAAAAGAAGATGATGAAACAACTCACCATGAGTATCTTTCATGCCCATGTGATCTAAAAATACAATATAATTAAAATTTATTTAAATTGCATTTTAATATTAAACAAAAGATGTTCAATGTAAAAGTGCGAAAAATGTCTGCGAATTTCAATTATTTTGATTAAACTTAAGAAATTTTGTTGATATTTTGTAGTTGCATTTTGATTTTAAGAAAAATAAATAAATTTTATACGCATAAAATTGAATGAGCCTCCCAAGGTTTCTTTGACCTACTCAAGAGATTTATTTTAATTTATTAAGTAATTCAGTAACCGAATTTTTGTACTGCATTTTTGTATGTGCATGTGTCTATATCTATAAAGCATTCTCGTTTCTGAAATTTAAAATTTTAGTATTTTTTGTAATATAGGTATGAGCTTCTCTAATTTTGTTTGAATTTCAATTAATTCATGCTACAACAAAAACTTAAAGCGCAAAAATTCGATTTTCCTTGAATCCTTCAAGGCTAGCAAATTTAAAATATGTATATGTATTTGTGATACCCATTATATATTTTTTTATCGCTAAAACTTTTGTCAGAAAAAAAAATAATTAGTATCATTCAAGAGGCTAAAGCTCAAAATATGTCAAAGTCGAATCTTTGTTTATGCGATGTTTTATATACATGCGCCAAATCTAAAATGCATGTCCGACACTTTTAATACATATGTATTTTTTTTTGAAAAGTTATTTTATTTTTACAGTATATTGATCCGAAATATGAGTAAAAGGATCAACAGATCAAAATTGGGGTTACTAAGTTTTCGAGATTGACCCGGCCAGCACCGGAATTTTATATTAAAGTTCTAATATTTCTGAATACCCAAGAGTTGTACGATTTTTGTGACATGGTCTAAAGTTTTTGTTTAATGAGCAAAAAAAAAAGGTCAAAGGTCTTCAAATATTTCCCAAACAAAAATTTAGGTTTTTACAATTTTATGAATTAATTTTTTAATATGGCTGATGAAAACAAAAAACAGACGTCATGAACTTTTGCCCAAAAAACATTTTTCTTTAACCATTTCAGGGAAAAAAAATAATTTTTAAAAAGCTGGGAATCGCTTCTGTAAATCTTGATAGCACTGGTCAAAATACTTTACAAACCAAACATTTTAAGGGTTATATATGTATGTGATGATTAATATTAATGCTATGTATCTCAATTGAAAACCCTCTGAAAGCATTTGGAGCTTGCCAAGAAAGGTAAAAAAAAACTTTTTTGAGAAATCCGAGATCTGAACCCACATTGAAATATCGGAACCAGCAGCGAAATATTTTCTGGTTACGGCTTTGCCATACATATAGTTCCAGTGCATATTTTGAATTTACAATAAGAAGACTAGAAAAATACTAACAGTTTGCATAAGAATATTACATTTATTTGACAACGAGTTTGCCGCACATTTGCAAGCGGAAAATTTTCGCAAAATCTTTTGCTATGACACCTGTGCGGTAAATATGCACTGCTATTTTGGATTTAAAGAAGTTTTTTACGGCTCAGCTGTGTCTGAAAACACAAAAGTTCCCAGTTCTTACACAAGCATTGTTAAGTAACAAATTTTCACATTCAACAGAGAGCAAGCGTATTTACAAGTTAGACTACTTCGAGTAGAATGGCAACAATGAAATCAGATTCTCTCACAGAAGAGTCGTAAGAGTCGCACAAAAAATCCATTTAAGAGAGTAAACATGTGGCGCCAAAATAGTTGTTTATACTACGGAGCAAGCAATGAGATACGACAATCAATCTGTATCTCAATTAATCTCAATTTTTATTGTTTTTCATAAACGAAAAATAAAATGAACAAAACCAAGAAAATCAAATATTAATGTTACGTAAATTTTTTTCTCACATTTCAGATATCAAAAATCAGCACAGCGCAGCACCACTATTTGTATCCTATAGATACAAATGTATCGTAAGACTTAGAAACAAGTGAGCCACAATCTGCAAACGCGTTCTGAGTGAAATAACGAAAGTAACATAAAATAATACAGGCTTTAAATTAATGTGAAATAAATGATGTGGTAAAAAAAAGCTGATGATTTAAGTGAAAAAAGAAATTTAAAAGAAAAAAAAAAAGTTATTTTTTTTGTTGTATTATTATTTTCTTCAAAATATAAAAATAAAAAATTCAAAAATAGTGTTGTCGCGTGCGCCAAATATTGGCTAAGCAACAAACAAATTAATCGCCGTCAAAGAGCGTGTGAATGTGCTGATGATAAATTGTTCAGCTTTAAAGTGTAGAAATAAAAAAACGGCCTAAAAATTCTACTTAAGTTTGCAAATGTGAGAAATTTTAAAAATAAAAAAAAAAATCATATCTGAAGTAAAAAATTGAATTTGTCGAAAAAATCGCTTGAAATATAAATCAAAAATTGTGTGAAAAATCGCATATAATGCACAAAAGCGTCAATGAACAGCTGCAGATAAAAAAGAAGCGAAAAATTAACAACAACCACGCGAACAACAACAATTTTTATTATTCCCCGTACCAGCAGCATTTTGATTTGTTCACTGAAAAACGTTCTCAATTTAATTTTCCATACGGTTACGACACCACTACAGCCTCATTCTCACCAATAGAAGAGCCCATCATTATCACTGACATTGACGCAGAGGTCGTTGTCATTGGAGCAGCACATAAAAAAATTATAAGCAACCATAGCTGTTGCCTACGTGACCAACAACAGCAACAAAAAACGCAGCGACAAAAAATATCAGACGACAAAATGCCACTCTCACAGGCGGCGTATCTGCATTGCGGCATCAGCAACAGCAACAGCAACAGCAACAACAATACCAGCGGTATCAATGACAATACTATGAAAAACTTTAGCAGCAATAAAAATGTTGCTGCAACAAAACGCCGCATATTTAATGTCACTGGAGTCGATGCTAGAAGAAAAACCAGCGAAAATAAAACGCGAGCACATCTGATAGCCAAAAATTTGGCTGCCAATCAAAGTAGCAGCAACAGCAACAGCAACAACAACAGTAAATTGCAACTATCCTATCTACTTGGCGAGTCTTTGGCGCGTTGTGGCCGCTTGCAAGAAGCTTTCGATATTTACGCCATCATTGCACATGACTATCTTGAAGGTTATGTGCCACTGGATCGCCTGAATGCACTAGCAACATGCATGATCAGTCATATACAACAGCAGCAATTACAACAACGTCAACAACAACAACAGCTTACAGCAAAAGGAGCCGATACTCTTGCTAACAGCAACAGTGAAAATATGTTGGAACCAACGTTGAAAGCAAAATTTGCTAAACATCTTGCTGCAACACAGCGTGGCAGCAGCAGCAGCAATTGGCCTGCGGCTGCAACATCCACATCGACCGGCTTAGATGCTGTTTTTGTTGCCAATGCAAGCTTACAATTGCATGCACCAACGCGAGAACTAGCAGGCACTGGTGCGGGTGCCATTGCAGACTTCGATTACGATAGTGATCCCTTGTTGTGTCCATTATGCCAAGATATATTGCGTTGCCCGGTTACAACAAATTGCGGACATACATTCTGTCGTCAATGCTGTGAGACCATCACACAGTGTAATATTTGTCAAATAAAATTTCCGCGTAATAATTTTGATGAACATGTTGCAGCATTACAACAAAATGACATGGGCGGCAATTTAATACACCAACATTTTGTTACAAATAGTAGTAGCAGCAGCAATAATTTGTATGCAGCTACAACAAGCACATCTTCATTTTCG
Source organism: Meiosimyza platycephala (assembly GCA_963662105.1). NCBI lineage: Eukaryota > Metazoa > Arthropoda > Insecta > Diptera > Lauxaniidae > Meiosimyza > Meiosimyza platycephala. The sequence goes on along the minus strand of OY759208.1, from coordinate 113,924,039 downwards.
GCATCACCGTTGCCGGCAATATTGTCGACAGCGTCTTCAACATCATCAGCAACATATTTTAATTCGCATTCAAATGTTGCTCGCAGCAGTAACAGCAACAATGGCTTAAATTATCGTTTGTTTTCAACAGCCGCAAGTGCGGGTGCGCTGCGCCAGCAACAACAGCAACAGCAATATTTAACTGTAACAACAACAACTGTTGCTTCGACAACCGCTACAGCGACCACAACAATGGCATCGTCTGCCTCAGCAACACGTTCTTCAGTCGCTGGTGGTGTTGATAATATGAAATTTATGCCTGATGTTTTGGTGCGTCGCCTGGTGGAAAAATGGTGGGGTCCTGATCTGCAGGCGCATAAAATCAATGAAACAGCAGCAAGCTATATGCATCTCAATCTGTTGGATGATGCTTTGAGGTTTTGCAATGCGAGTCTTGAGAAATGTAAGTGCAAAATTTTAGTATTTATTTTATTTTTTTTTTTGTAAAAAAGAATAGTAAGGATATACATACGTATTTCTGGGGCAATTCTGACGAATTCTTATGCATATTTAGGCCATTATATAAATGGTCAAGAAGGAAAGGAAAATTATCAATAGTTGATCTAATCGATAGAAAAACATTTTAGTACCATTTTGATAGAATTAAATTTTATAAAAAATTATTTCTGATTCAATCAGATTCAATAGTTACCTACTAAGATAGTACCACAAAAGTATATTATTTCAGACAACATAATTCAATTTGGATAAAAAAGAATACCTTTCCAAATAAAAATTTTGCACAAAGTTATACTCCAAGAAATGTTTAAGGACATTTTTATTAGGAGTAGTATTCCTATAATAAATGCTACATAAGTCAATTATAAATTATTCTGGATAAAACTAAAAGTATTCAGGGCAAATTATTCCACTATCAATTAAATTATTTTCATTAAAATTGCATTCCAATGAAATACAAACATTTGAGTTTGCTTTTCTTTTACCCCACTTATATTTTCTTCACGGTATTTTCAAAAAGAAAACAAAAAACGCAAAAAATCAATAAACTGAACTGAATTTTGCAATGTTGAATCAACCCCTAAGAAAAGTTACATTGTTGCCTACAGAGTGCGTGTGTCAGCAACAAGTTAAAAATAAAATGAAAGCCTCCTATACCATCCACTGAACTACTGATTTCTGTTAGTCAATTCAATTTAACAGCAATTATTGCGTCAACTTTTAGGCGTGTTGGAACAAAAAAACATGCCATTTATTATATAATGCTAGTGTGTGCTTGTTAGTATAAAGAAAACTCTTGGTGGCGCCTTAGCAACAGTTGTTTGTTTTGAACGCAATCAATAACAATAACAATAGCAATATAAATAACAATAAAAAGAGGGTTTTTTTTTATCTTATGCAATGTATATCCTTTTGACATAGAAACTTTTGTTGATTTTAAATTTTCTTTTCTTTTGCTTTTAGTTAAATGGGACAATATTAAGTTTTTGGATATTACACGGAAAAAAAATGTAGTTTCAGATGTAAGATTTTCTAAATAAATCATATAATCTACCGTGTTCACCTCCCATATATCGAATGAAAGAGAATTCGTTTTTACGTGATATAATTGCCCGAATTCTACACTACCTACAAAGAATATAGTGGATATTTTCCCCACTGACACTGAAAAATTTTGTGAACAATTTTACAAAATTTTTCTTTCATGAAAAATTAAAAAAAAATTAATTATATGAAATTTTTCTTGCATGCAATTTTACTTTCATGAAATTTTTCTGACATGCCTTTTTTCTTTCAAGAAATTTTTTCATTGGGAATTTAAATTTTTTTTTTAACTTTACCAAATCTTTTTAGTTTTATTCTATTAAACTGTTTGAATGAGAATTCTACTTTACGTGATATAATTGCCCGAATTCTACACTACCAACAAAGAATATATTGGATATTTTCCACACTGACACTGAAAAATTTTGTGAATAATTTAATAAAATTTTTCTTTCAAGAAAAGTTTAAAAAAAAAATTAATTTTATGAAATTTTTCTATCACTTAATTTTACTTTCATGAAATTTTTCTGTCATGACATTTTTCTTGCATGATATTTTTTCATTGGGAATTTAAATTTTTTTTCTACTTTTACCAAATCTTTTTAGATTTATTGTATTAAAATATTTTAATGAAATTAAGAAATGTAAAAACATTTTAAGGAATGTATGTAGCTACATAACTTTTCAGCAAGAACTTTTCGTTCTTTTGAAAGAAAAATTTCAAAAAAGCAAAAATCGCAAGATAACAAAAACGTATAAATTTTATCAATCACAATCTTTGAAATTCTAAAACGACTTTGTAAATGGCAACAAATCATTGTTTACATAACATAGCGTATCTAATACTTTTTGACAATTTATTAAATAAACAATCTAATTACAAGCAAGCGGAGTGACAAGCCGTCAGATACAATTTTTATTTATATTCGCTACATATCTACTCGTATATCATTTTTTGTTTTGTGAAAATCAGCGTGAAAAATCACACCAGCAACAAATCATGCGGCGTTTTGCATGAAAACATCAAAAAATAAAAACAACAAAAAAAGTGTCAAACGAATTTACAACATTAGCCAAAATATCTTAGCATGCGTGCTACACAAAGTACGACGAGTATCTTTGCTTTGCTACATATGCGTAACTTATAGTATCTACTAAGTAGCTGCTAAATAAATGTTTTCAAAATTTAATTTGTTAATCAAGGCAAATCAGCTGCCAACTTAAGATAGCGTAACGCAACTATGCGGTGAGGAATAAGTCAGAGCCATCCAAAGGTATTGCTGACGCAAAGAGAGTGAGATAGCGCTTTAAACGTTAGCGAGATACAGAGGGCAACGCACGGTTGCATGACAGCCAGACAGCGCGAAACTGTCATAAATGAGTGACAGTAAAGTGGCCGCTGTGACTTGTGTACAACTTGAGTTAAATTTTATAGTTTTTTTGTTATTTTTTTAGTTTGGTTCTTTCATATTTTTCTGCTTTTATTTGATATATGATTGTGTACAGTGGTGGCGAAAGCCATTTGACATTAAACGCTTAACAAATCATTCAATTAAATTTGTGACAAGCATATATTGTTGTTACCAAATATTTACAGTATTTATTTCTGGCAGCGAAATTACAATTATTAAACATTAGGCTAGTTCCCTACTATTAAGTAGTAAAACAAAAGAACTAATTTCTTTGAATTAAGTTGGGGTCTTTTTTTCCGGTGTAAGATTCATATACATAGCTTATATATCTTGTGGCAATTTCCAGTAATGTTTGGTGATGCCATTCTTCTAGCAGATTCTTAACAAATGCATAACTTTAAAAATAATTTAAAATCTATAAGGCGACCTTCTACATATATTCCCTTTAATATTCTTGAATGCTGATATATTGCCATCTTCTTATATAAGCTTTGTAAAAACAAAATCTTTTATGTGCTATTTTTTGTCTTAAGCTAAAGACAAAAGAATTTTCTCATTACATCTTCCACATTTACAAATTTTATGATACAAATTTTTATATCAAGCAAACAATTGCCTGAGGATAACATTTCTTGTATGACCAAATAAAACCATGTAACCCCAAAATAAGTGAAGAAGACGAAGAACAAAAAATGTATACAATACACTTCTGTTTTTTACCAAAGGATGCGACTGTTTATTATGCAGTCAAGGATTTATTATCCTACAAATAATTGGAGCTCATCAGCAAAACAAACATTGAGTGTGAGTGTAAGCTAGCGGGGCTAGCAACAGCACAAAAAACGGCTGCGAAAACAGGAAAAAAAAATTGAAAGTCCTTACAAAAGATTACAAGAATTTATGATGTCATAAAATGAGTGTTGTATTTTTTATTTTTTTATACTGATTGTTGCTTGTTCATTGTAGCATGAAAGAACATTAAACAGACTGCAGTTGACCGAAATTTATTTTTTCTATGTTGTATTTTATGTATGATTTTATTATAAAAAGCTATTAAAAAAAAGAAAATGTTTCAAATCATATGGGAATTTTCGTGTCTTAAAAGCCATATGTACCCATAATTTATTTAAGTGAATTTGTTGAAATTTTGTTTTAGAGTGTTAAATATTTCATAATATGTTTATTTCTCATAAAAAATAAGTTTTAACAGATGTAACACAGATGTTCAAACGTCCTTTAAAATGTCCAGCTGTCTCATTGCTAAGGTTGTGAGCATTGATTTCGAAATCAATTTACACAATATATAGCAACCGCATAAAAAGTAAATAAAAATTGTTATTAAAATAAAAAGAACTGAATTGCACAAAACGCAAAACATTAAACAGATGTTCCAAAGCAAATAAGCACAGTCACAGCGTTAACAATGTGTTCTAGAAAAATAAATTATGTATAAAACTATTTTTTTTCTGTAGAATTAACTGGGAAAATCAATCTTTTTGTCTTTTCATACTTACAAAATAGATTTGATTTTCTTCAAACTCTTATAAAAAATCATTTATTTTTAATTGAATTTCAACTGATAGTTTTGATCTTAAAATACTCATGTGCCAATTTATGTATGAAAATATTTACAAATATATACATATACTTATGCATGTTTCAATAAAAAAAAAAATAAACCAATTGAGATTAACATAGTGAAATGAAACTCTACTTGGAGCACTTCCCACGATCATCTCAAAACTTAATGTACTATATGAAAAAAACTTTATATTATGAATTCTCAATTCCGTCTTATGAATATTGTGAGTTAAGTTTTTTCTATTCTGTTTCTTTGTCAACAATTTCAACATTTTATTAACTGTGACACACTTTTGCTTTGTTGTCATGTGTCTTGATAGAAAATGTTTTGCATTTATAGTTCCTTTGTGCATAACATTTAAGTTGAGGCAACTGTAGCCTTAAGCAGCTATTCAGTTTGTTTGACTGAAAAAAAAAAAATATAATAAACAACTCATTTTAAGTGTGAGAAATTGAAATTGATTTTGAACAAATCACTTAATTTGCTCCAATAGTTCAAATCATCGTTTATAAAATCGTTCAAATCATTCAAATCACGCAAAACTTTCAAACTACTAGAATCATTTAAATCATTTCATCATTCGAATCTTTAAAATAATTTTAATCATTCAAATCATGCAAGTTCTTTTAATCATAAAATCAAATCATTTGAATCATTCGAAATTTACAATCATTTAAATCAGTCAAACCATTCGAATAACTTAAAATCATTTGAATTATTAAAATCTTTTTTATCATTCAAATAATTAAAGGCACTGCATAAAAGCATTTATTTCAAGTCTTTGGAACTATCCAAATCATATAAGAACAAATGAATCAATAAACTGATTCAAATCATTTGTGTCATTCAAGACTTTCAATGACTTAAGGGGGCAGGGGCAGCCATGATTTTTGAAAAATCTATTTGTTTTTTTTTTCATTATCTTAAAAATATATCCTGAAAATTTGAAGTCAATCCGACAATTACTTTTGGAGTTATTCGGCAATAACCAAAGGGCTCTCGGTGGTAAGAGTACCGAGCGTAAAACTTTAAATGCATTTTTCTCAAAACTATGTTTTCGGAACCGGTGACCACTGTAACTCGAAAACCGCTCATTAGATTTCAGTGAAATTTACACAGTTTTTGAAAAACATAGTGCCTGATCGATTTTTTTATGAACAATTAACTGTTGGTTTTTAACTGAATATCTGAAGGTAAATATTCCTTAGGCCGCCATTTTGTTGATTAAAAAAAAAAATTTCGATAAGGCTCTACATTATTTATTTAACTAACTAATTTTTTCTTATCCGATTGATTTTGGATGATTTTCCAAGGATTTGTGATGGGACAGGGTCTAACACAGCTAGCTATAACTTTTTTTATTTTTAATATTTTTTTTTTAAACTTTCGTCAAGTCAAGTTGAAACATAATGTAATAATTCCATATTATAACTTTTATTAAATAAATTAAATTAATACCATAAAAAAACTTATTGAAAATGCTCTAATTTTCACGGCCATGACTGCCCCTGCCCCCTTAACTCATCCAAGTCATGCGAAGCACTGGCATCACACACATCATTCGAATCTATTCTATTCATTCAAATCTCTTAAATTATTCGAATGAATCAAATCAATTGATATGAATACTATGAATCTTTCAAATCATTCTAATAATAATAATACCTCGAATTATTTATTAATTAAAAAAAAATTAATTATCATGAATCATTAAGTTTTTTCAAATCATATGAACATCTTAATCTTTTGATCATTCAAGTCATTTAAATAATTATAAATTTGATTTATTTAAAGCTTTCAAATCATGTAATATCGAGATCACTTAAATCATTCGAATCAGTCTTATCACAAAAATAACTCAAATCTTGCAATTCTTTTAAAGCATTTGAATAATCCAATTAATTTGAATCACTTAAATCATTCAATCCAATTAATTCTTTTTGAGTTATCACACAAATTATTAGAATAATTATTCTTATAATTCAAATCATTTAAATTACATAGATCAGTAAAACTATTCAAATTATTCAAGAGATCTTTATTGATTTATATTATGATGATATTATTTAAATGTAATCGTTATTTTAGAATGTAATCGTAAAAAAGCTGTCTATCGAAGGCTTACTTGATTTTATAACTCTTATATAAATAGTTTTCTTCATATAAATAGCTTATTGTCTGAGGTTCTTTATTTTTTCAAGATTTTTGAAAAGCAAAATACAACAAAATATTTACAATTACTGGCAAAATAAAATAAATTCTTTGCTTTTTATTGAAAATAATTTAAAATTTTAAATTACCTGACAACACTTCTCGATTCATTTTATCGCATTTTTCTCGTATATATTTTATTTGAAAATAAATGCAACAATGGAATGCAAAAAATGTGGCAAACGAAATTCCTGGCATGCAACATTTTAGTGTTTTTTTCTTTTCTTTTCATTACTGCAATGATCCGATATCGGTTGCTGTATGTCAGTCGGCATGCGACAGTGCGGAATGTATGCAAAAAAAAAAAAACACAAAAACACAAAAATCTTTAACTAAAAATAAAGAAATAATGTTTTTTAAAAAAATAAGAAATTTGCCTTAACAATTCTCAACAAGTTCTATGTTGTAAAATTTTTTGTGATAAAATAAATATCCACTCCTTAAAATGCTTGCCTTCAAGCAACAACGCCTTAAAATATGCAAATAAATTGCACAATAGCGCTATTATAAACCTCTAAAACTACTAAATATTTCAGTTATAATTAAAATTTTGGTTTCTGCGCTCATAAAAACGTGGAGGCACAAAATTATTATTTGCTAAATTTAACACCCAACAATACCAACAATGCTGGCTTATCGCTGTTTAAGCAACAACAGCAACAAAGAGTACAACAAAATATTAAAGACCACAATATCTGAAGCAGAAACAGAATTGCAACCGCAAGTAAACAGCATGAGATACAAACAAACCGAGTTTAATTAGAGTACAAAAAAAAAAAAAACGCAAAACCATTGGGATAAATATTCAGAAAATTTGATAAGCTGCTTTATATAAAATTCTTTTATATTAGAAATTTGTTTTTAAAAAACAGATATTGAAACTTAGGTGTAAGAATAAAATGAGTTAGACAATAAATAAAATGAAAAATATAAAAATTTAAAAAATTATGACGCTACAATCTTAAATTACAATTCCATATTCAAGCCCCTTAAATGTGAACTCTTACGATTTGTTGATCTAAAGCGGACGATGACGTAGCAACATTACGACGGTACAGAAAAATAACAAAACAATTTAAGACAAATAATCATAATTCATTTAAAATGTTACAATACATTATCAACTGCAACAGCGCCAACAACAACAACAACAACAACGCCAACAATTGGTTATATGTAATATCTTATGTAATACGACAAGGCGCAAATGTAAACGCAAAACGTCAACAATAACTTAAACGTAAAGCGTTACTCATTTGTTCGCTCGTTCGCTTGCTTGGTTGCAAATCGAGCGCAGGCTGTTTTTCGCCGTTTGCGCTGTTCAAATTATTATTTAATAACATTAACGACGATACTGACGATTTCTTAACGGGGTGCTACGCAAGGAGTCAATCCCATTTCATTTAAGTTCAGTTCAGTTCAGTTTGTCAGTCAGTTACTCTGTTCGTCTGCCAGTCAGTCAGTTACAGTCTGTCAATACACCATTGCAGCTGCACTCTAAGTATGATATAACAATCCGCTGATACCGCTGATATTCTCTGCGACCGCTTACATTCTATAGTACGCGCGCAGCACATTGTCGTAAGCAAAAAATTGCAATGATTTTCTAAGTGAATTTCAAGCGCATGTAACTGCGCACGTAACATACGAAGGGAATACAGGACGTAAGTTGTTAAGAGATAAAACTTTCAAGTAGAGAAAACGTACAATGTATGGAAGTTATACAAAGTTAGTAAAGAATTCAGTAGAATTGCACAGTACAAGTAGTGGAACATAACAAAAAAATTAATTGAATCATTATAAAGTTTGCAAATCGATATGATTATAAAACTCATCCTTAATTGCTTTATGGAAATTATTAAAATAGCGAAAATTTTCATTAAATGGTATGTACTTAGAATTTTTTAATTAAATTGGAGTATATTTTTTACTATGCAAATTTACAGTGGAAAATATCATTATATATGGAGTGACTGTTGTGTGACTTAATTAAGAATAACTTAATTGCATTATTAAAAAGTTTACATCTTCACCGTCATACTTCGAGATGGCTTGGTTTTTAGTGTTTTCGATTCTACAAATATTCTACTTATTCCATATCCAATGATTTATCTTTTCACAAACATTATTTTTTCAAATATCAATTGCTTATTCCAGAAAATATATTAAAACAAAGATCCTTGTTTCAAAAAATTCTCATTTAATATAAATTCTTATCTTTCGTTTGGAGCACTACGGAAAGCCAATCAAGGCGTTTTAGAAGAAGATATTTTTTGAAGGAAAAAAAAATTTTTTTTTTACGCCCATCTCATATAAAAAAAAAGTGTTCCCAGTACTAAGAACAAACTGTACAAATGAAAAAAAAAATAACAATAACAACACAGAATTAAAGAAGCAGCATGAGCATGAGCAACGAAAAAACAAAACGACAATTTTTGTGAGGTTTTGCAAAAACTTAATCCTAAAAAAAAGAATATCTAACTTTAAAAAATAACAATAATAAGTATGCAATAACTTTTTTTAGCACAAATAAGTTGCTTTAAAAAGAAATTATTAAAATCAGTTCAGTATATTTTGTGCCAAACCGTTACAAACAGAAAAGATATAATAGCTGTAGATAGAAAATAATCTATTTCTTAATGAATACCAGTTTCTTTCTTTTCAAATGCAAATTATAAATGAGAGCATTTTCCAAATATATTACAAGCAAAGGTATTACAAGCTATACTTATTTGCAAAACTATTGTGCTGTCTACAAGCCTTCTTTGCAAATTAGATTAACAAAATAAAGAGGTATATTTGGAAGAACTGACATTGTAAAAAAACGCATCATGTGATACATCAAATAAGAGATTTTTGATCAAGAATTTTAAAAATGTACGTATGTACATTAATAATTTATAACTTTTCAAAATATTTTTTGAAAGTATTGGTTTTTTTGTAATGCCCCAAATGAGACAGTAAATCAAATCACATATCCATATTTTAATACTACACTTTTATATAACTGCACTGCAATTAAAAAAACCCTTTTGATTTTATATGAACGTAGAATAAAATTAACTGCACACATGCGAATAATAAATCCGAAAAAATGACCAATGACACTTTAGCTGATACACATCAGTCAACGTGAAACATTGGGGGCGGCAATGGGCAGCAAAAAATACAATGAATATGTGACATAAAACGATTACATGCGAATAACAGCAGTGGAATGCATTAAAATTTGTGTTAGTTACTATAAAAAACATTTCACAGAAATGAAAGGCCATAACGAAATTAAAAACAACAACAACAACTACAGGAGTTACAAAGGTCTTTTGGTGAGTCAACAAAAAAATAGTTGTATTGCAAAAACTTGGTAAAGTTAGTTGGCCTTCTAAAACAAGGGCACGCGTGACAGTTTGCATTATTTTTTTAATATAAATTTCTAAAAGAATTACTATTTTTTTTTTAAATTAATAGTGCGGCCAAACAAATGAAAAAAATAGGCCACCTTAATGTAAATTTATTTTATTACTAAAATGACATCAAAAGTCTCTCGTTATATTTTTAATTTAATTTTTAAACGTTACATTTTCCATTATGAAATAGAACCACAGACTTAATAAATAACAACAACATATTTTTGAAATTCAGAAAGTGCAAGAGTAAGTGCTTCCATTAAACATTCCTTATTTACGTTGAGTCACACAATACTTCTTTTTCGTTCTCTTACTTTTTTTTCCAACTTTAACCAAAAACGATTTGTTGTTATTGCAATACTGCACTTTTGCCTCACAGGGTGTTGCATAATAAAGTAGAGACAAGATGTTTGAATGTTGTTGCAACAGATGAAACAACAACGACAACAGAAATGGTGGTAACACAGTTTGCAATTGCAGCAAATGCAATATTAATATAGCACTCAACTTAAGCGAAATACAAACAGCAGCAGCAACGATTGCCACAGTAGCAAATAGATGCAGACAGCAACTGTTGCACAGCATATCAGGTTGTGCCATGGTTGTGATGATGGAATTTGAGCTTTTCGCGTATGTACTGAACTTAGAGTCAGAATGATTTTTTTTTTTTTTTGTAGATTGAGGTAATTTTTATATTTGTTAAAAAAATCCATAGGCTCCTCTCATAAATCTAACTAAAATAATGCAATTATTTATATGACTTTGTTTATATATATACATATGTATATATATAATTTTACAAGAAAAATTTTATCGAAAAAATATATTGGAAATGTAATGAAAAGTCTCTGAATGTACACGCTGTCGGTGCATTGTACTTTGCGTAATTTTCAAAGCGTAAGTGTACTAAAAAGAGTAGGTACAATTGCACTAAAAATTGCAGCACGGCGTTGTGTTGCAGCAACGTTGTTTACTATTGCTGTATATAACAATTATTTGTTGGTTGTTGTGTTCGTTGTGTTTGAAAACAAATTTTGTAATTTTGAATTGATATTGCAAAACAACACTGAAGAGTGGAAAATTATTTTTATTTTTTAATAATTAAAATAAATTCGTGTATGTATATTCTTTGTGCTTTTTTAAATACATACATGGGCAGTGTTCAAAAAATTTGAAAAAATGTTTTGCGTATGCGGAACGGTTTTTGAGCACTTGAAAACTATTCGAATATAAAAAATATATTTTAAAATTTTTAACAATATTTTATGACAGCGATATCCTTAGAATTGTCTGTATCAAATGAAAATAGAGAATTGTAGTTAAATTTCACTATTGTGTTTTTGGTAAAAACAAACAGCACTTTATTTACAAATGCTTCTAAAGATAAGCTATTACATTTGAGTAGGAACATAAGCGTACGTTAAGGGGCGAAGTGAGAAGCTGCCCTGGGCGAAAAGGCTTGGGGACACCTCGTAACACAAAATTTAAATGCTTTTTGTTCCTCTGCTATAATTATGTACAACAGGTCGTATGAGTAATCATCATAAATTTACTCTAGCTACGAGCTAAAATTGTATGTATATCCAAGTGGTACCCGTTGTTTTTTTCTTAAATATCTAATTCTATCTTGCCTCTTCAAAAATACCAAAATTAAAAACAATTGAAAGAAAATTTGTTCTTTGTACGAAGCCAACTACAAACGGTACAAAAAAAATCAACAATAACAACACAGAGTTCAAGAAGCAGCATAAGCAACGAATAATCAATTGACAATTTTTGTGTGAGGTTTTGAAAAAAAGCTAACCCTAAAAAAGTATTTTAAACTTTAAAATATAAAAGCAATAAGTATGCAATAACCTTCTTTAGCACAAGTACATTACTTTAAAAAATAAATTATTAAAAGCGGTTCAGTATTATATGCGCCAAAGCGTTACAAACCATTTCCATGTAAGCAATTTTGTTAAGATTTGTGACATGTACTTTGATTTTTCTACTCTCATCGGAAATTCGATCGATATCCTTGAATTTTACTTGGAATCACAAAGAAGCTGTTATAAAAAGTTAAATCAAAATAATTTCTTTCACAAGAATACATTTTCTAAAAGTGCTCTAGATGTAGATACTAATATTGAAATAATCACAGAGCCTAACCACGAAGCTATTAAATTTGCAAAATCTATTGCAACCACATAAATATATAAAATATTTAAGTGAAATGATAAAGCACGTTAGAGAATCTTTAGAGTGTCTTAAAACAAAATAAATAGCAAATCAAAATGAAAAAAAAACACTCAAAACTACACAGCGTAACACAGGGTTAAATTTAACAAATTTACAGATTAATATCTAACAAATTTGCACTATCTAAGAGATACGCTTATGCTGCCTCGTTGCATGTCTACGTTAAATCATTGGGTAACTCGAAGAGAAGTTACGATTACTTCGTTACAACAATCATAACAACAAAAACATAAAGCTCAAATCAAAATGTGACCAAGCATAAATCGGCACAAATTACAAAAGACACAAAAATGGAGCAATAACAATAATCACAACAAAAGCAAAACATAAAACCAACAAATGAACAAAAAGAAAAAAATAAAAATTAAAAACCAACTGTTGGATTAACAACAACAACACCCATAACTACAACAACACCGACATTGCAAAATACCCCATGCAAGACCCAACTGCCTCTTGAAAGTAGCAGCGAAAAAAAAAAACATCATCGACAATTTGAATAAAAAGATAAAAAAATGGTAATACTTCATCACCTTTAAAACTGGAGGCGGCAGCACCACCAATGCAGCAACTGTAGCAGAAGAAGAAGAAGAAGGAGAATATTACCTACTGAGCATAGATGGCGCTAGTTGTTGCTGGGGCAATTTTGAGCCCGGCGCGATTTAGTACGGGCTGCTTTAACTGCCTGTCACTGCGCTTATGTAATAACATGCAAAGCTTCGCTAATATGGCAACACCATTGACGATGAAGCAGATGAACATGGTAACAGCAACGTTATGACGTAGCATGGCGTAACATAAGACCACTTTGTGGCGGCTGCTTAGTTGCGTTTGCTGCAGACAACGTCGACGTCAACATTTGACTTTGACACACTTTTCCATGACAAAAGCAAAAATTACACACGAACATAACAACAACAAGTAGCACAATTACAACAGCAACAACCAGTTTACAAAAAAAGAAAAAAAAATAGCAACAACTATTACGTATTAGTAACGATTTGTCAAAATTTGCTGAGTTTTAGTTGCAAGAGAGAGAGAGAGAGAAAGAGAAAGAGTGTATAAAAATTATTTTTGACAGTTGAAGATTGACATTTGTGGAGGAAAGAGAGAGAGAGAGCGCAGATAAATAAACAGAAATATATGCGCAAAAATTTTATGAAAATTTTAAGAGGTTTCTTTCTATTTATTTCTCTATTTTTCTCCCATTTAATCTCACCTCTGCAAATAAAATATTTATTTTCTTTACTATTACTTTTTCTGTCTTTCATATTATTGTTTGGCATTTATTACGAAAACACCCTCTTACAACAACAGACTTACTACCTAAATTTGCAGCTTTGTGATTTCTTAAGCTCGTTACATGGTCTTACGTATGCTCTGCAGAAAAAAAATAATGTTGCCAGATGTTTAGGAATTTTGGAGGCAAGAATGAGGTTAGGGTTTCAGTGATTACGACTTCGAATAGAGGTAGAAGTTTGAGTCTGAATCGTATGACTAATTAGTTTGAATAAAAGAGTATCATAGCACTTAGAAGACAAGTTTGCTTAAGTTTTAATCAAAATTCATAGCATATGTTCTAGCTCTAGACGTTTCAGAATTTAATGTTAAAAATATGAACATCGTTCATTATGTATACCAGTAAATATCAGATTTCATCTCTCTTTTTTTGGAAGTGGATTTGTGTCTCCAGTGCCTAGCTTCTAAATATGTACATATTTCACTCAGTAAGCAATGTCCAATAAAGTTTTTGAAATTGTTCCCATTATGTTTCCTTACTTATAAAAAACAATATCTCTCAGAAAAGTAAGAGCCTGTCTCATTCCTAGGCCAAATATAGTCAAACTTCCATATTTCGAGCTTCTGTACAACGAATTCATTTTGCACACTGGATTTGCGTTATACTTTTAGTAAAACAACGTATTTTTGAACAATGAATATTTCTTTGCTGTGATGTTTTTTTTTAACTTGTATGTCAAGAGCTCTATAGAGTGAATGTAAACAGAAATTTTTTTTTACTTTTCTTAACCCACAAAATTTCAAAATATGTAGCCACGTCTATGAAAAGGAGGCTTAGGTGTCAAAAAATAATTTTGCACTTTTTTTGACGATTTGGATAGACGGACGAGTCGTTTATCTTTAACAGCTGTTTTCCCAAAAACTTGTTCCCGCACGTAAGCCCACTTTTGGAAGGCCAGGTCACATACATATATTTTGGGGAAGTTCTATATAAGTATACTAAGGATGGAAAACATATGAAATTTTATGAAAACAAATTTCTGCTATGATTCAGTAAAAATTTAAAAAAAATGGTATTGTTGTGATGGCAAAAAAAAGTAAATTTTGTTATAATTAGGTCACTAAAATAAATGTAAATTCATTAAATTGGAAAGTAGAGGCGAAAACATGTTACACAGTGTATTATGAATTTAACAAAAATTAAAATTTTTAGTTTAGTTTAGTTTAGTTAATCTGGCAGCACCATTCAGCAACAAATAATGCTTTTGCTTTGCTCTTATTATGTTGACGCTCACTAGGTTGTGTTAACAGTTGTGGGAGTGCCATGAAATGTTTGGAAAAGTTGTAAGTAGATAGGTGGGTGGTGCATCAAATTGACTGGGTAACAGCTCGCATTTACTCTTAAATATAACAAAACTAATTATCATTTGGTGCGAAGGTTTTGGCCTAAATGTTAGGAGTAAAAAAAAGCCGGTTTGTAATTGAGGCGAGATATTTCTTGCGTTACTTACATAACAATTAACAACAATGCTAACGATTTAACTGTGGGAAAGAAAAAAATTTAATAAAGGTCTATAAGGGTTTGCAAATAAGTGATTAGATAAGTAAATGTTTGTTAAGTATTTGAGCAGCACGAACGTACATACTTATTTGAATAAATTTGGTTGAGTTCTTGATTATTTTGTTTCGTAATAGGCTATGGACCCAGGACGATTCAGATATTCTGATAGATAAAACGTGTAAAATATAACAATAAAATTAACATTTGAGATTTGAAAAATAAAAATTAAATAATTAATTGTACTGAAATTTGCGAACTGGGCAATTTTCAAGTTTTACTTAAAATATAATTAACCCTACTGAAGATAAGAAATTCAAAAAAACAAAATAAATATCCGAAAGTACAAGTTATTCCTAACATTTTATGTTCTAACTGATTTTTCGGTAGAGTTGATATTTCCAAGATAAGAAAAGATATAAAAAATAATTCTTAAATTTTTGTTTCACCTTCGCTTTAATAATCTGTGGTATCATAAACTTGTCAATTACTTATCCACGACAAAACAAAATCAGCAAAATCGGGAACCTCAAGGCCTAACTCCTTTCGCTTTGGCAAAGAATGCTCCATATACATACATATTTATGCATATCTACATATATTGTACATATATGAGATGATTAACGTCAAATCAAATTTGTAGGTATAAACCAAAAAATGTTTCTTGTTCTTAAAATTTTGTGCCCTTTATCTAGTTTTGTATGTATTGTATTTCTTTTATTTGAATTTCAAAGTGTCGGATCTAATACCTAAAAAGAACCACCTCAAAATTAGCTACCTTTAGAGACTATGGAAAAAGTTTTTGGTACAATACAATTTGGAACACAGAGCTTATTACGTTTGACGCAAATCGTTCCATACAGTAGTAGTAGAAATTCGACGAAATAAAATATCTGTCTGTATATGTAGTGGTTAAATGCCCTTGAAAATATAAGAGTCATTGCTTTCTTGCTTTTGACTGCTTACACTTACACTACTACACTTACTGTTTCAGCTACAATCTACCCATAGATATCATTTGCTTTTTGAAAAAGAGGCTTGAAATTGTTAATGCATTTTAGTTAACAATGGGGAACATTAATATAATAGCATTTAAAAAAAATTCAATTTTCTTTAATTTTTTTCTCTCCTCATGTATGTATGTATTGTTTTATTTAAACTGAAGGTCAAATTTAATTTCTTACCCAATTTTTTCTGTGTAAACATTACCCAATTCATTGAACCCTAAAATAAAAATATAAAAATCACGTTATAAATAATAAAAAAAAATATTAAATGCGCTTGGACTTGTGTTGTATGTATAAATGTATTGCGTTTTAAAAATACAATAACAACAACTATGATAAATATATTCATTTATTGTAGAAAGAAAAAAACAAGTTATATACATGCATGTATAAATACTATGGAGTTCAATCCCCGGATCCAGTTTTACGCATTTTCCCGTGTTTCTTATTCCGATCAGTTCCGGGATTTTTAATTCGAGATCCCGCGATTTTTTTTTTTTTTTTTATAATCGAAATGAAAAACAAATGAAATGCTTCACTAGCAAAATTAGATTTGCGCAAAATACCAAAACGAACATGTGGCGGATATATTTTCAAATCATATTTTTGAACTTAAAAGAATGCTTAAGAAAATATTGAGTTTCTGTGTAATGTTTTCTACACCTTATATTATGTTAATATTTTTGCGAATCTTGAAGAAGTCTGCGATTCTTAAAACTCGACAATACCGGGATTTAACTCCCTAGTATGTACCTAGGTATTATACATTCATATGATAATGTGTTGATTTCATGGAGATTCTCGTAGATACGAGTAATATACTGGTACAAATGCTTGATTAACTTTCTATATCACAACAGTTATTAAACCAGAAAAAATGTAAAACATTAATGACATCAATTTACTATACTAATTAAAATGTTCGATAAAGCCTCTCGATAAAGATAATATTTAAAATAAGTACATATTGCATTTATTAGCAACTGCCTAAATAATAAATATCGTTCCCCTAAAAATTAGAAGATTTTAACATCTATCTTGAGATAACCACAAAGTTTTTAGAAAAATATAGGAGATGAAATTAACTTCAATTTCTATTCGCAGAATGTATAATATAATGAGAATTTTTTTAATGACATAAAACTTGCGAAAAAATTGTCAAAAAAAGTCCATCTAAATTTGGCATTTACCTTCTTAAGAAAGAGATCATTCCAAGTGAGCACCCAACATTCCACTTTGTTTTGATAGTTTTATAGGAATAACAATTTTTTATTTCAAAGTAAAGTTGAATTATGGGTGCCCACTTGGCGTGATCTCTCTCTAAAGAAGTTCAGATCGAATAAAATCTGGAAGAGCAATTTTTTTTTAGTTCAAAGACAAAGAAATGAACATTTGATGTTAAGAAAATCCATTATAGTGTTGTTGTATTAATGCCTATACTCGGGCAGCTCTCAAGAACCATGACTACCCTTGAAACATTCTCGAAAAATATATCAGTTTTATGCAAAAACCAAGAATATGAAAGAATTCTGGACTTCTTCAGTTATGTAATTGAGGCTTAAATTAAAAGTGGCATAAGCTTTTGGTCGATTATTCAAAAACTTTCAATTTAGTTTCAGGGCAATATTCCTTTAAAGAAATAACGCTTTGAACGCTTTTGTAAAAACAATCAACGATTTGAAGGATTTTTTTAAGAAAATTAGGCATTAAATCTAAGATTTCATTTACTGTTTTTAACATGTTTATGTTAAAAAAAAATTCTTTTGGCATTTCTGCCACCATGCTTTGATAGCTAGCTCACCAGAAAAAGTTTCTTGCGTATTTTTAAGGCGTAATCAAAACAACAAAACACTATTTTTTATATAAAATTAGAAGCCTTTTTTTGCCCTTGAAAGAATTTACTTTTATGAGCTTTGTGCTGTCACTTACGTAATCATACAGTAACAACTCGCATTAAAAACATTAACTCATAAAGCATTCCAACCGCAAGCAAAGATGTTGAATGTATTCGAATGTA
This sequence comes from Meiosimyza platycephala, assembly GCA_963662105.1. Classification (NCBI taxonomy): domain Eukaryota; kingdom Metazoa; phylum Arthropoda; class Insecta; order Diptera; family Lauxaniidae; genus Meiosimyza; species Meiosimyza platycephala. The sequence goes on along the minus strand of OY759208.1, from coordinate 113,905,823 downwards.
GTGATTATGGAAAAAAAAGAAGGCTGACTGCAACAGTGGGACAAAAACGTGCTCGTATAGAAATCGATTCTGGAAACTTAATTTTGAATCGACTTTTAACTTTTTTGTTTTTTTCCATATGTTGTCAAATTTTAACATTTATTTTTAGTTACATACCTTACACAGGATTGTCCGGTTAAGGGAGGCCATCGGAGAAAAACAGGATCCGATGGTTCATTTTCGTAAGAAATTGTATGGAAGGTGTGGTCTATCTTGAACACCTTATGGGTTACAGAATGCTTAACAAAGTTCCTAAAGAGTAGCAATTACAAGCAAATATCTGATAAATTTCTAAGTAATAAAGTTAAAGCAAAAAATTTTGCGACTTTAGTTAGGTAATTAAGTCACATATTTGTAATAATATTAGCCGTGCTTTCAGTTGAGAACTATAATAGAACTATAATTGCTTATTAAAATCAAAGTAAAATTTTTAAAAATTTTTAAAAAATTTTTTTTTTCGTAAATAACATTTTTTTCCAAAAATACCGTTATAAAATGTGGTTATATTAAACATATCTTAGTGTAAAATTATACTATCTACAAGTTTACCATAAAAAGTTTTGCCCTGGGTCGTATATCTTTTCTGGTATAAAATTATCTTTATTAATACCAAAGTGACTTTTTACCTACCTGTTCCAAAACTTTAGATTCAAGCTCTTTTGCATTATTTGGTATGAAATATTAAGTTCTATTAAGAATGTTCAAAAATAGTGTCCCAAAATCTTAGGTTCAAAACTTGCTATTTACATTCAATCATTGGCCCATCTGTCTATCGCCTACAAGCCCTATCGCTTCTTCATTATTTTTTTTATTCTACGTAAAAATCTGTCTTGTTTTGTTTATTTGATAAAAGGTTTTGAAAGAACACTCTCTTTGAGATTTTTTTTTGTTCTAATTTTTTTTAAGGAAAATTTTTTCTATCAATATTGTTTATGTTTTTATTATCTCTTCACCCAAATTCGGCGAACGATTTTTATGAAACAGACTATACATATGTTGTATACATATGCTATTACTTTATGTCACTTGAAGAGGGTGTTAAGTATCAACACACAAAGGCGTAAAAATGTACGAAATGAATTAACTTCATATGTTGATGTTAACTGTTTTTGTAAGCCCAATAAAGCTGGGTTACCTTTTGAAGTTGTATCAAGTTGACTTTTATACTAATGCATGGTATATTCTTGTTATTATTGTTATTGTAGAAATATATTATTAATACTTTGTGTATGTACATTGTATATATTGATAAATATTTGTGTTAACTCAAACACGATAGTTGTTAATATGTAAATAAATTAGAAAAAAAAAGTTTTGTTTTCATACAAAATTCAATCAATAAAATGATGCGTCACAGCTGATAAGATCAGCTTAAATACTGCACGTTCTTAGTTTTTATTTAATTGGCAGGCGCTTTTGTTGTGGTAAAATTAAATTCGACAATTTGAAAAAACAACAAATAGTTAAGGTTTAGAACTTGAAACATTGATTCTTTAGTTAAGTAAAAGGCGCAAGAATTTAAAGAATTGCGGAGGAATTAATATTTGTCAAAAAAAAAAAAAGAAAAACAATAAGAAAAGAGACGAAATAATCTATTTTGTTTTCAAAATAAACAACATTGGATTCGATTGCTTGAAGTTATAATAAAAACTAAATTTATAGTGTCAGTGTTTACTGTATAGAACAGTTCAGAAAATTGTTCACAAATTTTTGATCACAGAAATTGTTGAATGGAAAACATTCAATAGCTCTTCGTGAATCTCTGCGATAAATTCGGACAAAGACTCTAGGATAGCGAATTTACTGATTCTTCTTGGATTTCTTTAGGAAATTCGGACGCGAGGACTTGATTCACACATACTACGTATGTAGCTCTCACTGATAACACCAGATTGAATCATTCGTTGCTCCAGGAATCTTTCGTGGATTCCCTTAGAAAAATGGGATGCCAACACTTTTTTTATTCGTAGCTTTCTCTAGTAAACTTGATAAGAAAATTCCTTAGGAAATTCGCATTCCAATACAGGATTCAATCGTACTTTGAATCTCGCTCGCATCCACTGTGATACCAGATTTATTGGTTCTTCGTATATTTCTTTGGCCCGTATCGAGCACAATGCTTGGTTGTTTTCATTTCAGCTGAAGAACTTCACTTAACATCGTCAGTTTTTGAGTTCCTCGGGACTATTAAAATTTTCACTGCTCTTCGCACGGTCTTAATCCACGCAGATAAATTTTGTCAGAATATGTAACTTAAGCGATTTGTAAACCTTTTTTCTACGAAGGATTTGCCAGGACTAGTCTACACAAGAACGCTGTTTAGTACAATTCGCAGTTTTGGAACTGATGAGGTCAGTATACAGGAACTGGTACAGAATAATTAAAATCAATTTCGGATTCAGCTGTGAATCTATTATGTAACGCTGTTCTTTTCGATATTTTTGACCCCACCCCCCCTGTGTCACAACCTGTCGCATAAAGGGGAACCCAAACTGTAACAGACTTCTCAAATCTCCCTCTCCCTTAAGGTGTTACGTAATGTATGGCACAGCCCCTTCAGAGCACCTTAGAACATATCTTTGAAATTTTATATCTTTGTTTTTGTTTTGTTGATCAATGCAATTAAAAGTAAATAAGACAACACTTGTGAAATTTTTCCTGTGTTTTTTTTTTCTTTCAACAGGTCATAGTTTTAAATAAAACTATTTGTCATAAACAATTAACAAAAGACCACTAACGACGCAAAAACAAAAACAACAACGCTATCAAAACAAAAACAGAATTGTCGAGTGTTTTCTTGTTGTTGATGAAATTCCGAGTTTTTTTTTCTTTTCTTTTTTTTTTTGTTCATTGCAACAACGTAAGAAATTATTTCAATTGAATATCACATTAAATTCAAATAAATAATTTAAATGCAGACAAATAAAACGGTAAAAACTGAAATAAAATATTTGCAATTTTGATAAAATTTGCCAAGGGAAGACAACAGGTTCCCTTCCCACTTCACGTTGCTCCGCTGAAAACAGAAAACATTGCTCTATGACAGTGTTGCCAGACTTCTAATGATATGAATACTGTTTGGGTTCTTTGTTTGGTCTACGGCGCGTGTTTGCAATTGTTTATATAAGCGAGCGAGCGTGCGTGCGTGTGTGTGTGTGTGTGTTTTTGTGTTTGCGTACTTGCGAGTGTTCTTTGTCTCATAGCAGCAATACCAGCATAGACACAGATACGGCAGCGCTATCAAAGACCAAGCAGGTCGTCAACCTCGCTCGCGTCAAAATGTTTTTATTAAAAGTGATGAGAGAGAAGAAAACGAAAATGACTAATAAAAATTAAATTAAAGAAAATGAATCACAAAACGAAAATGAAGAGAAAACCTATTGCATTTATTTTTTTTTCGTTTTGTTATCAACGTTCTGTTTGCACAAATACCTACAACAACATTTAAAAGTTGATTGCAGTCTGTTGTTGAGTTGGTAGAGGGCTGAATTTGGACCGTGGTTCCCCAAAAACCAACAACAGTAATTTCTTCTCCACTGCGCATTCTGCTACTCAGCAGCTCTTTAATCGCGTGAATGAGGTGATATGGCATTTTAATTTTTTTTGACTGTATGGAAGTGAGAGAATTGGTGGGTGGTGCCGGGCGGCAGTTGCTAATTGCGAGATAAAGAGCAAGCAACCAAGAGAATAAAGTAAATCGGGCGTAAAACACCATGATTTCTTGCAAATGGTTTTTATCTTTCATTTTATGAGTTTTGTTTTTAAAATGTTTATCGCTTTTGGGGATTTTTTTTTTTTTCTATTTACATAACCGAGATTTTTCGTGGGCGTGAAACTTACATAATTAAAATTTAATTACACAGTACGACATACTTAGTTTGAATTTTGAATAAATTTTTAAATAATTAATGTTTTTTGTTTTGCCAATTTTCATGTTTTACAAAATTGTTTTTATTTGTATCATTGGATTGAAACTTACCGATTCTTTAAAAATTTTTCGCTGCTGAGGATTTCCATGTTCTTCTTATTCACGTTCACTATCTGAAAAATAATAATTTTTTTTTAGAGAAAAATGCGTGTAATAATCTTGTGATATTTTTACTTAGATTCAATAAAATATTAAACATCGTAAAACTTGCTGGTTATATGAAACACATAGTTTGTGAAAATGATGGTCTTAAATTTTCATTAAAAGGCTCTAAGAAAGTGATTTAAAATTTTTGATTCTTTGGTGCGAACGCTGACAATATACGCCAACGTTTTGTCTAGCAGTTGCCCGAACCATTTCTGGTGTTTGTGTGACTTGGGTGCCTTATCCTTAATAAGTCTTTCAGTGAAATTTGGGTGCACTATCTTAAAAAACTCTTTCAGTATGTATCGTACTTAAAGTAAATATTTTTGGGAATGGATGGTGCCATGGCCTCCGTTCAAAGTGCTTTTGCTCTTTGTTTTAATAATTTAAGATATGTATTTATTTGTCAGAAAACCGTTTTAAAGTTGTCGCTTATATTGCAGGTGCCCTGTTGTTGAAATATGTTCAAGTTTTGTCCAAAGTATGTGCGAACCAATTCTAGTGTTCTGTGAAATTTGGTTGCATTGTCTTAAGTACTAGGCTGATTGAAAAGTCCCGGGCCTGACACAGAGAGGGCGCCACAAATATCGAATCCTTATTATTTTTGACAGCACCTATCCTTCAAAAGGCCACATGTGAAATTTCATTATCATCTGTCAAGTAGTTTGGTTTTCACAGCCTTCCAAAGTGCATCACCTCTATGTTTTTTTTTAACTATTGAACAAAGTAAATTTCGCATTGTGATAAAACATTGCTTTGTGTTCGGAAAAAACGCACATCTGCTCCGTCGAAAACAACTGTTTACAGATGGTTTGCTGAATTTAAAATGGGTCGTACGAGCATCAGTGATGTACCACGTTCGGGCCGGCCAAATGAGGCTACCACTTCAGAAAAGATCAAGAAAATCCATCTGATCCTTTTGAAAGACCACAAAGCGAAAGGGAGAGAGCTAGCAGACATAATGAAGTTGTCGATCGGTAGTATTTTCAATATTTTGCATGAGCATTTCGAAATGAAAAAGATGTGCGCATTTTCTGACAATTGATCAAAAGCAACATCGTGTCTGTGATTCAAAGCAATGGCAAAATTGAACGAATTGCTGCCCCACCCACCGTATTCTTCAGACTATGCATCCAGCAACTATTATCTTTTTCCAAACTTGAAAAGATGGCTCGCTGGTAAGCGCTTTCAATCGAATAAAGAGATCATTGCCGAGACGGACGCCTATTTTGAGGAACAAGAAAGGCATCAAAATGCTCGCTACACTAAAGGAGATTATATTGAAGAATAAAATCAAATTTTCCGATAAAGATGTGTTTTTTTTTGTTAGGCCCGGGACTTTTCAATCAGCCTAGTTACTCACTCACTTTATCTCAGTCACTCCCTCTTTACATTACAAAACGAATAACAAAATATATGCTCCGTTTGTAGGGTATAAATAATCCATTAGAGGTCAAGATTTCAAGATATTAAAAAAAATGGTCATACAAATGTGGTTTCTTTTATAATAATATCACGCTTCCTTACTATGTTTTAGCAAGACAGGAAATAAGCTCAAGCCAAAATTACAGTATAAACTATTTTTCATAAAAAAAACATCATGCGCATTATTTACTCATACCCACTGTTTTCATCAAAAAGTGAAAAATAGATTTTTCATTAGATAATCTCAGTTTATATTGTTGGTCGGGCATTAATTTATGTAAGAAAGTTTTGTAAAAAAAAAAGGTTGTAGTATCTTACCCGTGTAACCAACTACTTACTGTTTTAAGGTCATTAAGTTATAAAAAAAAATTTTGGTATGATTTCAGTAGCTAAAAAATTTTTTCCAGCTCAGTGCTTTCTTAGAATTTTTCACACTTGGTTTGGTAACATTTATGGTTCTTGCTGAACAATATTTCAAGCTTTTTTTGAGTTATGACGTAATTTTTATGTGACATAAAAAAATCGCATGCAAATTCTTAGTATTTATTTAGTCGCAAGTATGAGTACAATATTTTTTTCTACATGCTATTCCATTTCATCCATAATTTATTATGTTGTTATTTGCGTGTGTGATTATGTATATATATTCTCTTTAGTACATTTTAGAAATTTAATTTAATTATACCGCAAAGCGAAGTCACTTGTTCTACATCATTTAAATTTTTGCGCAAAAAATGTTTTCTTGTTTCATATAGATTTTAGTAAAAATTTAAGGATAGAATTGTAATTATAGTTCATCATTAATGTTTCTTATTTAAATATAAAAAAACAATAACTTTAATGTTAGGCTATTTGTGAATTCAATCCCGCGATTTTTTTCAAATACAACAGGTGCTTATAAATTCCAAAGAGATTATCCTCCTTCTATTGCAATTGCCTTAAACTTTATTAATTGAAGCTTGCAACAATATCTTACATACTTTTATACATATGATTACAAACATTCTGTATTTTGTCCAAAATATCTACTTTTACTACAGAAAGTATCTAAAAGTAGTCATCAAAATGCGTAAATTTAACATTTGTCTCCGAGTTGTAATTAAGTTTCTTAATTTTTGATAATAATTTTCAGCTGATATTTCTTAAATTTCTAAACATTTTTTTCGGATTGGAGTTTAAAGAAATCTTGCACCTATTTTTGACTGTGACACGTAACAAATAAAACAAACAAAGAACAACTTAAGTTTATACTTTATTGTATTGTTAATGATGGACCGCATTAGGTCAGAAAAGCATTAAATTTTTATTATGTAAGCAAAAATGTTCAACATATCAACATTTGTCGTATTATTTAAATTTATAGACTTTTTCGAATTGTTCAACATTTTCAGACTAATTGAGAATTTTTCGTGATTTTACGACTATGTAAAATGTTGGGTACTGCTTCCACATTTTTCGACTTTCTCAACATTTTTCCACATTTTTCACTTTATTTTCTTTTTCAACATTTTTCAAACTTTTAAAATATTCTTCAACTTTTTCAACGTTCTTCGATATTTTTATATATAAACCATTATTCGTAATTTTTCTTTGTTTTTGGTATTAACCATCTGATATTTTTTCGATATTGTGCGATGCTTAGGGGGCGTTCAAGTATTACGTAACGCAATTTTGGGGGAAGGTAGGGAGAGGGGTACGGAAAAACGTTACTGCGCATTACATGGGGGGGAGTGAGAGTCAAAAATTGTTTTACGTAATACTTGAAAGCCCCCTTATGCGATTTTTTTACTTCCTTTCTTATCAATATCACTCGAAAGTTTTAAGTTCATTTTGACTTCTTTGATATTTTTCTATGTTAGCCGATAATTTTTGAATTTTTCATACGTTTCGAAACTATTTAATACTTTCTTTGACTTTGTCAGTAATTTTCAATTCTTCTGATACTGTTTAAAACCGCTTATAATTTTCTATACTATATAACGAAACATCGTTCTGGTTTTTTTTAGAATTAAAAAAAAACCATAGTTTGAAATTATGTAGGTTCTGTCTAAATCACTTTCATTATGTTGATCAACATGCAATTATCATTTTAATTTTGTTAAAACGTCAATTAATAAACAGCCTCCTTCCTTTTACGGTATAGAAACTGACATTAAAAATTACTTGCTGCTGGCTTACATAAGCAACATGCTACTGCGACAACAACATCAGAAGTGGCGGTGGTAACAGCTGCAACAACAAAAACGCACACATACACACACACATACACATATTACGAAATACTAAAGCGTGTTTGACACTCTGTTCTCGCCACTTTTTGCCAGCAGCAAAAACTATGATTATGTAATAGAGTTGCCATTTTTTTTATTATTTCGTTTTGTTTTTAAATTCTCGTTAAATCATAAACAAATCAAAAAGTACGTACATATGTACATATGTACGTACGTATTGTGCTATAAAAAATGAATAATAAACATAATGTTTAATTAACAATTTGTTATGAAACTTTGTTTTTTTTTTTGTTTTTATTTCTTGGTTATTTCCAAGATTTACGTAGAACATTTCTTATGGCAATAGCTCTATATGGCCAAAAAAAATCAAGAAAGTTGCATTTTAAGTGATAGAAAATTCATTGATGCAAAAATAAAGTTAGGTAACATTTTTGTTGTCGTGTGTCTGACAGCTTATTATAAAATATAAGTATGTATGATATGTTCTCATAAGATTTAGTGTCTTTGCATTTTAATAAATAATGTTTTAGTACAAAAAAAAATGTTTACCACGCAATCTAACAGAGTTATGGCACTCTTGGGAATAGGAATAAGCGAATTTATTCTGAATATCAAAGTTTTTGATTATTCGACAAAAATGGTACAGAGATATGATCTATGTTTCAGATTCTTAACTTAAAAATGGATTTGGTCTCATAGTGATCGGCGCTATTTATAATTTTTATATGTATATTATTTGATGGTTCTCATCTTGAAGGTTGATATCTTTAATAATTCGGATGTCACTTAACATCAGTTATAAATCTTTTTCGAAAATTATTATTTTGGCCACGGCTGCCATCATTCACGCTTTCCGCTTCAATTGATGCTTTTAATTAAAAGTGGTTTTAAAATTTAATTTATAAATAATAATCAACAATTTGTATTTAATTTGATAGCAGTTTATAAAATGTCTTTTATTTACAACTTAAAATCAAATATCTACTATTAAATATTCTATTACGTCCCATTATTTGATGAATCGTTTAAGTGTGAAAAACCACCGCATCAGATGAGAAATTTGTCGCTTACTATAAAATTATGCAACTGAGTTCATAAAATATTTTTCAAAAATATTTCTCAGTCTGAGTTGTTTTAGCCATGTCATTATAAATTTCACAAATTCAACTCTTGAGCGAATTTGTTTCTTTTGTTTCAAAGATTTATGGTCTTATGCATTTCACGGCAATTCGTTCTTGGCAAATTCATTGCGGAAATAAAATTTAAAGAATTTTGTAATGAAATTTAAATTCGTCATCTTGGCGTAAATAAAGTGATGATTTATGGTTGGGAATTCGTAAGGAAATTGCATTTGAGTATCTTGAATTAAGTGTAACAGTATAACAAGAATTTGCTATGCAATAATTTGAAATATTTATTTATTACATGATTACTCGTAATAAGTAGATTATTCTCTAATTATGCATGCAATAGAGATAGAAACTTAAAAATGCATGGCAGATAAATTTGTTATAACCGTAGAAAACAGAATATAGAATATTATCGAATTTCAAATTGATTTTACATAAAACACGTATCAAATTACCAGAAAATATTTGTTCCACTCTTTTGTGTGTCTGAAATCAATTGCTGCAGTAATAAATTTAAAGGACATCTGTACACAAATTGTAAAACTTTATTGTTTTATTTCCTGGCTGGCAAGTACCTACAACACAAATTGTGTAATTTTCTTTTTATGCATTTTACAGTCAGGGTTGCCAAATTTATTGGTCAGAATTCCAGGAGAAAAAAATATATAAATTTTTAAATTCGTTTAAAAAAAAAAAAAAACTTCATGAGGAGGGTTTCTTTCAAAAAAAAAAAAATTTCGCTGTTTGAATATCAATGTAAAATCACTTATGTATGTATCTCAGAAAAAATGTATTATTGAAAATGAGCTCAAAGCAAAAAACACTTGATTGTTTCAGCCAAAGTTTCATATTTTGTTGAAACTGTTTACTCTTAGACTTAAAAATTTTAGAAAGATTAAATTAAAAATATCTAAGTTAGACTGACTACCACTAAGCGATATTTTAGCTTCCGACCGATCTATTCAAACAATAAACAGGGTGTCAATTTTAATTTACTCTAGCCAACATCTCAAGAACTAAGTAAGATAATGATAAATATTTTAGGCAAATGTAATATGAATTCTAGGGGGTCAAATCTAATGACCTTGCCTTTGACCTTGAAACCAATGTGCAACAGCAATTATTAATTTCAATCGAGTATTACGAAAATTAAGGAACTCTTGCGCCTTTTTTTTTGTAATAAGCTGACGAAATTTTAGCACCACTTTCAGAGGTTTTAATGTAGAAAAAAACAAAAAATTCGCTGTCAACAAAAAATTTTTATTTTCTGCAAATGTCTGTAAGTGTACACCTGCTTTTACATTCCTTTGTTTCACATATCTAGAAACATCTTTCCAATGATTTGTCATGTTTTATCTGAAATCTGTCTGACTCAGACAGATAAGAACACAACATTTACATAGCTATTTGTTTGAGTCAATATGAAGTGTTTAGTGTGCAAAGATTGCGACATGAGCCAATAAAGAGCGCTGAATAAATTTTACCTTCTACCATATAATTCTCCAGCATATTTGTCAATCTATTTATCCATTTAAAATGATATGTTTTAAAACAAAGTCAGCATTCTTAAGTAGGTTATTCAATATAAGGCGCGTAGTTATACATACCTACATACGTATATATATCTCTATATTTGTTGACAAGGCAAACAGGAAGCCAATAAATAGCAAACTACGCAACAATTATAGAATTTTTTTTTTTCTCTGAACACTCATTGTCATTTAAGTTGTCTTACGAAGTACGAATACGTAGATAGATGTGTTGTTCAATGTTACGCAATTTTTATATCAATAATTTAATAGATACTACTTAGGCTTCAAAAAAACTTAGTTTAAAAAAATATTAAATTAATTAAAAAAGCAAAAGTGAGGCTTAATCAAAAGAGCACCAGCACCTGATAATTTCTCACGGTTTGAAATTTTTGTTATTCATCACTTGAGATGGCCCTTGAGTTCGTAAAAAATTTGTCTACGAAAATGTAGTCGTTGATTTTCTTATTGTTGTTGTAGTCTTCATATATGTTACCGTTCAAGCTAGTTTTTCCTAGGTCAAACTATTGAGCTAATTAAGGTATGACTTGAAATTTAAATACAAAAGCTATCGAAGCCGGTGTTGGACAAGATGTAAGCCCTGAACTGCGGATTTCATTACATACTTTTAGGCATAAAAGTCAACTTGTTCGGCCTTGAAAGAATTAGTTTTCCCTAAAAACTAGTTTGGAATCGCTGCAGTTTTTTTTTACATTATTTTGTAACATGAATTTTTAACTATTGCATGATTGTTTATAAATTATTTTTTTAATTTTTTGAGTTTTAAGTTTGCTAGATAGTAAAATTTTTTTTAATTGTTATTTTTTATGAAAATAGTTATAATGTAATTTTTATGTTTGTATTCAATTTTTTTTTAACATAATCGAGTGTTCAGTTTCATGCTAATTAAAAAAAAAATTAACAAAAAATAAATGAAAAACAAAAAGAATTAGAGTGTCCGCAAAATATTTGCGTCAATTATTTTAAATTAAAAATAACAGTGCTCAACATTTACACACTAAAAAAAATTTACAAACATATATGTATATAATATTTATAAGCAAAGTATATCAAATTTTAATGAACCATTGAGATGTTATGAAATTCAAAGGTCCTTAAGTCCCTGTTCTGTTTTTGACTTTTGTCACAGAATATTTCCGTAATTTAAAATTTTACCCATATAACAAACGTACCGTATGCGTCACCCCTAAAAACTGAAATATTTGCATGTTAATAATAAACATATGCTCTTGAGTTTACTTAGGCAAGTACAACAACAACTTCATTACGTTGCTTAGAATTTTATCTGGGTGCCCTCCATAAAAACCACAAAGTGAGCTGCTGCTGTCATTATTGTTCCAGGCCATTTATTGTGAGTCGCATACTAATTTTGGATTTTTATGCAAATTTAACGAGTTCTGTGCAAAAAAACAAGTAACAACAAAAACAAAAGCAAAATTTAAATAAATAAATAAAACAAAAATAAAGTTAAGTGTTGCGTAATATTTAACAACATTTTGCACAAAACAAAGCGAAAAAAAAAAACGACAAAGATCAAACCGCGCGTTAATCAGCCAAAGCCATTGGTGTTGACAATAGGAGACTGAAAGAGAAGCAACACGAATTACTCATTATTCTGTTTTGATTCGGGTTTTTAAAAGAGCTTATGTACTATGTCTCATTCTCCCGCTTCTCAGGTCTCTTAGTTTTATGATTTTTCCATTTCCGGTTTATGTAATTTTTTTGTTGGCTTCTATTTCTCTTTGCTCGCTTATTGTCGAAGAGAGTCATTATATTTGCGTCGCTCTTTATTAACACTAGAATAACAAAAAAGAAATCGTCAAATTGATAAGAAAGACTGCTGTAACACGTGAAAAATTATTTCCAAAGAAAACGTAATCTACAATGAGTCGACATTCAGCCATCTGTTTTTTATAAATCGTCTTTGTATGCCATACAGTTACCATACTATGGGCATTATGTTATTTCCTTACGTAAACTGCCCTTAGTCTATTTAAAAATTACGTTCTGGCCACGTCTATCACAAAAAAATTTCATCAATATTACATTAGGGTGTTTTTCATTCAGGGTTGATTTAATCAAAAACGAAACCATTTTAAGGAAAATTTAATTCACTAGAAAAGTTTAGGGTGTTAAACGTGTCGAATCAATGGTTCCAAAGATAAAGAGGTTTAAGGTGTTGTTTAATCATTTTGACTCAAAATGAAGAGCAAAGCCAATATTTTCCACTGCACTAACGTGATTATATATTAATAGCTTGAGTACCATTGATCTGACATGTTTGACTTTGAGAACTTTTTTTTTTAAAAAGGGTATTATAATTTTTGGTTCCCATTAGATCAATCGTATTATATTCACTTAAATCGGTTAATGTTGATTTATAATATTTGAATTAGGTCAATTCGTTTACTGACACTTTAAAAGAGCATTAATTTATCTAAGAAATGTACCCTAAAAATATAATAAATTTGAGAAAAGACAATTTTTATTGTAAAAAAACTACATTCGGAAAAAAATTTGTTCAATATAACTAATTTTTGCCAAACCTCAGGTAACAATTTTCTGTGCTAATTTAATGGTAAATTTTAGTTTACGTTGGATTATTCCGTAGAATAATTTATCAGGTTAGAGCACTTTCGTTTGAGTGCACGATATTCTCGAGTAATCTAAATTTAATAACTTAGAACCGCCAATATAATGCAACGGAATAAGAAATCTTTGGTTGTGCTATCGATCAAACTTATTCATTTAATCTTGATATCAGAATCTTAAACTAAGCAATCTCTTTTCAATCCTACCACATATAACACCGCTCTCGTCGGTGTCCATCCCAAGTTAACAACTAAGAGAAGCTTTATCTTGATACACCACCACCTCTTTCGTAGATAGCAATGGGACGTGAATGCTTTTTCATCATTTGTAATAAGACCTTTAAGTAATGGATTGATTTTTTTCCGTTTCAGCAATATATGTTTATATGTATTTATGTATACCTACATTTTTTCGAATTTGATAGATATATTTTTTTCTTCAATGGGCGTGGGAGGAATATAAAAGTGTACTATGTTCTTGATCAGCGGCACCATCTGAGTCGATTGAGTCTTGTCCGTTGGTCTGCCTGTGAAAATCACCATTACAGACAAACTAAGAAAGATAGTTGAATAAAATTCGATATAATTTGATGTAGTTTAACCAAATTTCTCACACACATTAGAAATCGTTCAAGTTAGCACCTGACAAAAAGGTGATACATTTCGACAATTGGGCGTGTTACCTTCTATACAAACAATAACTTCAGAACGCTATGCTAAGAAAATTATCTAGGAGAATGATCTCGAATTTCAAACAAACGATAGGAATTATTCGGAAAAGCGCTGGACGAACTTCTGGAAGTAGGAGTGGTACCCCCTCCCAATGACAAAAAACTTAAAATGCTCTATTGTGAGGATTTTGCAAGATAATGCAATTAAATTTCACACAAATACTATAATGCTAAATACACGTTCGCTTATCACAAATCTTACAATAAGCTTATAGCGCTCACTTTATTTCCATACTAAGCCTTTAGAGGACTTGTTAAAGCTTTTTAAATTTCTATTAAAATTTGAAAATTACCCGGGACTGTTGGGGAACTTTAGAAACTTAAAAACTTATTGAAAAAAAAAAAACGCCCCAAAGTGTCAGAATTTAGCACAAGCTAAGGTCCTGCTAACAAATATATTGGAAAGCACAAAAGGTATAGACCTAATAACTTCTTATATAAAATAATTTTACTCACTTTATTTCTTGCGTACATATGGTTTATTTAAACCTTTATGAAACATCTACTAATACTACGTTAGTTAGACCAAATAGCATATTTTATTTTTTCCCAAATTCTAACCCATGCATCCATTCTAAGGTTAAACCCTTAGCAACATTTCTTCAATGTTCATCAAATGTTGCATATTGTGTAACATTGATTTAAAATGTTAAGTAATCGTAACGTAATTTTGCAAATTGAGTGTTACACAAAACAAATACATACTGTAGTATTTCATTTATTATTTTTTCTAAATTTCTTAAATGACGCGCCACGCGTGCAATAAAATAGCGCGCCAAACTAACGATGACGACAATTTTGCGCAACATGGCATAGCTAAACACGTAATCATTTACATGATGCTGGGTGCAGCAAACAAAATGCTATCGCTACGAGTATTCATTCGTTCGTTCGTTCGGTGTGACCAGTGCGATTGCTGCTTTTGAGATTTTCATATTCGAGCATTTTTTGTTATGTGATTTTGTGTATTTCATATGAGTGTGGGTGGCTGGGTGGCAGCTGCCTGGCGCTACGGATGCTGTACACCGTAATCGCGCTAATCGAGCATGCGAAAAACTGATTTAGACGACGCGTCAACATCAAATGGTTCAAAAATAATTTTCGTGCATGTTAACAATTTTCGGTTAAGTTTTTATGTTTTATGACAATAACGAAAGCATTTAAGCTCTACACACGGCGGTATTATTTTTAATTAGCAAGGTATTCAAAATTATGTACATTAAGTTTTTTCAAAAGTTTTAGGTCAGCGGTGTTAAAGACCAAAGAATGTATATATAGGGTTAACAGCGACCTCAAAAATAATTTCATCACAGCGTTTAGTTTTTATTTTATTGGTTAAATAAGAAAATAACATTAAACTACAAAGTTTTTGCAAGGTAAACAAGCTGTCAAAGCAAAGCCCCTTTTAAATATTTTGACAGCTTCGTTTAAATTGACATTAATTATTCAATTTTTCTTTTTTTTACATTCTTCCACTGAATGTCTGACTGATTGATGGAAACATCTAAGAAAATTTCTCTGTATATGTATATGGGGGTGTAGCTTCTATATTCTTAAGCAACTTGTTTTTTTTTTTTGAGGTAATTGGTTGTAATTGGAGCGTCGACTAAGGCGCACTTATAAGAATCATTTGACTAATTCAACATTAGCTACTTTTTCTACATTATTATTAAAGAAATTTTTTGCATAAATATAATATTTCTATATGATTTAATTTACAAATATTTTTTTCTTTTTCAGCTCCAACTAATTTTAAGAGCCTTTTGTTACGTGCAGAAGTACTGCGTAAACTAAATCATTTCCAGAGTTCCTTGGCTGATATTGATAATGCGCTTAAAAATCGTTATACATCGGCAAAGGTAAATAAACAAGGCGTTTTGAATATTAATTTTAATATAAATTTACTGACTGATAGATGGTAAAGGCATTAAGTTTTGATTATAAATAGTTAGTGTAGTTCAAAGGTAGATCAGAATTCTAAAGTCTGCTGCGAAATTAATATATTTAAGCTACATTAAGTTAGTAAGCTTAGTTACTTAGTTGACCAACACTTTGTAGACCGTGATCTCTTAAAATTTTTTAAGAAAATTAAGTTTAATTCCATATTTAACAAGCAAAACCACAAGCCATCTGACTTAACAGATCATTAACAGAGAAATGTTAACATGATGCTGAAGGTGATTCAGATAGTTACAAATTAGAGCTGTCCAACCTTTGGAAATTAATCAGAATGCACAAAACAGTATATGTGGACTCAATAAGTAGAACATAAAACAACGTTTTCAATAGCATACAATTTACTGTAGTTTCTGTTGTTTAGTATATAAATTGGTTACCTAACCAACGTTTAAAACGACATAAGTGTCGCTTGCCTGATATAAATTCCTACTCGGGATGTTCGGTATTCACCAAAAAAGTCACGACTTTCGCCAAAGAAAGTCATATGTTCAAGATTTTTTTTTTCATTAAGAGGAATGTATACTATTGGTTTTTTTGGTAAATGTTTGTTTTCATATCAGTTAAAGTGGAAAATTAAAAAGAGTCTTCAGAATTTTTTTTGGACAAATAGATAGTTCTTGAGAAAATTGCTGTCAAAGATTCGAAACAATTCAGAAATTCAATAAACGCTTTTAGTGTTGCTCAGAATTAACCTTCAAAGTTTATTCTCTTACAATAGGCACATTATCAACGCTCATTGGCCTTAGCAGAGTTGGGACGTTTTGATGAAGCGCTCTATAACAATTGTCTTGCCATAAGTCTTGATAAATCAACAAACCTAACGATGTCTGAACTCTTTCAACATGATCTCGCCAAGGTAAATTAAGTTTCTACTTTATACGCCCCATCCAGGCATAATTTTTTAATCAATCCAACTTATTTTCCAGCTTTTACAAAAGCTACTGGCACAAGTGTCAAAAAATAAATCGGCCAGTCATCGTACTTTCGCCACGAATGTACCGTACAGCATTTTGGCTGAGCATCGGATGCGTCGTAAGAAAATCGGTTTACTAAGTAACGCAAATGGTGATCATTTAAGCTTATGCAATGATGATGAAGATTTTGATTATAACAAGTCATATGAAGAGGATATGATTGTAGCTGAAGATGACGAAGATATGCTCGTGAGCGTCGATGGTGTTGGTTATGTTAATGCATCTGGTATATACAACAACATTTCCAAGGACTATGAGCTATCGCTGAGGCATCAGAATTCACGTAAACATTGTCGTAGGAAATGGATAACCAAAGAGACGGAACTTATGCCAAATACAACGGTATACGATGGACGCTGTAGCGAACTGTTTCGAAGTATCCTCAATAGGACACAACAGGAAGTGCAGCGACTGAAAAGTAAGACTTCTTTTAGTTTTCAGAAAAGCTTACCTATAAAGGATACTCCTTTTTTTGTCACATTCTTGTACATTTTTTAGAATTTTTCTTAAATTCTGTTGTGTTTTTTTTTCTTAGAACTGGAATCAACTGATGAAACACATAAACAGCGACAGCTTATTCAGGTCAGTCCAAACCTCATCGATGCATCCGACTTTGATTGTGTGCTGTGTTGTCGTACTTTCTGGAAGCCGGTGGTGACACCATGCGGACACACTTACTGTTGGGTATGCCTGGATCGTTGCATGGATTATAGCTCCTCGTGTCCATTGTGCATGTCACCACTTGTTGAACCATTCAATATCAATGCATACCCTCAGGGTTCATCCTCGCCTGTTCCATTTGTGCTGGCCAAACGGCCAGTGACGAAATTTATTGAAGCTGCCATGAAACGTTTTATTCCAGAGAGCTACGAGAAGCGCTTTCATCAGGAGATGGACATGGAACCATCGGTACCTGTTTTCATTTGTACGACTGCCTTTCCTCACGTACCATGTCCGCTGTTTGTATATGAGCCACGCTATCGTCTAATGGTGCGGCGTGCCGTTGAATCAGGTGAAAAACAATTCGGTATCGTGCAGCCACATAGCGGCAAATCACGGTATTTCGATGTTGGCACAATTCTTGATATACGAGACTGTGTACTGCTCGGTGATGGTTGTTCCATCCTCAGCACTATTGGCTGTAAGCGTTTTAAAATCTTAGCACGCAGTGAAAAAGATGGCTATGAAACAGCTAAAGTAGAGTATATCTATGATGAAACAATTGCCAATGAGAATATATCTTTAGTAAGCAATATGCATGCGGTAGTGCTGCATAAGGCCATTGAGTGGTTTGAAAGTCTCAGCACTGAGCTTAAGCAGGAAATTCTACAAAGTTTTGGTGAAATGCCTTCCGTTGAGGATAACTGGGAGCGCATTGCTGATGGTCCAGCTTGGGCCTGGTGGATAATTGCACTTCTGCCGTTAAGTCAGCAATTGAAGGTACGAATATTTTAATTGTTTTCGTAAATTTTGATTGATTTTCTATTATTATTAAAAGAAACATGAATTTGGGAACGATCCATAATCATGATCGCCTGCATAACAACGAACTAAATTGTTCAAAGTCTTATTTGACAAAAGAGAATAAGCTGAATTTTTATTTATGTGGTAATTTTGTACAAGACCGCAAAGTTAAATTCCATATTTAGCAAGCAAAGACACAAATCATCCGAATTAACAGAGCATTAACAGAGGAATGTTAACACGATGCATAAAGAGATTTGAATAGGAACAAAATCTAGTTGTCTAGCACTTCGAATTAATGAGGTTAAACGAACCGGTCTAGGTTGTTTCAATAGAACATAAAGTAACGTTTTCAACTATACATAATATTGGTGCTGTTTTTGTACTTTAGTATTTGATGGTCAAATGACCATGTTCTGTTTTCACACAAAAAAAAATCACCAATTACAAATTCATATGTTGAAAAAAGAAACTACAACAAATAGATATAGCGTTGGGAACGTTGTTGTATGTTCTATAGAAGGAACCTTATTTGGTATGTGGCAATAAAAGCTCTTAGTTGTTGTTCAGAATTAATGCAGTTAGGTTCAGAGATTTTCTTGTTTTGCTTAAATTTGTGTGCAGTCACTTGAAATTATTTGACATTTGTTCTTTCATAAAGAAACAAGTTATGAATTGAATTAAAATCTTCAACAAAAACTAGAAATTTAGTAATTGAATTTGTTTGAGTGTGCTCTATTTCATGACGCTTTAATTTTATACATCACGCTAAGTTTCGTGCTCAAGTGTAGTTAATCATTCACGCGGCTTTTTGCATTTGAGTGAGGTACTTAAGTTATTTATTTAACTACATTTTAGTACTTTCAAGTTTGCAAAAAAAATATTCTACAGTTGAATGAACTATAAGTACAGAATTGGGGTATAATTGCTTGATGAGGTAGTCGAAAAATAAGTCTGCTTGCTATTAATAATAATTTTCGTTTAAACATACATTTAGTATATTTGAAACATTAAATGTTTGACTCAAATAAATATGTTGAGGTCCATTTTCAAACATAATATTCAAAAAAATCGTTTTCTTGAGGTACATATAACAATAATCTCCTTCAAGAATATATGTTATAGAATTCGCTTGGGATATGCTTAGGAGTCAATATGTGTATTGATCTTGATCTTGAGATTATTGCAATTTCATAAACACTTAACTGAAGATGGCTGATACTACCGAGTTAAAAATCAAAGAATAAGATTAGCTTAGAATGAGAAAGTGAAATTCAGTGTTGTATTTTAGCCCTTCAGACAAGCTTAGGGTATTGTTCTGTGACTAGAAAAATATAATAATGTTTGAAGATATAGGGAGAGGAAACAAAAAAAGTCGAATTTATATATGAAAATATCTTTGGAAAATTGAATATAAAGCTAATTTAACATAAGATAAATCAAGTTAAAGCCACTTTTCTTTAGATCATTTTAATATCGTTATTTACGCCTTAGTAAATACATAAAAATGTGTCTAAAATAGATAAGAAAATTTCGCACAGAACTTAAAAAATGTGTTTTTTTAAAAAAAAACACCCTATCCACTGATTTTGAGTTTGATACCTTTTTCAATAGTTGTTTTGATATCTATGATTACAAATGAGTTCGCATAAGCCACCAATATATCTTCCAAGTAATTTCCTTGTTACAGTGCCTACTTCTGAATATGCTGCTCTAGTAAAAATCAGACACACGCTTGTTACGAGCTCTCCCAAATGATATGGCAATCAAGTTTGAAAAAATTAATTGTACATTGCAAAATGCTTATCGATAAGAGAAATAATAATAATAATATGAAATTACAATTTCATGAATAAAATTAAAAGCTTGAAAATATTCTCATTTGTTAAAAATTATACTTTATGCTTCACAAATTTCATTTTTAATTACAATAATTGTACGTAAAAAAATAAATTTAATTAATACACCACTTATTTTTTTACATTTTTATTTATTTAAATGTAATGCAATTGACGCAATTAATAACATGCAAATTTCCGCTTATTTTATAGGTTGATATATTGGCCACAACATCGTTGGAAAAACGTTTGCGTGCCATTGAAAAGACGCTTGACTATATGACAGGCACTTTTCGACGCTCACAACAAAGTTGTAGTGTTGTGGTGCAACAACATCAGCAACATCAACATCAGCAACAACAGCAGCAACAGGACTGTGACGATGAACTGACGTCGACTGAGAGTTGCCAAAGTGATGAATGTTGTCAGCTAACGACAACAACACAAATAGAGTCCAGCAATGAAAATCATCACCACCATCACAATCATCACCACAATCATCATCATCATGCTCACACAAATAGTGGTGAACAACATTCGCAGTTGTTGTTGTAGTAGCTGCAGTGTATTTTATAAGAAAAAAATTGGGAATTTTCTTTTTGTATTCAATAAATTAGTTATATAGCGTCATAGTTGTATGTATTCTTAAGTCAAACCTAAAGCTTTAAATGAAAAAAAAAAGTTAAGTTTTGAGATACTTAACATAAAAAAATATGTCACTAACTGTCAGCAACACTATCAGAAAGTTGTTTGAAAGTTATTATTTAGAGAAAAAAAAAGGAGTCATAACCAAAAACTTGTTATTAAATGTCAAAAATTGTTTGTATCTAGGGGCCAAAATACTAAACTGATAAAATTAGATTTGTGAATGTTTAGAAATGATAGTTTAAATGTGTTTTAGAAACAAGTTGAAAAAAAAAACAAAATGTGTAGATAGTATATAATTCTTTAGAACAAAAACAAAAATACATATGTTATAAATCCAAGAAGCATTTTTTTCACCTCCTTCTTCATAACCAACACAATCAAATTCTCAAAGCGATAACAATTAAAGGGACATATTTTTTCAAATTATTGAAAAAAAAACAAATTTATTTTAATTACGATACAACAAAACAAAAAAAAATCAGAATTTTAGTTAATTAAGAAAAAAAAAAAAAATTATATACATACTTAAAACATTAAACCATTAAAACATACATACATATATTTATATGTATATAATAGATATACCAAATTATATGGACTTAACTGCATACAAATTTATATAAATACATACAAACTAAGTATTTACTTACCAATACAAAAATTTATGAAAATTAAATATCTATCTATCTACATACTATGTATATTTAGAACATACAAATGTATGTTAGTTAGCTAGAAAACATTTTTTTATGAAATAATTTAATATTATTATTGAACATTGTGACATTTCGAAGTACCATTAGACCTTTTGTATTTCAAATTCAAACAATAATGTTGCACTATTTTAAGTTTTCTTGTTTTCACTTCGTATACTAAAAGACATTCCAAAGTTTGAAAATAATTGAACTGTGCATCAGGTTAGGTTCTTGGCAATAATGAGCTACGTGCGATGCTCAGCCATGCAAATACAAAGTTTATCTTCGTATTATTGTTGATTAATATTTTTAATTTTTCATAGAAATATCGTTGCCTACGCATTACGTTGATATTTTCAAAAAATAAGAATAGGAAACCGGTATAATTGTATCCACTTTATAAAATCTTGTGTAGAAGAACAAATCTCACCAAAAAAATTTTATAGCACAGTATTAAATTTTTTAATTTTATAATTAACCTTAGAGGACTTTCAACTGTACCATAAAATTTATTGGTGTTTGGGTACTTTCATAAAAATTAGTTGACATTAAAATGAAATGATTTTTATCCTAATATTATTTATTCATAATGTTTTTCTTGAGCAAGGGCCTGGTTATATTGCATATCAAAGGAAAAGTCCCTACATAAAGTATTTTAAGTCAGTCAAGAATTCCTCCAAAAAATATTTTTGTGTAACTTCCTTCTCCTTCCATTAATTTTCTTGGAAACACAAAAAAAATCTCAAAAAGCAGTTTAGAAGCTATGGATAAGTCAAAAAATATAAATAATATATTACTTATATACCATATATTATATTCAGTATCCCCAACTACGAAGTATTCTTGCTGAAATAACCAAAATAACACTTCTTTAATCGGAATCGATTGAAACTGCTTAATATTGATAGCGTGGCGCCTGGCAATTTCGTGTGTAACAAAAAAAGTCTTTGATCACTGAAACCGAAAATAGATTGGTTATGAATATTTAATTCTTAAGTGCGCTAAATACCATTTTTGCCCAATTTTCTGAGAACCTAAAACATAAACTAAATAAAAGTCATAATTTCTTATAGATTTTTGATGTTGTATCTTCGTCGCACTTCAGAGCAGAGCGAGTGGAAAAACACTACAAAATTCCATTTATGGTACGAGGTATCTTAAGATTCTGCCGTGCTTGAAAGTATGTTTGACAGAATTATTATTCAGCACAAATAATCTATATAAAAATGAATTTTAATTTCGATTGTGGCAGCATTAAGATTTTCAGATAACTGATGAAATTTTCCACAGTACTCGAAATTAGTAACTTGGCAAACCTTTTTTTTTGTAGAAGTGTATTTTCAGTTAAATTTAAAACTTCAAAAGTTTTTAATAAAATACTTTAAAAGCTGTCTTCTCATGGAACTTGAATGAATCTTTGCAATGTTCAAACCAAAAATTAAAATTAAGTTTGTATGCAAACATTAAAAAAAAATTATTTGAATCAAATAATTAAATACTTTATGTTGTAACAAAAAGAAAAATAAATTTCTCAGATAAATTAAACTTAAATGTGAAATAAAGGCAAGTAAAATAATTAAGGGAAATTAATTTCAATGTTTTAATGGCAACTCTATGACAATCCATAATTGTAAATAATTCAAAGGAACGAAAGCCTACATATGTATGTAATATTAAAATTATATATATTTTTTTGTATTCTTAAATATAATTAATTGTTTGTAATTATCCTAATTATGAAGCATGTATTTGAAGAAGTTTCATTAAATTAATAATTAAAAAAAGTTTATTAAAACAGTTTGTTTCATCTACGCTTACTATTTGATGTTTAAATTCTTAAAACATTTTTATTAAAGTTTCTCTATATAATAAAAAAAATAATTCTATACCTGCTCTACTACAAAATACAATATGTATCTATATTTAATTAAACTCTATTAAATTTTGCTCACTTTACGCTTTCTTTTTACTGTAACTACAAAAAAAAAAAAAAAGAAACCAAACTAAATACATATATTTTATTGCTAAAATTATTATTAAATTAACTAAATTTTTCGCATTCCTAACTTCGACATTTTATTACAAAGTAGATAGGTACTCGTATGTTCTTATCAACAAATATTTATAAATAAGTATATTTTTAGTTTTTATTTAATGTTTTGTTTCAAAGCTGTGAATAATTTTAAGCGAACATTTTTAACGATCTTCTATTTTAGTTTATATATTTTTCCTAAAATCTTTTTGTTCCTTTAAGTACGAAGTTAAGTTATCTCTTTAATTAACAATATTTGAATATCAATAGATTTAGTTATTTGTATTTCCTTCAAATCCTATAAAACCTCAAGTTGTTTTTGATTTGTTTTTTTTTAATAAAACTATATTGTACGAGTATTTTGATACATTTTCAATTAAGTTCAATTGCTTTAACTTGTGTAAATTAGATGTAAGTTCTTTTCTACATTAAAAAAATTATGTCTTTTGTACGTCTTAAATAAAATATATGAGTAATAAAATGAATGTATACTGAAAACGTAAATACATAAATTGGTTTTTTAATTTATTTCGTAAATTTGTAAAAGAATTGTCGTGGAAACTAAATGCTGGGTCCAAGCAAAAATATTATTATATTTTCGGATTTACGAAAGTTTATTTATAAATTCTCAAGTTGAGCTTTTTCTAAATAACCCAAATAGTCTTACTGAACCACATGATTCCCAGTAAGAGTTCTGTTATCATAATTGAAGCAAGCCGGGATTTTAAGCTGCCGTCGTGCGCCTTGATGAGTTTTATAGAATTATTTCTTGCTTCAAAGTTGGCAATTAAATTCCGAGACTGAAGCTACATATGTATATCTCTGCAACTAGAAGTGACATACTCGTGAATTGAAGTTATTCGTCATTATAGCTTGGACTCAATGACAGTTGAAATCAGTTAACATGTCAGTTTTATGACATTTCTTTCAGCAGTCCAACCCTTTTACATGTTAAAATATGCGTAAGTAATGGCAAAAATACTGAGAGTACAACATTCCAAAGAGATTGTACGAGCAGCAAATAAGAGTTCAAACTTTTTCAAATCAATTGTTACTGTTTTCAGTATGATCTAGAAATAAAGCATCAAAGTGCTAAATAGTAATCGAAATTATCAGCAGCAGCCAAAAAAAAATCGAGACAAAGTTGTATGTTTTCTTCGAAACAAAAGGCATCATCCACCGTGAATTCGTTCCAACTGGTGCTTTCTATTTGGGAGCTTTTTTTTACCGTCTATTGGCCAGAATTAATTAAATTCAACCAGAATATCGCGATTCTGACGACTGATGTACGTAACACGATATTTTACCGTAGTAGTAAAGTCAAAGGAAAAAACAGAATGATACGCATATGAACAGTTTGAATCACTTTGAATGTGATTGAAGATAACATAAGTTAATACTTTTGAAAATAAGCATATTCATATTCCTCTAAAATTTTCGCAAAGGATGAGATGAATCTTTTTTAAGAAGTTTTAATAAGTAAGTCCTCAAGCCATTCGTCTTTATGGTTATTTAAATACCCAATAGGTATAATGGGTTAAGAAATTCCTTGAAACAAGGTATGATAGCTTCGAAAGTTGAGTCAGAAGAGTTCGAATGAGATCGAACTATTGATTGACCTATACTGAATGGAGTGTTATACCTTTTCACCTCATAGCACTTCAATTATTTCTTCTTTACTCAAATCGTCAACTCGTATTATGCATTTGACTTTTGGGCAAATATATATTATTCTTTTCCCTCTTATCCATATAAATCATAACAAAAAAAAAAAAACATAATGTTAAGGCTTTTTAGAGTTTCAGTTTGTATTTTATCTCTTTTGAACAAGCTTCCTATGGATTAAGTGATTTCAATATGTATTAAGAAGATTGTAGATTTTTGGATACAGTTAGTTTGTCTCTTTCATGGAGATTATTAATTTCTGGCCTATTGCCGAACAAAATTTGACTCTGTGGAATATTTCGTAAGCTCATGTCCCCTATTTTTATTTCCAAATATATGATCATGTAATTCAATAACATTGTCAAAACTTGTGGCACGTTAACTAATAGCAGATTTTCTAAATTAAACATTTAAAATAATAATGTTATGATGGCCTCCTTAAGAGACCAATCAATACACATTATAAAAACTGTCTCTATTTGTTTATTTCTTTTTCTTTCAAATAAGTTTATTTGGTTTTCAAACTAACTGTTTTGCAATTGTAAAGCGACACAGTTTTGTTATTAAGCGTTTTTATGCATTCTTACGATACCTCATATATTTTGTACAGATATTAACAATCACTTATTTCGACATAACGTATAAATTTGCATATTTGACGCAACTGTAAAATCGAGAATGTTTCACCTTTAGTCAAATGTTAAACTTTTAGCAAACTAATTTTTTTTCTTATTTTTTTCAAGAAAATCTCATTTCGCGGAATGAAAAAAATTTAATCAACAGATTTGTTTGTTTTCAGCTCTGTTAGAGCGTTGATTTATGCAATATCTACAAACTTTGAATTAGTTACTTAGAAGGAAAAGCCATTTACTTCGCATTTTTAATTTTTGTTATTTTTCACAGAATTTTAGCTTGGTTTTTTGGATACACATATACATACGGAGCATTCGACGCCAAATCGGACGCAATTTTCTTTTTACATAACTAAATATTAATATACTGGTTGGACTTTTTTTTTTCAACTACTTAAGGGTTATAAACAGGTTTTGCCATGAGGCCAAGTACGCAATTTCATGTCAAAGCAGGGTCCTGGTAGGAATTTAAAAATATCTTAAAACAGGGGATTGGATGATTTTTGCAACATGTACTTAATTGATTTTTTAATGAGGTCACATCAGCATACACAAAATTTTACTTTTTCTGATAGTCAGTAGTAACATGATTCTTGCACGCAATGAAAACCGGGCTCGGTGTACGTTTTGAGGTAGTCGCCAGTGCCGAATATTTTTTTATGAACATTAAAAAACACTTTTATCTGTTTTAGCATATGAGTCATATATCATATTAGAATTTCAATACACTTAAATAGTTAATTTAGATATATTTCATGAGTTGCAGAATTGTTAAATAAATCAAAACTAGGTTTTAACCAGAGCTAATTTTGGGACTATAACAGCGGGCCAGAGAATCTTTAAGAAAAGATTTCACGAAAAGATTTCACTCAACTGAGCATCAATCAGGCATCATTGTTGAGAATAATTCACCAGGATTACAAAATGTACACTCATAGTCCAGTCATTTAAGTAAAAAAGTAGTGGGTCAATCTCGGAATGAGAGATAATAAGCCATAAACTCGTATATACCTTCATTTTCATGTTCTAAAAGTTGTCTCAAAAGTCTCATAAAATATAATAACAGCAATTGTAGAACTTAAAATTTGCAACAAATTTTGTCTTAAATAATTTTTTGTACGCCCAACCGTTTTTGAGATAGAGGGCAGAGAGTCCGCAACGCTCAGCCATACTCACTGTAATGAAAGGTCAACCGTGAATCTCAGTGAATAAAGTTATTAAATCATTGAAATATTATTAACAACAAATAATTTGCATTACTTATTAGCTAAAACATTATATTTAATAACATTTTGCATATATCCAATATATTCATTTAATAACACAGGCCGACAAAATTAAACGAAAGTCCAGAACCAGAGACGATACCTCTGGTCTCTGATGCGCTGAATCCGAATCCAAGCTCAGAATTTCTCCTATACGTCAAGTTTCGAGATATCCTAACCTAAAAGTGCAAAAAACGCGGTTTTTAGCAATATTTGAGGTTATTTTACATCGCGAATAAATTGTTTTTTCCAAAACTCTTTGCGGCATCTGAAAGAAGTACCTTTACTCTTCAAAACCTAATTTAAATTATGTGGATATCTCGGAGAAAAAAAAAATTGACATGATTCAAAATGAGTTTTGAAGGAAAAAAGCAGTACAGCTTATGAATGAATAAGGAAATAATGTATGAAAATCAGAACCTTTTCTCTCTCAGGCAATTAATTAACAGATATTAATATGAGTCCTGCAAAGCATTTATTGAGGGAATAGGTAAGCACCACAACATCTCTTCTAAATTTCAATGCTTTTGTTTCCTATTTTACATTCACTGTTGCTTGTTCATTGTTGAAGGATCTGACTTTTGGTCTTCCTAACGATTTTAATTGAGCATAAACAGATGAAAACCGATACTTTTCTCGTCTGCTTCAAACTACCGATTCAGTTAAGTATTAAGTATATTATTTTAATAATAAAAACTATCAAACCGTTCTTATAATTTTTCCGAGCATCCCTTGTATTTTGTGGTAGATCACTTAAAAAATTTAAAAAAAAAACAAAAGTAATACGTATAATAGCTTTGGAAAAGAAATGATTCTGAAAGGTTGTTCTCACTTATACACACATCAAACCATGCACGCTTACTAACACATACATATAATGCACAATGCAGTTGTGTGTCTTATGCAGTTGTGTGCATTGCGCACACAAGCATAAAAAACTATTAAGTAATTCACGCGAAAGTATCGCGTAGATAAATGTAAGTACCGTTTTAAAATAAAATAAAAAACACTACACTAAAAAACAACAACTAAGTATTCATTAGATACAACAACATTTCTACAGATTCAGTTTACAAGCGATAGTTGGGCTCGAACCCAAGAATTATTCCTGTGTGTTTTTGTTGTTGTTGTTGTATTTTACTGCTACCTTTCCGTACTTGTTGCATTTTAATTATTGAATTTCATTTCGATTTTGGATTCGCGCAACGATTGCAAAACCACTTTGTGAAAACTGAGACACACGGCGAGAAAACCGAGAAAAGTTTTTTTTTTTTCCAATTCTTTTCATTCGTCTGGCTTTCTAAGCTTGAAAAAAAAAATGCTAAGCTTTGTGCGAGAATTGCATTCAGTTTTGCGTCGTGCTTGGCGCAGGGATAAACGTACGCGTCGGTCGGCAAAATCTGTGCTTTAAAAGTAAGCTAAAACGGCGCATCCGTTAAGATACGAAATTTTTTTTTAGAAAAATCGACGGTGAGAAATTTTCCGCTTGAAGTGCATGAAAATTTCGAAAAGTTCAAAGTGTTATGTGATAAAAATTTTTAAATAAAATGTTTTGAAGTGTTTTTTTTTTAGAAAAAATTTATAGAAAATTATAATTTTTAACTCAGAATTTCAAAGAAATTAATTATGTGGAAATTATTAATTATAGCAAAATTAAAGTATGAAACATAAATAAATTTATTAAATTGAAACTACCATTATTAAAAAAACAAATACATACTTTAATAAATGAAAAATTTGATGGAAAAAAAGTGTAAAATTTAAAATTAAAAATAAGAAACCACAAATCCTATTCAATATTTATTTAATATTATAATTAAATAAAAACAAGCTCATACTCTGAAGAAAAGCTTTAACGGCTTAGTTCGTTCGAAGCAGTTTCACATTTTTCTTCCTCTTATTTTTCTCTAATTCGAATTCATTGTCAAAGTCGTTCATAGTTGGCGTCAGTGTGCAATGTAAAACCCCGAGAAAAACGTCACTCAAAAATGCAACGTTCAATGAGCTTTCAGCTAAAGCGTAAAAAAAAAAACAAATAAACAACTTGTAAACGCGGAACAGGTTTTTTTTTTTCTTTTTTTCATTATCACAGTCTATGAAATACAATAGTTGTTGTAAAATATTACTCGCAAATAAAACCAACAACAGCAACAACAACCACAACAACTTATTTTAGCTAACAGTATCCAGTATCGTTTTGTTGTAACGCTCGAAAAATTTGTAAGTCAGTTGAACTCGGCGGTCATCATTAGCACTAAAGTTTTGTTTAAATTCATATAAGCGATCCTTAGGCGTCACAAAATTTGATATCTAAAATCTTAAAAATGTACTGTCATTTAGCATCATTGAATTGAGTAAATTAAAATTCTCTGTTCTTTACAGCAATAGATACTTTATACACAGAAAAAAAAAACATTCATTAGGAATGCATTAGATTTTACTAACTGAGTTAATTAAAACCGTCAAGATTTTTTTCAAATTTTCTTTTATTCAAATTATATTGTCATATATAAATAAAGGTAGATTTATGTCTCCAAAAATAGCTTACCATATGAAAGTTATATTCAAGACAACCTTAATCGTCGACTAACCGCCAATTCTAGATTTTGTGAGAAAACCGTCATTCGGGATTATTACATTTTTATACTCTGAAGATTTAAGTGTTTTTGTTGTATTCAGAGGTGCCACGTCCGGTTGTTTAACCCCGTCCACATATTGCAAGGTACTTAGCATAGACAATATACAATCTAAGATCAATTACCAAACCTCCTGTTCTTCGACGTTCATCGATTTTTTCGATATTATCCGATATTTTTCGATACATTACGACTTTTATCGAACTCTTCGATATTTTCTGTTACTTAACAATCTTCTTGACACTTTTCCACTGTTATACAATTTTTTATATTCATTTATATTTATCCAGTACATTCCGATTCGGTATTCTTCGATATTTTGTGATGCTTTCCGATTTTAATAGGCTTTTTGTGTTATTATTCGATATTTTTGAACTTTTTTTAAATTTTTTAATGTTTTTCGACACTTTCCTCATTCATCTATGTCTTTTCGATATATTTGATACTTTCCAACTCCATAATTTTTTTTTTAATTTGTTCCAATAATTTTCAATAGTTATACATCGACATTTAACAATTACTTTTTTTTTTGGATACTTTTGGAATTTTTCAAATCTTTTCGACTCTTATCTAATCTCTTTTGACATTGTTCGATACTTTCTATGGTTTATCGACTTTTTTGGTTGCACTCGATTTAGTCGACTTTCTTGTTTTTATTTTATATCGTTGAGAAATTTCGTTGAATACTTTTCGAGCTATGTATGTACATCGGTTTTTAACATCGATACTAAATGACCGGCGATCACTAAAGGACCTCCTGTGTGTAACATTTTAAAAAAAAAAAAAAATTTTAAATTGATTTTTATTGGTCATCTGAGCACCGTATCCAATTTCTGCAAATCCCATAAAAATCATCTCTTAGTAAAAATTTCAATTTTGTTTATTTTTTAGACTCATTAATAAAAATACTATGTTGCCTAAAACTACTTATTTCAATTTGGTAACTTAAATGCACAAGCGATTTTAAAAATTAAATTGGAACAATGGTATTAAAATATTAACATATCTTGTCAAGTCGAAATCGATCAAGAAATTTGTGTATATCTTAAAAGAGACTATAACAATGCTATTGCCAGGATTTTGAGAAGAGGTTTATGTTGAATTTATAGTATTAAGCCGCAAGTTAATTGCAATTCATTATTTGTAACTAACTTCTTATTGTTTTTCGTATAAAGTAAAATTGCATTTTTAAAATTTATAAAATAAAAAATATTAAATCAATAAAATAAATTTTAATCTCAGTTATTTTTTTGTACACATTTTGTCGATGACTTCTGCAGCTTCACGAAATTGTGTATTACCGGCATCAACACACCATTTAGTCGCTCTTTGATTGAAACATTAAAACAAAATAATATACAAATCAAAGACTTTCCCAAACATTGCCTGTCTAATGCTGTTACGTACATAGATATGTTTGTATTTAGCCCTTTAAGTTTTCAAAAGAAACAAATTCATAGGGACGTTAATGGATTTTCAAATATATTTTCTATACAAATAAAATTATAGGTCTGCCGATAAGTGTACAGTACGCAAAAACTATTAGATAGATTTGATACAATTTTTTTACTTTTATTTCTAAGACACTTGTATTTATAAGTAATATTGGTGATTTTCATTTCAAACACTAAGAACTACCTGGCCATAAAGTTTACTTACAAATACTAAATTTTAAGTATTTTCATTTTAGTCTCATCTAGGTAGACCGATACATATTTTTTCACATCTCAAACTATGTATCTGTCATTCAGTCCGTAACAAATTACCATGTCTCAGTCCGTGTAATTGTAGATAAATGATGTTGCGAAAATAGTGAGTTCGTTACATGAAACAATAGAAAAATAACTGTTAGGTTGCAATCATTTATGTAGATAAATTATAGATTTTCAAAGCTATATGGAAAATATTATGCCGAAGTTTTTTGACATCGCTGTATTGAATTATATTGTATGTATACATGTGTTGCTAACTACATTGACTTTTGCTCCTTAGATATTTAAGTCTTAAATTAAACTGCAAACCTGTAGAGACCTATGAATTTTCGATGACATAAAATCAATGTATTGGTCAAGGTCTAACTTGTTTACGCGTATAGGTGCAAAAGAAAACTTGTGTAAATATACTCGTAGATAGTAGAAAACACTTAAGCTTTGGACGAGTAGTAAGCGTTCGAGTCGACAATCGATTTATTGCTTTTTTGCTTAAACGTTATATCATTAGTTTTTACAACCCCAGTATTTATTCATAGTTGGTCTACAATTTAATTAATTTATATAAAATTTAAAGTTGGTCAAATGGTTTCGCTGAGTCAAAGCTCGGTTTGATATAAAATCTATTTATAAGTATGTATATTTTGGGCATAGGTGGGTTTTCAACAATATATTTTAAAAATTTTAAAAATAGCAGATACTGTATCAGTTTATATAATTTAAACCCAGATATGATAAAAGAATTGTTACTTACAGTGAGCTATGAACAGAATTCAATGTTTCAAAATAGACAAGATTAAATCTCAAATAAGAAAATTCTGTATGTAAAAACCACACTCTTCATTTGTATGACTCAATAGTTAAGTTAAAAATTAACTGTAAGTTAAAATCAATTGCATCAAAAGAGGAGCTCCCAAAATGTTTTTCTTATAGTCCATGAGTTACCACCAAGTTTCAACTTCTGCTTTTGTTCGATTTCCCTACCCCTTTGCCCTTAAAAACGTCCGCAAAGGATTATGCTACCCGCCTCTTTGGTTTTTTAGTTTTTTATGAACAAAAAAAAACGAAAAAATTCAAGCGTACTTTAAAAAAATTGAAGCCCGAGAAGGTAACGACCTCTCTCCTTTGCCTGTCCTCTTTTGTTGCGTTTTACAACCATCCTCCTGCTGCGGAGCTGCGGACGTCTTTCATGGACAATCTCTAGTGGGATTTTGGAAGCAGGAGCTATTTACAACAAAAACAATAGATAAAAAGATCGCAATTAGAACAACAACAAAAACCCTATCATAAATTCTATCTCGATTGCAAACAAAAAATTCTGAAATAAACCAAAAGCCAATTCCAAGGAGATCAAGCAAGAACAGCATGAGTGTAGAAATGAAGTACACTGATCAAACGAAATGAACGAAGCTGTGATCAAGGTGCGCATTGTTGTTCCCTTCTTCGCTCGCTTCGGTTTTTTTTGTTGTTGTTTTCTGAATGATGCAACAATATTAACAACAAAAATTAAAGTTATCGCCTGGTATTTAGATATCCCTGGCTGTAACGGATCAGAGGTGATGCTTAGTGTATCTTTAATCTTCATAACGCCTTCATAGCGTTTCCCTCAAATTTTTTTTATGTTTTCTGCGGAATTTCTTGTCGTACGACGCGACGTCTACAACAAGACAAGTCCTTTGCTCATTCATGGCTGCCTTTGATTTTTGTATGTCAAACATATGTACATATATAAACTTATCCCCATTAGCTTGCTGTAACGCGGCAATATAAGAAATTTCTTTGAAAAGGGTTAACTTCTAACACACCCTTTGCAAATTTTCGCCTGATAGAAATCGGAGCTAGCTGCCGTAAAAAAACTAATGATATTAATGAGCTAATATTCAACACATATATTAGTTACAGTAGCGTTATCTTTGAAAAAATAAAGTAATTTACTGATTGTAATGCCGCGGACTATTTAAGTGAGACAATACGCATTCCTAAAGTCAATAACGTAGTCATAAATATTCGGTAAATTTGTTATTTGTAATAAACGCTTGAAGTTGGGCAGAAATGATGTTTCTGCCATACTAAATTTCAAATCTGCCGAAAACAAGACATTAAGACTAAAGCTATCAATATTTACCAGCATATAAGAAAATGGTGAGGGGTTAGTTATTTTCGAACGAAATCCTGTTTGAATTTTTTAAAACTTATAACATAATGTACTTATACATATAAGCGAAATAAGAAACGAAAGGAGTTGGATCTTGATGTCTCCGATACCGCCGATTTCTTTTCATGTGGATAATACTTAGTTAATGAATTACTATAATAAATTGTTTCAGCACAAGCTTAGCTAATGCAGCGCTTAAAAAGTTTCAAACCCAAGAAAAGATCTCAATGCCTTTCATTCTTGTGAAAATCCCTTTTAAGTCTCGAAAAGCTAGTAAGTCTACTATATTTGATTTGGCCAATAGACTAAAAGAAGTATATGGTATATAGCGATCACATATCCCATAAAATGAGGCGTGACAGAATGTTTTGTTACCTTTCGCTGAAACCACAAATAAATAATTCTATCTTAACTTGTACAAGTCTGATAACTGACTTTCAAATATCATACATAGTACGCAATTGTTTATCACATTTTTGTTTCATTTTCTTTTTTTTTTTTTTGTTAGCTTTTACGGCTTATTATTTAATAAATTTACACTCAAAAAGCTCAAATATTACCTATCAGTAACTAATACAATGTAAATTTTAAAATGCTGTAATACAATAGGTGTGCAAAGCAGAAAACCGAAGCTTATTAGCGCAACAAATACAGTTCAAAGTAAAGCGTTGTAACTCAATGCAATTGCACCGAGAGAGAGAGAGAGATCAAGTTTATGCCTGTGAATATGAATTCTATATTCTGAGTAAAAGAAAAGTAGCTCATGGTGGCGCTGATCACTAACTACTGAAACCAGTTGAGAGACAATAAAGCTACAAAGTATCTAATTTGCCTATCTCATGAATGGGTATGTACTTTTTTGCACTGTTGCACCTGAAGTAGATATTTGAAAAATTTATAGCTTTCTGTCTTCTCTATTTTCTCTTTAGGCATTTCTCTCGAAGTTGCTTGCAAAAGCTTATTTGTTGTTATTTTATAAACCTTAATACTTGGCTGCCTTGTAACAAAATTCAATAATAATCTGGTCAAGTTCAATGTAAAACCTATCAGACAGAATTTACACTGAAAAAAAGAATGGCTTAGCTATAAGAATATGAACAAATTTATTTACTATAATATAGAAAACAATAGCAACAAACTCATTGGAAGCTTATAAAATGAATTATTTTAAATATCTCATATTTGGTTTGTAGAATTCAGTTTGAGAATAAAGTTCCTAAGCTTGCGCAAAAGTGTACTTATGTAAATGTGTACTAAAGTCAATCAACTCTTAGGACGTTGTCTCATAAAATAACTTGCCAAAAATAATATTAACAGATCGCATTCAATTTGTAATGTTAGAGTCGGACTATTATCGCAAACTTTATTTTATTTCAAGTCAATTTTCAATCTTGGAGACATACTTATGCAAAATATAAGTTTTCCAGAAACTCTGTGACAGAAATTATAATATTTGTATTTTTTTTTACGTAGAATAGATATTACCGTTGTAGTGTCTATTGCTTTTATGTATATTTGTAAAAATTTTAAACGTTTTGCAAAAAATGAAAAAATCATATGAAATTTC
Organism: Meiosimyza platycephala; assembly: GCA_963662105.1. NCBI lineage: Eukaryota > Metazoa > Arthropoda > Insecta > Diptera > Lauxaniidae > Meiosimyza > Meiosimyza platycephala. Next base: position 113,870,815 of record OY759208.1, on the reverse strand, counting down.
AATACAAATGCATTGTCAAAAAGGCAAAATTAATGGTGAAAGGTAAAAATATTGCTACAACTTTAATATACAAACAAACAACGATAAAGAATTTATATATTACATTACAGAATGACATGCCTTATGGACCGATAACTTTATTCGCCTTGATATCAGTTCATTGAATTTGTTACTACATATGCACAAACTTGCACTCTTAGCTATTAAGACAAAAAAATATAATAAAGAAAAAAAAAAATATCCTGCAAGGTGTTACAACCTTAAATGCGAGACATGCAAATTAAATTTACCATAGTAACGAAAGTGTTAATTGTTGTTTCTTTTGGCTGCAACAGTTTGACAATAGCAAACATTTTCTTTTCTTCATGTTTTGCAAGAACTTAACTTTCCTTTCCTAAATGTTTTCTTAATTGCATCACTAAAAGGTTTCTTTTAAAATTTTAGCTTAACATGACATTTCGCAAGAAAAACATTAAAACAAAACCTCGCAATATGCCAATGCCAAAAGTTTTTCTTATGATATCATAATAGTGATTGTTAGTTTAAATATAAAGTATTCGGATACTTTTAAATTAAATGCTTCAAATGGGTTATTTATACAGTAAAGGCAAGTGAACGTAGTTGGAAAGTAATGTTCTACATACTATTATTTAAAGCTACCAATACTGAAATTTTAATTACGAAAACAATAATTTTGAAAATCCTGTGATAAAAAAATTAATTGAGGTTTCATATTTTTATTCGGTTACTTGGTGCATGAAAAACCGTTAATCTCCTACCATTGTGAATGTCAAAGTGATTAAATGGATTTCTTAGGTAAAAGCAAAATTCTGAAATAGTGAAACCTTTTGTTAATATTTTCAACGAGTTTCGTGTAACAGTCATATGAAATTGTTATTTATGACAAAAACCATACCCAACGGTACTTCACTTCTTTATTTAATTTGAGGAAAACTACAGCAATGAAAATTAATTGAAAACTTTTTGAATGTTTAATAACAAAAAATTAAATGATATTTAATGCAAATGTTTATGTTTCTCACCAAATTTTAAATGCAGCTAAATTAAAGTTAAATAAAATGAAATTAACGAAACCACCATACGCTACATTAAATAGGATTAAATTAAAGTCAATGGGATTAAAAGCTTAACTTTTGCTGTGATTTGCAAGTTACCATCCTTATGTTTTTATACAACAACCGTTTAACAAGCTCAAATTTCCCCGTGGAATTTCTTTTGCATTTTTAAATGTTTTAAGCATTTGGGGTTTGTTAACATGTGGCCGACCAAAAACCCATCACCATGCAACCACTCAACATCATATCAAGTGTTTCTCGGTTAACCCTGCAACAAGTGACAATGTTTTTGTGGCTCTCGTACACTAATCATTCTGGTCACTCTGGTCAACAACGTCGTTTGTAATAATTATAATCTTTTGGCTTTCGTTTCCACTGCGCTGGCGAGTGGGATTCGAATTCCCAATTAAAATTAAATACTTCAAAGGAATGAAAATAAACGAAATGCATTTCTACCTGCTGCTGAAAAGTTGCAAACGCAATTATTTTCAACACATGGGATTAAAAATCGAATTTCGAAGTTCGAAGCATCGAAAAGCGTTTAAAATACTTCTACGGTTTTTTCTTAGATTTCAAATGCTTGTACGTTTAAAGGATTTTATTATTTGAAAATATGAATTTCATAAATTTAAAGAGTATAATCATATTTGTTTTGTTTTAATTAAGGCTGATGGGAAATTTTCATGTGTAATGAAAGAAAAAAATGCATGCACTACAGCCACACGACATCCAAAGAGATGCTAATCCAAAAATAGATGCATCTGGATGGCAAATTATTGCATATCACTGATTATCTATGCGTTCAAAATAAAATTAGATAGAGTTTCTGCAATTTGTTTTTAAATTTTTTCATCTTGTGGATTCGTTCCACAAAATCTCGAGATCTTAAGTCATGTCAGTTGTGTTCAGTTGTATTTCCAATATAATTTTGGAGAGATACAGTCCTCAATAACACTTGGAAATTATCAAATGTTCTTTATCAAATCAATTGGCAAGCGAACATTTTTCGGTTGTATGACAGCAAGTCAAAGTTTCGGTTGCTGTCGTTCAGGCAAGTGCTAGTGAAGACCGAAGCTTATCAACTCAAAGGATTGCTCAACAGTCAGGACTGTCAGCCACACGATTTCGCAACTTAAGTCCATCAAGACGCCGAAATCAAATATTTACATACGTAAAGCTTACGAAACAAAACAAAGAATGACAGGCAACATCTTCAGACAAAATCGACCATTCAAAAGCAAAAACGGAAACCCTCAATATTGCAGTTGAATAGATAATCCATTGGAAAGAGGATTTGTTGAAAACTATCAAACGTATGCCATGGTATATTATACAAACCACAAATCATAATCAACCGCAACTGGGGAGTTCCCCATATTAAGGCTCACACGAAGTTTTCAAATGTAAAGTCTTACATATTGCCACACTTTCTGAACCTTTGAGTACGTCTCGGTTGAGTACCAAGGCTGTCTGCTGTCATCAATCTTATTTTTAATAGTACTGATTGATGTCCCTAACTGAGGTCTGGAATGTGATAATCGACCCATTTAATGAACCTTCAGCGAACGTTCAGAACACCTCGCTTATGCAGATGTTATATGCCTCCTTGCCATGTCATAGTTCGAGATGCAAAAAAATACTCACTACCGGCAGATTTTCTTGGGAAAAGGTACGTCTGAAAACCAACCAATTTGCTGAACCAACGCCAACAATAATTTTTTGATAGGTGAAGAGTTGAATCAATTCAATTCTTTGAGTAGCGTCATAACACTTAATGTTTGTACCTATATGAACAGCAATACAACAATTAACTTAAGTCAGCTTCATAATGTCTGGCAGTTTTCGTTCGTACCAACAATAGTGAGGCTCATGATCTATGAGCCTCTGAATCACCGAATTCTAAAATTTCGGTGGCCTAGAATCATCTCGAATATGGACAAAATTCGATACAAAATCAAACGGCGTCAGGAAATGGAAATGAATGATAAAGTGTTGCTAATCACTAACTGAAATCTACTGGGAATTCTTTGAGTAACGAGGTAGCAGGACACGCGACCATCTCATCCAACTAAGAACAAAACATAAAGTGAATAAGGAAATTTTTGGAGAGAATTGAAGGCCCTTTCATTAAGGAATGTCTACTATTGAATAGTTTTGTGTAGGCCCAATGAACCGTGTGAAAATAAGAGAGAGAAGAGAGACAAACAGACTTATGTTTAATGTCGTTGGTATTTAAACCATCATAAGAACCTTAATCTTCTGCATATCTATTGTTTTATTCAGATATGGTGATCAAATATATTCAATCGACTCAAAGAAAATATCATATTTAGACCAATAAACAACACATTAACTTCCAGTAATAAGAGAAAATTAATATTTCCTATTTGTGTATTTGAATCTATCAAATACATTTATTATTTGGAAGAAACATAGTATTTTCTAAGTGTAGACAAAGCTGCAAATTTCAAATTATTAAAAATCTTCATTTGTATACAAGTCTTCAGACAAATTTTGTTCAAAAACTTAAATAGTTAATTTCTCTATCTACAGTGAAAATGGAAATGGCTTGCTCACATTTGCAATAAAATCTAATACGCTATAAACAATTTTTAAAAATACCTTATACTTAAGAATTTCTACACATATTAAATTAGATTTGGATTCCTATTTAAAAACTTTCTTTAAAATAGCGTTCAACTTATTGATTATTCATTAGTTTTGCTAAAGTTACAGCAAATTTAAAAAGAAATGAATCACAATTTCATCATTTCTATGGCATTTGATAACAGCCAAATTTATTTTATATACACAAAAAAAAATTACAGCGCAATATGCATAATTATAATTATTTTTATTATTATTATAATATTTATGATTATAATCTTATTATATTATATAGTGATGAACACTTTCATACAAACAAATATATATATATATAATTATAAATTATCTATAATGGGGAAAGGATGAAAATGAAGCCGAATTGAGGCTTTTTTAATGAGATAATCCAAAGAAAATAAATATGTTTAAATTAAATTTAAGTTATAGTTCAAGAATTAAACTTTAAATTAATTTTTTACCGTACGCTGCTAAGACTGTCTTCAAACTTTCTTTTCTTATTTTCGAAATATATAGATAATTTTCTAAATAGAAATACATAGAAGTCGCTCTGCGAGTGGTATAGTGTCCATTTTAGATGCTTCAAGTTCGAATTTTTTAGATTTATGCATGATAAGACAGCCTTCAAATTATTCTGGAAAAAAACAAATCTTTAGAGAGCAATTAAGTGGCGCCTTATGCCAAGGATTGCTTTTCACGACAGTTTCAGTTTCTTCTCTTAACTATTTCATTCATGAAGACCGTTTTTTTTTTTTTGGATATATTTGACACACAGTATGTGAGAAATAATTTTTTTGTATAACAAATGAAAATCACAATACATATTAATCTAATTTAAGAATTGACCTTCCCAATTATGAATGAACGTTTTTTTTTCTCATTTATTAGTTATTATATTTTATGTATTATGCTGAAATATGTGACATCACAAGTGGTAAAAACCAAACACGTTCTCAATGAAAATATAAAAGAAATAAAATAAAAAATAAAAATAAAAATCAAAATCTTTCCACATACAGCTTTCCATTTTTATATAAGAAATTGCAAATATATCCACGGAAACTGAAATTGTTGTAAGTATTATGCAAAATCAATGCATCAGGTGGTGAACATAACAATAAACAAATGAATATACATACATACATACATACATACATAGTTACCAGTAGTACATATGTATATTCATTAGCATTTCTACATAGGAGTATCTATGAATTGTTATTTGCTAATAAACTTCCAATGAATTAACTATATTTTTCTGTTACTGTTGCTTTTGTTATTGTTGCTGTCATCCTGCTTGTACGAGTATATAACAATAATACATTGCAACAACAATTAAGAGGGTTGAAATGCTATCTTTACCTTACTCCGTGTGTATATGCTTGCTCAAGCGCAATAACATCATTACAAGAAATTCCTACTAGGTAACGATTGGAAAAAGTCATTCCCAATCAGACGGGGCTGAGCGTGCGCATTACAAATGACCGTTACGTAATAACAGAAACGTTGCAAACAGATTTGCAAACAAATGAGTGATGTTGCTACAGGTTGATTGGGGTAAAAAAAAAAAGTGAAACGCACCAACCCACACACATGTAAACACACATACGATACTTTACACTCAACACACGCAAGCAATGACGCACACAAACGCCTTATTTAACCGACGAAGTGCACAGTGATCCAAATTTTATAATGACTATAAAATGAAAAATAACTTACATGAAATTTATTACCTAAGTTTATTTGATTACGCTTATTTTCGAAATAAAATCAGAAAAAAATTGGACGATTATCAAGAATGGTTGCATGTATGTACATAAAAGACAAATATAGCCCGATATATTCAAATTTTATGTAATGCGACTTTATAATTTTCGTATTATCTTATGACATTTTTGATTCATTTAATAAAATTATATCAACAGATCACAAGATTGTCGGGATTGAAAATCTCAGTGCTGAAATCCCGAGAGTTTTTTTGGGATATTCCTAAATTAAATTTGACAGCGAAGTATGGGATAATAAAAAATATATTTATATCACAATACGCGAACAGAACAGACAATAGCAAAACTTTTACTATTTATTGTAAGCAAAAAAAAAAATCATATTTTAGAAAACTAAATCTGTGTTATAGCAAATTTAAGCAAATTCAGTTCATTAGTTTAGTTTAGTTTTTGGTTAGGGGCATGACACCGCTTATATATTGTAGAAATTTTCTCAGAATTTAATCTAACTCTGTACAAAATTTCATGAAAATCGGATCATTATTTTAGCAGTGAAAACGTTGCAAATTTTTGGAAGGAGAAAAATAAAAAATCATGCTATTGGAATTGCATTTGCCCCCCCCCCCCACGCAAAGACGGGTTGGTACGGTGCTGCCGGCCGCTAAAAACAAATATTTTCATCCAAGAAACAATCTTACTCCACACTAAGTTTTATCAAAATCAAAGTAGCAACTCAGCCACGACAGCAGGGGTCAGCAAAGCAATTCTACTTTCTCTTTCTCTCTTATTGTATACGTATACAAGGAAATTCAGTACGCCGATGCCTGCCCTAGATTAGAGAGTTCTTAATATCTGTCTTTGGGGTTCAATCTATTTCCAAACCAAATTTCATCAAAATCGGTAAATTATTTAAGCCGCAGAAGTATAATTTTCTGTTACATGCGTGGTACCGCCTAGTATTAACATACATTTGGAATTGCCCCTCTTCACAACCTTTCCAACGAGAAAATAATAAAGCAATTATGTTGTATTATGGCAGTTAAAAAGAGATAGAACTGTTTTGCCTTAGCCTATTTATAGAACGAAAACCCTCAAGGTGAATAAGTTTATGGACCATTTCAATTATTGGGCTGAGGTTTTGCTATTAAGATGTCCAAGTTCACTTTTTTGAAAGTGGAATCAAGTAAGAGACCATAACAGACTTTAACTCTAATAGTTTTGTAAAGGATTGAATAGAAATTATATGCATATCTTTTATTTGTCCAACGATATTCAATTCTTCGCACTTAAGTCTAACGACTTTGTTTACTCTTGTCAATGATTTGCAACACTGTGCGTCGTTAAGGTATCCAAAATGTACGATAGAAATAAATCTTTCTTCGTATTTGTGCGAATTGTATTAGTGTGTGTGTATCAGCGCTTACGTGTGTGTGTGTGTCCATGAGGCTCTTTGAAGTTAAACCGTTACTTATCTCGTCAGATATATCGCTGCACTTGTTGCATCCGCTCGAATTGACGGAACTATTTAAAACGGACTATACGCGACGGTTGGTGGATTTAAATACAAATAATTATCTGCAATACTAAATACTGAAAATAATATACATAATTAATATTCATGCAAATCTGAAAATAATCTCTTTCATTAAGATTGAAATATAAATTTATGGGTCATAGCTGTTTATATATTTGTGAGCCAAAATGTTTTGTGTCGTAAAAAATATTGAATTATTGAATAAAGTCAATATAACTTAAATTAAAAAAAAAAAAGTGAAATTTAAAAAAAGGTACCACGCCTTTCAAACCAGTACCTGTCTTTACTACGGAAATTGCTGATATAGCGGCAAACAAGTGTTGAAAAGTGTCTAAATCTGATACGAAAATTTCGGTAGTTCAAATAATTTAAATTTTTAATAAAAAATTAGTTTTATTTTTCAACGAAAACCAAAATCGAATTGGATTACTTTTTCAACAATCCGAAGATGGAGGAGGAGAGCGATGACAAGGATGATACAAAAAGGTGAGTTTTGTTAATTTTTGAACAAAGAAATTTCTAACTAAAGCATATGGTAGATTTTTAGAGGAGAAAATTGATTTTCTTTTATCTTCTTAACATACTTTTTTTGTGAATCTTATAGATTATTTCTTATAAACAGTAAACTTAAAAAAACTTAGTTGTTTTTCCTACTTTTAATTCTAAAACTCATTGAATATTCTTAATATTTTTCTTCATCATATATATAAATTAGTATATATATATAGTATAAAATAGTTCATCCTCACTTTGTATGTCTTACATGAAATATATACTGTCGGCTCGAAAATGGAGTTTAGTAAGGATACGGTGACACTTTCGGAAGGCTTGATTAGCAGTGAGTCCTTTGCTTTACCAACAAAATCTAAAATATTTCAATATAGTGGCAGATTTGTCTTGATGATAGCCAAGCAGTCATCAAGGTACATGGGTCCAATATTATCAACAACATCTTGTAGGAAATCACTGTACAAAAAATGGGCATTGTAATCTAACTATATTTTGTGATTTGGCAAGTGGCTAATTCATTCGCAACGAAAACTTGGAAGAACTTGTTAGAAAAGGCATAATTTATAAAATTTCCATTTCCATTTATTCAAAACATATCAATTGGACCAACATGAGATGGGTTAAGTTCAGAACATGTTCCATGTCGAGCGAGATCTGACCATATGATGATAACAGTAGAACGCGCAAAGTGATCTCATTAGACAAGCAAACCCTTAGAATCTTTATTAGTGTCATCATAGGCCACTATTTCATAGACAAGCATTCCTCAAGACTAAGGATTTTTGATGAAAGAGATCATTGCAGGAGTTTTAAAGATTCTGACGTAAAAGAGTCTTTCTTTTGTTATCTAGTATGCTGCCAAACTATCATTTCATGTAATTCGAATCTCATTCCTTCGACTCTCTTAAAGACATTGCTCAAAAGAGTTTAAAGTTCATATTGTTAATTGGTTTGCAAATGTTGGCAATGACTCCCACAGCTGTATTTCGTATGTTCAGATAGGTTTCAAAATTGATTACTAACTAGTCAACTTGTTTTTTTACTTAATGGAGATTTCAATTCAAGAATCCAGTAAAGCAAATATGCGGTTATCTTTAGCTTAGTTATTACATTCTGCTTTTGAGTAAGATGTCATTTCAAGTGCATTTTAAATAATCAACATAGAGTGGATGGAATAATTTTTGATAGTAAAAGGAGAACAAAAATTAGTTTTAAATCAACTTCTTAAGCATTTGCCAATTATATGTCGGTCTAAAAGTGCAGTAATAGTGGACTATATGTACAACCCAGGGACACGCGGGTTCAATTCCCGATTCAGGCTGGTAATACACTTTCCATACTTCCCAATTTCTCTATCTTCCAAAATATTTCCTTCTTTTATATTGAATTTTCTGGAGGTATTTTCAAGCTTTAAATTAACATCACAATGAGCTTTGATGAGAAAGTACGAGTAAAAGACCTTATTTCGGCAAGTTATGATTAGTTGAAGTTAAAGACATAAATCTTGCTTCAGACCACTTTCGCTCTCGTAATTGGGCGTGAATCTTTAAAATGACTTTCATTAAAATATGTTGCATTATAGCTCAACCGTATTCCCACTCTTTTGTCTCCTGCCAACACACCACGTTTCGAAAGGTTCTCCCTTAAAGTGTAAGCTTTAAGAAAAAAACTTGTTTTCATAACGTTTTTAATGTTTTTCTATACACCAATGGACCTATTTATTTCACAATTATTTGACATAACTAAGTTGCTGCAGTCATTTGACTTATGTTTTCAATAAACTTTTAAAACAAATTGGATCATTCAATTGCAGCTAACAGATTACACATTAAACGTGGCAAATAATATCAGTCCAATAGATGCCACCAGGTACGAAGTTCATCATCTATTTAATAAAATTTTTCACTACTCTTTTGCATAAGACCGGCGGAAGTTCACGAATTATGCAGCAAATCTTGTGTTTAGCTCTGGAATCATTTTTGGGTAATTGACATACACTTTTTGCTTGAAAAGCCCATAGTAAGTAATAATAACGTTTAACAATTAAAATGCGTTTTTTTGTTAAATGCCGCGTCACAATTAAAATACTTTCCTTGAATCAGAGACATAACTCTTGACAGAATTTGGCATTTTAAAAAAGGCACACAATGTTTTTTAGGCATGTGAAGATACCCTCGAGCCTAAAGTCACCTTCCGGACTTAATCTGCGATAGTGATACATATTATGCTTAATGGATTTCATGTCTGGTAGATAGCTCTTACTCAAATCAATTCTAAAGTTGATACGAAACGATTACAGCGACTCCTGTGTATTGGTGTAACAGGGGCGCTGAGTATCGCCCCTGCAGTGTCTTAAAACGTCTTTTTGCAAAAAATGTAGCTTTTAATACTATACTTAGGCTAAAAGAATCTGTCTGTTTCAGATACCGGCCACATGGTCATAGTAATGTTAGTGCCATCCTTAATTATAGCACTTATAAATTGGTCTCCGCTTTGACCATAGACAGGAATTTTTTGGCTACGTTTCTGTTAACAGAAATCTGTAAAATAAGGGAAAGGACATAAAATTATAGGAAACAAAAAAGCAGATCTACTAGCAAAGCAAGGTGCTCTGTAAGATGCACAACGCAAGAGAGCTTCAGCATTCCATTATTATTATCTATTAAAAGATGGCGTACTACTCTCAATAGCGGAAAAGAAGTGATTTTACTCTTTCACTAAAAGTAGACTTGAAAATATTTGTCATTCCTTAGCTCGGAATGAATGCAGCTTATTGACCAGGGTTGTAACTAACTACTGGCTTATTGTGCATAATACTTTTAGTTTGAGCTTAGTATCCAACCACTAGTATAAAAATGGTCTTGATTTCGAAGAATAGGAAACCATGGAACAATTTCTTTGCTCTTGTCCCACCTTGGAAAGAGCTCCTTGAATGAGCTAAGATAAGTTCATCTAACTGAAATCATAAGATTCGCTGAAAAATGCAGGCGTGGTCTGTTGGACCAGTATCACAATTTAATTTTTAAACTATTTTAAATGATTTTCATAAAATCAAAAGTTTTCTTGGTTTCTTTAATTTTCTCGTTAAGTTGAATTGATGAAAAATAACGCGCTGTAATAATTTCTTAACCAAAAAACATAGGTCAAATTCGGTTATGGCTCTGAAAAATGTTATGACCTCGAGGTTCCACGTTCAATTTTCAATTCAAGCATGGTTTCATATATCATACTTCTGCTTCATTAAATTGTTCTGCTGTTTTTCGAACTTCAAAGAAAATAATACCACTTTCAGCTTTTCAGCTGTGACAAGAAAATACTCTACTAAGTGGAATAAAACATTAATTATTTCAGTTCAATGAAGTTCAGTTGACTTCGAAGCGATCTTGAAAAAGGGTTTCAAAACCAAAGACTGTTATTTCACCCCCTAGAAACCTTAGCAGTATCTACATCAGCTCTCGAGATATTGGGCTGAGAAAATTGAAATGAAACACACTATTTATAGCGAGGCCCCTATTAGAAAATAATAACTCCGGTACGTGAAAATAACGTTTATAAGCAGTCGCTCACATGAAACCTGGCGACATGGGCATAAACCTTTAAAAAAATTAGACCTAATTCTAAAAATATTGAAAAATTCTAAACGAAGATTCCGCAGCATCAGTAACGCTCTCTTATACAATTAGTAATTTATTACATACCTACGACAAACAGTTTCTATTATATAAGGTCGATAATGCACTAATAATATATAACATAAATAGGTTGAAAATAGAATGTCAAAGTTAGATAAGTGATGAATGAAAAATAATTGTGTAATGTCAAAAAATACTCTTCGTAATTGCTGAATCGATTGTAATAACTAGCGAAAAAAATAAATAGACGGCAAATTTCTTATAAAACAAAAAACGTCAAAGGTTTGAAAATTACAAAATAAAAAATTAAAGTGCGTCATCGTTTCCGCGCAAGTGGCTTCAATAACTAAATTTAAATCGAAAACAGTTAAGTGTGTCATGTGTAGGCATTATTGGGATTCAATTTAAGTGTGCAGTTTCAAATCGTCATAGTTTGCGTAGAATAAAAATCTTATTATTTTTATGGTCTTTAAGGTCGTTGTTTTTACCGAAAAGTGATGTGTCGGAAAATCGCAGGATTAAAAAATTAATTAAGCCTAAAGTTTTCTTATAGCTACTGTTGCTTTCTAAAAATCGAGGTAAATAATTGATCATCCTCTGCGCTGAAAGTTGCATGAAAGTGCGAACAAATGTAACTTACCAATGTAAAATTACTACTACTATCATGTTAATTCATTAGTGGCACAGGATCTAAACAAAATTTCTGAAGCTATTTAGATCCCTGGTTTTTTTATGTGCCCGTTCCTTCCGATTCTTGACTTTCAATTGCTTGGTACCTGACGTCTGGGTTTTTCGCTGCATCTATCTCCTTCACAGTTGACTGGATAAGGTTTTAACCCTTAAATTGCATCCTTGCTCACATACGAGTTCTGGGCAGTTGTTGCTGAACATTTTGATGTTAGGGGTGACCTTAGTTGTAAGCATTTGTAATTGCTGCAAACTTTCGACCGTTGTTTTGCCATTTTTTTTTTTTTCAAACGCTTCGATTGAAAGAGCATTCTCTATTGCAAATATCATAAGAGATTAGTTCTACAATAGAATAGCAATAAAAACTCTTGGTTCCATAATGGAAGATATTTTTTTTTTTCCTGGAAGACTTACCATTTTGAGTCATCGCAAAAATGATAAAAATGCTTACATGCGCAAAATTGGCCCAAAAATGCTCCATACTGTGAGTGTTAAGTTTGGTATTTGGTCAGAATATTTAAGATAGATCTGCGAAAATTTTCAGAATGTTATTTCTAATGAATAACTAATTTTTTGTCTGCTCATGGGAAAGTTATTTCGTTTTTTCTTGATTTTGCTATTTAAAAAAAAAATGTAGAGACTTAAGCAAGTAATAGTTCGAAGGTGCCAGATCTGGAGAATATTGTAGGTGCGATAATATATCTTATCTTAGTTGTGAAAGTTTTTAGCTAGTTACCAATCTTTTATGTGGTCTCGAAAAATCGTGGTGGAACACTATACCTTTTCTTTTGATTAATTCCAGTCAATTTGTCCAATTGATGACAGTACGCTTTAGAATTGATCGTAGTATTGTACGATAGAAGGTGAAATGTCCCCTTGAAGTCCCACCAAATAGCTTTCTAAGTATTTTGAGCTGGTTCATCTTATTTACTCCACGATCTCTTGTAACAACCGATTCCTCATCCCCAGTATTGATTCGCTTCAAAAGCGCATAATATTCTTGACACGTGAGAAGCAAATCGTTGACGTCAAAGTGACGAAGCAAATTTCTTTCTATAAGATCATGTGCAACCCAGCACACCTTTTTTTAATAAAAATCTAAAAAAAAAAAAACAGTAGTTTTTGCATGCAACTTCTCACTTCTCAATTAATCGTTTCTTGCGTTTAAATATTTTATATAGGGGTTTAAAAATTAAGAGAACAATCAACGAAATTTAAGGGAAAATAGAGCTCTATCTAGGACATTTACTGCAAAGAGCTTTTAAAATGTAACTACAGTGTTACGCATTAATGTGTATTTTTGGTATTCCGGACTATAATATAACATGCCTTTCAATTGAAGTTGTCTTCAGTAAAGCCAAAGATCAGGTTATATTACTATAAGAAGATGATGTCTTGTGTTTTTTTTGTCAAATGAGGAGAACATGCGCTTTCTGTTGGAGCTATTCATTTTATTGTTGATTTTCTGTCACCAAAATTGCACTCAATTTATTCCATTGGGGTTTGTTATTCGTATTCTTCCGAAATCTGTGATTAAGATAAAACTGCGCCATGGATTCATATGACTGATACACTTCTTATAAAAATACAAAAATCTTGGAATAAGCTCTGAGTGAGTGTGTATTTGGTTGATTTAAGAAATGGACATTAATCCATTAATTAAATATTCTTCCAACCTATTTATCTTGTTTTTATACATAAAGATAATAAGATAATTTTCAGCATAAGACCAACCAAAAATTTTAAAATAGGACTATTCATTAATATTATTATTACCTTCTTAGTAAATTAAAGCATAAATAAAATATGTAATGGCATTAACCTTTCCAATCAATTACTGATTGATTTATTTTGTTACCATGCCTTTAGTATATGAATTTACACTTTGGTTTTGCTATTAGACCACAATGAGCTTAATAATAATTGAATTTTTCTTATTGCAAAGTATTAATTTCAACAACAACAACAACAACACCGTAGTATTTGGCAATTATGTATGTACCTGGAGAGACACATTCTAAAAAACATATAAACAACCCTAATTTCCACATAAAATTTCAATGTATAGTTATTTACTTAAGCAGAAAGTTATTGAATTTAATCAAATGAATTCTAGATTATTGTCTTCCCAGAAAATGAAGAAGCGTTCGCATATCTGCGTACTTAGTATTTCAATTTCTATTGTATTCGCCGCACATTCATAGATGCGAAACTCTGTATCTCTATGCATGGATATATGCATAAAATTTCTCATTTTGAGTGACATCAACTGTCAAATGCATACTTCTAATTGGCTCAGCGAAGCAAATTCAAAATGACATCAGGTCAAAATAAAAAAATATTTATTATGCAAAGTATGTATATATTATAATGCAATATATATTACAGTTGATTTATCTTGAATCTATTTTTAAAAATATACAAAAGAAAAACCGCAACGTACAGATGACACGTGGTACATCTTTTAAAAGAAAAGATGAATTATCTATAGCGTATAGAATATGTTCATATAAAAAGGTTTGAGAACTGATTATCTAAAATTCATGTGGTTAAATTTTATTTGATATAGGAAGATTTTGAATTAGGTAAGATTATGTTAAGTATGTAACAAACGTGCCATGGAAAAGTTTATTTTCTTTTTGTAAAGAGTGGTCACAAAGAAATGTTACCTTTCGAATGCGATCAGTAAGAGACATATTAAGAGTAATCAGAATCTTATGAATTTTCATTTATTGGTGATTAATGGAAAACTTTCGCAAAGTGGCATATGCTATATTCAAATTCAAAACCAATCTATCACACTAGTGACGGATTATATTGTTCTCAGCGAAAAAAAAAAACGCAATGAACAAAATCTTTTTTAAGTATGCACAAATTTAAAATATCAACTAAACTGTTGCTATGCGGCTGTTACTGTCAAGTCGTTTACGCCCGAATTTCATGCTTTGACGGCTCATTTAAAAATTCCTTTTTTCAATTCCCCGAAAATTAACGGTCAATACTTTGTGCAAAACAATTATTCAATTGCAATTTCTTTGGATTCCCTGATTCGCTTATGATGAAATAATATTTGGGAACTATTCTTACTTGATTCATAAACACTTTTGACTGGAATATTTAAAAATGTGCACTATTTACAATCTAAATTTTATTTTGTATCACGATTCCGGGAGATTATATTCGGAATTAATGTACATAATTATGTTTAACAGTGATGGCATTTTCGGTACATTTGTACTTTTTTCGGTACATTTGCTTCCTGAAAAATCGTCGTCAGCACTTTCGACAAGTTTTGAGTACATTCGGTAAATTTGCCTCATTTTTAGTACATTTGGCGAATTTTAAGCACATATTCAGTACATTTTCGGTACATTTGGACAATTCATAATATTGACCTTTTTTTTAAGTAAATAAGAAATTGAAAATAATCGTAATATGCAGATTTATAATAAAAGTCTTTTTTTTTAGCAAATGAAAAAATTGCAATAATCGTCAGTGTAGCATTTGTAATTTAATGTGAAATATATCTCATTTTGCTAAAGTTTTTGAGATGGGAAAAGTGAGGACTTTTTTTTTAGTAATTCCATTTGAAAAGTTTCGTACATTTTAGCAAAATTGGGTGTTGAATACAAAAAAGTACATTCGGCCTCAAAAAAGTACATTTGCCATCACTGATGTGTAAGCATATTACGGGCAGCATAAAATTTCATTGCATACCTTTAGGCATAAAAGTTTACATACTAGTTTTATCTAGAGTTATACATAGGTATTTAGGGCCTCTTTATGTATCACAATTCGTCTCGTTTCGTCTCTAATTTCCAAGCCTAAAAGTATGCTAGTACAATTCTTATATTTGTAATTAACTAGTCACTAAGCACAGGCCATAATTCTATGTTTACTATTCTCATGGTGCAACCCTTAGTGGCCCACCCTGCATAAAGCCAACGAAATAATATAACCTCTGTTATTGAATCATGGTTCACGATAGCATATTAGAATTTCAACTAAATCGGATGTCAGGGATTTGAAATAAAAATTTCACCTGAAATACAAGCCCAAGCATAGAAAACATAAGCCCTCTGTGTGAACACAACATACAATAATATTATCACATAAAAAAAAAAATTTTTAATTTCAGGAAATCAAGAAATTTAAGTGAAAAGAAGCGTCGGGATCAATTTAATTCGTTGGTCAACGACTTGAGTGCATTAATATCAACGTCGAATCGGAAAATGGACAAATCTACAGTTCTGAAGTCAACAATAGCATTTCTGAAGCATCACAACGGTAGTTCTTATACAAGAATATTTTATATATAGTAATTTTATATATAGTAATTTAAAAATTTTAGAAGCAACTGACAGATCTAAAGTGTTTGAAATACAAAAAGACTGGAAACCATCGTTTCTAACAAACGATGAATTTACGCATCTAATGCTTGAGGCACTTGATGGCTTCATTATTGTATTCAGTAGTAGTGGCTCTATTTATTATGCATCTGAAAGTATTATCTCGTTGCTGGGTTATCTGCCGGTGAGTAATTTGGGTTACTTTGGTATTTAATTTTTTCAAACGCATATATTATTTCTAGAGTGATCTTCTCAATATGACAATATTTGATCTGACCTACGAGGTAGAACATGAGAGTCTTTTAAACATTTTCCTAAATCCAACACCTGTCATCGAGCCACTTCAGACTGATATAACGGCAAGCAATCAAATAACTTTTCATGCGCATATGAAACGCGGTGGTATCGATAAGGTAGAGGCTAATGACTTCGAATTGGTAAAATTTGTAGGATATTTTCGTAAGTACGAGGACACTATACTCTGTTAAATCAATTTAATTACATGATTTTATTTTGATTTTGTAGGAAATGATGCAAATGTAGATAATTTACCCGTCAATACTCAAACCCCACCTAGAATCTATTCAACTACTTCAGCTTCGGAGATTGACAAGAAATTGATTTTTGTTGGAACGGGGCGTGTGCAAAAGCCGCAGTTAATTCGTGAAATGTCCGTTATTGATCCGACACAGAATGAATTCACTTCAAAGCACAGCATGGAATGGAAATTTCTTTTCCTAGATCATCGAGCACCGCCCATAATCGGTTATATGCCATTTGAAGTATTGGGAACTTCTGGTTATGATTACTACCATTTTGATGATCTGGATAGCATTGTAGCTTGTCATGAAGAATGTAGGTGTAATAATTCTTGCACAAAGAATGTATTTTTTATTTTTACATACTTATTAGTGTTGCAGAAAGGTGAAGGTAAATCCTGCTACTATCGCTTTATTACAAAGGGTCAACAATGGCTTTGGCTTCAAACTGATTTTTTTGTTTCCTATCATCAGTATAACTCCAAACCGGACTATGTGGTCTGTACACATAAAGTGGTTAGTTATGGCGATGTTATCAAACAAAATAAATCGGGTAACAAGAGTAGTAAAACTCATTCCATAAATGTGCCAGCACTGGTCAAGACATCAACAATGACTCTTAAAGATCTCGAAAATACTAGCAGCAATAATGCGGCAGTAATCCAATCGGCTGTAGTTGGAAGTGGTAGCGGTGCTGTAGTAAGTGAACTAAACGATGCTTCTCCGACTTTAGATGCTGTGACAATGTGGCAATCAACGGCAGCAACAAATTCAGCAACGCCGATGACACCGTTAAAATCCTCACGTCCCTCTTCTAGTTATGGCAACATCAGCTCAACAGGAGTCTCACCGAATGTTAAACGGAAACGTTACTTTCATCATAGTCGTGGCGGCAACGGCTCTGATTCTACGTCAATGTCAGCAGATTCTGGAACGAGTCGGCATTCGTTGTTGACGCATATTAGCTCGGTAATATTTAATTCTTACATTTATTCATATAATTTTTATTTATTTATAAGAAACTAGGGAGATGTTTTCCAATCTAATCAAAGGAATATGTGTCTTCTTATTTCCTCTGATAAAGAACATATTTTATGGGTAACCAATTCTGCAATTTAAAGTCAGTCAGCTTGCATGGTTTAAAATGGTTTCGGTGCATTGTTGTTTGTTCCTCTCATTTGTGAAATTTGCCTTCAAACTTCAAAGAACAAACGCTCTTTTGTTTGTTTTTTTTTTGTTGTTCTTGAAAAGTTTCTTTTAACTTAAAACACAAGAAAATCTTATCTCTATTATAGCAGAGCAGACAACGGCAATCTATATCACGTTTGCAACAGCAACAAAGCCATGTGCAGCAGCAACAAAGTCAATCTCAGTTACAGCAGCAGCAGCAGCAACAACAACAGCAGTCGCTGCATCAGCAAACAATGCATCAGTCACAGCAGCATCCGTTACAAATGAATCAAGCACAACAGCAACAAAAGCTCTTACCAATGTTGCAGCAACATTCAATTGCTGGTCAAATAATGACAAACTCCCCGTGTCAGTTTACTCAACCCGCCTTCCCATTAAGTAGTGCGCCAATTGTCGGACCTACATTCCTCGAACCTCCGCAGTTTCTAACTGCCATACCAGTGCAACCTGTGATAACACCATTTTCGGTGGCGCCAGTACTTTCACCATTATCGGTTAGTAATTGAGTATATTCGTCTTAAAATTAATGATGTTCTTGTTTCTTTTTAGCATCATCAGTCGGACATGTTGTCCAGTGCAGCGGTTATCATGACGCCCACACAAACGCAGCTGCAGGATCAGTTGCAACGGAAACATGATGAGCTGCAAAAGTTGATAATGCAACAGCAGAATGAACTGCGTATGGTTTCGGAGCAGTTACTGCTGGCACGTTATACGATGTTGCAGCCAGTAGTGCCGTTGAACTACAACAATGCTTCTGGTGGTAGTAGTCGGAACTTTAACTTCAGTAACAACAGCAACACAATAGATCAGCAATTTAATCAATATGGCTTTGCAATGAATTATGATATCATGCAGAGCGAACAAGAACAACAGCAGCAGCAGCAGCAACAGCAACAACAATTGATGTTACAACGGCAGCAGCAAGCGCAGCTACAAACATTGCAGCAACAGCCACAATTGCAAACACAGCAGCAACTGTTGCACAGTTCGCAACAGCAGCAGCAGCAACAAACACAGCAACAGCAGCAGCAAACACAGCAACAACAGCAGCAAACACAGCAACAAAGTTTGTTGTCACGCAGTGTACCTGACTTAGAACAATTTGCCACGGAAGAAATAGATGCTTTCCTCAATCTTTCGCCACTGCAATCGATAAGCTCACAAACTGGACTAAGCCAAAGCAATAATAATAACAGCACCGCCAACAACAACACCAGCACCTTGAATCAAAACAACAGCAATAACAATGCCAACAACATTAGCAGCAGCAATCAGCAGAATCAGTCATTAAATCACAACTTTGGTAATACACAAAATGCATCTCAGGCCAATAATGAGGATTCCTTACTATCCTACATGCAAATGACAACGGATCCTAGTTCTGCTTTAAATTTTCCAATGGGTATCAGTGATGATGGTTCCGAAACACATAATGATGATGCAAAGCTACTACATAATCATTCGCACCATCATCATCAACAGCAACAGCAGCAGCAGCAGCACCACCACCATCATCAACAGCAGCAACAGCAACATTCACAGCAGCAACCAAATCGATCCTTCTTTTCAAACAATCCGTTTCAATCTCTCAATCAATCAGGCACCTCGAATCAAATGGCAAATGATCTCGAAATTTTGTCATATCAAATGTCGCAAGAGCAATCGCAGAAACTTTTTAATTTACCACATACACCAGGTTCAAGTCAATAACTCGTTGTGGTTCAAAAACTGGTTGAACTTTTAATTTAAAAAGAAACCTAAGAGCTCTCTGTAAAGTGATGTTGTTGCTGAAGCAGCTGAAGAAGGATTAAGTAGCTTGCAATCGGGTTAGTTGAGTGAGATTTTGTGCTCTTCGAGCTCTAGGTTGTGAATATTTTTTTTGCCTAGTTTATGTTGTCATTTTTTTTTTGTGTTCCGGATCCTTAGGCGATTGACGTGGAAACAGAGTAAAAAGATTGATTCTTCTTGCTCCTACAAATGTTTTCGAATTGCTTTCCAGCAGACCATATTGCCTCTCATACGAACAGACGTCAAACAATTCGTAGCGTTATGTTAATTTAGAGTGACTCCTGAATTTTTAAAGAGCACCACTTTATTGGATTTTTATATGAGATTTTTAAAATTTTCATGTGATCTTGCAATCACAAAAAAACGATTCAAGTCGTTTTGAAATATGGATCTTAAATGTACAGCAACTGCACGTGCTGATTGCCAGATGCTCATATAAATGAACTCTATATTGATCCATCATGTATCAAAAACTGAGCATTACAAGAACGATGCGAACTTTTCACGGAGTGTGATACAGAAGAGAAAGGGTCTGCACGTTTGTCACGTCCCACTACAGAGCTTCTTGCGGTATGTAACACCAATATTTTCTTGTGAATAAAATTTGTGCCACTTGTCGCTTTTACTTCTTTATTAAAGGCGTTTGATATTTTCAATGGTCTGCGTACCGCTTTATTTCTCCCTGCGATATTTCAAGTATCGCCTCTCATCCAAGGTTTTTTATGTCGTGGAGTTAAGCCAAGTACATACTAACATATATGTACAAAGTCAAAAACCAAAGTTCTCTTAGTTCTCTTCCTAGGCAAAATTAATATTAAAAAAAGCCATTAAAATTGAGTTGCTTATAACAAGTAATTTAATGGATATTCTGAAATCAAACAGAGCTACAATATGTCAGCGTAAAATAAAAAAATATGAATTCACCATACAAATAAAAAAAATTCTATACATCCAAGTTTATTAACTCCTCACGGTTATTTTAATATTCTAATAGCTGCAGCAGTAAACGGCGGCATTTAAACTAAATTTCTAAAACTTAGCGAAATATAGGGTAGCTTACATAAAAATTCATCTTGTCACTAGAGATTGTTTCACCTACCAAATCCATCCCTGGGCATAAAATTTATTGCAAGGAAAGTTCAATAAATAAAATTTTCTCATCAAATCAAAAATGATGCACAGAAATTCAGCAAGTGCTCGCACCACATTGATACATCTATCTGCAAAATGCATGTTTATGCGAAATAGAACCATCCGTAATGGAATCAACAAAAACTATCAACCTCATAAATAAATAATAAATTCAGGAATAATTATTAGTTATAATTAGTTTAATTATAACTTTGTTTGAAGCTCCTTTCCAAAGTTATTTACTCTTAATGAATTGGCAAAAAGTTCCAAAGTCTTATTAAGAGCCATAATAATTGTCAGCGCACCGGCAACTCAAACATGAAGGCTCCAAGTTGGAAGTATAATTTTCATTCCAAATTGAAAGTTGGAGCATCTTTATTTTTACGTCTCAGATTGAACACGGCGGAATATGAAAAGTTCATTGTAATAAAATGTTAGAGATAATTTTTAAAAATTCAAAAGTTTTAGTTGGTTTGTACCCTAACAATAATACCAGTTGCCTTCCATCCATTTCTTGCCCCGAGTTAATTGTTAAGCACCTAGTTTTATTCTACGTGATTAATTTATTATTTGCGTTATTAACATAAAATCATATTTATTAATAAGTAAGTCCAGGAGACTAATTCTAAGTGCAAATATGTAAATATGTTAAAAATTAAAGCGTTGAAGAGATATTGTTAAATATATGATATTAGAACTATGATAGAAAAAAAATAATAAATATATATGAAATAATATTAGCTTGGTGTAGATAGTTACATTTGGTTTCAAGTTTTGTAAATGAAGAACGTATTTTCTTTGTTCAAGATTAATTTTTTAAAATTAAATAAATTTATAAATAACATAATTGACTGACTTAGCCAACCATTAATTAAGCAACAAAACAATTTCTATTTTAAACATAAATTTCAATTGATTTGTAAATATTATTTTTCAATAAAATAAAAAAGAAATCTTGATTTTCTCAATCAATTTTGAGTTATTGTTGTATAAGTAAAAAAATTTACTGGCCATAATTAACAAACTCGTGTGTTAACTGTATATAGAGAGGCTCAAGGTGGAAAAGGCAGTACAAAATTTTTAACCAATGATTTAATTGGGAATGTATTTTTATTTTTAAGACTTTTGTTATTTAGTAGAGATATAAAAATTATGTACCGACTCATTATTTATAAATTAGAAATTTTTTAGTATTAAGTAAGTAATAAACACATTCGATGCAAGCTACGTGTGCGGAAATATACAAAGCGAGAAAGCATGATTTTCTCTATATGTTAGAGCAAGATGTGCAATGTGGCTCTCATTGAGAAGCAATGCCAAAGTCACTTACAAAAGTTCTCGCTATACGATTGAACGGATTCTATTTGTCGTGCGATTTTTTGAAAAGAAGAAGAAGACACTTCAGTTTGCATAAACAAAAACATAATCTTCTTTCACTTTAAGATTGACAATCAGCTTTTCTAGCGACTGCTTCATTGTGTTTTAACGTACGATAAAAAGTACAAAAAATCGTTCGATAAAAAACACTTTTTTTTTTGCACACCCACCCCGTATCGAATGTGTTTATTACTTTAGTTTTTTATCAGTAAAAAGTTTAAAAGTCCCACAAAAGTCCAATTTACTTGGAAACATTGTTTCAATTACCCACCCGTGAAACTCTCAATCACCAAATCTTTATCTTTGTTACATACCGTAACGCATTTTCGAAAAATTCCCACCAAATCCGATAATTCTCTCCAAGTTTCGAAGCCAAAACCTGCATTTTAATATAGAAATTGTTTAAACTTGTTGGTATAAATGATTTCTTTTCTAATAAGTCAAGCAAAAGCTACGGGCTTCTAAGTGACCTTTAAAATTTGTGGGCTTCAATTTAACATGAGTTGATTTTATTTAGTGAAGTACTATTTATGTAAGTAAGAGCTAATAATTTATGTAGATAAAACTTATAATTTTTACAAGTAGCTTATAATTTGTACAAAGTATGTTCCGAAGTTTGAACTTAAATTTAATTAGTGCAATATGAAATAAAATGTTAAATTCAAATACAATTGATGATATTTAGTAATATATTGGTGTGCATAATGTAATAGATAATACAACTTTTTATAAAAAAGTAATATAAATTTATTTCAAAATAGATGTGTTAAATATATAAACAAATATTTTAAAATTGCAATTAATTTTATTTGTTAAAACATGTCAAAAGGTAAGTTTTACATATAGTCCGGGAAGCAGCTTTGCATTTTTAATAGTTATTTCCACTAACTTAATATTTTTTGTTAAAAACTAAAAAGCTTGATGAGTATTATGATTTATAATTGCACCAGAATTTTTCTTTCATGTATCTTTTGTTTGAAATAAAAAAAATTGAATCACCCTAATGGTAATAGAGAGAAAAGCTGTGAAAATTGTTCCCTTCTCATGCTTAATTATTATTAATATTCTAAATTATTATTAATATCATAGATGGTGATGTAGGCGGAATTGACATCACCGTTTAATTTAGCACTTAATATATTAATACAAAAATTAAAACACTTACCCCACGGTAGATTTCCTGTAATTATTCTGAATTCACTGGGCTGTGCAATACATTTTGAAGCCACTGCAATATTCTTTTGAAGAACAGCAGCGGATGCTGCAGTTCAGTAGCAACTGCAATACATATTAGGGTGTTTAGTTGGAAAAAATTTGTTTACCTTTCTTTTATCATGGGCCTAAGAAATATTTGTCACAAAATTTGAGCTTCCTAGCTCAAACCTGTAAACGACGCGAACAGAGTGTATAAATTTCGTGGAAATTTTACGAAAAAACCTACTTACTAAGCTGTAGAAAAAATCTGCCTTAGTTGCCAAGATACAGTGTTTAAAGTACTCAAGTTCTATGGGAGGTAGCACCCCCTGTTGTCACACATGCGAAAATTTCAGCTTCCTAGATCAAATCTGTGAACCACGCAAACAGTTTATTTCCTATAACAATTAACATGGAAAAACAACAAAAGCAGAACAACGGATGGCAGATTTTTTCTAAGTTTTAGTAAAAATGTCGTTTTTTCTTTATGAATTGTAATAGGAAACAAACTGCGTGGTTCTGAGGAAGGATGTAGAAAGTTGAAATTTTGGGAGAATTTAAAATGCGAACGCTAAAAATGTGGGCGTGGTTTGACAAGAGGTGAAATACAACTGAAATACTTAAAATGCTCTAAAATATCTAAGTCAGATATTTTCTACGTTTTAGTTCGTAGAATTCGAACAAAATCGGTCACAAACTCTGTTCGCGCCACTTACAGGTTTGAGCTAGAAAGCTTCAATTTTATGACAATTATTTAAAAAAAACTGCCAAAAAATAAATAAAAATAAAACAAAGCAATCTACAAAATTTTCAAAATAAACACCCTAATACATACGCACTACCACTTCCTCGTCAACTTTGACTTGCTGAACTGCCTTCGTATTTCACGATTTTCATTGAATTTTATTTTAATAAATAAAACAAACACTCTTCGAATTTTGGAATAATGATATTTAACTTTTAACACTTGTTGCTTTTTTGAGCAACTGAAAAGCACTTGATGAAATTATATTTCATTTTAAAATAGAAAATATAATAAAACACTACACTTGCAGCGGCCGCGCCAGCTCTGCCTACGGCATTTCTTTCATTTAAATTTGCATTTTCGTGCAATTTCATTTAAACATTTTGCTTAATTTATTACACACAACTTACGAATATACAAATTTCACTATTTTAAAGAACCTAATTTTCAATTTAACATTAATGACGAATACGAAAAGTGCAATTGTAAAAATTAACGTGCAACTCACGCACAAAATTAAAACCAACTGATGACAGTTCATTAGCGTTGCCAACCGCTCAATCGGAACAACGAATGTAGTGGTTCTTATATGAAAAGAGGTTGCTCAAAAAACCAACAAGTGCTAAAAGTTTAATATCATTATTCCAAAATTCTAGAAGTGTTTGTTTTATTTATTAAAATAAAATTCAATCGTGAAATCGTGAAATACGAAGCCAGTTCAGCAAGTCAAAGTTGAAGAAGTAGTGGTAGTGTGTATGTATTGCAGTTGCTGCTAGGTGGCAGCGTCCGTTGTTGTTTTTTCAAAGGTATTTTTCAGTGGTATCAAAATATTTTACACAGGCTACTGCATTTAGAACAACATTGGAAAATCTACCGTGGGGGTAAGTTTTTAATCAACCCATTTTAGACATACATATATTTTTAATAAAAAAAAAAAAAAAATTGCATCAGCACTTATTTATTTGATATATGTATGTACATATTTTATTACATATTAATCTTCATTTCATATTTAAAGATACGCTCTTTCCGCTTCTGAGGGCAGGAAAGCCCTTTATATAAATTTTTTGACATTTTCAATGTTTTTAGACAACACTCGAAAATGTTCAATACATGTCAACTTTTTAGATGCTTTCCGATACTATTCGACTGATTTAAAATTTTTGCACTTATCGATATTTTGATTTTGTTGGATCCTTTCTGATATATGTAGTTTGACTGCTGAGATGTTCTTCGATACTATTCGATACTTTAAAATTCTATCGACTTCCATGAAAGTTAACAATTCCATTAAACTTTTTCGGTTTTTTTTTTAATTACCAGAAACTTATAAAATTCCATCTAGGTATTCATTTTTGTAGATTTGCGACATATGTATAACTTTGTTATTTCTCGATAATATTTGTTATTTATCCAATATGGATATTTATGGTTTTTTGCAAAAATTCCTAAATTCATTTTTAATGGCTTATTACAGCAGCATACACAAATCTACAAAAGATTTCAGTTTAAACAAAGTATATCTTACATTATCTTTTATGTATTCTTAAAAAACAAATCATACTAAATTCAAAATATCATTTAATATAGTGAGGCCTTACGAATAAGCGAGTAAATATAAATTAAATAAATTAAACTTTCAGTTTTTGAACTGCATTCTGTAAAATTTGAAATTCTGAATTGATGTTATCCATTAAATTGGTTATTTGATGTTTGGAGTCCAAAACTTCAATACTCTGTGTATAGGCATTGTATCTTACACCAAATGGACGTGGTATTGAGTTTGCGAATTTACTAAAAATCATTTAAAAAAAAAAACAATAAGTTTATTGAGATACATACATCAAATCGTTAGAGCAACTTACATTGTTTTCTCTTTTGCACTTTCAAAGCTGTCAGCTACATAGTAGATTGGTTGAAACTTTGTAATGGGATATTTGGTTACACCAGTGACTTCTGGATCAAAATCTCTAATTTCTGGTTTATCTGTTAGACAATATTGCAACTCTCCATAGGATGAAAGTAAGCCAGCACCATAAGCTTTCAGTTCCCCGCCTTGACGGCATATGCCATATTCAACGGTGAACCAGAAAATCTGTAATGAAAATAAATCATAAGCTCAACATATGGATATACAGTTAAGATAGTTAAGAAAAAATATCTTTACCGTTGCCAATTTTTCAATATAACTATCCGGCGCACCTAAGGATGCTAAGCCAATTTCTTGACTAAATTGTGCAAAAGCTGGATCTGCAAAGAGTGGTACATGACCCAATAACTCATGACAAACATCAGGTTCTGGTGTGTACATTGGCTTGCTTGGATGCCGTATATATTGAGTTGAGTGGAAAACACGAAATGCGAGACCAGCAAGAAAATCACGTGATGATAGTAAACCAGCAACGGGACGTAGTGTAAAACCAGTACAATCTATGTTTCAAAATTTTTCTATTTCAGTGATTGAATATTAATTTATTAATAATGTTTGCACTGACCTTTTAAGAATTTTGAAATATCTTCTAATTGTGGTATAGTGTCCTCTTTAAAGCCGCAATTATCTACGAGCAATGGAAAAACGTGATTGTACTCTTTGCAGGCGTGTGTCTTATACAATTTGCTCAAATTACGAAAGATGGTACCCCATGTTTCAATTTCCTCCTTAGTGTACTCAACATGTGGCAATGGCTCACCATGTTTATAGTCGTAGGCGATGTCAGCAAAATATTTTCTAATTAAAAAAAAGTTTATCGCTTTAGACAGCTATATGGATACCTATACAATATAAATCAAGTATTTTACCGTCTAGCACGATATGTTTGATCTGTAAAACCTGGATGATCTGAATCCAATTCAGAGCCATAACTCAAAATTTGGTTAGCAAAAATATCCAAATCACGTATTCTGCGTGGAAACCATGGTACCGCCTCTTCATTATCTTTATAGTCTCGCGAAATTATATTGAAATAGGTACAGGATTCGCGCAATTCTTCAATAGCTATACTCAAAGCAGCTGATTTGGAATCGCATTCGATAAAGAACTCATAACCAGGTACACGTAGCGAGGAACGTGATTCAATATGCAACAAATCTATATTGTGATTGTTAAAGACTTTCAAACTCTTAGCAAGAGTACCACCACTTTGATCAATGGGTGAGAAAACCAGACAAGTATTACGTGCCTCTTGACCTTCGATACCTTCAGCTATGTAGGAGCCACCAGGAATACGTGTTGGCTGCAATTGCAAAATACATAAAATTGAATATAAATGTGTATAAATTTTCCATCTATTTATTTAGCAAGTCATAAATTGTTTACGAGACAAAAAAACAGACGCATAATCTCGTAGCGTGGAATATGGACCCCTTATCAGCAGCAGTTTGGATCGCGAAGCATTTTATAAATATTAGTATTATTATCAAAGTATAATTAATACAAAGTTACTTATTTGTACTTTTTTAAAAATCTAATTATCATTTCCAAATTCAATTTTTACCTCGAAAAGTAAGCCTTAAATTTCAAAATTATCGAACAGATGATAGAGCATTCGTGCCTGAAATTTTTTTGAAAATTTTCCATTTACCGCATCAGTTATAGATTATGAAGAAAATAAATGAAAAATCAGACATTATTCTCTGCAAGTTGACTTTGCAAATTGGTATTACAAGAAAAGCTATCCGATATAATATTTCGCACCAACACATATTTTTTTTCCCAATACGAACCTTTTCATGCGAAACTTGACGTTGATACATTGTCATTGTGATATCAGGCTTTTTGATTTATTATTTTTTAAAACTATTAGTTTGATACACTTTGTGTTTAGTTATTCCGAGGACAACTGGCACAAGCGGCTCTTAGACAGAAACTAAACTTAGGCTACGATTAATCACATGTTTAAATAGACTTCATCAAACTGCTGCTGGAATTGTACAAAGTTTCTTAAGATAATTGAAGTGTTACGTTATACCATAGAGGTTATCAGTCAGTGGCAATACAAATCAACACAAAATTAGTTGGGCTACGCTCTTTTTCTGACAGAATAATTGATAATTTTATATAAAAACACATGCGCGTGTCTATTTTTACCAACAAAAAAGTGAGAATAACAAAATTGAAAATAAATAAGAGTAATAAATAATTTCTCAAAATATTTAAATATATCATAAAATTTTTAACCTACGTGACTTTATGACGTTTCGTAAACATATACGCCAAGCCCATTTTTGTTTTCAGGACATATGTATGTATATATATGCTTTTAACATTATTTTTTTTTGGGCGTGACTTGTGCATTAGCGAAATTACATTTTTTGTTTTCAATTTTTTGATAGTTTATACAATCCAGGACATTTCTGAGTACTCAATTTCATACTGCATGAAAACATGTTTGTCCGTCATATAAGAGGTTGTAAACAAACAGAAGCGATTGCTACCGAAATGTAAAAAATTGATAAAAAAAAATCTATTTCATACATATATTTGACTTACTGCTTTTGTTGGGTGAGATATGCCGTGCCTTATTAATTTTTCGAGAGAGAAAGTAGCCTATTTGCTAAGGATCTTCAGCAATATTGTTGGTTTTAGTAAGTTTCATGATCAGTACATTGATGTCAAAGACATCCGAATTGACCTTTGACCCGTATGGAATCTTAAACTAGTTAATTATAGTTAAAGTAAATACTAGAAAATATTGGGGGCCCTATGCTTCGTGATGAGATAAAGAGCACAAACAGTAGAAATATTACTCAAATCACTTAGATCATAGTTTTCAAGTGGCAATGGATAGTACTGTAATTTTGGTAACTATTCCAGCTTTTCGACCTATTTTCCAAATGACCGAACTGCTAATATTTCTCAGCTACCTACTAGTTACTTTCTAGCATGCTTAGATCAGTTCAGTTTGCAGTGAAAGTTGCTTTAATCTCGAAAAGGCAGATTTATTTTAAAAGTTTATTACATAAGTAGCGAGTAATTGATGCAATGATTTTCCTAATCATAAAGTGATCCTATCTACTTAAGGCTTTCCAAAACTAATCTTAAGCTGAATCTAGAGCCCTTTCACGTCAGATATTCTTTTTTATTACTAGAAACTTATAGAATTTCAGTCGAATCGCAATCGAAATTGCTATCTAATTTACTCTTCTCTGTAGATTTGTGACATAAAACTTTGTTATTTTTCCATTATGAAGATACAGCGTGAGTAAAAAAAAAATGTTTTTGTAAAATATAAGTTATCAAAAATAAATGCTGCTCAATACCTTGTTTTTTGCAAAAATCCCTATTATCCTTTTAAAGAGTTTATTACTGCAGCATACACAAAATCTACACACGATTTAAGTTTTAAAAAAATATTTACATATATCTTATATTATCTATTATGTATTTTTAAATGTTAAATCATAAAAAATTCAAAATAAAATTAAAAACTGTGAGGCCTTACGAGTAAATATAAATAAAAATAAAATTAAACTTTCAGTTTTTGAACTGCATTCTGTAAAATTTGAAATTCTGAATTGATGTTATCCATTAAATTGGTTATTTGATGTTTGGAGTCCAGAACTTCAATACTCTGTGTATAGGCATTGTATCTTACACCGAAGGGACGTGGTATTGAGTTTGCGAATTTGCTAAAAATCATTTAAAAAAAAAAACAATAAGTTTATTGAGATACATCAAATGTTGAGAGCAACTTACATTGTTTTCTCTTTTGCACTTTCAAAACTGTCAGCTACATAGTAGATTGGTTGAAACTTTGTAATGGGATATTTGGTTACACCAGTGACTTCTGGATCAAAATCTCTAATTTCTGGTTTATCTGTTAGACAATATTGCAACTCTCCATAAGACGAAAGTAAGCCAGCACCATAAGCTTTGAGTTCTCCATCTTGTCGGCATATGCCATATTCAACGGTGAACCAGAAAATCTGTAATAAAAATAGATCATAAGCTCCCATATACAGTTAAAAGAAATATTTCTTTACCGTAGCCAATTTTTCAATATAACTATCTGGTGCACCTAATGATGCCAAGCCAATTTCTTGACTAAATTGTGCAAAAGCTGGATCTGCAAAGAGTGGTACATGACCCAATAACTCATGACAAACATCAGGTTCTGGTGTGTACATTGGTTTGCTGGGATGTCGTATATATTGAGTTGAGTGGAAAACACGAAATGCGAGACCAGCAAGAAAATCACGTGATGATAGTAAACCAGCAACGGGACGTAGTGTAAAACCAGTACAATCTATGTTTCAAAATTTTTCTTTTAGTGATTGAATATTAATTGTTTATTAATATTTACACTGACCTTTTAAGAATTTTGAAATATCTTCTAATTGTGGTATAGTGTCCTCTTTAAAGCCGCAATTATCTACCAGCAACGGAAAAACGTGATTGTACTCTTTGCAGGCGTGTGTCTTATACAATTTGCTCAGATTACGAAAGATGGTACCCCATGTTACAATTTCCTCCTTAGTGTACTCAACATGTGGTAATGGTTCCCCATGTTTGTAGTTATATGCGATGTCAGCAAAATATTTCCTAAGTAAAAAAAGTTCTTCGTCATAGACAGATACATACATACGAAAACAATATTTCTGATAATTTACCTTCTTGCACGATATGTTTGATCTGTAAAACCTGGATGATCTGAATCCAATTCAGAGCCATAGCTCAAAATTTGGTTAGCAAAAATATCCAAATCACGTATTCTGCGTGGAAACCATGGTACCGCCTCTTCATTATCTTTATAGTCTCGCGAAATTATATTGAAATAGGTACAGGATTCGCGCAATTCATCAATGGCTTTACCCAAAGAACCTGATTTGGAATCGCATTCGATAAAGAACTCATAACCAGGTACACGTAGCGAGGAACGTGATTCAATATGCAACAAATCTATATTGTGATTGTTGAAGACTTTCAAACTCTTAGCAAGAGTACCACCACTTTGATCAATGGGTGAGAAAACCAGACAAGTATTACGTGCTTCTTGACCTTCGATGCCTTCAGCAATGTAAGAGCCACCAGGAATACGTATTGGCTGCAATTGTAAAATAAATAAAATTGAATATAAATGTGTACATATTTTCCGTCTATTTATTGTGCAAGTCATAAATTGTGTACGAGATAAAAATACAGACGCATAATCTCTTAGTGAGGCCTATGGACCTCTTATCAGCACCAGTTTGATTCGCATGACATTTTATAAAAATTAGTATTATCATCAAAGTATAAATAATACACACTTATTTTTAAATCTAACTATCATTTCCAAATTTAATTTTTACCTAAATGCGCAAATGCGGGAAACGAATTTTATCTGCGATAACAAGGGTCAAGACATTGATTTGTGTTCCTTTTGAATGTAAATTAGTGCTCTTGTGCGAAGATAATGTTGATATCGCGAGTTGGAGAAGAATTTTTTTGCTTGGATCTTTTGAAAAAGTGAACTCAGAAAATGGTTTTAGATCCGAACCTCGAAATTATCGATCAGTTGAGCGCCTATGCCTCATCAGAAAAGATATAAATTTATATTATATTAAGGCCTTAATTTACTGTTAAAAATGAGATTATGATACACATAAAATAAAAATTTGCATTCTTTCCTCAATAAGAAAAGAATTAAAAATGCTGTGCTGCAAGTATTATGAGCTTTAGTGTAATCAAACTTGATGGGATTATCAGAAGTGGTTGAGAAAAATAAGTGAATAAAGGAAGCGGTCTTGGACAGGTCAGAATGGCACCTTATATGAAAGCAAAATCATAAATACTTTCGAGGTGAAAAATACGGTTTCAATGAAAATTTCGAAACGGATTCGATCAAATCTGTTAAGCTGAACTAAAGGAAACTCATGGAACCTCGCTGCGATGCACAGTGGCGAAAAAGTAATTTTTTTTTTTGTTAAAACCAACTTTCTAGCAATTAATAATGAGCCAAATGAATCTTCGTTTGTGAATTCTTCTTCAATACAAATATGTGGATGAATATTTGTTTGCGACTGTATCAGGTACTTCAATAATAATTAAACCTTTAGGATAAGGTTAGTTTTCAAACTAAACCCAGATAGCCAGAAAACAGAAGTGAAAGCCGAATTTCACATAAAAAATAGTATTGCAGAAAAGGCCTCGAAAAGAAAACTTTAATTGATTATTATCAAGCTCTCCAGGCTTATTTCCGGAAATTTGGAGAAGAATAGTGTTAAAAAAATTACAAAAAGAAAAGAATTTAAATACGATCATATTGTGAATTCTCTATATGCCGCATGCAACTATAGATTATGATGGAAATAGATGAAAAACTAGTCATTGTTCTATGCAATTTGATTTTGAAAATTTTCATTACAAGAAATTCAAAAGCTATACGAAGTAATATTTCACATCAAAACACAAAATTTTATTTCCAATACGTACCTTGTCAACTGAAACTCGACGCTGATACATTGTCATTATGATGTCAGATTTTTTGATGTATTATTTTTTTTAACTTTTATTCTTATACACTTTGTATTTAGTGATTCCGAGGACAACTGGCACAAGCGGCTCTTAGATAGAAACTAAACTTAGGCTACGTTTAATCACATGTTTAAATAGACTTAATCGAACTGCTGCTGGAATTGTACAAAGTTGCTTAAGATAATTGAAGTGTTACGTTATACCATAGAGGTTATCAGTCAGTGGCAATACAAATCAACACAAATTTACTTGAGCTACGCTCTTTTTCTGATAGAATAATTGATAATTTCATATAAAAAAACAGATGCGCGTGTCCATTTTTACCCACAAAAAGTGGGAATAACAAAATTGAAAATAAGTAAGAGCAATAAAAGATTTCTCAAAATATTTTAATACATCATAAAATGTTTGACCTATGTACGTGACTAAATGACGTTTCGTAAACATAGCCCATTTTTGATTTCGAGACATATGTACATTGTACATACATACATTAGTATGTGTTTTTGATATTATTTTCCATAAGCGTGACTCGTGCATAAGCGAAAATATGTTTTTGTTTTTGACTTTTTGATAGTTGATACAATCCGGGACATTTCTGAGTGCTAAATTTCATAGTGCATGAAAATGTGTTCATCCGTCGTAAATAAACTGAAGCGATTGTAGATAATTGTTGGAAAATGCATACATTAAATTTCATACACACACAAATTTGATTTCTTTTTATTGTGTGGGATGTGCCACGCCTTTATATTTTTTTCGGCCTTATATTCGATTACAATCTGTAGCTTATATCGTAATCTGAAGATCCGAAGTGATCTATGCTCTTTCGAGGTTTTCTTCAATTAAGACATGAAATATCACTTCGACGTCCTTGATGTTTGTGGAGCGATCTTAAACCTTGCGAATAATAAACAATATTTCCAAAGACTGTAAGTGTTGATCTCTATACGTTTTGAAATTAAGGCCAATTTTATTTTTAATATGCCAAAATCGGTTCCAATTTTATACAAGAAATCGAAAAGCTCGGGCATAGCTTACGTTAAGAAAAAGTAATATATATCGATGTGTAGGTATCGAACTGTGTCATTTTAATAAAAAATTTCAAATTTCAAAAATAGGAACTAAAAATGTACTACAACCAGGGTTATCTTTAGAGTTTTCGGGACCATAGGGTAAAAACTGGGAAGGGACCCCTTCTAAAATTGTATAGGAAAAATTAACTTAAATTCAAATGCTTTTACTTGGGAATCGGTTAAAAAAATAACAGAGCTATGAGTCTTTAAAAATCCGGACATTGGGTTAACTCTTTCTGACCAAAAAAAAAATTTCCCACAGAATTGAAGACGTTGTGTCGGTCTGAGTTCCCTTTGACACAAAATGGGCAACTTATATGGAATGTCTTGTGCAACTTATGTCGCTGGCTCCCGGACTATTGCTCATACGTTTTATACTAAAATAAAAACAAAAATATTTATATTAAATGGTTATCAGAAGTGGAAGTGAAATTTATGAAATTAGATTACATACCTACATATATATGTATGTATTATATTCGAGTACATGTATTTATAATTTGATATATTACAATAAAAAAAAAAAACATTGACTAGTTCATTGACTAAATGCCTATGTGTACTCTGTATTTCAATATTTCTCACTCAATTTATTTTAAAAAGCATGTATATATATAGCACCAAATTTCGAAACTTCTGCTACCATAAGTGTCAAGATATAGCGTTTAAAGTGTTTTTGTTGCATGGAAGGCACCACGGCCTGTTGTTCATAAAAGTCCTAAAAAGTTCAACTTTTCCGATATGAAAGCAAATATAGCCTGTAAATTGAGTTCAGTTGGCTCAGTAGTTTCCAGGTCTATAGATCATACAGACATATATTCAATTTTCAATATACTGATAAACTTAGTATTATACATATGTACTATTTTAGTTTGATTTAACGTAGCGTAGTTTTACAAAAGCTTTAACTTCTGGCTGTAGGGCATCACTTTCTGGCGTGGGAAGTAAAAACAATTATATAGATAATATAATTTTCTTAAGAATTTCAAAGATAGTGACCAATGACAGTATTGATGCTTGCGCTTAAAACAGACAATCCGTGCGTTTTGCCTATCTTTTCCCCAATGTGCGCCGCGCCGTTGGTCTTTTTTTGTGGTCCAAGCTGAAACTGCACCAACAAACCCGAAACATTAGAAAACTTAAAAACCAATATACATAAGTATATATATCAAAAATTACTTTGAAAGTATCGACTGCTGCAAAAGCTTCAGCGTTGGCCGGTTGTTTGAAGATATTTTTCATAAGTAATGCAATTAATAAAAACAAGTCCGAAGTTTTTTCTTACTATTCATCAGAAATTAATAAATTTAGTCAGAAAACTGATGTAATTAAGTAGAAAATTTCAGTACGTACATTGCATCATACGAATTTACTCACATAGTAGCAATAGTAGGCAAATATAAAATAAAAATAAAAAAATTAAAAATATTTTGATTAAGCGTTTATTAATAATAGTCCAGAGATACTGGACATCCAATAACAAACATTTTTGTGAAGGCCAAGTGCCACCAGCCAAAAATCAGCAGAGGCAATTACGCTCCACCAAAGGTTGTAAGAAATGGCTTTGATCGCTATCTCGAAAATTTAACCTTAAATCAATAAGTATAATAAGTCATATCTGAGTAACTCACAAATGAATATCGTTTTAAAGATTTTTGAAAAAAATTTTACAAATTTGTCTTATTTATTATACCTTTATTTTTCGGTTTCTTTTCCTAGACAATAAAGAGCAATGATGAAAGTAGACCTAACAAAAAGAAAAACAACTTCAAAACATATTTCTGGGAACTACTAAAAATGCATTGACATATTTTTTAATGGAGAAGTATTACCTTATCTCTGTTAGTTCGATAGGAGTATATTTAGTTATTTATTAATATTACACTCACTAGCTACTAATTTCATCATACATTACAATGCTTAGGTGAATCCACAAAATACTATTAGAAAGTATGTTTATTAATAGAAGATGCCTGCCAACGAAACTATGTATAGTTTAGTACAGAGGTAGTCCGCATTAGAGACCGAACAGGTTCAACAACTGCGGACTCTATCTGAGCGAACGGGGTCTAGGTTATAAGCTCCATTAATGTAAAAAATCACAAACAACAGTTAATTAAATATACTTGAATCTGCTATATATGATAATGTAGTAGTAATTGCAAAGAGTATATCTATGAACCACTCTATCAGTAAAAGAAACGCTATGAAATGTAACCGCTCCAACATCGATCAGATCGGGCCAAGTCATGTTATTTTGGTGAAAAAAATTGCTGGAGAGCACAATTCTTGTTGGAAATTAAAAATAATTTTTTTAAATGAAAGCTAACCATAATGCCAATAAATCCTGGAATACCGAATCTTAAAAACAAATTTCAATAATTTTTTTAATAATTAGGGAGAGATATTGAGTAAAAAGATGTGAAAATAATCAAGAATATTTCTCATGGTTTGAAATATTTTTAAAGTATAATAATTCTTAGATTTTACTTTAGTGATAAAAACTGTTTTGGTCAAAATTTTATATTTTATCACTTTTTCTGCTAAGCTATCAATTTTCAGTAAAACTCGCGCTGAAAAAAAGTTCGAAAAATCTATGTAAATCACATTTTTCTGAAATTCTTTACAAAATGTTTTAATCAAGGACTTAACAAATGCCATATAGTATACAAAAGTTTATGGTGTGTATATTGATATATAATTTATTTAAATTACAAAATTTTTAAAAAAGTTAATCTTTTTTGCATAAATATAGGTTTTCTTCTTGACAATTTTTTATTTGGTATAAAAATATATATGTTAAAATTTAAAAACTCGTAAATGGTACCCAATGAGAACTGAACAAACGACGCTGGGCATATCGACGCAAATTGTTGTTGCGTATATTCTTTAGATAACAGCCGACTGATAAATTGACCTATATTGGAATAAAAATTGCATTAGAAATTTAACACAAATTTCGAACAAATATTATTAAAATCCCTTAAGTCAATTATTTTATATTGAAAATTAATGCAAGCTTTCAATTAGTAAATTAAATATTTGCACTCATCATACGTAAATTAGATCCAATTGCATTGCGAACACAATTAAGCGAAATCATTAGTAAAAGCCATGCTATGATGTCTGCGATACCCGATGCTCATCAGCCATTGAGGCCAATGATGTTGACTTACAGGTTGAGTCTGAGTTACTCTAACAGGTGCTTGACCAGGGCAAATGATATACGACTCGTGTCCTGCCAACAATTTGGCGCTGGTCATTGGATCACCATGCATTAAGTAGTTTGAAGGACGAGCAAATCCATAGTCATGAATTGGCGCTGTTGGAACTGGAGAAAACAAAATAAAATAAAAGAAAAATCGCAGCGCTATTATGTGACTTACCTTTTACTACAACTTTAAATTCACAACGTGAAGTGAGTCCTCTTTCATTGGTTGCCTCATAATAAACTGTATGAACGCCAGCAGCAAAAAAGGAACCGGGGCTCTAAAATAAAGTTTATGAAAAAACTTGCAAAGTAAGCAATAAATCAACAAAAACTCACTTGAGACTTTTGCACAAAAGCACCCTCCTCAAAGCGTGGTTCTTCCCAATAAACTGGCTTATAAGATTCACCTGCTCCCAATGTAATCTCAATGGATGGTGTACAGTAATAGACCTTTGGTGGCTCAAGACGTCGTACATTTATAATCGTTTGACACCTGGCTCTTCTACCTGTTATCGGATCTTGACCACGGAATGTTATTACATATGTGCCAGCACCAAGACGTGTTTCTAAATTTTTAGTCCATGCCGGAAATGATTCAATGTAGCGGAAATCCAAATTGGTTATCGGCTTTTGAAGAACGATGTGTTTGGTTAATTCACCATAACCAAGTAAAATGGTTGTATTACGTGGGCACTTAATATACGGACGTTGTACACCAACTACTTGTGGTCTCGGCACATGTGGTCGCTCTAGCGATGGCCGTGCCTGTGTTACTGTTGGTGATGGCAGTGGCGATGGTTGTGGCAATAGCGATGGTGGAGTTGGAAAGAAAATGTTTGTGTTGATGTTATTGATGGGAAACTGTGCTGGCGCATCGTATTTTGCTGGTACACATTCAAGGGTATCATTAGTTGACCACACTTGGTTTTCTGTGCAAACGGCCAACTTTTCACCAGCTGGAACATAGCCAGCATTACACTGAAGATGACAACGTTCACCAATGTAGGTTTT
This sequence comes from Meiosimyza platycephala, assembly GCA_963662105.1. Lineage (NCBI taxonomy): Eukaryota > Metazoa > Arthropoda > Insecta > Diptera > Lauxaniidae > Meiosimyza > Meiosimyza platycephala. The sequence goes on along the minus strand of OY759208.1, from coordinate 113,832,954 downwards.
GTTAGATGAGCATGAGGGTGGCATAATAACGCCATTCCTAGGCTGTGGCAAGCGCTGACAGACAATTGCTGAAATAAGTTAGGGGAATTTAAAAAACAATTAAAATACAATTCAGAGCCAATTTGTTAGTACCAGACAACAATTAGATATTTAAAGATTTGTTTTTGCAAGAAGTTCAAGATTCATTTTGTCATTTCAAATGAAAGAGAGTTAACATAATAAACTTTTTGACATTCAAATAACGAATATTTTTTCATAATGCAATTCGGGCTCCTAACACCTGAAGAACTAAATTAAATTTTTCTAACTTTCAAATACAACGCTAAGGCCTTTACTTACGTAAACATTTGTTTTCATAGCTATCCCACTGGCCGTCAGCATCACAGTAACGCTTCGCAGGACCCTCTAAACGGTAGCCTTCTTGACACCAAACTTTGCACTTAGTGTTGTAATATAACTTTGTCTTGTGGCGATAACGGGTGCAATATCTATGACCATTAAGTGGTGCAACAAATGATTTGCACAAATCATGTACCTCAGTGTGACGCTCACAAGTGCGCTTATCAGATGCCAGCTTGAATCCTGGTTGACATTTACAACGATAGCTACCGTTTTGATTGATACATTCACCACCCAAGCAATTGCCATTATTTGATAAACATTCGTTGATATCACGACATTCACGACCATTTTGAAGCTCATAGCCTTTAGGGCAGAGACATTCATAGGAACCCTGTAGATTGCGACAGTTGTACTGACAAATTCCTGGCTTGGCGCACTCATCTATATCAATACATGCAGTGGGATCCGCAGGACTAATGGAAAAACCTTGTGGACACGAAGCAGTACAGGTGGTTGTATTAATCAATGTAGTCCCATCTGGGCAGGAACACTGAAAGTTGCCAAGTGTATTTGAACAAATGTGTGAGCAGCCGCCATTTTTCTCCAAGCATTCGTCAATATCTAGACAAGTTTTGTCATCAGCTGCAAGTTGAAGGCCAACAGGACAACTACATCCAGTAAAATCGTTACAAATATGAGAGCATCCATCATTGTTCTGTAGACATTTACTTATCACTACACAATCTCGAGCATCTTCACTTAAAGAGGTGCCTTCTGGACAGCTTGGGATTGGTGGGGCTACATTGACACATGTAGCTTTGTTTTCACCTAGTTGTAAGAGAAATAAATAAAATGATCAGTAAGAGGATACAATTATTGGATGATTAATGCATTTTAATTGAAATTATTTACCCAAAAGATGACCTTCTGGACAAGTGCATTCGTAGCCACCATCTATATTGACACATTCATGTGAACAATCGTGTCTACCCAGCGCACATTCGTTAACATCTACGCAATTACGTCGGTCATCCACCAATTCGAAGCCAGCTTCGCAAGCACATTCGTAGGAACCTAAGAGATTGATGCAAATAAATGAACAATTGCCATAACCATTAGCGCATTCATCGATATCGTTGCAATCGCGTCCATTAGCAGCTAACCGAAAGCCAGATTCACAGAAGCAAGCGAAGCTACCCTTGGTGTTGAGACACAAATGAGCACATTTACCATTGTATAAGGCACACTCATCAATGTCACGACACGTCTTATGGTCGAGACGATCCAGCATTAAGCCTTTGGGGCAGCTACATTTTGCTGCGCCAGCTGATGATGTTAGACAATTGTGCGAACAGTCACCATTATTTAGCAGACAAGCGTTTCTCAACTCGCAGGTGCGATTATCCTTGGAACTAAGCGAATATCCAAGTGGACATAAGCACTGAAAACCACCCGGAAAATTTGTACAAAAGTGTGTGCAGTTACCATTATTAATAGAGCATTCGTCGATGTCTAAGCACGAACTCATGTCTAATGGTAGATTAAGCGATGATTGCAATGCAGATGAAGTTGAGAATAATGATAATGAAGACAATATGGGTGAAGACAATGATAATGATGATGACAATGATGATAAAGGTGATAAACCCAATGCATATCCTTGTGGGCACAAACATGAATATGAACCGTTGAGATTTTCACAAGTTAGGCCCATACCACATTTATGCACCCCTGCAGCACATTCATCGATATCAAAGCAATAATCTTTTAGATTTCCGTCGAGAAATTCATAGCCTTTATGACAAGCGCATTCGTACCCACCTGGTAAATCAATGCAAACCTGATGACAACCACCATTATTAATGAGACACTCATTAATTTCCACAGGCTCTGGACTTTTACAGAGATGAGTTGAGACATCTGGTTCAGTGCCATCTTCGCAGAGACAGCTGAAACTTCCAGGTGTATTAGAGCATGCGAGCTCACCGCACACATTAGTACCATAAATATCGCATTCATTGATATCAATACAAGTCTTCTTATCATTCGCCAAATCAAAACCAGCTGGACAAAGACATTCGTATCCTCCAGCCGTATTTTGACAATGTTCGCAACCACTAATGCCCTCTTCACACTCGTCTATATCAACGCATTGGCCATTATAAGATAAAAGACGGAAGCCAATTGGACAGTCGATGGGAAGTGATGTTGTTTCAATAAGTTCTTTATCATTATGGTCATTTTCAACAGGCAATTCTGAAGTGTCATGATAATCGGTATGATTATCTTTCTGATGTTCTTCCAAATGAACTCCATGGCGATCTTCGTGGCTACCTTCATCTTCATCTTCGTGATCTTCGTTTTGTTTCTCGTTAGAGATTTCATGGTGGTCTTCGGAATCTATATGATTATCTTCCTCATTTTCGATTTCTTTCTCTTCAATAGCATCAATTCTGGTATTTAACACTGGAACACATCGGTAGGAGCCTTGAGTGTTTTCGCAAGCACCCGAACATTGTTCCTGAACCTCTGGCAATTCACATTCATTTACATCTAGAGTTGCAAAGCATATGAATGAAAACATATCAGTTAATGTTTAGAAGTTGATTTATATAACTAATTTAATACATTCTTGAAATCATAGTTTTCATAATTAACGAAGTGTGAAATATATATATATGAGAAGCTATTTTGTCTCAATTACATATTTTTAAAATTTTCTGGCAACTTGAATAAGGAGCTGGAAGAGTAAAAAATTTCCGGAAAAACGGCATGCTACTGCCTGAATAAGTTAAAAACCTAGACTCCCTTAAAATTTTTTTTATAGAAATGGCAGAAATCTGAATCGTTTCACTTTAAAAAAAAATGAAATAATATGATTCTTAAGTATCATACCTTTTAGCTATTTTGACACCAAAAACTCAACCAGACCAATGACGGTAAACTTGCTAAAATCATGTTTGTTTCTACTTATTATACTCGAATAAACCTTCTCATATGGATATTGTTTAGCTCAGGTCAGTATCTGATCAGTACACGGAGATTAATAGTGCAGAAATGGGAAATGGACATTTAGAAAAAGAGGGTGACAGAGTCAATCGCTGGGTCACAAGATAATGTGAAATTCATACATCAGTATATCTTAATGCTGGTTTTAAATGAAACAATCTTTACATTTAAAAAGGCAATTTAAAGCAGAGCCTGAATAGAGTATAAGAATAGTAAACTTTTCCAGTTGAATATTTATTTATACTAAATTATAGACGTACATAAATACCAAATGCTATCTTTTTATGTAATAAAATCTTAAAAATTTTTAATTTTGTACATATAACAGTATGTAATAAATATAAGCCATCATCCACTAATTGCCATTGACTACAAACCTAAACAATTCTTGCTATCATTTGACATTTCAAAACCATTCGGGCACAAGCAAAATATACGTCCTAATGATGCCAGGCAGATGTGCGAACAGCCACCATTATTTTTTGCAACACATTCACCAGAGTCTTCACATGTATGATTATCTCGTGCTAATTGTGTGCCCGGCAAATAGTCACATGAACACCTGTAGCCAGCCCACAGATTATGGCAGGTGTCCTGACAGGGTCCATGGCCGTTACGTAAAAGACACTCATTGATGTCTATGGTGCGTAAGTGTGTTACAAATAAACACACACACATACACACCGGATGCACAATGATTTCAATGTGCGATGGCAGTAAAATGTAATGAAATGAATGACACAAGAGATGAATGAATACAAGTAATTACTAAAAAAAAATAAACTCAAACTTACCAATACAAGTATAACCCGTGAGTGTATCAATTTGTAAGCCCTCCTGGCAAGTGCATTGGAAGGATCCAGGTAAATTATTGCAAATTTGTTCACAGCCACCATTTTCATTTTGACATTCATTGATATCTACATAAAATTAAGGAAATTAAATTTATTAGCAGCAAAATTTAGTAGGTTGGCTTCAATAACTTCACCTAGACATTTCGTATAAGCATAGGGATCCACAGTAAAACCATCGAAACAGGAACATTTATAATATGGTATGTTCTCACCGGGATTCAAGGCTTGTTCACATTTTTGTTCACAACCACCTTTATCGGGTCCACATGATTCCTGCAGGATGCGTGGTGTATATGGATCCTGTGTTGGTTCAACTTGTATATTAATATCAGTAACTGGCGCTTCCTGTTCAATATTTCGTATTGCATTATTTTCAACTTCATTTGTTTCTTCTGAAGCTTTAGTTTCATATATTACAGGAGCAACAGGCTCTATAGGTTGTACCTCATTAATGGGTTGTATTTCATTACTGGGCTCTTCTGGATTTGGTTGCACCATGTGCTCTTCAGGGGTTGGTTGTGTTGGTGGTGGCGGTGGTGGAAGACCTGCTACATTAATCGTCTCTATATATTCACCCTCACCAACCTCTTCTTCTCCGCCATCATTATCTTTGCCGTTTTCATCTTCAGTAGCAGCAGCTTCATCGTATTCCTCGTAATCTGTATACATTAAAGAGGAATCAGTATGTAAATGAAACAAAATATAATTAACATTATTTCCCTATTCAAAATATATATTTTTTTGTACATTTTTAATTTAACTTTATTTTGAGGAACTTTCCTATAGTCCTCAGTGAATTCAAAATCACTCAATCTCTTTACTTTGCATAATATTTCTGGCATGAAATGTAACTTATGAAATATATTTTTAACGTCTTTATAAGGAACTGTACACTTCCACACAAATTTATATTCTGGATGCCTCACAATCGGAAAGTCTCTCTAAAAGTTTTATCGGTTAGATAACAAGAAAACTTCCTACTTGTATAGAGCAAATGGTGATGAGAATCAGAAATGATATGGAAGTAATAAATCTTGATAAAAGCCACAATTTTCATCAATAATGATGTCTGTTTTCATATATATATAAAAAGTTTCTTATCTCACCTTCTTCCTCCCCTTCAGTGTATTCTCCCAGAGATATGCAAACTGGTCGCTCTCCTACCCACACTTTATTACTGCAATACAGCGCAATTATTTCAGTATCTTCAAATTCGAAATTATTATTACAAGCGTAGATCGCAGCAAGAAAAATATGATCACCACTACGTCGGCGATCGTATTTAGCAACATAACCATGACTTATTTCCGGTGCTTTAGATTTGGCCTGAACACATGACATATCTAAAGTTGCAGCTTTTTGTGGTGATACATTTGGATCTTCGGCGATATTTCGATGTTCTTTTTTTGTTTCGCGATCAGAATGAACTTCGTTTGAACCGTCTGCAACAATTAAGCTTATATGTACTATTTATATTTTCTAAATAAATCAAATATTTTTAACCTTTTTCACATGTAGGTGGTTCTGTATTCCAGACATCATCATTTAAATTACAAATCAATTCAGATGGGCCATTTAATTTGTAGCCCTGTTTGCAAGTGTACATCGCATGTACATTATCGTCATCATCTTCAATCTGAATGGTAGCATATTGAACCTCAGGCGGTTTTTCACAGTCTTCATAGACCGCAAGTGATGCTTCAATAAGAAAAAAAAAGTTTATAGGATCAATACATAATTTTTCTATATTTTTTTTTTTAGTTTATTAGATTTTCTAACAGAAACATAACATTGTTTCTATTATTTAATTTATTGTATTTTTCCGCCCACGTTTCTGATGATACATTTAAGAGTGATTTATGAAAATACTCAAAATACATCAACGTATAGCATGTGTGAGTATAATTAAGGAAAAATCTATTTTCATACCTTGGTGGCATATTGCTACAGTTTTGTTATGAAAGATTATGAAAATTGCCGGTAAAAGTTCAATGATCAGTCCAATAAAATAAGTTTTGTATCAAACCCAACAAGATGTTATAACAATTTATGTATTAAACTTTTAAGATTTCCAATTTGTTATCATTTCTATATTATTGACATTCCATACCAAATCGCACAACATATGAGACGACAATTTTTGAAAATTGCGTTTTGATTTTTTTTTTAAATGCTCATAGCTCATCAAATAGTCAGTCAAATATTTTTTTTTTTTCAAAATTGTCTCAAGAAAAAAAAATATCAAAAAAGTCAGAGATACAAAATCAAAATGGTGTCTGATTTGGCATGGAATGCCATATACATGTACATATGTTTATGAGCTGTTTATATTGAAAATGAGTTAAGTTAAGTTTCCAATGAAATCAGATATTAATATTGGTAAATGAATGATGATAATGCGTCCAAGGATCTCAATCTTTTGGCTTCCAATTCCTGCATCGTAACCGGCTAATCTAGTAGACTTTGAACTTTACGTAGCTTCAAAGAAAAATATCTAGAGATGTGATATCACACGTGAAATTAATATTTGACCGAAATTTCTTCGCAATAGCGCCGTGTTATTGATACCAAATGAGGTCGAGGCTGGCTATCGGCAAACTTAATTTCTGAGGTAATTCCAATGATTCTACCAGCCCATAAATCATACTTAACCATTATATTGTCTGGATCTCATGACAGTTCTCGAACTTTTTCGGTTTGCTCTTAAGCCCAAATACGGCAATTTTACATGTTGACGTAGCCGTTTAGCCAAAAATGTGTCTCTTCGCCAAACAATATATTGTTCTAAAACAGTGGTTCGGATTCAAGCTTCTCAAGAGCCCAAAGTATTTAAGTATTTGAATCATTGCCTCGCCTATCTCCGATATTAGCTAAGCCGTGAAACGGATGCAATCAATTGCTATCAATATAAATCCACGCCTGCCTCCTTGGTACTTGTTGAACTTATAATAAATAAATTTAATAATCCTATCCCTTGAAGTATATTCAGCACCGTACCAACCCGACTTTGCGTGTGGGGGAGCAAATGCAATTCCAATAGCATGATTTTTTATTTTTCTCCTTCCATAAAAACAAATTTGCAACCAAATGAGACGCGTGGGGAGGGGGGGGGGGGGCAAAGGCCCCTCTTGTCCATATGGTGGGTACGGGCCTGAGTATATTCTTTGTATAAAATAATAAGAAACAGAAAAGCTAAAAGTTCCTAATAACATATATTTTTTGTTGGAAGGACCTTCGAATTTCCACCATTTTTATAAATTACTTAATGTCATAAATCGTACTTTGATGCACAATATGTTGAAAGGAAAAATTGTATTGAAAATCTTATATATTATGTGAAATATTACTTGCATATATGTATATATATCTTCTACTTCCATCATAAACAGAAATCAGCCAACCAATTTTCTATAAATTTGAAATAATTTCAACATTTTTGCTTTTTGGAGCACGAATTTATCAGAATTCTAACGTATAAGGAACAAAAATAAAAACGAGGTCGATTTGAGCGCACAAAATATTCGAAATCAATTTTCCCTCTGGGAAAAAATTTGTGTGTCTTTTAGTTTTAAACAAAACGGAAAATATTTATTATCAAAATATATCTTCAGATTTTTTTTTTTTTTTTTATTAAGAATTAAATTTATATTTTTAATTTTCTAGTGACTTACCACTTAAGAGCGAAAAGGCCACCAAAAACAACAGTTGGCAGGAGCGTGACATATTAATCCTTTGTCGTATTTAAGTTTTTTCTTTAATTCTTTTGACTCATTCACACTTTAAGCTTCAAACATTTTTTAAAACACTTAAGATTCTGTAATAAAAACACATAAAAACGCAAGTGATTTTAAAGACACAAATTATAGCAAGTGACTAAGATATACCATACATATACATATATGTATGTATGTATATTTCATTGTCTTTTTTTCAATAAAATCTCACTTTGATATATTTTTCTCATATGTATATTCACAAAAATTTTATTTTGAAACTTTTAAATTTTTACCTTGGACGAACAACACGACTTTACACGACGAGAACCAGCGAAAAACTGAAGAGTTTTCTTTGCCTTAAAATATTTCCGGAAAAATTATGATGTTGGATGAAAGTCACTAAATCGTTTAAGATTAAAAGTAGCATTTTCCCATTGATTCATAGTACAAGTTGTCATTTCTGTCCCTCCTGTTTTGCTCGCGCTCTCATTAGCGAAAAGGGAAATTTTGTCGCTCTATTTGCCACTGTATCCGTGAGATCTTTTTAGATCATAAACTGCTCAATGACATTGTTTATATCCATGCGACAAACTATTTTTATGCGTTAAGAAAAAATGGAAAAAAGAAGAGATATATTTTTATGTTTTCATAAAAGAAATGTTTCATTCGATAGTTTCACTGTTATATTGCCGCCTCCACATGTGAACTTTAAATGAAAGGGGAAGTCTGACTAAGGTGCTGGTTTTAAAAGTATATGCTTTTGCATTGCGTTGTCGGTGTGATGTTAGATTTTCAGTTTTTTAGCAATCACTTTCATTTTGACTCCTATTAGCATTACACTAATAGATGAGAAAAAGTTCAGAATATGTTTTCGCCCAGACATAAAAAGAAATCATTCGGAAGGAGCAGTTTTTTTTTAATTTGTAGTTAGTGCTAATTTTAATGAACTTCAATTCACTACACATTTTAATACGAAAAGCAAAATGGGCCTACAGCCGCGATATATAATGGATATAGACATTTTATTTTTGGGCAAATAGTTTTTTCGATGTTTTCAATGCTTTGCAACGTTTTTCGACATTATTTAATATTCTTCGATTTTTGCAGTATTCAATTCAATTACCACCTATTTTGAAATGTATCGATTCTTGAAATTCTATTTTATTCGACATTATTTCTCTTTTATCGCATATATTAGAGGTAGCGATAAGATAGATGTGAAAATTAAAAAATTAAGGTTTGCGCATCCAAAGACATGTTATAAATTAATTTTAAAATAATGATACCAATTATACAATTCCTTTTCAATTAAAAATCGGTCAATTATTTAATTGCATAAATGATCATTTAACAAAAAAAAATATTTTAATTTTAAATTGTTTGTTATGTTGTTCCTTCTTAACACATCCTTATGAGAAATAAAAAATATTGAGTTGTTGAAAAATATTTTATATACTATGCATATTGGGTGTTTTTTTTAATGTACAAAACTCATTAAATTCCATTAAATATGTAGCCTTTTATTTCGATTTAGTTTAATCGAGATTCTACAATTAGTTCGGGAATATGCCCACCACGGCTGGATCTGATGAATGTCAACCGAGAGACGAAGCTTTCGACCACTCTTTCAAACATTCAATAACATGAATAATGTTGACTTAAAATTCGTCAATTGTTGTTGTTTTGTCAGTGTATACTACCGACTTTACGTGTATCCTAAGAAAATAATCAAAAAGCGTTATATCACAAGATCTTGGAGACCAATTTATAGATGCATTACGCGAATTTATGCGTTCATCGAATATTTCCTTCAAGAAGTTGATTGTTTCGTTTGCTTTAAGGTACATAGCCCCATCTAGCTGGAACCACATCTCTTCCACATTCATGACATTCAATCGGGAAAAAAAAGTCATCAACTATTGCTCTATATCGATATGGTTTGACTGTAACATAAAGATTAACCTCATTTTTAAAAAAAAAATATGAAACGATAACTCCACTACCCCACAGGCCTCACCAAACTGTGCATATTTCGAGATGTAATGGCTTTTTGATAATCTCATGTAGATTCCAAATGCAATAATTTCGTTTATTGACATTCCCATTGAGCCAAAAGTGAGCCTATACGCTGAACAACATTTTTCGATATAACAGCGAATCCATTGCGAGTTGATTTTCGGGCCATTTACTGAAATTTCGAAGCAAACGATAGTCATTAGGCTTCAATTCTTGCACGAGCAGGATCTTGTAAGCCTTGAAGGCTAAGATATTTTGCAAAAAATGTTGCATATAGCAAAGGGACAAGCAGGATGTCGAATTGATACATTTGAATTTTCTTCAACGCTCTCCTGAACGATTGCAATATTCTCTTCAAAACGCACTCTTCTTAAGCGTATCGATGCCACTGTATCTTACAAATAAAATGTTATGTGCAAACGCTCAAAAATACAGCAAATAATAGCAGTCTCAGATTATCGATTATGTCGGGTATAATGTGGACTGCTTGGCTATGCTTTTGACAGTCTTATTCACAAGAAATTTGTCTGAGTGAAAAATTTAAATTTTTTTTTGGATTGGAAACGATCTTCTATTTTTTGCTCGAATTTTTTGTCTCTCAATCACCAACTTTTTTTTTTTTTTTTGGTAGGAACACGTTTAGTGGTAAACCTTTATGCAAAGAATCTTATTAAAAAATGTTGCTTAGCAATTTCGTCAAGCAATGTTCCTAAATATTGTTGCTGCCACATATTATTTTTAATTATTGCACAAGGCCAAAACCAAGAAAACGTTATAGAACTGTCTCATCAATTAAAAATTATAAAATTCATGTTGTTCCGAGTGCATGTGGTTCAATTCTTCATCATTTGTTGTACACAATTTGGCAGCGAGTTCTGTTTTCATATGAAAATAACCAGTTAAAGCAGCTCAGTTTATTACAACTGCCACCATTTATAAAACTATTGCATAAAAGACTACGCGGCAAGCTTCAAAGTACAGGGTGCGGCATAAGTAACTATATTATTTAAAAAATTATTAACTTTTTGCTTGCATGCTCATAAATTTTCATCCATATCTTGTCAATGACATTTAAATTGAAACTATTGTAAACATATGTGTATGTATGCATGTGCGTATGTATAGCGTATAGAAGTCCATTATAAAAACAAACAAGATGCGCACGCGTCCACCCACCCTATAAATATTGTATTTATCTTTGAATTAAAAGATTTGCATTTACGAGATACGTTAGTAACTATGTATTGCTTCTTTATTACAAATATTTTATTAGCGATTAAGTGAACCTAAAATGAATAGAGACAAAAAATAAAAATAAAGAAAGAATTAGTTATATTAAATTGACTGAATCAGAATAAAGCGTAGGTCGGAATAATTAAAAAAAAAAAGAAACAAATGTCAGATAGTTGTATACTTTCTGATTGAACAACGTCACTTGTTCATATTTGGTAGTACAACAATATAAGTGCAGAGCTGCAAAAGTATTTGCTTAGTCGGCATTATAGAACTTTCATGAAATTTCATTTAAAACGAATGAATAGGTGCGCCTTTTACAGCACTAGCTTAGTGTCAACTACGTAGAATAATAGTAAAATAAGCAAACTTTTATGGATGATTAGAGATTAATTGCGTTGTTAATTTATTTCTAAATTGTCTTTTTGTATTACGAGCGCCAATTTGCATTCCATAGAAAATAGTTTCATAATATCTTTGAAACAGAATTTCTTTACATGTCGTACTTAGGGAAGTTCAGGTAGCTATAATTTAACGTACAAAGAAAAGGTTGTTATTCAATAACATTTTTTTTTTTTTATTATGATTTCCTTCAATTAATCAATTATTATATTGTCGATTGTCCACTTATGGGCAAACAACCATGATACTTACATTGTGTAGGTTCCTTTTCGCTCGCTCACATTTTGTAAAGGTGTAAGTGGTGACAGTCCAAGTTCAGTTTAATAATTTTATAAATTTGTTATGCTTGAAATTGTTTTGCAAAGGTCGCTTTAAGCATATGAAAGTTGAAACTTTTGGCGATGTTCTTTATTGTACCTTGCTAACTTCCTGTGACATGATATAAATGACTATAAATTATGCAAACTTTTAGTTTATTTTATGCTACCATAGGTATGTATAATTAATTTTCATTTGAAGTAGCTATTCTTTCTTCTCAATATATGTTATAGTTTTGAAAAATTTTGAGGAAATTTTTGCAAAAAACGTAAATAAAATTCAAGATGAACAAATTGAAACATCGGCAAATGTGCTTGGACACCAATTAAGTTCTGCCAAAAGCGTTTGATATTCTTTAAGCTTAAAGTTAGAACAGACTGAACGAAACTTCATCATTTGTTTTTTTTTCAAATCTGACATTTAATTACTATCTACATACCTGGTGCAACATTTTAATGCGTCAACTTTATCATTATACGTACGATTTGATTTCGCTTACAATATTTCCATTCGCTTGTCGGGAAATTTTAGAAAAATATTGTCTAAGAAATTTATATAACTGATTTCATTTTTAAAATGGTGAGAATAAATGGGGCAGTGTATAAAATTTCGATATTTATAATTCAATTGATAATGAAAAAATATCAGATAATCATCATATAATTGGGAATTCAGGCAACTCGAAACAAATATGTTCTAAGATTCCGATAATTCGCATATCTAAAATTTTTTTGCAGAATTTTACCATATTTTCCTTTTTTTTAATAAAAAAAGTACAAAATGAAATTCATATTTTTTCCTAAGTTCGCTGGAATTCAGAATTTTGAATCATCCGAATTTCAAATCGTTTGTCTTTTAAATCCGTAGGAATATTTATACGCAATGATATTGTTTCGCACTTACAGTGCTTCTACAGTTGTTTTAGCTTCTACAGCTGTTTTAGCTGTAGAAGCGCTGTAAGTGCAGATGTAAAGATTTCTCTGCAGAGAAGGTGGGCGCGTAGGGGGTAAACATCTCTCTCCCTCTTCGGTGTGAATGGTCCTGTTGGAGAAAAGAATGGCGATGGTAGGTTTGTGATTTTTGAAATTTAGGTCTCAGGAAGTTTTCTTTTTTATTTTAATTATTTTGAAGTTTTTCTCTCGAAAATTAAATTTTATTGTCGCACCCTCAACTCAACGCGGCGGGTTAGATACCCCTCGCAAGGATATTGCAACAATATGTAGAAGCGCTGTAAGTGCACATGTAAAGATTTCTCTGCAAAGAATTTTACTTGGTATTAACAAATAAACGAATTAATTGAAGAGCTCAAATTTTGAAAGTAAAAAAGATAAATAATAAAAATTGTAATAATTTTCCAAACTCATATGAAAAAATCAATGACTTTATTTTTGAATCAACCAACCGGAAATGTTTTTATTGAAGAATAACATTTTTGATTTGTATTCAAGAAGGATTCACATTAATTTAAAATGTTTTCGTAAAAGTGTAAATGTAAATTTTTTGTTGAAAAAACTATTTTTTTTTTTGATATACATATGTACTTCTGATGGTAATATGTTTTACTTTAAAATTCAACGAAGTCGAAAACATGAACAAATTTAAATACCATATTGTTCACACAAGGATATTAAAAGCATAAAATCGATTTTCTATCGTTCCGAAATATTTCTTTTCATATCCATACAAAAAGTACAAGTCTGCAAAACTTCACGAGATGGGGCCTTAAATTATTGTTAGTAAATCTTGATCTTTTTATTGCAGCTTTTGATCAATGACAAGGTGGCTACCGTCATGATGAATTTTTAAATGTTATTAAAATTGATTTTCATAAATTTCTCTAAAAATGTAAAAAACGGCTGTCCGAGATATTTAAGTCTACATCTTGCTAAAGCTAAAGTCTACTTTATCTTAGGTTCAAGATAGTATCGAAAAATATCGTGAAAATTGTTGGAGCCAAGAAATTGATATATGTGGAAAAATCTTAAAAGTACGAAAAATTTTGACGAAAATGTAAAAAAATGATCAAGTCGTAATATTAAGAGCAGTGTTGAAAAGGTTGACAAGTCGAGAAATGTCAATAAATAATGAGAAATGTTTTTTATAACAAGAGTTCTGCATAAAGCTCTCAGTTCAGTTCACGCCAATATAAATTTTCTTTTACATCCGCCAGTAAAAATATTCCTATGTCAAAACAATCTGATGAGTTCTTTCCTTAACTGATTTCTACTCCAGCCAAAATGTTTGTAAATGGTGTGTAACTCAGCAGTTTGGCCACAAGATTTACATGCCAGAATATTTCCATAGTATAGTTATGTTCACTTATATGAAATTTTGGGATAATATAATCCATATTAAGAAACATCTAAAATGCTGAGTTTTCTTTATTGCAACTATAAAACTGTATCTCATCACATCTAAAAAGTCCATTAAATTAAATCGATTTAAAAATGTTTTAAGTTTTTTTCTTTTTATTTCACAATAACATAAATGTTAATTTTTTAATATATATATATTTTTTTTTTTTTGTTTTTATTATGTAAAAGAACAAACTTTTAATTTAATTGGTTAATGAAACAGAAACCGATTAACAAACAAATTATTGTGTGATATTTCTTAAGAACAAACGAAAAAAAACAATCCAAATTTTTTGTGCGGAAATGTCTTTATAGTAAAAATGTCTCTTGCTAAACACTGAACTTCCTTATAAGGTTAACTTTCAATATATGTACTGGCAATCCATACCATTTTTGGCAAAATATTTCTTAAACTTAAATATTAACATTTTTAATCAACTGTACACTTAAAACAATAAATAATTAATCTTTTTCAGCATAAACTTGAATATTTTCCATAAATCTTAGGACATTTTAGAATTTAACACATTTAGTTTTTAATGCTCAAATAGGCGGGTACACCCACTTGTCGCACATAAACACTTCGTTCCGTTGTCGACACTGGTGGGCATTTCACTGTTAAGATACCATCTGAGGATAGTTCTGAACGAACATCATTTGGATAATAACTACGGGGCAGTACAAAACGTTTGACAATATGACGTCCAACAAAACTGTCACCGTCACGTCGTTTTTCATGTTTGGCCTCTACAACAACTGTATCGCCGACTGTTTTAACTGTGATTTCGTAGGGTTTAAACTGATGAACATCAACATTGGCCTCGAAACCATCTTTGCCAACAACAACACGACTTAGGTCGGGAGCTGAGCCAACGCGTGCCAAACGCTTCCAGTAGGGTAGATCATAATCAACGAGATCCCAATCGCGCCAAAGTCGACGACGATAGTCCCAATAATCCCAATCGGTTGTGTAAGTGGAGGGTACAACGGCCATAATGTGTCAGATATATAAATATATTGGAAGTTGAAGTAAGTTAGGTGGTTAACAGGATACGCAGCAACGTGTGTGAAAATATTACGATTTGACGACAATTGACCGAATATTTCGTTTTAATTAATTTTTTTTTTTTTTAATTTGCCGCGTCCGTACACGATTTCTGCGTTTTGCAAATAAACTTGGAAAAGGTCGTCGCTGGGCTTTTTATACACTTTGATCTTCGCTCGCTGGCGCGTTAATAGCAAAGCTTAGTTTGTTGTTTGGTTCTAAATGCTTAGCGCTCGTCTGTTGTGCGCTTTTCAATTGATGTTGGATGTAGGTTGACTTTGATTTGATTTGATAGGAGGCTTCAATGCTGCTTTTGCTGAATGTCAATCGCAAATATTTTGAAATTTTCTCTTAAGATTTTTTAATGTATTTATCTAACTCAAAGAATTTGTGGAAGCTATGCGTGTGGTAAGAATTTCTCGATATGCGCTCATTCTACAAATAAGTAAGTGCAAAATTTTACGATTATACTTAAGTATATTATATTCTGCCCTCGGAAACAAAATGGGCATATCTCAAATAAATTCATATTCGTGATTATTATGGCATCGGATAGCTTAGAAAATTACGCATCTAATGAACTACGCCGAATGCCAGTGTCTTAGTTGAAACTTATAAAAAATCTCCTAAGAGAATGTGTATAGTTCTAGTAGGCTCCTCATTTATTTTGTGTTCATTTAAGGCACCTACAGGCCCGGATTTACCATAGAGGCACACTAGGCCAGTGCCTAGGCGGCAAGATTTTAGGGGCGGCAAATATTGGGAACTTTTTTTTAATTTCTTTAAGTGGTAAATCATTGGATGTTGACAAGAAATATTACAAAATTTTTTTCCAAATTCACCAGTGAAGAAGAGCGGCAATTTGTGAGCGGCCGAAGGGCGGTAATTTTCTAAATCCGGGCCTGGGGACCTAGAGTCAAAATTTGGGTGGACCTTTATCGTATTTCTGATGAATATTGTCTTTGATTATAATTGAACTCGATTTTATACAATAATTTATAAATTAGCAATATATTTCGTTGATAAAATTCATTAAAAAAAAATGAATGGGTCTCATCAAACCTTAACCCATATAGATTTTTAATTGAATCGCTAGACTTTTTGTGGTTGACGGAAACGCGAAACGTATTTTGCCTTTATTTGGCGCTACTCTGTCTCGCTGTGAATGTTGATACAGTTTTTCTCATTACAATTTTTTTATTTTTAATAATATGTATTAAATTAACACAAACATAATAATACTCACACACACACATGTATGTATATAGCGAATACCTAACAAAGCCGCTCGTATGTTCAATCAAATGCCCAATGATTTTCTGTTTGTTGCCGCGTAAGTTTCAATTTGTTTTGTTGTAATTACCGCCGCACAACATTCATCCATTCGTATTGGTATCGCATCACATGTAGTCCATTATTGGCGGCCTGTCCTGCCCACTTAAGCTATGACGACGGCGACAACGACGACGATTCTTACTTTTACGTATGGCGCTTGCATGACTTTTGCTTAAGTATTAAATTGAATTTTCCCATTTGTGCTTGCAAATGATATGAGAATGTTACCCAGTTGGGATGAAAGAAATTGATTACCAAGAGATCGAGTAAATTAAGTTCAGTTTTATAGAAATGCATTTTTAATATTTCTCTGTTAATTTTTATTTCGGAAATTTAAAATTATTTATTAATTAATTAATTATTACGGAAAAACTTTCATGAAATTAAAAAATTTATTGCTATATATTTTTCTTTTATAAAAAAATGATTATCCATATTGGTTTGACCGTTTAATGATTTCGTGATCAGCGGACATTAAACCTTTATTAGGCCATTAGACTTGTTAGGAACTTATTTTGAACACCTATTTGAGTACCGCAGTAAGGAGACTTTAAGCTCAGGACAGAGATTGATTTGAAAAAAAAAAAAACCTGTTTTCGATAATACATATTTCAAAAATATATCAAGTTTTTTGAATGCTTGAAGAACCCGAAAGTGGAAATTTTTCGAAAATTAAATAAAAATGTAGATCCTTCTTATTCTTCAAAAGAGTGATAGGCCCGTCAAATGTGTTATTTTACAGCGGTCGACCAAATGTAGACAATTTTTATTCCATCGCACAGAAATTTATATCAATTGGTAAATAGTAATATTTTCAAATTACGATACGGCAGTTTGTTGAAAAACTTTTGGTTAAAAGTCGATTTCTTATTAGGGTGCAATTTTAATTTTGTTTCCTTCTGCGGTGAGTATGATTTCCATTAAAATGATTTGCGAATTGCATGTTATTGAAATTTCTGAAAAAATAAATTTGATTCAGACATATTGTTGTCATTTTCAGATGCAGTGGGCCAAAATCGCACAAGAAAGTGAACCTTGAGCTTAGCAAGATTTTTTAGTGCAGCTTTACTATAAATTTAATCGAAATTTCATTAAAAATCGATCGTTTTGTCTAACCAGTCAGTTCCCTTGTTTAATGCGAATCACTAGCATTTTAAAGGTGGTGCACACGTGAGACAGATTATTAGGGAAAACATAAATTTTAAGACATTATTTTTGTTGCAAGAATTCGTTCAATTTCGTTTAGCAAAAGCTTTTGAAGGGTTGTCACTTTTCTGGATCTGACCTCCTAATACCTCATTTAAAAAAAAAAAAATTATTTCAATATATTTCTGATTAGCTTTTTGTTAATATCTTTTGTGTGACAGATTATGTATGATTTAATTCAGTATTTTGTTTTGATTAAAAGTCTTTCAGTCACATTTTGTTTCTGTTTTGGATTTGCTGCGGAAACGGAATTGAAATTCGACGTTTATTTCAGGATCATACACTAAATGAAAATACGTCAAATTCTCGGGGTTCAAGTTCAAAGTTCAAAAACAATTCCATATCAAATTCAACCACGAGATTTAGAAGAGCTATTTCCACTGCAGACTTGAAATTCAGACTTTCACTTGAGTTTTTCCGAAAATAATTTATACAGTTACCTAACCACTGTATTAATTTTCTTTGTTTTACACTTAAAACACTTAAGTGAAGGTCATTAGTTCCTGTTTGGAAAAGGCTTGATTGTCTTCTTAAATACTTATCCCTTCATATGCTCAAATTATATGTATACATTCAAGTAGGTACTCGTTCATAGATTCCAATTGGGGTTTTCTCATCACACATTCACACGTCTGCATAAAAGCATACAAAGCTGCCTGTGTTTGTTCAGATTAACTGATGTTATTTGCAACACAATAGCTGATTGTTTACCAATTTTTTATATTGACAGTGCTGTGCAAAATTACCGCACATATAATAAGTAGCATAAAGTAACTAAATAGTTGCGTGACTACACAACACTGTCGGATATGTTTGAACGTTGACTCAAATGTATTTTCAATTTCGAAACTATTGAAGCAAAAACTAAAACCGATTAGCGCGAACTATTGTTCGCGTTAGATGTGTCTAAAATAGCAATGAAAGTATGAGGAAAATCAACAAGAACAACAATAAGAAAATAATTACTACATATAAAATAAAATAAATAAATTTAGGTGTGGGTTGATTTTAATATGTCAGATAAGTCAATGAATATAAATAAAACATTAAAAAAAAAAACTACTTTCCTCGCTATCATAGAAAAGCGAGAAAAAAAAACTCAAAATGATATTGAAAACGCAAATATCTCTAGGTGTTATGTGGGAATGAAGGAAAGTCGATTAAAATGATTAAGTTGCATTAACAGATTTTTACTGGTCTTAATGTCGAATGTCAATTGTTTGTCAAGTAAACACCCAACAACATTTGTTCATTGAACTGACAACCCAAACATTAACCATGGATCACATTGCTATCATGTTGTGTTTCTGTAGGAGAATGTTTGTTTTAGTTGTTCTAAATGTTTTCATTAAATACACTACACTTAAATAGTTGTCAAAAAATTTGTAAACTTTATAAGAATGTATTATAAGAATTGATTATACGGTTTTAAAGTTTAAGGTAGATGCATTTAACCCAAGAATGCGTAATTCAAATGAAAAATGATTTTACTTATCGAAAATTGAATAACTTATTAAGGATTTTCACACCTTGGCTTGTTATCGTATTTGCGTCTTGAATTACTCAAATTCTAGCAGCAAAAAATAGATATATTTTGAAAATGTAAAAATTTTATTACATTTTTTTCAGTCATATTGGGGAACACAGATGAGTCATTATAAGGTTTGTATAGCAAAAGTGAATTGAAAAAAAAAGTTAAAGGATCACAATGGAAAATTGCACAATGGTCGTTTATTCGTTAAAGCTTAATACATTATATCTACATAAATATTTATAATTTATTTATTTAATATCAACTTTGGGTTAAAGTCTTCTAATCCAAAATGCATGTACATAAGATTTTCAATATTTTTACATGTTTCTATTCTCACTTTTTATTGCCTCGAATGTTTGTTTAACGAAAACGCTGCCGCCACAAATTAGTCATATTGACAGCTCTAGTGAGTATTGGGCATAATGCCAGCAAGTTGAGCGCAACGATCCTTATTGAAAATGACAACAACAAGTCCAATAACAAATGATTCCAATGAATACAATTGGAAGATGTCACATTTTTACAACAAAATATTTATTTTCTATTTTTTTTTTTCTTTTTTCTTTAACACCTTCAGACACAAGCGTAGAAATATGTAGCATACATAATAGTTTTATACATACATATATTGTATAGTATCTATGCATCTATTTTTCTTGCTATCGGAATAGCCCATTTAGTTATTCATCACTCGAAATAAAGTGTTTTCTTTTTTTTGATTTCTATTTTGATCTTAATATCTTT
Organism: Meiosimyza platycephala; assembly: GCA_963662105.1. Taxonomy (NCBI): domain Eukaryota; kingdom Metazoa; phylum Arthropoda; class Insecta; order Diptera; family Lauxaniidae; genus Meiosimyza; species Meiosimyza platycephala. Next base: position 113,812,846 of record OY759208.1, on the reverse strand, counting down.
TTTTATGATCGCAACAACTGTTAAATGGTTGATCTAAAATATGAATAACTTCTTGTTTTTGCGGAAAAGTATACATTTTGATAGGCTGCAATAAAACATTTTTTTATGTCAACATTTAATGTTATAAAAACGTACGATTTATAATGAAATGTTATAATTGTTTACATACATACATACAATGTTGTCTGTTTTTATTAGAAAATTTCGAAAGCTAGCAATAAATCGTATACTGTTGGGTAAATACAATATTTTATAGAAAGGAACGCGAGGAGCACATTAAAATTAAGTTTTTAGTTTTTTTCGTAACTATGCAATTCGAATAACAAAAATGTCTTTTAAATGTGAATTTAAAAATATGTTAGGCACATTCATAGGTTCAGCCAACAAGAGGTGTCATTTTAAATTAATAGAAAAATGGAATTTTTAAATTTTTATTTTAATCTCAACTACAAACTCTGAAGTTAGTAATGTAGAAGTAAAAATCTGCCGAGTGTATGCCTGGGCTCTGTCTACAAATAATCATTCTATGTATTGATAAAATTTTTTTTGGTATTTTCACATAACTATGACTGTATTTCGAGAATAACAGCTATGATATTTTCTTTGAATGCTCGAATCTTCGCATTGGCATTATCTTTTACATAGTCTCAGAGAACTTTTCATGCATCTCATGCTTTAAAAAGAGTTATGTTATGTTGGGTGGTCTGGTTTAAGATGCAAATATGTATTTCAAGAGTTGCTTTTTGGTCAAGATTAAGACAGTACATGTAAACATAGCGTATTTTTTAAGGATCAATCGTCAAAAATGTCATTTAATCTAACAAGATAAGTATCATTTATATTGAGAAAAGTTTTCCATTTTGTCTTGCGAAAGTTAAGACCACTGCAATGCTTTTAAGTTGTGGAAATTTATGAAATTTACTTAAATCTCAACTTTAAATTCACATGATTTTTTGCAATTATGTACAGTAAAATTCCCCTTAACCGGACACCCACCGTCGTAGTATTTTATCCGGTTATAGGAGATGTCCATTTATGCGGGAGGAACAAAAATTTTTGTTTGAAATTGCCGTTTATTGAATTTGTTGCACAAATAGGGTTACCAGATGACATACTTTAGTAATACATTGACTACTTTTTCGCTGTACAAATACTTTTATACTTTTCACTGCAAATTTAATACTTTTCGGCGAAAATTTTTAACTTTTCAGATGCACTACTTTTGCAAGCAGGTCATCTAATAACCCTATGAACAAAATAACACACTACAGATATTTGACACATGTTTAAATATTAATTAGGTTGAAAAAATCTATCTTCAATTGGCTCAAATTAAAGTGTTGGGTTCCAAAATGTGTCTGGTTATGGGATCTGTCCTTAATGGCGAATTTCACTGTATATAGTCAGTCAGGCCGCCAAGCTTGTGGGATTCGACACCACTGAATTATTTCTTGTTACCTTGTATGTATTTTCTGGCTTGTGCTGATAAACCAAAAATAATTAACGCTTTGCTCGTATCATTTTATGAATGAGCACTCAATTTTTCCAAAAAGTGATTTTTTTACCTTCAATCTGATTTAAGCGTTGGTCGATTGCCGCGCTTATATGACCAAAATCATTTTGAAATGCCAAATGGTCTTATGCTAATAGAGTCCAAAATCAGATTATTTGATTTTGTGGAGTAAGTATTTAAAAGTATTATTTTCTCCTTAGACTAATTTTCAATTAAAAAGCATTTCACAAACAAAATCAAGAAAATGAAAATCAAACGATACTGTTGTCACCTTTAATTTCAAAAGTACGCCCTAAAAGGTATAGGTAAGCATTCTCTTAGGTTTTGAAGATTTGTCAAATTGTCAGCTTCATTGTCATAATTAAAAATAACATAGTTTTCCCAATATTAAGAGATAAAATTATGTACATAGTTATCCAGAAATTAATGTTACTTTCAATCTTCAATGTTTTGTTTGTAAACCTAGAAAATTAGGTAAATGTATTTAATACAAATCCTAAAAGTATGTTGCATTTTATAATAGAAAAATAATTTGTGTGTTGTATTTATAAAATAATTTGTCAGCAAAAATTCAAAAAGATTGTTGTTTTATTTGTACTTAAGCTCAACGTTTGCCAGTGCAGTGGGCAGTAAAAAACATGTGAATGTTTGTGGGGTATTTTTACAAAAATCAAAAAAGAAAAAAACAAATACCACCTAAGGCAAACCAATAACTACATATTTTTATAGCAGTATGGAAGATTTGAAGATGTTTACACATCAAAACCATGACTACTTGTCGATACTTTTCCCGTCTCTCATAAGTTGATTCTTAATTTTTTTGATTTTTGTAACTTTTATACAGTTGCACCCAAGTTACTTCCGCATTGCAGGCATAACACAGCTATAATATGACAACAACAACAACAACAAAAACAAGTATTTAAATTAAACTGCAGTTTCGTTGTAATATTTAGTGAAACTAGCGCATATGTGAGTACGAGTATTTGTATATAGGACCACAAGGTTCGCTGCACTGCATTTAAATCGCTCGATTTGAATATCCATTAAACTGAACGGTTCTCATTGTACATATTTATAAATAATTTGCCAACAAACACGCACGTCTTCACATCACATAATCCTTGCAGCACTGTGTTGAACCTAAAATAGAATTAGAAATATATATAGGTATTTTTAAGTTATTTTTGTGCCTACCAGTATGGATATGCAAATTATTGCTCATTTAAAATTTTCTCCACAAAGCGCACTTAGCAAAATGTCAGCTCAGATCAAAATAGGGTGATCACTTAAAGAAAATATTTGTAACTTTTCTTTGGTATTTTCACATACATATAATTAAAAACATAAATTTATATGTAGTAAAGAAATAAAATAAAATTTATCATATGGTATGTTTTTTTTTTTTTTTTCAAGTGTTAAACTCAATCAAATTTTTAAATATATGGTCCACTCTATACGAAATTTCAGTTTTTGTTTAAATAATAAATATACATATATTTTTTGGCTTCATTTTAAATTCACTTGCCATATGCAATGACGACGAGAACGACATCCTTGTCCGTTGTTGTCGTCGTATAACACGTCATTTTGTCCTTTGAGTTGGCCTGCAACATGAACGAAGTTAAAGGACACACTTGCATTTTAAGTGGGGGACAACTTGAATTTTGCATGATTTTTTTTCGTCTTTTGGACGACATGATATTTCCTTGACTTACTAAATAAAGAAAATTTTGACATTAAAAAATTGTTAGTGGATTTTCATTCATCGTTATATTTTATAGTTTATTTTAGTAAAATTTCAATGTTTTCAACATAGTATAGTATATGTATATATGTAGTATTATTTTAATATTGCATTTGATAGTTTGAGTTTTCATAGAATTCAATTTATATTTTTTATATTTAGATTTTAATATAAATTAATATTTGGTAGTGCATTTCTGAGGATAAATGATTATTTTCGAGTTTACAAATTATTATTTATTGTTTTTTATATATTTTTCTTTTTATTGTTTGCTGCATACAATAACGTAGTTTTCATTTTAAAAACATTTACTTTTCTTAGCATTATACGAGTACGAGTAGTTAGTAACAAATTCATTGAAAAATCAATCTTGAATTAATTTTGTAAAATGCAACAACATTATATGTAACATAATTAAAGCAATTTTTTCGAGTACATACGAGTATTTTAAGGAACACATTTATTTACTTTATTCAATTTCTTCAATGCTATGGGTCATGCAAACATTAATTGAAGTAGATTAATTTTAAGCTCAGACTTCTCCAAAATATCTTCAGACCATTTACATATTTTCTGGAATAACTTTTGCCTAATATTCATTATGTTAGAACAAGAAATACGTGAATACGTGATTCAGGAAATGTTGGAGAGAATTGAAGGCACTCGCTACTAATAGTGCACTTTGGAAGAGTTTTGTGGAGGTCCTTGACTATATGTTTCAGAAGATTTTTGGTACGCTGAATTCGAATCTGATCTCAGAATTACTCCATCGCATCAGGTTTTCCAGATATAGTTACCTAAAAGTGCTAAAAACACTGTTTTTTTTGACATATTTGAGGTTATGTATGCATTTTTGTGAATTTTTTTTTTTCAAAGACTGTATGTGATCTTAAAGTACAAGTCTTTTTCTTTCAAATTCCGTTAAGTTTACTTTAATACCTTTTCTTTTTGCTGACATATCGAATTTTGAAATTTTCATGTATGTGATTTTCTCTATAAATACTTGAAAACTCATAAGTGACGATGCTACATAACCTCAAATATGTCAAAAAAACAGTGTTTTTAGCGCTTTAAGGTAAGGATATCTCGAAAATCTAATGTGATGGCGCAGTTCTGAGATCAGATTCGAATTCAGCGTACCGAAAACCTTCGGAAACATATAGTCTAGTCTCTTGATATAAAGTCTCATCTAATTTTGCTGAACTGTATAGTTATGAAAAAAACATTTTCTGTAGGTCATGATGTACAGACTTGGACTGTACCCGTTTTAATTTATTTTTAAGTAAAGAATACCTTATAAAAAATTTAAAATAAATCAGAAGAGATCAGAACTTAAATATTTAAATTTCACTTGGTGTTTTTGTAGTTTGCATTGACCCATAAAAAAAATGGAATTTAGTTTCAGATCTTTTTTTTTTTTGTCATGATCTTCTTATAATTTTCATTGACCTTTTATAAATAACTCTTGCACTAAGTACCTACTACATACGAGTATTTTCTATATCATTTATACGTAAATAATTTAACATACATAAATCTAGTATTTTAAATAGACTTCTAGATATGGAAAGTTAAGATTCATGTTGCAATGGGAAACGACATATCCAACAATAAAGAAAATGCTAACATCATTTTTTAACTTAAACAATACTCTCAAAATAAATCAATTTCAATAGTACTTTCTTTGAAGAATTAAATAAAAGTACCTTAGAAAATATGCAACTATTGTAAAGTTTTTATTTTTTTACCAATATGAATTATATTTGTTATATTTTTTATTGCTAACATGAAATTTGCTATTGAAAAATTGTGCAACTTTCTATAGTTTAAGCGTTTTTTTTTTTTTTTTGTTGTTTTAATTCTATTTTCTCTAACGGTGCATTATACTATCTATGTATGTATAATATGTATTTCTTTATCTTGAGGTCTATTTAATTGAATGAGATAAGACCCGTGTAACGAGCTCTCTCATTTTGATTAATTTAGCAACATTAATGATAGTTGAAATGTTGTTAAACAAAAACTTTCTACATATAAAAATGTAAAGTTAAACATTTTTTTGAAAATTTACTACCTAGATCAAAAATATGTACGTTAGTGTGATCTTTGATAAAAAGTACATGTTCGAAGGAAAAGTAACCCACAAAAAGTAGAAAATTTGCAAAAATGTATAATGCAATTATAAACTATTGTATTTGAAGACATGAGTGGATGAAGGTAATATCATACAGTTTTCTAAGTTTACGTTTAATGTCACGAATGTAAGCACTATGACGACACCAGGAAATGTCCAAACCGCGCAGCTTTATTTTACAGATTCAAGAAACAGACACAGAAAAATTATGTGCCCCAGAGTAAATGAGCTGAAGATGAAAACTTTTAATCTCATTTCAGTAAAACTTTAATTTTGTATCATATCGCCTTCATCTGCTCATATAAGTTATACATTCATTTTACTTTTTTATATCATTAAGTTTTATTTTCTGCATCTGGGAATATACTTTTTTTCTATTCTTGTATCAGGGACCTTCGTCATGCAGTTGTTCTGGAACAGGATAACGCCATAAGTATTTTCTGAACTTTAGCGTTTTGCTCAACATGTATTTTCTTACGGCTCTGCCTTCATATTTGCTTATATTTTTTAATAACAACAAATTCTATCACTTGATATACACACATACAGACAACAGTGGTGTACCAGGCGAAGAGATAATTATCTGCCTCCTATTACCAAATTTTTTGTTATTTTTTTCCAACAACAATTTCTATTTACTAAAAAAAAGGTCATCACTTTTCACATCTCAAAAGCACAATCAACTCTCTTCAATGATTCCCATATTTCTCGACAGTGTTTTTCAATTGTTTCAACATATTTCAATCTCTTTCAACCTGTTTTGCATTTTACATTTTTTTTTCTTCGACTTATTCAACCTCTCAACGTCTTTTTAACATACATTTAAAAAGTGAAGGGTATGTGAGTTTCATCCTTGCGTCTTAAAAAATGTTTTTTTTTTAATAAAAAAGTTATAATTTTGCAAAATGGTCATGTCGAAAAAGTATATTCGGCATCAAAAAGTCTCCTTTCAGTACATTTCCAAAAAAAAACCCAAATGCCATCACTGGTCTGTATGTATGTAAATCAAAACATATTCCTACATACCATCTTATCGTAACGTAAAGAGCGTACTACTAGCGCGCGTTCGTATACTTTATAGAACAAGGTTGTGTTTGTTTGTTATTTTTAATATGCACTCAATGAATGTCCTTTGTTGAGCGGGGTTTCGAGTGTCAAAAGTTAAAATTTCCCATCATTTACACATTTTCTTCATCATTTCTTCCTGTTACTTTATTTTTGTTTTGTTGGTTATTTATGATTTCAAACTTTTCTTTTTGTTTTTGTTTTTTGTATGTAAACAACATTCATTTGACATTTTAAGAGATGTGCATTATTTTAACCTTGTGTGTGCGTTCTTTGCCTTTCTGTGTCACTATAACAATTCGTATAAAAATTGGTATAAAACGTACAAAAATGTTGGTTTAATTTTCTTTAATTCTAATTGAAAAATATAAAAATTAATATTATTTGGAATTTGTCATTGTTTTACGTTTTGTAGCAAAAATTTTAATTGAACACGGTACAGAATTAAGCTATATTTCGGGTTGAATGTTATAACTACATAACAAAAAAAAAAAAAAACTATTTGCACTGACATCTCTGGAAAAATGACATGAAGGAAAGACTGACTCCAACTGTTATCACATACCACTCGTTCTGGAAATCAAATAAAAATATAGAGGCAACCAAAGAGTGCTATCGCAATTTACTTTATTTCACTTATTGTTTGGGTTCTTAAGAGATATGTGCAAAACTGGAGACATATCAGGCTGAGAAATTCTTACTAATTGACTTAAAAGTCGCTGATGATTCCATTAAGCAATGAATGAAACTAATATGAGTAGCTCTAGCTTTTTTAAATGGATCAATGGTTCAATGAATAATAAAATAATACAACATATCTGATATTAAATTTTAAGTCCGTTTCTATGATATAAGCAAACTCATAACTTAATTTCTGAAATATTGATTCTAATGGGAATCCTTAACTATTGCAGGAGTCAAATTATCTGACAGGAATTGCAATTAAACTGCATCAATCAATATTGCATATGTAATTATGTACATATCTATTATTTTTAAAATATTGAACTAAAAATTTACTTTGAAAAGCAGTGCAAATATTTTTTTTTCTGTTCGTAAATATATCAATATGTTATGTAGAATATCTCATGTCTAATTACTATCTTTTTCAAGTTCTAAAGACTTTAAATAGAAGCATATTTTAGGCACTATTTTAAATAATTTCAAATAAATCCATATAAAATCTTCTCTACTACGCCAAAATATTTTTAGGGCCTTAAATTCTTTCTTTAAACTTAACACTTAAGTTGCTACATTGCTACAATTTTTAAACTCGTTATAGTTATGAACTTTTACACCTTACTACATATATGTTATATGACTTTATCAAATCTTTCAAAATCAGTAGAAATTAAACTTAAAAATCTTCTTTTAAGATTAATTTGAGATAATTTTTAAATTATCTTATTATAATTAGAAAATATTTAGGCATTTTTGCCCATATTGCTCTATTGTTTGTAGTTTAGCTTTAATTTCTCTGGTTTGCAACGAGACAAAAAAACTCTAAATTATTCCTTAGCTGCATTACTTACTGCAACTCCCAAAAACTTTCTGCATCATTCGTTTCCTTTTCACCAATGTGCACAGCACGGTAGATCTGCCGTTACAACCCCTTCATTTTCTAATCTATCTCCCATCTGGTTTCGTTGTTCTTTGATATCCCGCTTAGCGACATTTTTGCCGCCACCTTCATCGCCATCATTGCTACCCTCGCCATCAGCGTCATCGTCATCGCCGCCACCGCCCCAATTGTCAAACATTCAAAAGCAGTTACTTCGTCATTTCGTCGTTTTCAGCATTGCGGCGTTATTCTACGACTTCTTGCCACTCTCTCCTGATGCGTGTTTTGGAGCACGTGATTTTTTTACCAAGAAACATGTCAAAAACTCTATTGACGACGACGGCACCTTTTGCAGGCTCTCATCTGACGATGAGTTATTGGCCTCCATACACTTGGAGTTCAGTCTATAACCTTCGCTAGAAGACGTGCGCTCACTCGCTGGCATCTTCGTCGTCGCATCATTGGCCTGTCGATGATAATTTTTACAGCATTTTTTCGACAGCTTGTACATCTGTACAGAATTATCGATGTTATCATCCTCATTAGAATTTGGATTTAAAGCTGATTTATACTTTTGTTGTCGACTTCTGGACTTACTCGATGTACTGGCGCCATACTTATCCGTAGATCTATAGTCAATATCCTCACCATCGCCATCACCGCCACCACCGTTGTTATCTGCTTCCGTGTCCTCGTATTCTTCGAGGCCCTCTTGAAGGTTATTCTGTGTTTCATCAACAAATTTGTGGGTGCGACAGCGTTGTGTGCGTTGGTCCTGCATCCAATCAGTGCTTGCTGGCAAGGACAATTGTATAGATGGTGTACGATAATATTGGCGATGTGGATGAAAACCAAGACCAAAATCATCCATATAGGATTGAGAATTAATGTTGTCCAGCTCATCGGCAACACTTAGCAGAAAGGGAAGTGTGGACATTTTGTTGTTGATGTTGTTATTTAGGTTTTTCTTTCGAAAACTTATTTTAATGAACGTTTCAAAGACGTTTCCTGTGTTAAGTATAAAATTTGTGTTTTCTTTTTTTATGAAAATGCAGAAAACTTTATGCACTTTCGTATGTACACATAGATAAATAATTATGTTGTTCTCACTGAAAAACTTTTTTTTCAAATTTTGTATTTTGTTTTTTACTATTTTGCGTTCTATTTTCATCCGAACTTTCGTACTTTTCCACTCCGTAGTTTGTGTTGAACTAAAATTGCATATAACCCGAAAACTCCTTCGTGAGCTACTGTGGATTTTCCTACAGCAACAACAATTACTGTCACTACTGCAACATTGAATGCAACCAACAACAAACACTCACACCTTTTACTCATTTACCCAATTCGCCGTTGCTCGCAAATTCGGACTCTCCATTTACTCATCGCATAGTGTAATATTTTACATTTTAGAAAGGACTCTTAGTGATCTCATGTTATCTAAAATCAGAGGGGTTTACTTGAAATTTCCAAAGCTTATATTTCAATAAGCTATAGAAAGTGGCATTTTTAAATATCGTGCGATATCAGCAGTTTAATAATAAAAGAAGAAATGTTAATTTGAATGATAGTTTGAAATAAACAATATGAAAAATGTAAAAATTTTTCATCAAATTATGAAAGTTTTGAATCCATTTGCTTATGACATATCATAATATGTTGTAGGATGATACAATAACCGTCCACTATCTAAGATTTAGATAGTTTTTAAGAACCAAAATCCTAATTTTGTGCTCTTCTGACCATTTTTTTAAATAGAATGCATCAGTTGCGTAGCCAGAAAGATCATAGAGATGTAATCCCGTTGATAAAGAATTAATTCAATAAATTTTTAGCGATACCGATTTTTTTTTTTTAAATATGTTGTTTTTCCCTTGCCCATCGCTAATAGTCAGGCTGTGTCAGCTTTGCGAATTTTTTTTAATTAAATTTCTAGAAAAGGAATTGCTTTGTTGCTTATTGTGTCTATTTAAATAATAAAAAAAAGCAAATAAATTTAAATGAAACAGAAAAAAACATTGACATCAGGAATTTTTCCAAACGTTTTCAAAGTAACATTTTGTGCACGTGTGTGGACGAATCTACCTCAGGAGAAAAGGCACTGGTTGGAATCGTCGACCGAGACCAAAAGCTCGTTGTCGAATACTTCTTATCTGCCTTACGTTATCATGAATACGAGAAAAATTATCCTAAGTAACCTATAATGATTTCTTCTATAGCACAAAAGTAATATTTGGGATTAATTTTCGTATAGAAAATATTCAAAAACTTTTTTCCGGATTTAATTTGCGCGTTTGCTAGCTGCCATGCAGTGTACTGAATATCAATAACTTGGTTGAGAATTGTGTTTGCAATAACATTATGTTCATTAAGGACTCAGATTTACTGGGACTTTCCAACAATTAGATTATTGTGTTAGTGGATATATTTAGAAGAATTTGAGAATATTATTAAGTAAATACAATAAGGAAATCCAAACAGATAGTGCAAGCCATTAGTCTGAAATTCGTGACTTCCTTTTTTTTAAATATTTTCATCATTTCATTAATTTACTAACATTTTATCATATTCTTATCATTTTTTCTAGTATCCCTTCGGAATGATAAAATTCAACAGTGTTGTAGAGTAGAAAAACCCGATTACACCCGACTGCAAGCGAATGCATATCCTTGTTATTGCTATCGTGATTCTTACACATTTGTTGCTGTTATTGCAGCAGTAGAACGAAGTTGCTTTCTTTCGTGCACAAGTCAGTTGTGTTCCACATCTATACATCATGAACTCCCTCTCTGCAGACCCATTAATTCCAACGCGGCAAAGTTACGGTGCGAAACGCGATGCCGTCCCATACATTTCACTTTTATTTTGTTTCATCTATTTGTTACCTATTTTTGGTTGCAAATTTTAGGTAATGAGTCAAAAGGGGTACAGGTTTTTCCTATTATCTTTTATTTCCGTTCTCCTTTCTCATACTCAACCCAACCTCGTTACTTTGATTGTGTGTAGGATCTGCCGTAGGCTGTTATAATTTTTATGACCTTCTGTGTCATAAAATGTGTGTTATAATTGGGTGGTGTGGCGCGTTTTTGTTCATTCGCACGAAATCTTTTCTAGCGAGAATGTAGGTTGATACTACATATTATGTCTGTGGAATTTCTAAATGCTGAGATATATGTATGTTGTTTGAATTTTGTTTCAGTTTATCTATTGAAACAAACGTTTTCTTTTAGAGCAGTAATGCAACAAATAAGTTGATTTTCAATGTCAGAAAATTTTCCATCCAGTTAAGTTAGTGTTTTCTTTTACCTGTCACGAGGTTAAATGCTAAGATGAGTAGACAGAAAATAATATTGTCACAAGATTGAAAGTGAATTTAAATAGTGTGACTTTAAGTTTTTCCACTCATTCGGCAAACAAGAAGTCATCTCGCCTCAGAATATTTCAATTTGCGGACTATGTCACAAACATTTTGGTATGATGGGTCCTATTATGGCTTGTGCAAATATGATCTCTTTTGTCATTTAAAGAGTTTTTGATACATTTCGATATCATTTGAAACTATTTGACTCTTATCGATACTTTTAGCAAATTTTTTAGAATTTTTCGAAATGGTTTAGTACTCTTCGAGTTTGACGATACTTTTCACAACTACTCGATACTTCTAAAACTGCTTGATACTTTTCTTCACTAACACACATAACGCCGCGATTGCTTGTATTCTTTCACTCTTTATGAAACATGCAATGACATAAATTTCGTACTTACACCCCTTAAAGTTAAGTTGTCGTCAAGACACAGACTACAATTTTTTCATACACCCAGATATAGAGAACACCCAAAGATATCGAAGAATAATGCTATGAATCATAAAATAAAAGTATTTCATATCTGAAAAAAAACAATTAAGAAAATTACATTTCTACTTTAAAAAAACAAATTTGTTTTACACACATATTTCTTTATTTGCATAGTGTACCATCCTTTAGAAAGCAAACTGAAAACAAAAAAAAATTACCTACTTTGCATACAACGTCTAGCAACAACAAACACTTAAGTGAAGGCATACATTTTTTATGTTCACATTAAGTGACACACTTTCTATCACTGCACGCTCGGTTGCTCAAGAGTCGTTCTCTTCGTCTCCTCGAGCGGTTTGTCTGCCTATGGGTGCTTTTCAAAAAGATTTCATATCGGACAACTTGCACTTGCTTTTTAGGACCAAACAGAAGACTGACTGACTGACTGACTGTCCTTCTGACTGAATGATGAAATGATAAATGCATAGACAAATAATGTTAGATAGAAAGGATGGATGATGGTATTAAAGGCACAGTAGCTTAAATGACATAGTGAGTGCTTCAATTGCACTCGTTACGAGGGAATGACATTTTTATTGGACACTTGATGGGTACATTCATCATGTGGACATGATGCCAAGATACAAAATTTTAGACAACTATTTGCATTTGCAATTAAATACAAATATAACTTAAATTGTAAACCTTTATGTTTCGATTTAAATGCATGTCCCTGATGCTAATTTTGGGTCGATGAACGCTTAATGTTTGCATGAATTCTATGCATCCTCGACCTCTTTTTAATGCAATGAAAAATCAATCAATTTATTTACTTTTTACTACAGCTACACGAATCAAAGTTAAATTAAACTTAAACTGGGCGTATCATGTGGGCGTCGCTGCACTAGAACCTTAAAAAGGATTCTCACTTCGGTTGATGTAACTTGTAGTGGGACGTTTCAGTCATGACCCGAATTAAAAATTTACACTGCACTGGTGGCATCAAATTCAGAGCAATTGCTACGATGTTTTCTTTTATTTAATGATCTGAATTTATTAGTGTGGTAGCATAAAGAGTTTCCTATGTTTTGCATTGAAATTTAATTGCAATTTAGAGTATTTGTTTATTGGTTTAAGTAAGATTGGATTAAATTTTATCACAAAAATATTAAATAACAAAATAATTGTGAATAAATAGTTTACGAAAAATTAAAAATTTTTAATTTTTATATTGAGTTTGTACTCATAAAATTAATGGTTTGACTTATTTTTTCATTTGAAACGTTAGCTAACTATACTATATATGATTTTATATTTATTATGGCTTAACGGTTTTTACGTCAAATTAACGGCTTAACGGCCTGCTACGCGGTCAACAACTTTGGCATGCAATTAACGGCCAAGCTGCGTCAAAAGCGGCTACTTGACAAGTCTGGTTCTTACCAATAAATTTGCATATTCACTGTCAACAAAGCTACTGTGACCTGATATCAAAGACATCAGAAATAGTTTTATACATCCAAGTATTGTTAACTTAAATTTTCAATAAAGAATAGTACCGGTATTCCTGGCAATCTCTTTTAACATAAGAACAAAACCGGATCTTTTTAGCTCCTTGACTCCTCTGGCCCTTAAAAACAAGAAAAAAAATATGTCTTGTATACTAGAGGTCTGCACGAGTGCACTTGAAACGACCATAAAGCCACTCGTCATGATTGCCACAAATCAAATTAAAGCAAATCGAAGCATGTTGTCTCCAATTTTTCTATTTGATATACTATGCCTTGTTGCTTTGCGAGGTGAGTTTGAACAACAACAACAATTTGAATGATATTACACTTGACTCGCTGTATACATTGCTTTTTCTCATCTTCGCTGTTGTAAACGTTTTGTTCGGCTTGAACAACGTTGACGGCGACATCTGAGTCCGAGTACATACGAAGTTAATTCATGTCGTGCGATCGTTCTGTTTTGTGCAAGTCTATTGATCACTCGCGGAATGTTAATAGAACCATTGTATTCCACAGCGAGAAAATTCATATGTTGACTCAGCAAGCGCACTCGTGCAGACCTGTTTTGTCGATAAATCGATAACAAAAGATCGAAAACTTTCCGTTGATATTCTCAACATTCTTAAGTGTTTTGATTCTATTTTGGAAATTCCTCCAGCATTAATAGTTAAAAATAGATTTTAAGTATAGCCACTGTTATCTACAAACCTAAAGATGGATAAGCTCATATTGTATTGCATCATTTGGTGGTAAACAATTTTTTTTTCAATACCTGCTAATAACTGGACTATATTGCAAAGCAAAAGCAATTCAGCCACAATAAAAATTAAAATTCACAATTCTACTTTTATTTAATTTGATTGATTCCACTGAAATATTAATTCCTTAAATGAAATCGATAGTTGGGTCAAACATACAAAGTTATGCAAAATAGAAAAACCAAAACAATTATACCGGCCGGCGATTTGTGAAATGATAGCAACCATTGTGGTGCCGTTCCTTATGCCATATCTTAAAGCATCAGAGTCCTTGCTCCACTTTCTTATAAGCTACACGCTTTTGTCTGACGTTCAGCTTAGCAATACTGAAAGCACTGAAAGATATATCTACTGCCTACATATACTTAGACATCGACATATTTACATACACATATACCAACATGTTACTGTTTTGTATGCCTTTGTGCGGTTCAAGTCAGTTCAAGCTTTTAAACTGCATTGCAATGCATTTTATTGTTTTCTATTATATTTTATTGCCAGTTTTTAGGCGCATTTCCTTTGGGGCGAGAAAAATGAGGTTCATTCGAGACGCAATGACAATTTATGCACCTGTCTGAACAGCACTGCCAACAGATGTTTTTTTTTCTTTTCCTATAGCGGGTGGTGATACGAGTACTTGATGGGTAGGAAAACGGTTGGAAGAGGTAGCAGTATTTGTTGCTGTTACTATAAAATTGCTGCTGGCAGCATGCAATCAATTTGTTCAACATTGCATGCCAAGTTTTATTGCCACGTTATGAGACGAGAGTATAGAAGTCTCAGGAGGTTAAAGACCAAACAAACGACGGTAGGATGATTTGTATTCAATTTTTGGGGTCATGTCGATGCGAATAAACCTATTAAGGTTGTTATCAATAATGCAGAAGCATAACACAAAACAACAGCGACAGCAGCAGCAGCATATCTGGGGCAAATGTCATTTCGAAGGTTTTATTGTTTGCAATTAATTGTCAGAACAAATGCTGCTTAATTTTTTAATTTTTATGTGATTTTTATAGCGATAAATTTTTTTATTGCACATTTTTATAATAAATTAACTGTCAACAGCTATGACATTTAAGGCACAATTTCATAACTCTAAAGCTGAAGATATAACATAAGCTTAATTTAGGTAAGTAGCCCTTAAGGCCCTTACTTTATGGCTTACTTGATAAAATCAGAACTTATCATCCCTTAAATTGAAAGAAGAGATGATGAAGGAGCAGTGCAAATGAAAAATTTTTTTTTGTGTCTGTAAATGATGAAAGCTGCCGTACAACGATAACTAAGTTTTTATGACCCTAATTGGGTGATATCGATGTGATCGATATGTATTTTCAACAAAATGATGCCACACAGCACGAAAAGTTCCCGGGTCGAATCTCATGAAACAGCAATGTCAATTGGCCACCGAGTTCGTTCGATTGAACTTCTTCCTTTTTGGTTTTCTCAAAAATAAGATCAATGCCAGCAATAATTCAAAGAAAGTTAATGAACGAGATAATTAGGCATATTGGTGAAAAAGATACTATTTATGCCAGGATGTCATCCTAAATTTGGAAAATCGGAATGAAATATGACGCCGAAGACGTGGTCAACATTTGGCCAATGCCTTCTTTATCAGATGAATCCTCATCACCAGAGGTTCAAATCAAAGTACTGCAATTTTTGTCATGTTGGCGCTTTCTTAAAAAATTTGTTAAATTTTTTTCTCTGCTACAATTTTATTTACAATATTTTTTAGTTTAATTTAAATTTTTACGAAGTTGATCTCTAATTTTCTACACTGGTAATACTCTGAATCAATTAAAGCTCTCTTAAGATTACAAAGTAAAGCGTCCAATTTTATTTGCAGCCTTAACGCCACAACGGTCTTGTCACCCACGCAGCCAATTTGTTTTTGCAAAGCTTAAGCTTTTTTATTGCTGTTAGTAAAATTGTCACGATCGTGACTTCAAGTTCAACTATAACACAAACGATATATTTGTTTTAAAATGCAAAACGTATGAGAGCAACAATTATTAACCTACTCTAATGCACTGAAAGAAAAATTTACATTTAATTCAGAAAAATCATCAACGGTAAAGATGCTGCCCAAATTTGAAAAGTTATACACCTTTCACCGGTGCTGGATTCACCTTTAATGACATTGTAGTCCAAAGGATAATATCACAAAAGATATACCTTTTCCACACCTTTATGTCTATTTTAGATCTAAAGCCAACCATGTATATTGAGTTATCATTTTTATTATCATTATCACACACTACATCTTAAATACTGAATTTACTTGTAGGGGGGACTCACTAATTCAGGTCAGATTTCGAGCAATGGAGATTTTGGGGCTTTTTTTTTGGGTGGTTTTCGACTTATCGAGGTTCGACTTAAAAAGGTTCCACTGTAATATGTTTGAAAATGTTTAAATCAATTTTTCTAAGATCGACCCATTTGTCAACTGACTATTTAAATTAATGGGTACAAAATTGATAAATGCCGCAAACAAAGTTGACCTGATAGCTAATTAAACAAGCGTCTATCTGGCATGATTAATGCTAATGACGTTCGCCGCAATCAATTGAACGATCTTCTTCTCCTTTTCTAAGCAAAATAATCGACCGAAGAGCGAATTTTTCTTTTGTTATTGTTGTTGTAAATTTTTAACTTTTCTTGAAGAGCAGCTGAAGGTCTTTTGTGATCTTGTCGCTGTAATATAACAAGCACGGCGAAAAGTAAAAGACAAGACAAAGATAAACAAATTGTCGAAAGAGAAAATACAGCAGGTAAGATCGAAAAAAAAGCTTTGAGCCAAGAAAAAAAAGCAAATTGAGAGTGATGACGCTCTTGACGTCGTAGCCTAAAGGGCAACAAAACCAACAACAAAAACAAAAACAAAACTAATGTTGTGATTTAACACTAAAAAAAAGTAATGAGAGATATACGGGCGCAAATTGAACTTTTTTTGGTCGTTGAAAACAGAAAATGTTGTGGTGCAGTCAAGTTTAAGCTTAACTTTAGCTTGTAGTTTTGAATTCAACACAAATCTAGTCGAACGCATTTCTTCTATACAAACAGACTGTAACTGAGAGATACTTGTGAAAAAAAAAAAAATTTTTTTGTGATAGATATAGACACATTAAGTAATTAGTAACATTATTTAATTAAATATTAAGTAATTAGTAACATCTTTTAATTAAAAATATTACACAAAAAAAATAGTAATAAACTAAACCAAAATAATGTGACTACGTTTAAAAGAAGATTGAAGTTGAAAGCACATCGGTAATTACCAATAAATTTAATTGCAAACGTCATAAGATACACTGGTCGGGTGTTGGAACTTTTTAAAGAGTGCGCGCGTGTGTATTCGGTACGATTCAATGGGGAAAAAGTATCATATCGCGTGCCCTTAATTGTGGTGTTAAGATTTTTATCGAAAATAATGAATTTCAATTATACCTCTATGGATGTTTCCATAAGATAGATATCACAGTAAATGTCAAATGCAATAGTAATTGTTGTGTAATTTCGTGCACTTTTCAATGGTGAAATTTCGTTTCATAAATTCAGTGTCGATTGGTCAAGTTGAAAGTAACATCAATTAAAAGTATCTGACCGTTACAGTGCAGTGGTTGTGTTAGTTAAGCAAATACAATATATACACCAAATATCTAATTAAACGTTCGGTAATCGCGCGTTACGTTTCAATACAGACAGTTTTCAAAATGTGGTATTTTCAGATGCTCTATACTACGTAACTTTCACTACACATTTCACATCGCTAACTCTTGTCAATTGGAACAAGTTTTATGTGAATATTTCTTTCTTTGCTTCTTTCTTTGTTGTGTCTTTATCGTCATATTTTTCTTGAACTGTGTGCCGCTTCATTTGTTTGTCCGGAGTTGTGTTTCAAAATTTCAAAAGTTTAAAGTAAAAACAAAAAGAAAAAAATAAAAAAACCTGAAAAAATAAAATTTTGCATTTAATCCACTTGACTCCGTTTTGGTTGAGTCTAACGACCGCGACCCTTGAACAATTTTGGCAACACCATTTTAGTGTAACATTTGTAACTTGTTGTCTGTGTTTTAGAAGAAAAAAAAATAGTATTTCAAAATATATTTTAATTCAAATTAGTTTGCAAAGTTGTTGCCACAAATAAATAATGAAGAAATTTTATAAAAATATTAAAGTGCACCAGTGAAAAATTCATTTGTCCATCAAAGCGCATACTATTTCAATGGAACTTTTAACCAAAAAAAATATTCGCAAGTGTTACCAAGCCCCTTGAAGAACTTGTTATTTTTTTCAAAATTTGTGCGTTGTCACATGAAAATTGCATAGTTTCAGTAACAACAACGAATACCACACAACATGGTACATTGGACAATTATTGTGGGCACCTTTGGCGTTTTAGTATCCATACTTGGTGCCTACTGTGGTTGGTTTCTATTTCCCACGATGGTACACAAAAAAGTCGAAGAGGTATGTTAATATTTACAAATAAATTTATAGTTTATATAGTACATCTTCATATTGTCAGAATTAAGATAAATGTATCGTTAAAAGATCTTACTTAGTACACCAACACAATATATTGATGTTTATATTGGGGCATATTTCGATCTCAAAAGCCTTCTAGTATACGATTCTAAGTCATTTGGAATGCTACAGCTCTAAAAGGTTGACACTCGGTGCAAGAAGTATTTGATTAAAAGATTTTGATAGGGTTTTTTGAAAGATGTAAACAATGAGAAGCTCGTTTTGCTTATAAAATTGAACACAACGCACAGTGGGGCAGAATATGTCGAATATGTCCCAAATTACTGAACTTATTTTCTTCATATTTTGATTGGATTCGTATGACAAAATGTTTCGTATACTTGCTCACAGCGTACGCTGTGGGTAAGCAATTATACTTTTTTCAATATCTCTTGAATTTAGTACTACGGTTTTAATGAAATTTGGATCCACATGCTTTTTTTTTAAACAACAAAAAAGTCAAAATTTTCTCTCTGTAGTTTAAATATTCAACAAAAAGTTTATCTTGAAAGTTCTATCTAAAATATAAATATATGGGGCATTTTACGACAAATCATTCACCATTTTGCTTTTGCATCTCTGATTTCTTTGAACATATTTCTTTGGAATTGAACGGGAAATCAGTTTGATAAATGAATAACTTTTTAAAATTAAATGTTGTGTTGGAGTTCGCTTGTAGAATTGCCTCAGAAGTCAAGTGGAGATCCAACATTATCTTCACTGGAGAACGAATGTCCATTTTCTTAGAGAAAGGCATAGATTTTAAGTGAATGCTAAATAGAGCTCCAGCGTTGGAGCTTGGAGCATAGTTAATTAAAAAATCAAATATTTTTGAATTTTTGGTGTGTTAAGCTCGATTGCATATTTTTGATAGAACATTTGACATAACGCACTAGTCACTCGTTAAACAACTTTCGCTGGTTGTATAAATATTTTAGTACTTGCTAAACAGCAAATAGTTTATTGATCATATTTTTGCTTACTCAGTCGCTGTACGACCGATCAAGGTTAAGTGCTTGCTATTATTCATCGTTAATTAATGATGCTGTTAGCGTTCACAAATAACAATACTAATAAAAATATCTACCGTTCAAGCAAAATATCAACCCTTCATTCTAAAATCTGTAGGTGTGTCATTAAAAAAATTCAAAATTTACGGTCGTTTACGCCAAAAAATAGGGCGAGAATTATTGTTAAATAAATAAAGGTAAGGGCATATCACAATAAAGTCGACATTTATTTGCTAATTAATTCACTTAAATAAAATTAAAATTTTCTTATAATGAAAAATATGAGTGATACTAACTAAGGGAATATATTTTTATCGACGCGTAATAAATTTCACAATGTTAGAATTATCATTCTTCATGGCTTTTGAATGGTTTCATTTTATGTTCAAAGAATTGTACTCAAGTAACACATTAAGTCTAATTGTTTAAGTAAATTTCTGATTTAATAAAGCTTATGAGCTGTATAAATATTGTGATTTAATAAGCTTTCTTTGTTAAATATGTTCGAATAATAGCAATTTATATGTTATTGATTTTTGTACCAACGCTGTAGATACAACAATGATGCTCTGCTTTAGCAACATTCACAGCAACATTGAATCTTGCACCGCGCAGTAAAATTATCTTGCTTGCGGTACGAATTGCTAAGAACAAAGGCGCATAGATAAAGCATGAACTAAATTTGCATAAAAGAGTTCTTAACCTACAAAAAGTTAGTAAGAACTTTTAGTCATTTCTTTTGGAGAGTATGCTAAAAACTTTTATCTTACTGAAAGCCAACAGCTACTAACCTCGTAGAGAGGAAACCTTTGGTTATTCTCTTTCAAACTAGAGCTTTTAAAAGAGTTCTTGTTGCGTCAATTGTAGTCGTATCCAGAGAAGACCCTACTTACCTTGCCTCAATGTTTAGTTCTATCCCCTACACTATATTTAGTCTTTAGCGATGACCTACTGTCTTTGACCATTAATCAAATATATTTCTTTGAGGATGCCATTTATATTTTCTCATAAAGCCTCCTGTCCTCATAGAAATTCAAAATATGTATTATTGGAATTATGAATAAAACTCTTATTAACGACATTAAAAATATATCCGAATGCGTGGGTTCATGTTGATAATATTTTGATGAAACCAAATGTTATAATTTGAAATATAAGCAAATGGACTATTCTCCCCCATCACCTTACCTTGCCTGTTACATTTATGGCTTTGTGTTTGTCAATAATGTTAAACAACATTGTTGTTAAACAACATAGTATATCGCCAATTTTGGCTACAACACTTAGAAGTATGTATTGCTTGGAAACATTTTTGCAACATTGAATGGCAACATTTTTAGTGAATATCGGAAGCAGCATTTCTCAGCGACAATACTTTGTATCAATGCAGGACAACATAATGGTGAATACTAAGCTTAAGAAACAATGTTTAGCCAGAAAATTTAGCAACTATGTTTATGTGCCAAAGATGAGGTATATTCAAAAAAAATTTATATAAACGATTTAACTCTTGGTTTCCTTTCATATCATAATAATAAATAAAATCAAAACTTAATTAAAAATGACTTTATATTTAAATTAGCTAAGCTTAATGCAACTATTTACATATATTACCAATGCAATGCAATGCAACTAATTTTGCAAGTAAAAATTTAACACAGGACATGCATGTAATAATGATTCCCACTAGGACTGTTCAATCTGTACAACAGATTTAAAATCACAAAAAAATCGAGCAGCTCTGGGTTACACATATGAACCAAATGTTACAAGTTGGACATATTTCAAAGTTAACTACTTTGTTTGTCAGAATATTTCATCAACTCTGCGCAAAATACGTCTGCAACATTTCTTCAACTTTAATAAATTTCGAGATTTTTGGCTTTGAAAATATAAAAAGCCTAAGCCTAAATTTTAAATTTTGACATTAAAAATTAAATAAATTGTAATTTTTTTTTTTTTTTTGTTTTGGTTATTCGCAATACTTCTACACTTTTCTATATGACGAATTTTTAACAACAATTCAGAAAACTAAATATAAAACTTTGATGTCAATTGGTAAAAATGTCAACTATCAGTTAGTAGCTCGTGCATGTTTTTGCAAAAATTAAAATTGAAAAAGAGAGAAAAAACAAAACAACATTTTTTATGACTCAAAGTTCACTATCTATTTTTGTTTTTACTCTTTAGCTATTGGATGTAAAATTTTACAATTGATATAATTGAATAAATTTCAAGGTCATTGAACAATAACAATGGCAACGAAAATAGCAGCAACAACAAAAAGACCAATTAATACAACAATAACAGGGAATATAAAAACAACAAACTAACACGCAACAACAACATACCAACAATGTACAACTCACGCATTGACACTGGCCCAAAACTTCAAGTCAATTTTAAATCTCAAAGAAGAACCCCGAAAGGGAGTAGGTGGGGGAGAGGGATAACGGCGAAAACAACAACAAATTGATGTGATATAAAATGATATAAAGCTCTACAACTTAGTTGTTGTTGTTGTTCAAAGCGAAAGAAGAGGGTAAAACAGTAACCGCTTTTTAACCAGTAGCAACATACATATGGGCAGAATGTTGCAAAACATTTTTTTTCAACAACAGCAATGACAACAACAACTATGAAACCACACGCCGCACAGCATGCGTCAGGCTTAAGCCGACAATGAACGTGAATTCAATTTAAAATGCGTGTAAATATGTGCCAAACGCATGAGCACGACCTACTGCCAGACTTGAACTTTTTCTCTACTTCACCCCCGTGTCATTTGAAAGTCAAACAGAAGTGGGCTACAACGCATTAAAAAGTGTAACCTTGCTGATATGGGCAAATTTGTATGTAACTTTTGAAGAATAATGTTTCGCTTTAGCAACAGACACAGCAACATTAAATCTTGTATCATACAGTAGAATTACCTGGACTTTTTCTATATATACGAGTATTTATCTCTGACCCTTGGATAAAAAATAAACCGGCAAAATTTTTGTACGGTATACTTACAGCTTTGTAATGAGCAATAAAAAACAGTTGAAGATAGATTACTGATATGACGAAAAATATGTTAACTGAGAACGAGCACGGCAACAAAGAACCAGAACGATATTTCAGAGGAAAAAAAAATACATCCATATTGTTCAAAGTGGGCTTTGAACCGTGCCCGGTATTGTCACTAGTAACCAAAATCCCTTTGCTGTCATTTCGCAACGAATTTCAGCAATTATATTCATCTTTCGTTGAAAAGAACTCATAAATCTATTTTGAATGAATAAAAAATTAATAAGTTCTGTTTGTAATGGAATTCAAAAACTCAATTCCAAATTTCAATTCCCTGAAATGAGATTAAAATGTTGATTATTGGAATGATATCGACTAAAGTATCAATTTCTTTTGTCATGGCATTGATACAATTGAATTCGAATTCCAATCATTTGGAATAAAACCAAAATTTTTCAATTTAAAGGAATAATTCCTATTGAAATCCGATAGCATTTTTCTCAGGAACTATTGAAAGACTTTTGAAATTAGAATTTTATTTGTTATATCAAATAGAATAACACTACGATTTTGGTAAAAAAAAAAGACTGTGTGGAAAATGTTCACCGTTGTACCTCCATATACGTATCTTCTCCTTCTAACCTATCCTATCCGGAGAACGATGATGCTATTCCCTTCATTGGACCAGGTCTTGCCTTAGCTTATAATCGTAGTTGACACTGTCATGAAACATATCATATGGGTGGATCACAGTCCCCCTTTGGAGAACCTTGAATCAGATTGTTTTCGCATTGGGTGAACAACCAGACTAGATAATGGTGAAGGATACTTTCAAACCAAGATCATCATAGAATCAAAAAAATTGTTGGGGACCATACTCCGCTGAACTACCATCTGAAGATCAATGGGAGCAATTGCAACGATATCTTAAGATCTTCTGATTCCGCCTTCGAGAATCAAACAGGTCCTGTCTTAAAAATAAAGACCGTACTCTAATTTTAAGACCATCATTTTATAAATCTTGTCTGCCACTGTCGTTTAAGTCTCTTAAGTCATATAGCTTTTGCCAAGAACCTCCCAAAAAAAGCTCTTAAAAACTATATATTTTCAAGATATGTAAACACCATTATTTACATAAGATCTGCGTTTTAAATTTAGAATTTATTAATTAATTTTTTTGTATTTCAAAGTGAGCAAGATTTTATTTAAGATTTGGGGCGCTTGTTACACTGTGCGGCAAGAGTAATGATATTTTATATGACATTCATTGTTTAATTTATGTTTTTGTGTTTTTTTTTTTTTTGACAAATTAACAAAGAATTAAACGGTGAAAAGTTGCCATGTATTCGTCGCTTCCAAAATATTAATTACGGGTACATTAGAGGAGTCACCAAGCCACGCAAGACAATGGAAAAACAGAAACAACAATATACCTGTTTAAACGCATGCAGTCATAGATTAAATTTAAATTGTAAATCTCTATATCAAATTATGCCGGCGTTTTTTTTAATATTTTTTTTTTCTATTTCGCCTTCACCTATTATTTTTATTTTGGTTTCCCTTTACACCTCTTTTCATATTTATTTTTTATGACTTGTAAACGAGTTTTAAGTACTAGGTAGCTATGTATTTTCCTTTTGTTGTTGTTGTTTTCGAATCATCTTCACAACCGTATCATGATTACCGAATTTGAATAATCATCCGCTAGATGGCGCTGTTAATCTTAATTTAGCTTTAATTGTTACACAATTTGCACGATTCGCATTTTGCATACAAAATGATTGTTGTTTTTGGTTTTGTTAATTGATTATTTTTTTTTGTTATGACTTGTGCGAGTATTTTAAGTAAATAATGATTTTATTAAAACCTTATAATTTATATTTATTTTTTCAACAGCGTACGCAATTTGAACTCTTGGCTTTTAAATTGATTTCAAGTACAATAACTCAATTTGTATGCGTTATGCCAACACCATATCAAGATCCGTTTGAAGTGGGTCAACGACGATGAATGACACAAGTTGTCGCAATCCTATGATAATAACATTCAAGATCGTTTATCAGAAGGTTTAATTTAGAATTTTGGAGAGTTGTGGATGTAAAATGACACAGGTCTTCCAAGTTGTGTAGCTGTAATTTTTGTTGATTTGATTATTTACCACTTTGAGTATATGGGTTGGTCATTATGAAACAAAAATTTTAGAATGCATCCAATTACTATCCGATATATTTTGCTTTTATTTGCGTTTCAATGCAAAGGCATTAAGAAACAGCATTGTGATTCCAATTACAGGCTTCAGTATCATAATTTTGATGAAGCTCTAATGACGCAGTTTTACAGAAGTATAAATTTCAAAGGAGACATTAATGGATATCACTAAAACTGAATTTGAAGCCAGAATTTTTTATATAGGCCTTTGAAATATTTAGCCCTTGAGTGCCGAAAATTACACTTTTTTTCATGTTCAGTAATTTTTTAGAACTTCGAAAATTTAAATAAAATTTTGCATTTTATATAGATTTTTAATATTAAAACTCTTCGCTCATTGTTCTCTTGACATGTAAATTAACATGCTCAGACTGTAACGAAACCAACATTATTTCTAACCGCGAATCCAACACTGCTTGGCAGCATTTGTTCTCCAGCGAATTTATGTAGGCCAAACGTAGCTATTGCTAGAAGTATATATGTACGTTAAGCTCTCGGTATTTCCAATGTTAATTTATAGAATACACGTCTTTGTCAGGCTAAAAATGCCCCTATTAAATAATAAGTGACGTAATTTATAGATCATTATCACTAGAGGCATTTTAAATATTAAGTTTCTATTCATCACCATTCACTAATTTTTAAAATGTACTAATACACACACAACAGCACAAGCGACATATCATACGTGCTGCGCGTTTAAAAATAGTCGCCTTCGAATTTTCTAGGACATGAGAATGCCATAAGACTAAAAGAATAAAAAGTCCAAATCGAAATGAAACCTAAATGCAGTTTCAATGTTAAAAATTAAAATTCAAAATGAATATTTAATGATTTATACAAACATAATTTTTAAAACCAATGACAGAACACATGCACGTCGAAATAATCAAATAGAAAAATCTTAAATTCGGTTTTATTAGACGTAAACCACTACGATTGACTAGATTCTCTATTATCAATAAAGAAACTCCCCAGCAAATTGATATTTATTTGATGTTTTATTGACATAATTACATCAATATTTTTATCTACCATCAATGTCTCAGTGGAATTAAATAAAATTTCAAAGAGACGTAAAATTTAATAGCCCACAAAATGGAAACTTGATGTGAAAATTTATTGCGAAGTTGAATTGAAAATATTAATGGTTCGTTTAACATTAAGAGTCCATTTACTTAACTTCATCAACTGGAAAAAGATATTTTGCATAAGTTTTGAAAAATTTATGAAATTTATTTTCTATCTCCACGATTGGTTGGTTGTCGAACAAAATTATATGAATTTATTTAGGCGTCGTGAAGTGATTGCGTGAGAATGTCCACCATAAAAGTTTAGATTTGTGGAAAGAAAATTCATGAATTTTGCAGGACAGCCATGCACCATTGCATAAAGCAATGATTCAACATATATCCTTGAACAAGAACTGTATTCACCTGATTTGGCCTCGTATGAGTTTTTCCTGTTAGAGAAGCTCAAATTGCCACTTCGAGGAAGGCGGTTAAAGACTATTGCTCAATCAACTCACGGAATTTGACGACTTGTGTGAATTCGCATCAGCAGCTAATATCCATGTGAGACAGTACTTAATTTCTACTGTAGAGGATGAGAATTCGTATTCGTAAGATGAGCAGATGCCAAAACAAATGATCTTCAATGATTGTTAAGTCAATAACACTACTGTACAAGAAGAATTGCAGCAAATAAAAAACACCGTTCCTATAGTAAATTTTACCGCTGAATGCGAAAATAATAGTGGTTTTGCTGAATCAGATCTGGTTTTTGAGATAAACGGCAAAAACCAAAAACATGCACTGTTCCGAGAGGTAACTCCAAATAGGCTCGATTAAAAATGTTATTTTACATGATGCTCATTCCAAATTTTTGTTTCCTAAAAGAAGAGATCATGTCAAAAATTTTAAGGCAATATATGTCACAATAGCACTACTAGTTTGGTTGCAACGGTTAAGAACAGTTTAACAAAAATGCAATTTTTTGCAATTTTTCAAAAAACTTTTAACTTTGGCGCCTTATAACTCGAAAATAATCTCTGGAACTCAAAAAGTTAGCTATCCTATCTTATAGTATATTTAAATACAAAAACTCTAAATAAAGACGCTTGGCAAATTATACTCCATATGGAGTATTACAAGTTCTCACGATAGAAGCTGTGATTGCTCCAAATCTTTATATGCAGCATATGCGACTGTCTATAACTCAATTGCTTATGAAAATAAAACTATGCAAAAATATATCATAATTTCGTATTGTGTCAGTCAAAAGGTTATTAAACTTTCACTTTAATAAAAATTGCACTTTAAGAAATTTTGTGAGTTGAAATGTCAAAAAAGTGTAAGTTTTATTTTGCAAAAGCAAAAATATTTTGAATTTTTAACTTTTTCAGACATGATAATAATAATCTAATTAAATACTTGAGTTGTTAATCTTTCAAGATTTATTTTTTCAAAAGGTTAATTGATGCCAATCTTTTAATTTGGTGTTAATTAGTTTCTTTCAAAAATTAAACAAATATTTTAAAAATAATGCTAATAACAATCACGCAAATTAACTTGTTTGCCTCCATAGCATTAATTAATTGTCTGTAATTATTGAGGTAATGCGTAATTATTTTATTAGATTAATAAATTTTAATCAAAGTGATGGGCGAGTGCTTTAAATGTTAATACTGACAAATTTCAAAATTTATAATCATTTATTAAAATTGCAAATAAGGTTTGACTCTATAAACTCAAAATATTATAGTTTTTGCTGGTAGTTTTGAAACTACATAGTAAGTTTAAGAATTAATTTTGTAGCACACGGTTAATTTATGCTCGGTTCTTGGGCATCAGAGATCGAAGAGAAAGAGCATTGACAAGGAATGCATTGTTAGGAGAACGGTTTTTCAAAACGTTTTTTGCAGGAATAATGTTCCCTAATGAGATGATTTTCCATGTCAAAATGTTACTATTTAAATCCAGAAATTTTATTTGTTATTAGTCGACTGATATTATTAATTAACTGAACATAACTTTGATCGAATTTACAGTCATTGGCAGAAACCGATATTCATGTGAAATTTCATAAATCGGTCAATGCTTTTTTTAACAAACATGACAAAGACAACAAATGGAACAATTTTATCCTAGTAATTGGTGACATATGTTTCGGCTATTACACATTGATATACATACATATATACATAGCCTCATCAGACCAATTTTTGATTAATTTGTACAAGGATTAATTTAACTGATATTATTAATAACAAATAAAATTTCTAAAAACCGGAAGAATAAGTGGTGAAAAGCCACTAATACGAAAAAGCTCATCATAGCAAGTCTTTGAACCAACTGTTCATAAATCCTCATATTGAGCGCCATTTTGCCAATATTTTGTCCCATTGTTCTTTCAAATAATTCCCTACAACACGAAAATTTTATCCAAATTACAGCGGAAAAATTAAAATTTTTCTTTTTATTTACAGAGTGTCATCATAGCAGAGGGCTCAGAGCAGTTTAAACGTTTCGTAGCGTTACCGCAGCCGCTAACATTTAAGGTATACATTTTTAATGTGACCAATTCTCAAGATATACAACACGGTGCCATACCAATTGTGCAGGAGATAGGTCCATATATTTACAAGTAAGACGTAATTATATAACTTTGATATCACAAATACTGTTTTCAATTGAAAATTATCTTAACAGACAGTTTCGGCGGAAAAAAGTTAAACATTTTTCACGAGATGGCTCCAAAATCACCTACATTCAGGATCAACTATTCGAATTCGACGAGGAGGCTTCAGCACCCTACACACAATCGGATCGTATTGTTGCACTTAATATGCACATGAATGTGAGTTCATAATTGGCCCTTAGACAATAACAATAGAGCATAGTTTTAAAAGAATTTTACACCCTTCAAAATTTCAGGCATTTTTACAAGTATTCGAAAGAGAAATTACTGATATCTTTCAGGGTTTTGCAAATAGATTAAATTCAAGGCTGAATCGCACGCCAGGCGTTCGCGTATTGAAGCGCCTGATGGAACGAATTCGAGGGAAACGTAAAGTAATTTTATCAAATACATTTTGTTTTTTTTTTTTTTTCTCAATCG
This sequence comes from Meiosimyza platycephala, assembly GCA_963662105.1. Taxonomy (NCBI): domain Eukaryota; kingdom Metazoa; phylum Arthropoda; class Insecta; order Diptera; family Lauxaniidae; genus Meiosimyza; species Meiosimyza platycephala. The sequence goes on along the minus strand of OY759208.1, from coordinate 113,783,875 downwards.
GTAAACTACTTAATATACTACAATTACTAAATTTTAACAGCTGGTAAAGGGAGTATTTATTTAACGACAAAGTGTGGTATTGCGAATAATGTAAAAATGTTGGTTTATTTCATATTTTATTGCATGCTTATTTTAAACGAATTTAATTTTTTAATGGCGAATTTGAGTAACAAAATTAATTTAATACTTAAACTCCCATCTGAGTCTTATAATTAGATTAATAAAATTAAGAGTACTTTTTAACATAAAAAAATATAATTAACCTCTTTAGGTGTGGTAATGAATGATAAGCAAAATTGTTTTTCGTTGCTGATATAATGTAGCAATTATAGTTGCAAATGTGATGTAAAGCTCATTTAGTGAATGTTCACGGATTGATTTGAATATTTACTTAAAAGAGAGATGTATCCAACTTCTGCATAGAATTATATAGAAAATTAAGTACTCGTATCATGTAGATTGTAGCGATATAGTTTTAATTTTTAAATTAGGCGAATGATTTATCAAGATACTATACATGTTAGAAACATTAGCACTTCATGACACTTACATATATGTATATGTATATGTTAATACCTTTTGCAAAGCACTTAAAGGATTTAAATATTGTAACATGATTGTTTTCTTCAGCGACTATTCGTTTTTTTCTTCCCAAATGTAGTGGTTTTAGTGCTTCAACAGTCACAGATAATGTAACAAAAATAGGGACTCGGATAGGGTTTCGAAGAAAAAGGCATCAGAAGTCACGAATATAGCTATTCTAAAAATTATAAGCTGGAAAGCCTTAAATTTATTTCAAAAATAAGGACGTCATACGAAGGAAGTAGGTCTGAAAATCAACATAAATAAAACAAAGAGCATGTCTATTCACCTAAATAGTGGCCGCCATAGCTCATGATAGGCGAATCCAGCATAGCGGGAGTGGATAACTTTGCTTACTTGGGCAGCGTAATAATAATACCTGATTGGCGGTACCAATAAGAACAATATGCTAGAATCAATATTGAGAAAGGTATCTTCGCTCAGCTTCGTATTGTGTGCCAGTATTTGTATTTATTAATGACAACGAAGCTCATAACCTTTGAGTCAAACGTGAAGCCAGTTTTTTTGCACGGCACTGAAATCTAACCAAAACCACCCTGCTACACAATTTACAAATGTTCACCAACAAATATTTTTACCAAATTCTGAAAATTTGGTGGCTAAGGATTATTTTCAATGTTTAATTACCCACCACATGCTGTCATGATCCAACTTCCATTAAAATCAATCTGTGAAAGTGCAAATGGATTGGGCATTTCATCAATTGAAATCTGCCAGCAAGCATTGCAGTGGAACCCACAGGATAGCAAAAAACGTGGCTTTCCTAGATAATCGTGGAAACGTTCGCTTCACTGTCATGCAACCAACTATACACGATCACTCAGCTTGTTTACGTATTGCTCAACGGTAAAAATTTGTAGAAACCGATGTTCAGAATTTCGCCAAGAAAATATTTCCTTACTACTTAGTCATAAGCTCATTGGTACTGTATTGTTGAGATCAGGTACTTTTTGTACCTCGAAGGTCAATGGTCAATGTTGATTTTCAGTATTCTATTTTACCACATCGGTTCTGTACTTTCTTTGCGATTTTACTGTGGCATATTTAGAAAAAATTCTTAATTATTCTGGATTTTTATAAAGCCCCTTCCTGCGTAGGTTCTCAAATTTCGAAATATTTTGAAATCGCAAACTTCGACGAATTTTCCAAAAAAGTTTAAGAAAGCATATGTAGAAAGTAAATTACATTTCACCTGAACATTGCTTCAACGCCTCGATTTTCAGTCGAGTTTTGTCATCGGTCCAACATCGGTGATACATTTAAAATTTTGTACATTTGAAATTTTTTGTGGGAAAAAATGACTTTCACAGAATGAAAAGCTTAATATTCATCAATAAAAAAAGCCATAAACAACATCCTAGCTATTAATGGAAACCTATTAAAACCAATCGAATAACTTTCGTAGATAAAACCGTTCCCCTAACGTAACTATTCGTATGGGAACAGGCTTACATATAATTTGTGGAAATATTTGGAATCACGCACTAACGCGGAAATACGAACAGTTACGTTAAGGGAATAATATTACCAAAACTCTCTCTCTCTTTTTGCAATAACTATTTTGAATTGGGCTTATTAAGTTTTTCAACTAACATGAAAAAATCTTTGTAGAGCCATTTAAGTGGATCCACGACATCTTTATGAATATAGTTCAAAATCTGAAAGTAAGTCTCGAGACTCAGCATGTACTTAACATTCGCTAAATACATACATTTGACACGTGTAAATATATCACTCATCATAAAGACGACTAAGATCTATCTCAAACTGAATTTTAAGGTGATAGACATTTTATTTCAAAGTCATATTTTGCATAAAAGGTGCTATAAGCTTAAGCAACATAGTGCACAATACCTATCATATGATTTATGGAACATAAATCAAAACAAATGATTATTAAAAATATATATAATACATTAGCTGAATATTCATTAATATTATTATATTATCATCATTAGTGGCTTTTGCTTGATACTAAAATGCGTAACTAATGCCAAACTAATACAAAACAAACGGCATTAGCAAATACTGAAATGAAAAGGCTTTTTATCTTTAGTTTTGAAATTGTAAATGGTGCTTCTACTGGAATTTATTTATATTTTCTTAGCTGTTATTCATAAATATTGCGTTGTTTTTTGCATATTAACATATTTTTATTTTTACAGTCTGTACTTCAAATTGCTGAAAACGATCCTGGACTTTCATTGCTACTTGTTCATCTGAATGCCAATATGAAGGATCTATTTAACGATCCCAAATCAATGTTTGTCACATCAACAGTACGCGAATATCTTTTCGATGGTGTACGTTTCTGTATCAATCCACAAGGCATAGCAAAAGCGATTTGCAATCAAATCAAGGAGGGTGCATCGAAAACTATACGCGAACTTTCGGATGGTAGCTTGGCATTTTCATTCTTTAATCATGTACGTACATCAGTTCCTTTTGTATAGTAGTTATTTCAATGTTGACGTTTTTCTTAACAAAAGCAACTCACATTACTCTTTTAAGAATTTTAAGCTGCTTCAGTAACGCATGTTCTTATTTTACAGAAAAATGGTACCGGTAAAGAGGTCTATGAAGTTCATACGGGCAAAGGTGATGCTAGAAAAGTGCTAGAAATACAAAAACTTGATGATTCGCATAATTTACAAATTTGGCTTAATGGCAGCGATAGTGAGACTTCGGTGTGTAACCAAATAAACGGCACAGATGCCTCATCGTATCCGCCGTTTCGTAAACGCGGCGACTCAATGTACATTTTTAGTGCTGACATCTGTCGTTCTGTTCAATTGTTTTATCAAGCGGATATTCAATATCATGGTATACCAGGCTTTCGATATTCAATCGGCGAGAATTTCATCAATGACATTGGTCCCGAACATGACAATGAATGTTTTTGCGTTGATAAATTGGCGAATGTTATAAAGCGAAAAAATGGTTGCCTCTATGCGGGTGCTTTGGATTTAACAACGTGCTTGGGTATGTACAATTTATGACTAAGATTAGATAATAAAATGAAATGAAAAAACATTAATTCATATTTGGGATAAGTAAAATGTGAATAGATTTTAAGAAAATTAGAAAAACTGAATTTCACTGATTTGATGAAGCCAAAAAAAAAATGTATGACGGGTAAAACTAATCGTCCTTCAGATATATTGAAACCCAATGTGCTCTTTGCACGAATTCATAATAGCGGCGATAACTTAAAATCTCGGCTCTCTTTAAATAATGTTAGCATTTCATAAAAGCAATTTTCTTCAATTTTCGTCAAACATTTCTATATTATTGACTTATCGCTACACTTCATTCTCAATTCTGGAAAAGTACATTCGTTGATCTTGTTCAAACTCAGCGCTAATCAAAATGATTTAAAAACAAAGCTTCCTGAAAATATTGGTACGGCATGGTTTAATCCGTCTTTGGCCCTGGTCACACCGGGCATTAGCCGTGGACCCCAATCAAGGAATTTTCTAGGGGTAGAAGTAAGATCCTGGACCTCGAGCTAAAGGGGTATTGTGTGTATTTGTCAATATATATATATATATACTAGCGGTCTTTTATATAACTTTATATTTGTACATACATTTATATATATGGCTTTTTTTAATTTTGAAATAGAATTAGTCCCATTCTAATTTTTAGCCTGGGGCCCCGTAAATTCTTCAGCCGACGCTGGATTAACTATAATTTAGCTGTAAGTGTGCGACTTTTTTTGGTCAAAGCTTTTATGCAAATAAAAACAATTTATTTCATTTTAAGTCAATAAAATATTTCATAGAATTTCGCACATATTTTTAATTACTACGTATTTATATTAAGAATATCGCATGATTCACCAATTGTTAGGATTGTCGTTAATACGTTCTTCGTAATTTAAAAAATTTTTTATTGTTTTTAAAATTTACATAAATATTCTAAGTTTACAATAATAAGCCAAACCGCATAAATTAGTGTAGTTTTTGTGGAAACATAAATTTTGGCGTAATTAATTAAGCGCATTGGTTAGAACTCATGAAAAATGAATGAGAATTTGGTAATTAGAACTTTTCCATTAGCGACATGCTTAGAATATTTAGGAAGTTGACTATCATATCAGCTTGTACTCAAGCGAGTATGCAAATTTTTTTAATTTAATTTATATAACTTGCTTAAAAATCATTACTTTTGTGTTAATTTATATTAATTTGATTTTATGGCTTTTCTATCAAAAACATCTTAACATTGTTTTGCGTTAATTTTAAGCATAAAATCTAAATACTTAGTCATTTAAAAACACATAGACCACTATATTTGAAATCGTTCGAAATCCCAAGAAAAAATTTTTTGGAGGTTTATTGAAAAAAATTCAATTGAAGCATTCCGTCCAAACTTGTCTTTTAAGTCATCCAAAATTTTTATTTATTTCGACACAAGCAATTTTAAAATTTAAATTAGTAGTTGGGCGTAATGCTTCTGTATTTCTGATTTTTTTGAAAATTATTATTCTTTAATACTGGTTAAAGAGTATTCTCCATAATGTTCTTGAATATTTTTAATCAAGCTATTAAACAGATATAAATTTTCAAAAACAAGGTAATGTTTTTGATTTTGAAATGTAATAATTCCAATAATTCTGTCTAAAGAGTTGTTGGAACATACATATAGTGTTAAGAACTAGTTGGTATTTTCAAAACAAAATATTTTTTATCATCTACAAACAGATTTTTAAATTTCAAATATTTTTTAAAACAAAATTCATTGCATTTTCGACCTATTTCTAAGCTACCAAAAGAAATTTTCGAGCAGTTTCTAGCATTCGGTTTTTCGGGTATATGGAGAAGCCTCGTTTTTTCCAAGCTAGCTTTGTTTGTCAACTTTTAATATATGTACGTATAAGCTGTTTCTAGCATTTGGTTTTTTCTACGATAAAATGATTAATAATCACAAAGTCTGTAGTTAGAATAATCCTACCAAAATATGCAATTGGTGCTAGCAAAAATAAAGCGCAAAAAAAAATAATTATGTATAGCAAATTATCTTTAAACTTGAGCTTAATTTTATAATTAGTACGGAAATAAAATTGGAAAATTAAATAAATACGAGTAGATGGAAAGAAAACAAAATCCACCTACAGCAAAGGTATGCAAAGTGCTTGAATATAATGATAAATCAAAAGTAAGCAAATAACTAAAACAACAACAACAACACACCTAACATTGAATGGTCAGAATGTAAACAAATCGTCAGGTTACACAATAAAGCGCTAGAAATAAATCGGTATAACAAACGAAACACAATCAGCAACAACAACAGCAGCAACAACAACAATAAAGCGTGTATCGCATGTTTGCATCTGAGATTATAGGGGCCGTCACTTGATGCTGATCCAAAAGATTGACAGACTAACAACAGACTGGCAGACTAATTGGCAACAAAGTAGTTGGCCATCAGCAACGACGACATCTTCATCAAGTGATGAATCGAATGTATTTCCATGTTGCTGTTGTTAGTGCCTGTAGATTCTTTTGTTCGCCTTTTAATTTCAGCGATCAATTCAAGTTGCGATGCCTACTGGTTTCTACTCGTGCGGCTCTTTAAATGTCAAAATAAAACCTGCAGATTTATTGCAAAATGTAATATAAACATTAGCAATGATATTAATTTAATAAAATAGTTTTTTATTTATATTGCATATGACAGTCTAACGATAAAAAATTGATAATCATCTTTCATTGATACTTGATAGCGTATAACTTGTTAACGGCTGCTGCATGCGCGTGTTGTTTTATATCTTTTATCTACGCAGTGCGGCACTAAAAGACAGAAGTGAATAGAAATGAATAACAAGAAAATTTAAAAAAATCTTTCATTATACTCTCATGTTCGCAATGTATGCATGTACAGAATCTTTATGGGACATTTTTTGCCAAATCGAAATAGGCGGAGAGCCCGCTGTAGAAAAGTCGACTGTTAGGGATTACAGGATACGATTTACGGGAATGATAGAAATACATTTTAGTGAAATTAACCAACCAGAGCTGCTTAGCCAAAGCCTGTCCCTATGCCTGAAAATGGCCGAATTTTGCCAATTTTGTTGTTTCAATTAAAACTATATATTATTACAGCTCGAAATACTATATGCCAAATGATAAAACTCGAAAAGGCCTTCATTAATGAAGATAACAGCTTGAAATGTGTGCCAAATGATAGAGATCGAAGAGCCTAAATAGCATATATAATATAGGGTTGCTTTGTCGAATCCTGTCCCAAACATGGATTGCCGCTCATTTAAGAAAAATTGGGCCTAAAAGCGGGTAGCAACCGACATGATTCGGTTATATATTTTGTTTAGATCTCTTCGCGTTCTATCATTTGACACACATTTCGAGCTGTAATATACTAGAGTTTTAATTAAAACAACAAAATTTGCTAAAATTCGGGCATTTTCGGGCATAAGCACAAGCTTTGGCAAAGTAGCCCTGGTTGATTAGTTTCAGCAAAATGCATTACAATCATTCTCGTAAATCTTTTCCTGTGATCTTATACACTCGACTTTTCAACATCGGGCTAAAAGGAAATCCCTTGAGTATTCATAATTCATGTGGTTCAAAATTTAGGTAATGAAAAAATGTCAGATAATTCAGAACTCAGCTAATTCGAAACTCAGATGTATAAAAAATTCAGAAAAATTCACATGGTGAAAAATTCACACATTTAAAACTCTTTGTATTTTAGCATTTTTATTGTTATTTTTAGATAAATAAATAATGAACAAAAGTTAAATTCAGATTTAGGGTGGTTCGCACTGACCAAACATTTAAATATCTTAAAAAGTATATAAGCTAATGTAGCGAAATTTGATTCGGTTTGATTTGATTGATGAAATCAAGCAAGAAAACCAAAAAAAAAAAGCAAGGGTGTATTGGCAGAGGCGAACTGTGCATATCGGGTCCGGGGCAAAAAAATTATTTGCCACCCCTTCCAAAAAAAATTTCGTGTTATTTAACAAAAATTTTATTTACCTCACAAAACAAAAAAAGGTCCTCACTTTTTACATTCCAAAACTCTGGCAAAAATTTCACCAAAACTGTGACAATTTAGTTTCATTCCCTATAAAAAAAGATCCTCACTTTTGACTTTCAAAAACCCTAGCAAATTGAAATATATTTCACGACCATTTTGCCGCCCCCTCAAGCCTTGCGTCCGAAGCAACCGTCCCCTCGGACCCACCCTAGTTATGCTACTGTGTATTGGAGGTATCAATCCTACGTTAACTTTTTGTATTGTGAGTGATTAAGGTTAGTCATATGAGTAAGTCAAAACTGCCCAATTTTTCGTGGATTGAAATCAGTAGCTATAAATAAATCATGAAGTCTACATCCAGAATTGTATTTCTCAAGATATGGTAACTGTTAACTAATATTAAATATGATATAGACAAAATAGATATTTGACAACAGTTAACTCACTTTTTTTTTTTTTTTTTTCCATTGAATCAATCAAATATGTAATGAAATAAATATTACTCCGCTACAAACGCTCAAAAATTAATAATTACCAAAACATGGGTTGGGCGAGGAATATATATTTATTTGTCGCAAACATATAGGAAAATATCCTTATATCGTTGTTACTTATACCGTATACTATGCAGGAGGTATTCAATTAATATTTCACCAAAAATTTGCTGAAAGTGTGTATGTAGATAAAAACTTTTAAAATAAATTTTTTGCAGGAAAACTACTTGTGCGGAAAAATTTGATCAAAGCAATCTTTTTATCAAAACAAATCGACAAAAAAATTGTACGGCAATCAGTCAAATTCAATCCAATCAATCAGTCCTTAAATACTTTGCATTAACCTCTATTAATAACATTTAACAAGTGGAATTTGATCCACCAAGGCATGTTATTAGCGTTGAACTTTGGTTGACTTAATATTATATTTCCAAATATTTGTGTTATCTTGTTAGCGTTAGTGTTAAATAACAAAAAATAATAACATAAAATTTGAGTGAAAACCACACTAAAAGAAGTTGTTCTGGCCATGACCAGCTAATCACAAACATCACTCATTCACAGTAATCTGAGGTGCGAATTAATAATGGTTAATCAACACAGATAAAAATAAAACTGTTCAGATTAGCTGAACGGACCATCTTCAACATCGAAATCGTCACCACATGCTACATCATCGTTATGAACTGCCCCACCAAAGCCATTTAGAAGCTTCTAATTATGCAGCGTGCTGTATGAATGATTCAAATTTACGGCATCAACTGATAAAAACGATCGAGCGATTGATCGACTCGTCGTAGTGGTCAGTCGCTTGACCAGTTATCGTTTGAGTCGGAGTTGTAGACTTGAACTTGGCGCAATATTAGCGAATAACGAGATGCGATACGAGTTGTGGACATTGGTAGTGATCATCACTTAATTCAGTCTTCCGTCAAACGCGAACGCAATCACAAGCTACAAGCTGCTCAGAAAAAAAAAATAACGCGTGAATAACTTAAAGATCTTTCGGGCTCAAATTCAAATTTCATTTAGCATAGGTGAAGCAAATATTTCGGTTGAATCAATTAAAAGTTTGCTAAGAAAAAAATTTGAAAAAAAAAATTCAAATGTCAATGAACAGCGCGTAGATACGTCGGTCGGTCAATCGGTCGCGCATATATTTTAGCATTGCAAAGTCGTTGACATTTGCATACGACATGCGTTGCATCTTTGGGCAATTGACGCGCTTGTTAGCAAGAGTGCTGTTGATGATTTATGTGGTCAACACATATGTGGAGGGCAAAGTGTTCGAACGCTGTGAGTTAGCCAAAACGCTGCATCAAAAACATGGCTTAGGCTTAGATGAGGTTGCTAAATGGGTGTGCATAGCACAACATACGAGTTCGCTTAATACCGAGGCTTACGCCTCTGGGCTGCAGGGTGGCTCACACGGTCTCTTTCAGATCAGTGACGTTTTTTGGTGTTCACCACCAGGAAAGGGATTTGGTTGCAATGTACAATGTTCGCGTTTGCGTGATGCCGATCTTACCGATGACTTGGCGTGCGCGCGTATTATTCATGCGGAACATCAACGTTTATCCGGTGATGGTTATAATGCCTGGCAGGCGTATCAACATTTTTGTCGCTTTAATACGCAATCGTACGTTAATGGTTGTTTTTTGCAAGCAACTTCAAATGTTGCATCCACGGTGCCTAAATTTCTACAAATAGCAGCAGCTTTTAAGGCACAACAGAATGCGGCACCAACACCATTTTTCCAACATGCAGCACCAACTTCGAATGTTGCATCCACGGTGCCTAAATTTCTACAAATATCAGCAGCTTTTAAGTCACAACAGAATGCGGCACCAACAACATTTTTTCAACATGCAGCACCATCGGCAACTGCTGTTGCTGTACCCCGAAAACGCGCGAAAATCTATAAACGTTGTGAGTTGGCGCAGGAGCTTTACTATAAACACAAGCTACCTATGGAACAGATACCCACATGGGTGTGCATCGCGCAGCATGAGTCCAGCTTTGACACTTCTGCTGTGGGACGTTTAAATATTGACGGTAGCCTCGATCATGGACTCTTTCAAATCAGTGACTTATTTTGGTGTTCCAATCAGCAACATGGTGGCAACAAGGCATGTGGACTGCATTGCAATAAATTGTTGGATGATGATATATCGGATGACGTGCGTTGTATACGACAAATACATAGTGAACACGTGGGCATTTCAGGTGATGGTTTTGCTGCTTGGACAGTTTACAAACCTTATTGCCGTAATCAGCGATACGAACAAGTATCGTCCTGCTTTAAAGAGCAACCACCGCATTATGCCAAGGATAAAACATCTGCGCCACAATTCAGTTTCAATCAAATACAACGCGTCCCAGTGAATTCATTCCACGATAGCTTCATAGGTTCTTCCAGTCAAGCTACCAATCAGTACTCCCATTTGAATAACTTTATACACCAAACAGCGAAACCACCACAAAAGGGTAAAGTTTATAAACGTTGCGAATTAGCACAAGAATTATATTTTAAACACAAATTTCCCATGCAGGATATCGCAACCTGGGTGTGTATCGCCGAGCACGAGTCCAACTATGATACTGCAGCAGTCGGACGGTTGAATGGCGATGGCAGCGCTGATCATGGCTTATTTCAGATAAGCGATCTGTACTGGTGTGCACAAGATGAGCGTGGGGGAAAAGCTTGTGATTTGCCATGCGATAAATTGCTAGATGATGATTTAATGGATGATGTGCAGTGTATACGCACAATACACGAAGAACATACGCGCTTATCGGGGGATGGTTATACAGCTTGGACGGTCTATGATCCATATTGTCGAAGTCAACAGGTAGAACAAATTGCAGAGTGTTTTGATAGCAAAGAAATCGAAAAGTCGCAACATGGAGCAAGTTCTCAAGAAAGCACAGATGTGGGCGCGAGTTATAAGCCAGGAAAACGCAAAGTTTACCAAAAGTGTGAGTTGGCACAGGAGCTATATTTTAAGCAAAAATTACCGATGAAGGATATACCCACCTGGGTTTGTATCGCGCAGTATGAGTCAAGTTACGATACCTCAGCAGTAGGACGTTTAAATGCGGATGGCAGTGCTGATCATGGATTATTTCAGATAAGTGACCTCTACTGGTGTTCACACGAGAGGTATGGTGGTAAGGCATGTAATATACCCTGCAGTAAGCTCATAGATAATGATATCACAGATGATGTGCGTTGTATAAAGACAATACATGACGAACATACACGCATATCCGGCGATGGTTTTAACGCTTGGACAGTTTATAATCCACATTGTCGCAATCAGCAGTTGTCTGAAATCGCCACGTGTTTTGATACCAAAGAATTGGAAAAAGGTCTGCAGATGGTGACGAGCAATTCGAACTCTATTTCCGCGCCAAATTACAAGCCAGCGAAGCGTAGGGTGTATAAAAAATGTGAGCTGGCGCAGGAACTTTACTACAAACACAAACTTCCCATTGAAGATATACCCACCTGGGTATGCATTGCAGAGCATGAGTCAAGCTATGATACCTCAGCTGTTGGGCGTCTTAATACGGATGGTAGCGCTGATCATGGTCTCTTTCAGATCAGTGATTTGTTCTGGTGTACGCATGATAGTTTTGGTGGTAAGGCTTGCAACATACCTTGCAGTAAATTACTCGATGACGATCTCACAGATGATATAAATTGCATTAAAACGATACATGAGGAACATACACGTATTTCGGGTGATGGTTTTACTGCTTGGACGGTTTACAACCCACATTGTCGCAACCAGCAGTTATCGCAGATAGCAGCATGTTTTGATGATAAAGAAATCAAAAAAGCACAAAACGAGATAACGACTCACACAAATACAAGTGTTGTGCCGAACTATGAGCCTGGTAAGCGCAAGGTATATAAAAAATGTGAGCTAGCGCAAGAGCTCTACTATAAGCACAAACTTCCCATTGAAGAAATACCCACCTGGGTATGTATTGCACAGCATGAGTCAAGCTTTGATACTTCAGCGTTAGGGCGTCTTAATACTGACGGTAGTATCGATCATGGACTCTTTCAAATAAGCGATATTTATTGGTGCACTCATGACACTAATGGCGGCAAAGCTTGCAACTTACCCTGCAGTAAACTACTCGATGATGAGCTAACTGATGATATACGTTGTATACGTACCATACATGAGGAGCATACACGACTTTCGGGTGATGGTTTCAACGCTTGGACCGTTTACAAACCACATTGTCGCAATCAGCAACTATCACATATAGCAACATGTTTTGATGACAAAGAAATCACAAAAGCTCAAAAAGCAGCACCAGCTCTAATTAATACTGCCAGTAGTTTTAAGCCGGGAAAACGTAAGGTTTATGAAAAATGTGAATTAGCGCAAGAGCTCTACTTCAAGCACAAACTGCTTATGAAGGATATACCCACCTGGGTATGCATCGCTCAGTATGAGTCAAGCTTTGACACCTCAGCAGTAGGGCGCCATAACTCTGACGGTAGCGCAAATCACGGATTATTTCAAATCAGTGATTTATACTGGTGCTCCGATGACGCGCATGCTGATAAGGCGTGTAATATACCCTGTCATAAGTTAGTCGACACCGATTTAACTGATGATATACGCTGCATCAAAATTATACATGAGGAACACATACGTCTCTCTGGTGATGATTTTAATGCTTGGACGGTTTATAAACCACATTGTCAAAATCAACAGTTAGATCATATCAGTGCTTGTTTTGATAGTAAGGTCTTAGCCAAAGCTCAGACAGAAAATACAGCACCTAAACCGAATGTGCTCACCAGCAATCACATAGCAGCAACGCAAAATGGTTCGCCGTATGCTTCAAATCCTTTTCTCAATTCAGGCGTGCGCATAATGACATCTCAGCAAACTGGAACAGCAGCAATAACTGGAAATCCTTTTTTTCAGCAAAATTCCAACAAAGGTTCAAATAATATAATTAAAGTCAATGCGAATGCTTATGCTAACAATCCATTTTTAAATGGCTTATTTCGTGATATGCCCAATACTGCATCGATAACAAAGACTCAATTGGTGGCCGCTGTTGGAAACTATGCTTCTAACCCATTTTTAAACCCACAAGCTGTTGTGCCACCAAATATTCAGAATTCAGCAGCAACAAAACCAAGCGCACAAGCCCTTAAGCAACAATATCAGCATAATCCTTTTTTAAATGGCCTTATAACTGCGTCAGCTACAAAAGATTTTCAAGCTACTGCAACAACTGGAAACTATAAAAATAATCCGTTTCTACAGCAATATTATATAAAACCTGTGCCAACGACGACTCAAGTAAAATCAACAGTTGGCACTACGAAACCTTTAACTTCCAGTCAGCCAACAAAACGACCCATACAACTTTTACAACCACCAAAACACTATGTCAAAACCGAAACCTTCAGAGCTACACCAAGCTTAGCTGCAAATACAACAGCAATTAATGAACCTATAACAATTAACAAGGCTACAGCTTCCACCGTTAAAGCTTATGCTGCCAGCTCAGTAAAAACCACAACTAGTAAACCTCAAACAACACCATATCGAACAACGACTAGGAAACCAACGATAACTTCTAAAACGAGTACAACTAAGCTTATAACCACAACATTGAGGCCCAGTGTTTCAAAGGCATCTGCAGCACACAACAAACCAACAGTTAGAGCTTCAACCTTAAGCTCTTATCGAAGCACGGCTCAAATGAAAACTCCGACAACATCGAAGCCTTCAACAGCTCGAATAACGCCAACAACAGCAAGAGCATCAACGACTGCAAAGCATCCTACGAAAATAGTTTCAACTGCAGTCAGAACAACAGTACCTGCCGAAAAGTTTACAACGAAAATGGGAACAGTGAAATCATTGCAAACTACAACGACGAAAAAACCAATTACAACTTTGCATCCAACAACAAATCGGCTAACAACTCCGAAGACTATAGTAACGAACAGAAAACCCATAATAACAAACAAAGAGTCTACAAGAATAATAAGAACAACATCACCAAGGACTAAATCAACAAATACAAAAGCAATAACAACAACAACAAAGAAACCATTAACTACAACATTCAAATCAACAACTACAACAAGAAAGCCGACAACAAGTACACGAAAATCATCACCAGCAACAAAAGAGATATCGACGACAACGCGAAAGCCTACAACAACAACGTGTAAACCTACAACAACAACAACAACACGCAGTCCTACAACAACCCGACAACCTACAACAACAACGACACGAAAACCTACAACAACAACAACGCGCACACCTACAACAACAACAACCCGAAAACCTACAACAACAATGACACGAAAACCTACAACAACAACAACGCGCACACCTACAACAACGACAACGATACGAAAACCTACAACAACAACAACTCGCGGACCTAGAACAACAACAACGCGTAAACCTACAACGACAACAACGCGAAAATCTACAACAATAACACGAAAACTTACAACAACAACAACACGAAGACCCACAACATCAGCGCAATCTACGAAAACTACTTCAACAACGAAATCCCATAAAACAACGTCAATAACAAGCACCCATAAGTCAACGATTGCACCGACATTTGGGCGATCGAAATCACAAGCGAATTTTAAAACAACAACTGTAAAAATCCCTACAGTTAAATCAAGTACACCAACAACACGATCTAGCGAAAGAGCGCAAAAAATATCATCAACAACCAGGAAACCCACAGCAGCTCTGAATCGATTGGACTTCAAAGACTTTACTACGGCAACAACTAGGAGGACCACAACAACAAGAAAGACAGGCACAACCAGCAGCTCTTTCAAATTCACAACAACAACAACAAGAAAACCAACGAAAACTTCTAATAATTCAACAACAACAACAACAACAAAAACTACTAATAGACCAAAATCAGCTACAACAACCAAATATCCATATGCTGATAAAAACAAATTTAAAGTTGGCTACAACATAACAAAACCAGCAGATCCATTTAGCCATCCTTTTTTTGATAAATTTAGAGATAGATTTAGCTTCTTTACAACAACGACACCAAAACCTAAACACCCGAGCACAACAACCGATGCTTATTACGATTTATTTCATAAAACCAATAAAAGTATTTACGCCTATTCTTTTGGACAAAATCTACCATTGATGCAACATAATCTGAAACTTACTGATTATCCGAGATTATCTGCAAATAAATCTCTAACGTAAATACTTCAAAGGGATATTTATAAGAACTTTCAATAAGTTTTTATATATTCTGCAACCATTGGAGAAATAAAATTAAAAAAGTTGTACAATTGCTAATAAATCCATATATTAAATCTTTCAAAATTTTTCTATGTACAAAGTATTCAAAAATGCAGTATTTTAGTATTCGAAGAAGCTGTTTTCGTTAAGAATATCATTTGAAAAACTGCCAAATTGTGATGTAAATTTAATGTGTTTTATAGTTGTTGCCATAGTTTTAGAATTTAATCAAAATATTGTTGCCATTAAACTTTTAGATAAATTAGTTTTAAGATTAAACTGTATATATGTGTATGTTATTAAATTAAAGTAATTCATAATTCTTCATTTATTTTTGAAGAATCTTAATAAAATTATCTTAATTGATTTTTATTATTTATGTATGTATGTATATTTTAATAAATAAATAAACGTTCAACAAAAAATATTTTGTTTCTATTTCCTTTCATTTCTACGTAAAATTTCCAGTTATCTAAGGAAAATCAAGTTATGGAATAGGCGAAGAATTGAGATAATGTCCAGATTTTACAATATTTTACATTAAAATAAATCTATCCATGTGGAAAAAACTTAATTACGAAACAACATTTTAAGATGAATCTTTCTTGTTTTTTTCATAAAATTCTGAGTGACATCTCATTATTAGAAGACGAAAAAAAAACCTAAGAGTTCATGACCCTCCATTTTTTTTTTTTTTTGTTTTTGTTATATTTCTACTGTTTTTTTTTTTAGCTTACACTTAAGCCGTTGCTTTATTTATTATCCATGTATTGCTTTTTCTTCGTCTTCTATGTCACTAAATTAACAGGTATGTAGTTAAAAAATTGATCAACGCTTTTTAATATGCTACTAAGAGTACGATCAATTCACCACCCAGTCGTCTTAATGATTCATTGTGTTTAAACCCTCGAAAAAATAGCCTTGTTAATAAAGTATAACAAAAAAAGTCATCTCAAGAAGAGCAAATAAATAAAAACATTTTTTTAAATTAAACACCATTTATAGATGATTTTTAATTATGCGCAACAATGGAGTTGAATAACTTTAATGTTAAGTTTTTTTTTTTCAGATATAAAAATAAATTTTTGCATATTACAAAATACATAAATAAAAAAAAAAAACGTCAAGGTCAATAGCATAGATTCAGTCAAAATAAAATATAAATTTTTCAGATTTTCTAATGCAAACGGTTTTTTAGCAACTAATATTTTTTTTTTTTTAATTAATAGTTTCAACAATACAGCATTGTGTCAATACGAAGACAAGATCATTTGTTCAGGCGAAAAAATAACATGCAGTCGACTTTTGTTATCATCAACCAAAATAAAAAATTGTTTAATTTATACAAATTGAGAAAATACAATAAAAATACTCGTACTTGTCTGTTAGACATGAAAAAAAGAACTTAAACCGGAAAGAGGCTATTCCGTGATATAATTTGAAATTTTATCTTGATATTTAAGATATTAAACTTGACTATTTTTGGTATTTGTTTTTAGTATTTCAAGACAATAATTTAATATGATAAAAGACACGCTCGCTCGGAAACCAGTGCCATCTTTTGAATGAAACAGGTTGTTTTAGACTTGAAATTGTTTCGATTTATGTACAAGATACTGACCACGTGTATTTATTTTGTTTTAAAGAAACTTTCAAGTGACTTCGAGTATCAATCAATTGATGATTTTACTTTCCTTTTAATGCATACGGCCTTAAATATAATTTTTCTTAAAGAAACTAATAAAAAAAAATCCGCTCTAACCTTTTGAATGGTTTTTGGAACTTAGACCATCTAGAAATTTCATAAAAATCCTTGTGATCAGCATTGATTTTTCGGTTTCATTGTAACAAGGTTTTGGTTTTTTGGAAGATTTTGACGAACACTCTCAATAAATATCTTCACGAGTGCATGCATTGCTAAGTAAACAGGTTTTATGTCAGGACCTTCACCTTAGCAATTAGGTATCCCTCCACATGAGCAGTTCAAAACATTATTCCATCTTTCATCTGGTACGATTACTGCTTACCTGATCTCGCAAAAGACATTATGCTTCGTCTTATCTCGTACAAAGCCGCACCCTGGGGTAAAGTCGCATTTGTAGCCGCTTAATCTGAATTCAGATCCTACTGTTGGGGATTCGCTCCTGCGCTCAAAACTTTTTACTTTCAAATGTGATTTGTTGAACTCGTTTATTGTTTGTATGACCAATTATTGACGTTCTTGTTATTCTGTCATCAGTAAGTAAAACTTTTAAGATTTAACCTAATCAATATGCATTAATTCAAAATCGTTTTACAAATTTATATGCGAAATACAAATTTAACATAATAATAATGGTGATTATTGCAAAATAAATAAAATTTAACTCATTAAGTTGTCAGTTAAAAGAAATACAATAGATAACATGAAAACTTGTTTGGAAAATTACGATTAGGTATTATAAAATTATGTGCATAGTCAAATTTGTGTGACCAATTTTAACACGCGACTCTATTTTTTGAAACGTAAAGCCTATTCTTCTAAATTACGTGATTGTTAGGACTGAAGAAATCATTGTAGAGTAGAAATATTGTTTGTTTTTTTTTTTTAAAAAATTAGGTGTGGCAAAGACTTGAAATTAGCCTTAGCTAAAGCAAGGCATTAAAGATTGTCTAGGGAAGTTGAAAAATTTTTCGTTCTATATACTTACTCGTAGCTGGTGACACAAAATAACCTACCCTATCTTAATATTGCGCCTAAAGACTAGGAACTCTTGATATTACATAGAAATTATCCAGTTAAAATTGCGAGTAAAAAGATTAATGAAAAAATCCAGAAATAACGATTAGCTAATGATTTTTTTGGTTGTCGCTAATAAAAATTTACAGTGGCTCGGTTTGACATTTCTCGTTGCAAATCTCATTGTTTCTTAACGAGTAAGAACATTTGAACACTATGTTTTTGCTATAATCAGATCAATTCCATAGCTTTTTTCTTAAATTTTACCGAGTGCGATGAAATGTGTTATTGAAAGAAGACTCTCTGCAGGGCATATCCCACGTTATAGAAATAACTTTACAAGAAGAACAAATATTTCAATGACACAAAGGCGAAGCGTAATAAGCGCCAATTTCGAATTTTTACAGGAGGTCGATAACACGCTCAAATTTCCTTATTTTTCTATATATTGCTTTCTCAAAAACTTTTAGATTTAATTTTTATGGTATGTACTATGTATGTATGTATATATGTGTGGTTCTTATTTGGATTTTTTGCAAAACTCAAATGCGACGCCTCCTCAATTGGTTCGAAATATGTAAGATAAAAAAATTTTTTTAAAAAAATGGTAAACATTTTTAAGAAGCATCCAAATATATGGGACTGATTTCAAACTTTATGCATCAATCTTATAGACTGTAAAATTAGCTTTCATATGACATTAATTTATTTAAAATCTCTATTCAGGAATCTTCAAGTTATGTAGTTATATTGATTTTTAGAAAATCTATTGCCGCAATTTACATGACTATGTCTCGGAAACTAGAACCTAGCGACATTAATTTTTAATGTATTTTTTTAAAATTGAAAACCACGTAACAAAAACAAATTTAAAGAAAATGGCAGCTTAGCGATGTAGCCTGTATGTAGGATACAAAAATATGTTTGTATTATAGATCTCCTTAAACCGTCAATCAGCAAATCATTATTGGGTTACCTAGCCTAAGGATGAAAATATGTACTGTGTCATTCTACTGTATATAAGTAGTTAAAAATATCTTTTTCAGACTACCAATAATAAGTATTATAAATATGGATAATTTTTTGCACCATTGACCTCTCTCAGCCTAAAAAAAAATAGATTTTTACGTCGAACTAATTTTAGCAGCCTTCCTTCCTGTTTGTCTCTCTATTTTGGCATAAAATCACTCATATTTGTTAGGTTTAAAAAAACAGAACAAATGAAATCGAAAGTTTAACAACAACTACAGCAAAAATCGATCACTATAAAGACGGAAATAATTTTGAAATTGAGTTATAACGCCACGCTTATCATAGCAAATATTCAATGAGTGTTTATACTAATGACTTTTAAATCATCAGCATCTCTTGAAAATATTATTGTACTGCACAGAAAAAAACGCTAAGATTTTAAATTATCATTAATTAAACAAGAAATCAAAGCGAGGAAAAAACACATCGAACATAAAAAATCGCCTACAATTGCTATTCTAGCAGCTTAATAAAAATCTTAACAAATTGAAGATAAACGTGAGTAAACAGTTTTTGGTTATAGTGATAATGTTCAATCAGCATGATCCCAATGATGACGCTTCATTAGAAACGCAATTTAACTTTAGAAAAACAAAGGCACTTAAGGCTTAAGTATTTAACACTGCTACAATTTCTGGCGCACTTTATGTGGAAGAGGACGATACTTGAAAGTGTTTTACAAGAGTTGCATGCGGAAGTGAGATGCCTTCTCGGGTCGTGATATGGAACATTTGAATTTCATACTTGAAATAATTGAGCGTAATAAATGTTATGATTTCACATCAATGGAAAACCTCTTTGTTTCATCAAGTATCATAGAGTCTTCAGGCAAAATTTCGTTAATTGCAACTCATTGAAAAACGTTTTTTAGTTCCTAATACAATCGTATTTTTGATATGTAATGAGCTTAAAGAACATTCAACTTGAGAATCACACATAGTATGTACAAATCGTTTATTTTTCCTGCAAGAATAAGATAATTTTAAACTTAAAGTCTGTGCTAATTTTCATAATTCTTAAGCTTCAAAGCAAATATAGTTTCTTCTTTACGGCCATGAAAAGATACTCAACTGATCGTTCGGCCTTTTCCGGCATTAAATTGGAGTTATGCCATAATATAAAAATAAAATATATGAAGAGGCTTGTTATAAAAACAAATATCTCGCTTCTTTTGAAACTGGAGATGATGCCAATTTGTTAACAGTCTCAAGTAGAGCTAAGAAAACAGCAAAAATATAATAGAAAAATCTTTGCGACATTGAGTGTATATTAGCTATGGAATAGTGCAGGATTTTTCGATTTCGATACGCTGGGAACTTTTTTTTTGTGAGGTTTGATAAAAAATGCGTGAGCCAAAAAATTAAGTGGATTGGAAAAGGCTAAATGGCGTCTCATCAAGGTCAAAGTTACAAAATTTGCGAGATTTTCAGACAAATCAGCCCATAGCTGCTAAGGAGTAGCCTATAGAGCAAAAAGTTGTATGACCGACCCTCAATTATTTTTCATGGCCAACATTTTTTTCAAACATACTTATCCCCTCTCTCCACCCCTTTGGGAGGTTTCCATACAAAAGGGATGTTTTTATGAAATTTACTCCCAACGTTCTCAATGCTACCAGGGTGCCCCTAGAAGATTCAAGTATATGCCTAACCCCCCCTAATTAATTCTCTTATGCAGAAACCATTAATCTCAAAAATACCAAAAATTTTGTATTGTGCTCTAGAAACCTATGTACTTAGTTGGAAATAAATAAAAGGTGCATTTTATTGATTGCACAACTTTTCGTACAAAATTTTTTCACCATTTAAGAAGTTTTGATTGAGGCAGGGGGTGGCAATTTTTCAACTGCCTAGGGGCGGTAAATTTCTAAATCCGGGTCTGATGCTAGCAATTAAGTCCTTTAAAGAGCCAAAGATGTCATTCCTGTTAATGACTTGCAAGTCTCTGGTCCTTTTGCAAACAATGAGAATTTCTCGAATTTTCAAATATCTTTTTTTAGTTATCCTTGTTGAAAAAAGTCCAGGCATTTAGAATTACAGAGGAATAATTTTCGTTGTTTTAATTTATTATTTTTTTATTTTATAGAAATATTATGCCTTTGGATATTTTTCCACAAGAATAACTAAAACAATGAGCATAGAAAATTCGAAAAAACAATGATAATCGTTTGCACATTATCAGACTTGACTTAAAATTTTGTAACTAAGTAATAGTTTTACATAAATTTTTTTTAAGAAAATCGATAAGTACACTCTTTGTTAAAAATGACGATTTATTATTGGAACTTAAAAATATCATAATAATATTGTTGTAGGAAAAATGTTCGATATTTAAAATAAAAATAATCTGAAATATAAATCTGCAATTTGACTAATTATTCGCGGAGCTAAAAGCACTTAAAAAAAAAACATTAAAAATCGTTAGTTTCCAAAAACTTATATCTCTTGAGTAGCTTAATGAAAAAAAAAATATGGAGACTACTCTCAGCCAGTGCTAATGGAAAAAAATGTTCAAAAAAGTCAGAGATGCAAAAGCAAAATAGTGTCCGATTTGGCAAGGAATGTTTAATTATATTCCATATATTGCATCTTTGTCTGAGATCTATTGTGCCGTCAACGCAATTTTCTCACTTGAGAGTTTGGATTGGTTCCAAGAATATTTCGAAAAAAGTGATTCGTTTCCTCCTACCTTTTATCGTTTCTCAGACATAGAGTGTCATGACAAATATTACAAGTATAAAATAGTTTTTTTTTATTTTTGAGAGTTAAGATGACTCCAAATATTTCACATACCAGGGAAATTTTGTAAGCATATTTGTATTCTGCATTCAAAAATGCAACGAAAATAACAAATCTGTTTTCCGATTCTAGTCCTTGATCAATCTAAGTAAACAAGCTCGAATGCACCTAATATACGATAAGATTTTATGTAAAAAAAGGCCAATCAGCTCGAAATTTCTCCTAAGATTTTGGAAATCCCGATTAATAAATGTAAGGAATATACCAAAAATTATTGTGCTCAAATCGAACATTAGTTGAATTTTAGTAACATTAGTTAGATAAGCTAAGGTTCAAATTTTAGATTTTTCAATAAATTGTCATGTGAATAATGCCAGTAGCGTAGCTAGAAGGAAAGGAGGCCATCGCCCCAGACGCAGAGGCTTGGGGCAGCTAAAATAATCGTCGGTATTCATTGAGATTTTGAAACTATATTAAAAATTCATTTAATACAATTTTTGCTTTAGTAAATTACATTTTAATGTGTCTTTCATTTCAATTCAATATTGCTGAAGAAGAATATAGGAATGAGTAAAATACAAATTTTTTAAAATGCAGAAGTTAATTAAGAATTTTATAAAGTCATATAAAAATTAATGTATCAATGGAATTATTATGTACCCTCCAAACAGTGACCCAAAAATTATTTCACTTTGTAATTAAGACATGAGTGTTTGAAGGTGTTATGATACAAAATTAAAATTTTGAAGAAATCTGTCATAAATTTACTACGGAACATAATATATTTTTGAACACTTGTTTCATCAATTTCATCCACTCATGTCTTCAACTTATTTTTATTGATATTGTACAATATAACGCGCTTAATTTAGTAAACATGCGCGAACTCAACCAAGGTTCTCCTACAATTTTCAAAAAAAAAAAAAAGAAAAAACATTTTATTTTACGAGTGACATTTTTTAAAGTTTATTCACTTACTTTTATGTCTTTATTTTACATATCAAGTTTTTAAATAGTCAATTAATGTTTGCTTTATATTTTTCACATTAAATTTTGAATTCACAATATTCAACAAGAATTAATTCAAAAGAATTTAATTTTATTAAATACGTAATTGTTAAAATTATTTACTAATATACGTTAATACAGGCTAGTGCAAAATGAACTTCATGGTTGGAATTCGCCATAACTTTTTGTTGCCGAGTAAATTATAATTTTTTTTTAAATTGTAGTACACTATACAACTTTATAAACCTAAGCGTGAAAAATTTCGCCTCGCAGATGAATACTAATTTAGGTGCATCGTTTTCAAAACATTCGAAGGGGGTTATCTGGCAAAAGAGACTTAATTTTATCAGAAGAAAATTTTCAGAAGAGCGAAAAATGTTATAAAGATCAAATTGAAAAAACTAAATTTTTCAAAAGTCAATTTAGGCACCAATACTCAATACGCAGGCTTACTACAAATTCACTGATTATATTTTATATACTATTTGAAAGATCATTGAGTGTCATTTCTAAAATAGGAATAAAAATAAATGTCGATTACATATCTTTGCAAAATAAAATCAATTTAATGATCAGAAAATAAATCTTTTAATACTATGATAAAGTCGAGTCGATAAAGCTTTCAAAGGACAACGGTGTAGGTACTTATACTCCTTACAGCCCGCAAATGTACACCAGGTGTTTGACCACTCTAAGGCATGAAACTCTTCCACAAAACTGAATGCTCAATCCGCCACAATGTCTACCGTTAAGTTAAATGTTAAGAAAACGGCGCTTAATTTCAAAAAAATATCGTCTTCTGTTATTTAAAAACTACACCATGATCGTAATTGGCAATTGATTATAAATTTGTATGATTTTAGGAATTGAATGCTAACACTTCACACCAGAAATATATCATTGTTATGAAAAATTATATTCATAGTCTTTTTTTCTCCCTTTGCTAGATGCTCCAGTTATTCTGACATTGCCGCATATGTTAGGTGCCTCAAATGAATATACAAAAATGATACGTGGTCAAAAACCAGATGCCAAGAAGCATCAAACATTTGTCGATGTGCAGCATGTAAGTATTAAACCACCTATGCTTTAATACTTTTTTATTTAAAATATTTTTTTTTTTCCCCTTGTAATTACAGCTTACTGGTACACCTTTACAGGGTGGCAAACGTGTACAATTTAATATGTTTTTGAAATCCATTAATCGTATCTCCATCACTGAAAATCTTACAACTGTACTGATGCCTGCCATATGGGTCGAAGAGGTAAAGAAACATTTGAAAATTGTGAAAAACTTTCATATTGATATTTTATTTTATTTGATTTTATACAGGGTATTCAACTTAACAACGAAATGGTTTCATTTTTCAAGAAGAAACTGATCAATTCATTAAAAACTCTCAACATTATACATTGGTCCTCATTATGCGGCGGCATTGCAGTAGCCACAATTTGTTTAATTTTTTACTTCGTGCAACGTCGTAAACCGGAGGAGGAGGCACCACTTAAGTAGTGTGTTGCAGGGTTAGAAACTTATTTGGTCTTATGATTAGATGGAATTTCAATATATGAGTATTTGTAAAAATATTAAGTTTAATATGAGGGGTATTCAAACGTTAGTTACTCTTACAAGTTCGTAGCAATAATGCTTGAAATCCCTATTGAATTGTATATGTTTTTCTTATTTTATTTAAATTGTTGTTAAACATTTTATTTTAAATTGTGAAAAATGTCTAAATAATTTAGTTCTTGATGTGATTTAAATATATTGTGATGTAGTATTTTAAAGAGATTTTGTTTCATTTATTCCAACTACAAAATAAAGAAAAATTTTAAGTTCGCTGAAGCAGAACTCAAGTCGATATCAACAATTCTGTTATTTCGAATATTTTGTTTTCGAAAAACTTTTAATGGCTTTTCAAATGGTCGTATTTATGTATCAAAGATTTTAAAATTTGACATTGATTCTGAAATAATAAACTTTCAATTTTTTCTAAAGAACAACGACTTGTTGAGGCTTTAATGTATGGCAACATTTTTTTCCAATTTTTCAAACGTAATAGGGCCCATACACGTTCAGATTTCTCATACTGTATACCGTACGAACGAGTCGTACGTTCGCGTCATATGGTAAGATTTTTTCGTAAAACTTGCCCACAGACTACAGATTCTAATCTATTTATTATATTTTATTTTATTTATTTTTTATTTTACTTAAATTTTCAGTTATGTATATACCTATATTTAGATTTAAATTTTTTGAATTGAATTTTCTTACAAATAAAACAAAATTTATAATTCTTAAAAATTTTACAAATAATAAATTTTGTTATAAGTTGTTTTTATGTATAGTGTTTCTTATGTGTTGTTGTTTATGTGTGTTGGTATTAAGTCACTACAAGACGTTCAGATTTTTCATCAGATTTTGACAGGTCTGATGAAAAATCTGAACGTGTGTGGGCCCTATTAGAAAATTATTTTTTTATGAAGAATTAAATTAATTTAAAAAAATAATTTTGAATGTTTTCAAATTGTAAAAATATTTGTGGCACACCTTTGTGATGGTGTGTGACATTAGAGATTTACAAGATGACACTGTTGGTTTTTTGTTTCTAACTGGTGTCGCATAGCGGTACTAAGAGATGACAGCGTTTTTTACCTAACGCACACATCGGCAAACTAAGCTTCACTAAACGCTGCATTACCGACCTAAAATTCAGTTTGTGTGATTGCAACGCGAGTGCGGGTCACTACGACGAATATGTAAACAGTTTTAGTGAATTTTTCGCGTAAATATCAAACAAAAATTAAAAATTTTAAGCCAAAAGTGTTCACAAATATTTGCAAAATAATTGCATAACTAGTGAAAAGCGTTAGCTGTGCATACAAACGTGTAAAAAGCGACTAAAAATTTCTGAAGCGGCCCCGTCCATCGCCGTCGGTATCTTTGGATTATAGTGAAAAAGTCGAAAGAAATTAAAGTGTGGAGTGAAATTTCACCCGCTTTACGAAGTATGTTGTGGAGCACATAGTGAAAATTTCAAATTACAGAAAAGTGAAAAATCATTAGAGATTTGTATCCGCTGTTAAAAAAAAATTCCGGGCTTTAAATTTAATATTCCTTCTGTTGCGTTTTTTTCTCCGTCGGCGATAGGAAGATTTACTTTTTTTTTTATTCTGCCTCCAGTCGCGCAGTAAAATCAATTGGCGTTCCGTTTCGGCCGATTCATCAGCAATGTATGTAATGCGCTGCCGCTAACTACGTCTACGTCCCGTTCGAATGCTTTTCGTCGTCGCAGCCATTGTCTTGTTTTTACCGTACGCTTCAAATACATTTTCCTATTTAAATCTCCTTTCATTCTATCTACTTGGCTCTTCATTATTCATTTGCCAATTTAATTAAGTTCAACTAAAATAAAAGAAATAAAAACTTCAGGGAGGAAGCATTACAAGAAGTAACCAGGTGCTGCGAACGTCGAAAAGTGAAAAATTAGGGAAAAAAATTCAGAAGGTAGAGGTCGCTTCCATTGTGTTGATAAAGGCGTACAATTTCTCTTGTAAATAATTTCTCTCTTTTACTCACATAATTTTCTAACTAAAGGCTTTCTATACATTTATATCTTATTCGCTCGGTTACAACGTCGCTGTGGCAGCGAGAAGTAGAAAAATGCAAACTTTGCGAAAATGTACTAGATTGGGTGTTTTCTTGTGTTCGATGTTGCCAACCATCTTCAAATAATTTTGCAACTAAAAAATATAAATCATCCTTTTCAGACTGTACAGTATTGCGTGACGGTATCGAAAGAATGGTTCAGAAGATGCTTTGTTTTGAAAATTGTGCTCAATGTTTTAATTATGACATATTCGAATGCGACACAACTACGTGGAACTATGCTAAAAAACTTGGTTATCCAAAAAGCTGGTCTTAAAAACCCTGAGATATAAGGTGTCCTTTTTTTATTTAAAAAAAAACTTCGATTATACATTAATGATCGAGGATTTTTCGTAAATTCTTTATTTCAATTAAAGTTTGTTAAACGTTTTAGTGAAAAAATACTGGCGCACAATAAAACAGCTGGGTACATTTTTATCAATTTGGCTATCGTTAGGAATATCAGAAAAACTACGAAGCTTTCTTCTGAATCCCTTCCCTCCCAACGAAGCGTTTTGCTTATGATTTTGACTCGGTCAACTTTGAAATACTCTTGCCTGAATTTGTTTTTAACGCTTTTGCAAGTAGGATTAATAGATTTGGATGTATGTAAAACTAGATTTCCTAATGGATAAAGATATTAAAAAAATAAGTTATGAAAAACGTTTCCGTAATCGAAAAATCTGCACAAAAAAAAATGTTTTTAATAAATCTGACATTCTGTCACACAATTTTGGACTGATACAAACTAAACTTAAACTAAATCATAGAAATTTCGACTGATTAGTATAATTTAAGTTCATTAAAAAAAAATGGTTGGCAATGTTAAACATTTGACGTTTTACCTTGAACTCAAACGCAATCTATTACTACGGTTTCTGGTTGAAAATGGCGGCGTCCACTTCTGCCAAATTTTTTGTACATCAAAATCAAAATAAAGCAAATTCTTCCAGTGCTTCTCCTGTCTTCGCTGCTGATAGTGACGTTGAGTTAACAAAATTTCGGTCCACTGAAAATGAGGATGAAAATTTAGAAAAAATAAATATTTTAAACGAAAAATCGAATAACACTAGCTCTGATAATAATTGCAGAAGCAGAAGGCCATCAAACCATAATTTGGAACAAATTAATTGGCAGCATCAGCAGCCCCACCATAAGCACAATAACAAGCAAGATTCGTTACAACAACGAAAACAAGTGGACTCTGCAGCAGCTGCCGTAAAATCAAATTCTATTGGGAGAGACATCAGCCAAATTGAAGAATCCACAATTGATATCGAGGAAGTCATCTCAACTAAAACAGATTTGTCATATTGCAGCAACAAAAGCGATAATCTCAAAAGTTGGAACAACAACGAAAAACCCGGACTAGCAACAAGCCTAAGCGGCAGCATCAGCCTTCAACATCGAAAAGGTAGTTATACCTACATAATTGCCCATACATTTTATATTGAAACTATGCAAATCTTTTATAATTAAATTTCTTTTGGTTAGTGAGAGAAACTATTTAACTAATAACACTGTGCCGTCAAATCCGAGGACAGTCGACTGATGTCAATTCAGGGTAAATTGGAGCTCGAATCTGCCATCAGAATTTGGCCAACACGTCAGCGTTTCGAGAAAACGATTAATTAACCGGTAATTGACACGGTTACGAACGCTCTTTTCTTTTTCTACAATACTTTTATTACGAGTCCGACGCAGGGGGCATAGGGGGTTGAAAATTTGTGCTGGAGGGGAAGTGTATAAGGAAAAAAAATTTTTGTCTACATGAGGAACAATTTTGCTTCAGACACCGAAGCTCTCAGACTCGAAATAAAAGTAGATATAGAAAAAGAAAAGAGCGTTTGTAACCATGTTAATTGCGGTTAATTTACCGTTTTCTTTTTTGATTCTGTTGGCAGATTCAAGCTCAGGAATTCCAAATTATCCTAAATTGACATCACTCGATTTTCCTCCAAATTTTTGGTTCAATTTTCCATACACACCTTTGATTTCAAGACCTTCAACAATATAATATTCATTGAAGTACTGCTCTGCATAAAAAAAAATGGAACAAACCAATAGCTCACATATCAATCTAAGCTGGCAGCAGACATTCTTCTGGAAGGCCTCTTGTGAATTGAATACATAATATACATATGGTTTACTCAACCAATTTCTTGTAATGACTGTACAGGATGCAGCAGTGAAAGCATAGGACGAACACACGGACCATCTTATATTATGAGAAGCCACATAGTTCTGTCGCAAGAGCGCTTGTCTAAATGCAGGAAGTGATAAATATCAAGGGATTATCACTTCTGCCCAAATTTCTCGAATATTACCCAAAACGTAAAAAATAATTTATTTGAGCACAAACTTCATTCAATTATGGATACAACACAGCAAACCAAACAATCCAAATTCGTAACGAAATCGTTATGCCGCAATCTGCAAATTTTTTCGACTTTTTTTTTTACCAAAATCATAACTATTTTTGTATGAGGGGCTGTCATAATTTTCAAGCTATATATTGATAGTAATTCGTGATGCCAACAGGCCATGAGCGGCATATGCGTAAAAATCAAAGCAGCAACTATCATGGTGGAGTACGTCTCGATAAAATCACACCCGGAAGTGTAGGAAATGAAAAACTTGAAAGTGACTTTAAAAAATAGTTAAATGTAGAATTATTAAATGAAGCGGGTCCGAGCATAATATCTAAATTGGGTAAAAATTACATTTATGCGGAGAAAAATCTATAAAAAAGGTTGCATGTATTTGTGCCCAAAATTTGGTTTAACGTAAACATGAAATCGATTTAAAACTGAAAATCAAATCAATCATTTCTCTTCGTCTTCATCGGAAAGAGGCAAGTCCTAGCATGGATATACTTATGTCATAAAAATATTTTCAATATTTTGTTTAACAAGCACCGATTTTACTAACAATTTCAATTAACTATTCTAAAGTAAATAATTCAGCATCAAAATTGAATTTTTTTTTTTATTTTATCGCGTATTTTGACACGAACGAAATATGCGATTTGTTTTGCTCTAAAAAAAAAGGTGACAAAACGTAAACTTCCAGCAGAGCCTGTTATTTGACATAAGGTCGTGCCTAATATAGGTATCTCTTGAAATGTTGAAATTACGATCGGTTGAAATTGCTTTGCTATGCACTTTTTTCTTGAAAAAAAAAAAATCAGCATCTTTTTACAAGAATTATTGATAAAATCAAGTGTGCATATAAAACATAAACTAATTTTTTGTAAATAAATTTATAAAAATAATAACAATTCGAGTAAATCGCATCGACACGTTAATGGGGTCAGGAGTGATCATAATGGATGATTTTATAGGCCCCCCAATATGAGGTCAATAACGTCAAAAAACCTTTGGCTTATTATGATTTTAAAGACAAAATTTCTACCGAATATGTATTTAAAAATATACTTCTTCTTGTGTCCATTATCTCTTGACGAAGCATAGGACCTCCACAAAACACTTCCAACGTGCACGATAGAGAGTGTCTTCAATTGTCTCCAACATTTTCCTGAATCATGTATTTCCTGTTTTAGGAATCGTTTCCATGTTGATTTAGGAAGGCCGCGTTTTTTACTTCCCTGAGGATTACATTCTAGTGCATGCCACAGACTTCAGTTGGTGGTTTTCGCAACGTGTATCCAATCCACTTCAATTTTCGCCGTTTTATGGAACTCGGATCTTGACAGTATTGGATGTAGGGCCAGTCCATTTAAGACAGCCATTTTTGCGTAGTATATTCCACATCTGCTCAGTATAAAGGCCATCAAACATTTTAGAATCTTCCCGTCATTTGTTCTTACGAATGGCGCATTTAACACGATTTCGCATTGTGCAATTGGCAATTTAATTCACACAGATCCTCCTGAAAAGCTTTGAAACAAATGTTGCGAAGTGACTCTAGTTTTCATAAATACTTCCTGAATCTATTTACATTCGTTCTAAAGTTCCTGCATAATAATTAACGGATTTGTATTAGCGTTGATTAGAGAATCATTCAAAACAATTATTTTATGTATAGAGCTCTTCTCTTTGCTTAAATGCCATTATTTTAAACTATTTTTCTTTTTCATTAACAGATTTTTCTGCAGACGCCCAACGGTTTTCACAAGAACATTCAAAGCATCAATTTTCACAAGCCAATTGTTGTAAATATCCAACAACACAACAACAAGAGAGTCATCACTATAATAATAGCAGTTTTTACGCTAAGCCAAAGAGCAATAACAATGCCCCAATAAATAACAATTATTTGATACAAAAACAACACTACGACAGTCAGCGAGAACAACAAATACAGCGGCAAATATTTAAAATCGTTCACAACCAGGAGCAATCAATTCAAAAAACTAATACCACTCATAATAGTAGTGTTTCATTGTTAAACGCCATGAATTCCAGTCAACAAACTCAGTCAGCTCCTGGCAATCGTATCACTTTCACGAGTCAATCGCTTCCCAATGGCACCATCAATATTGGTGGTGGTCATCCACCGGGATCTACAATCATATCGACCTCACAGCTGCCGAATACTACAACCATCAAGACAATAACTTCCAGTGCAGCTGGTGGTCAGCATCATGGGTTGCCGCAACAGGTGCAAGTTCAGCATCACCAGGTGCTCCAAACAGCACAACAGCAGCAGCAGCAACAACATAATGCTCAATCAGTAGGTGCTACTCAGACACAAACTTTAGTTATAAAATCAAACCATGCAGTATCATTGCCGGCAGGCCTAGTCTCAAGTGCACCAGGAATCGTAACTATGACCAAAACCATAAATCAGGTATTAATCGCTCGATTGCTCGCTGTAGCGTCAACGTAGGCTGCGCGCGTGTGTCTAATGATGGTGTGCAGCCATTGTTGCTTTCTTTAAATAAAAAAAGTAGTATTTGAGTAGCGCAGTAGAATTTCACTTGCTATGGCACGCCCACACGCTTAACGCCCATATTTTTGTATTTTTTCTCGTTTTATTATTTGTAGTAGCAAGAGCGCAAGGTTAGACATTGCGCAAATTTATTTGGTGTTTACGACAAGTGCTAAAGGAAAATCTTCCAATGCTTGCTTTTTAGTTCAATTAAATATGTAATTTTGCTGCATTTTTATGTCACAGCAAAGAATGTTAACATTGAATAAATAGCTTGTAACTGTCAATCGACTGGAAAAAACAGACGCGCTCCAAATCGCATACAAAAAGTATCGAATGATTTTTTTTCAGACAGCTGTAAACTATGTTGAGTATGTGGTCCAAAGATAATATCTAATCAAATATAAGATAGAATCGTCGGCTTAATAATGGCAATTTATATTTTCTATTTAATATAAAACGTAGCCAAACGTATTTCGTTAAAGATATAAAATAATTTAATTTGCTTAAAACATAAATATTCGCTTTTTTAATCACAATTGTGTGATCAAAAAATGTATCAATGTTTTAATGTTGTTTTTATATACCAAACTTTGAAAGACAGAGAATAGCATATAGCTCAATGTAAAAAATAAACGCATCTATTCAACTGTCGTCAGAAGTATAAATTTGATGTTTCCGCGGTTCCGATGTCTGCTGTTGACGAAGACAATGGGAATAATCCTAGTAGTGATATTCCAATGTTCAACATTATTTAATATAAATTTTGCCATTAAACTTTTGTAGATTCATTTCCAATTTTTGTCTCAACAACTTCGCACGTTATTCACTCTTTTAGAAAGCCAATACGTGCATCAAGCACGCCATCCATTTTAAAATTTCGGATTTTGTTCCAAACATACATTTTTCGTTCAAATTGCCTTTTGGTGGTGATTTTTTTTGTAAACATTTTTTTTATTTACGTTCACTTTTCCATTTTAGTGATACCAAAATGGCTGTCTACAAATTTTGACATTTCATAAGAGACTGTCGCCAACCATGTAAAGACGAAAAGTGTGGAAGACTTCGCCAATGTCGACAACCATAAAGCCGATTTTTACTCGGCGACTAAAACGGCGAGATAGTAGCCAACCATTAAAATATAAATGTTTCCCGCGAAAAAAATAAGATGAAAATAATTTAAATGATAGTTTTCATTTCTAATTACCTGATTCCGACCGCTAATGTCACAATAAGAAAAATAAACTGCAATTTGCGATTGTGATTAAAATCTTTCAGTTTTCAGCTAACAAAAACAGTAGCATTAGCATTATTAGTCAAAATTGCTCATCAATAGTGATGTCCAAAATAGTTTGGATGTGGTCGTTAGGCATGTTAATGTAAATTTAAAATTTAAATCAATAGAGCAATTATGTGTTCAAACAGGAAAAAACGTAAAAATTTCGAGTCAAATTATGTCAAATCTTATTGATTTAAATTAGATCGTATACAGGTTCGACATCGTAGAATTATATGTAGATTGAATAATCTGACAAAAATACGTTTTTAGTTTAATTAAACACTTAAACTATCTTTTTTACGAAGCGTAAAAATCCTATTACTGGACAAGTGGTCGAAATATGGAACATAGGAAATTTTCACGTAACCCCGTTCCGGCCGCTTTTATTTACCTCATAAGTCTTTTAAATTAAATATAAAAAAGCAGTAATTACTTTGTGATTATGATAAACATTTATATATGCATACAATAGATTATTAAAATACATAACGCTCAGTTTATTTCCGCTAAATACTCAATAAACTTGCGACTCCGTTTTTATTTTACATTCGCGAAACCGTGGATTCGTACCGTTGCGTGGTTTTAATTCAGTTGACAAATAATCCGTTAAAGTTTAATAACGACTTTTTTGACAGTTGACGTATTTAGATTGGAGGAATAAAATATATTCACTTTCAAAACCTTCGTGCTGGAAATAAAAGGACTTTTATAGAGTTTTTTAAAGCGGACGGATACATGAACGGTCGGAGACCAGACCGGTGCCGTTGCGTTATGAAGAATATGCGCCTATGAGTATGCGCCAAATTGTTTTATTTGAATTCAAATTTATAACACGACAGAAAGAAATCCTTTTAAATGGTGTTTAGTGTGATTGCTTAGCAATCTTTAAGTTTGGCTTCTAACAGTAAAAAATGCTAAGAACTACTCTCGCAAATACAAATTTTAATTATTTCTCCTTAAAAAGTATGTATATATGCCATTAATTTAAGTAAAATCAATTAGCTTTTTCTACTAAATGCAAAACTCGTACATTACTCGTATTTCCTTAGTTATGGATTAAAGCTTGTGTGTTTTAAATAATGTCACGGTGGTCTTGAAAGCGAAAAAAAGTCTGGTTACGCTAACGAAAGATTTGGCTTGTGGGAAGCGTTCCTGAACGCTCTGGTAATATAAAAAAGCCCAGAACGATATTTTAGCTTATGATGTTCACCATTTTTCATGGGGAAAAATTAAAAAAGGAAATCTTTTTTTCAGCCACAAAAGACAAAAAATCAGAAGTTTCGTCCTTGGCGTTCAGGAAACCATTCTCATAGCCAAATCTTTTGCTAGCGTAGGCAACCTTTTTTCGCATTCAAGACCTCCGTCTTGTCCTGTTTTACTTCATGAAACTTGTACTCATACTTTTTATATGAAACTTATGAACAAAACATTCTCTAGTTTAAAAATCAAGGAGCAATAACATTAAGAAACTTTGGTAGAATATAAGGTCTTCTTACATTGATAGAAATTTATGTCTTGTAGATTTGTTTGTTTTAAAATAACCATTTTACAGCCCTATTTATAATAATTCATAATATGTTTGTAAAGGATTTTAAGAACAAAAATTCCTATTATATATTCATTAAAAATGATTATGATTATAAATAAGGTTGTTCGCTTTTTTTCAATGCCTTTGTTCAAATTAATGCATGATGCTTTTGCTTCGTATAATTGTTATCGTACGTATGTTAAAATTGCAATGTTTTTTTTTAATAAATATCTCTTGCTGCAGCAACATCATATGTATCTTCAAATTTAAAAATTACATCGAACTGTGGAATTCCACGTGATATGTTTGAAATTTCTTTTTCATCTGAAATGTGATGTTATTGCAACTAATTATGGTAAATTTAGTTTCAAATACCGTGAAACATGTGCAAAACAGTTTCCCATAAACTTTCTTTTTTGGTGTTAGTTTATTTCGTCAATGATTATTATTCTTTCAATCATGTATTGTATTTTTTCTTTTTAGGCAAATTCAAGAAAATACATACTATATTAGCGTTTTGAATTTTACAATTACATTTCTTTGTGTGCACTTTTGACTCGTCTCTCTACAAAATCTCAAAATCGAATTATATTTATTAAGCAAATTACTCGTATTTTCTTCCAATTCATTAAAATGGTAAAAGCATGCCGTAGTCTGTATAAGAACTAATAAAATATTCATAAACCAAAAAAATGACAATTAAAATTATTTTTTTTCATTCATAGAATCTATTTAATGTACGCGCCTTCAAAAACTGTTTATCTTCTTCCAAGTAGTTTTTAATATATTTTTCATATATATGTTTATAGGGCAATCAACAAATTTTGAACTCAATGATTCCAGCAAGTGTTGTTGTCGGCATGCGCCCACAAGGACAAAATCAACAAAAAAATATGCAAACCAACACATTAGGACGCGTAATGATTGGCCCACATGTGGTTGGTACGCGACCTCAAAGCCCAGCGGTAAGTTTTTGTTTTGCAAGTTATAAGTTTTTAATTTATTTTTGAGCTGTTTCAATTTTTAATTTGTGATTTTTATGTTTGAACCAACTCACTAACCGCATTTTTTCAACCATTTTTGATCTTGTAGATAACCCTAAGCACACTAACCCCGGGACAAGCGCCTGCCCTTATCTTAAAAACCGAAAATGGATTTCAATTGTTACGCGTTGGAACTGCCACTTCAGGTCCGATGACACAAACTATTGGCACTAATTCCTCAAATCCAACACAAATACGTTTGCAAACAGTTCCAGCTGCTGTAAGTAGATTTACAGGGCCACCTATAGCACTACGTAAAACGATTGTAAGATCTTCCACCTCCACCACAAGTACCACCACTACCCAACAACACCAACAACAGGCAACGACGAAACAGATTAAACAAAATGTAATTTTATAAATGAAACAAAAGAAACAATTCAAAAAAAAGAGAGATTTTATGCAGAATAATTTAATTTAGTACTATATGTAAAATTTTCTCAAATGTTTCTCGTTTTATACATACATATATAGATAATTATAGTTTAACTTATTATGATTTTAGATATTCGTTTTATGCAAACATTTGCGAAAAGTATTTATATTTCTTATAATTCTTAAAAAATTATACTCGTATATAAATTAAGTTTGTTGTTGGGAAGAGTTGCAATCCTATCATAAAATTTCTACTTCTTTTGAAATTATCTCATGATTTCAAGACTTCTAATGAAGCATTTATTTCCTGAGCCTGCTTTCTTACTAACTTCAAGCTTTAAAATAAAATATAAATATAGATTTCGAAAAGTTAGATTAAAATGTATACTTAGGGGTCGTTCACATATTACTTAACGTGAAATGTAGTATTTTGTAAATTTGTGACGAAATGTAACATGGATAGGCAAGGGTTAGCTCAAGGAAACAAAGTCCCGCAAGCACAGCTTGGAAAAAGCCACAACAAGACATTTTTTCAAGGCAATGCAATAAACAGACGTTAGCAGGCACCGGCACCTTTACAACGAAAAATAAACATGCTTGAACGAATCAAAGTAGCTCCTCCATTGTTTATATTCCATTTTTATTAAGTTGGGTTCATTTATTTAATTAACAAATATTAATTTCATTATAACGCAATGATTTTTTTATTTAAGACACATAACTGTAAGAAGGAAAAGTGGAAATATGTGACGCTACTAAGAGAGGAAGAGGGGAGTTTGTTGACATTTTGTCTCATAATTTGACAATGGATGGGAAGGGGGATAAATGTCCCGAAAATCGCATAAAGTATTATTTGAACGATCCCTTATTTTAGCAATATGGGTTATGTGATGGTTAATTCGAATTACAACATTGTATATCAGCTTGTGAAAAGTGCTAGCTAAAAGAATAAAGTCCACCCATAATTATTTGTCACATGTTGAATTATGAACTTCAATCAAATTTAAATTGACTTCTTGATAAAACTTTTTGGGTGACTATAGAAGTGTTATATATACTTAGTATATATATCTTATATTATTTGAAAACAAGCATGTACCGCTAAAAATAACTTAACAAACTCTCCTTTTATTTTGGTTTATAGACCATAAAATTTGTTTGCTTAAATGAGCTTCTGTAGTTTTTGCAGCTGTGTCTGATGTCAGAGTTTTTATCGATATAGTCTAAGATACGAATATGGGACGACCTTCACCCATCTGTTTAATGGATGAAATGCATTTTATATCAAATGTAACATGTTAAGTAATATATCGCGAATGGGTTGCCTGAAAAATTTCAGTCCAGTATATGATAATTTAAAAATTGTTTTTTTTTCTTAAGATTGCACCGGTTTGTTTAATGGACAAATTACATTCCAATCATAAGAATGAAGCTTATAGATTATGAACACCCTAGGTTTCCCGTCGTAACTATTGGGTAGGCAGGTATAAACAGGTCAGTCGATACTACTAATTTGCGCCCAATATACCTGCCTACCCAATAGTTATGACGGGGAAAAAATAGTCAACCTAGGGTTTTCATAATCTATAGGCTTCATTCTTTCGATTGGAATGTAATTTGTCCATTAAATAAACCGGTGCAATCTTAA
The DNA here is from genome assembly GCA_963662105.1 of Meiosimyza platycephala. Classification (NCBI taxonomy): domain Eukaryota; kingdom Metazoa; phylum Arthropoda; class Insecta; order Diptera; family Lauxaniidae; genus Meiosimyza; species Meiosimyza platycephala. The sequence goes on along the minus strand of OY759208.1, from coordinate 113,746,554 downwards.
GAAAAAAAAAACATTTTTAAATAATCATATACTGGACTGAAATTTTTCAGGCAACCCATTCGCGATATATTACTTAACATGTTACATTTGATATAAAATGCATTTCATAATTAAACAGTTGGGTGAAGGTCGTCCCATATTATCCTCTACTAATACTTTTTCTTAATCAGCGTCTGCTCCAAAGTTGACTTTAATGTAGTCTATAGAAGACAATATCACTCAGAAACAAGTTTGGACGCAGAGCTCCGGTTTCAAATTTTTGTTCTTTTCCTTAAAGGTGTATAAGTCATTTTGGTGGTGGGGACTTTAACATTTACATATGATTATAAATTAGCCATCAATTGTCTAGAAATAAATTTGATTTCATGATTTTCGATGGCAATAAATTTGATAGGATTGCTTCTCTTAGTTATTTTCTTTGTTGCATGTCAGTAAAAACTGTTCGATCCAATACAAACTTAAATTAAAATAGTTTTATTGTCTGTTTATTTGAAAAAGTGAATTTACGAAAAAAAACATAGAAAATTATTTACTTTTACGTTTCAGTTAAATTTTGATTACATTTTGTTTCTCTAAAAAACTGCCTTTCAAAAAATGATCTACGGCACAATTAGTATTAGTATAAAAGAATGGATGCATAGCATTATCAATCTAAGAATTCAAATCTAAGTTGCAAACAATATGCTTTATCAAATATGTATGTCATATATCGTTTCCTCAATATTGTAGGCTTGCTTAAACTTTAAAGAGAAAAGTTTCTTTTTGTTATTAATGTGATTTAAGTTCGAACTTAACCTTATAATTTCTAATGGAATGTTGCTGGATAAAAGTTCAGACAACCAGCCCTTATTGTAAGTTTTTCCACATATGTTTGAGTAAAACAAATGAAGAAAATTGCACTTTTTCTTCTCTAAATTTTTTTTTCCATTTTTCTGATGTATGTAAATGATTTTTTTACCAGTTTAGTTGCTTAGCTTCTTAAAACATTAAACATAACCAACAGTTATTAAAAATCAGATTTATCAAGATAAAGTATCATGTTAAATCTCAGCTGGTTGGTAATTTTCCAAAATTCAAAAACTTTGTGTAATATATCTGGACTTATATATTTCTTAGATTTTATTATGGAATAATATAAAAAAATACCAAAAGTAGATAAGCATATTAAACAAAATTTTATAGACACATAATTCGTAAAATCTTGTCCTCTAAAAATATTGAAATTCGAAAATGATAATGATATTCATTCCTTTTTTTTTGCCTGTAGTAATTTGTTTATCTAGATTTTAATGTTTAGTTTAGCTTTCTTGACTTCTTGTTGTGTCTGGTTGTTGTTTATTTTTGATTTTGCAATATTTTTATTATTAAACACTGTGTTAAAAATAAAATATATTTGAAATTTTTCAAAGAAAAGTGTTAATTCTAATTACATCAAGTTAACATTGAAAATTTTCAAATTATGTTTTATTGATTCAGTCATATTGCATTATTTAAACTTTTTTTTTTTTTTTTGAATAATTTCATATGATAATCACTCTTTCACACACATATCTAGTCTATGGCAACAACATCAACTCCCAGTAATATTGTTGTCAATTCGGTATCGTCAACAAATTCATCGCCGCACGTGTTCACCTCACAGGCGAATATTTCACTACAGCAGCAACCAACACAATCATCTAGTGTGGCCACCATTGCTGGTATACAACACCAACAGCAGCAGCAGCAACAACTGCATCAACAGCAACAATTACACCAACAAACTCATCATTTACATACGCAGCCGCAAATAACGCAAATTCAAACAATTCCACCGCAGCAGTCGCAACAACAACAACAGCAACAGTCACTTCAACACCAGCAACAGACACAACAAAATTCGCATACCATGAGCAATAACAGCAACACCAATGTGCAGACAACAGCAACTGTAACAACAACACAGAGTACAGCAGCACAGGTTAGAAATTTAGTGAAATAGTGCAAAAATATTTAAAAATAACATCTAGTTTTTGGTTAATGGCTTTGAGGCTCAAGAATAAAATTTTAAAATTCTGGGTAAAATTTGTAGAAACTGATCCTAAATTAAAGAACTTTGAATAACTTCCCTTATATTTCTAAGTAACATGTCCCAGCCAATTTTTTTTTGGGTAACGTTATGCTTTAAATTTACTGATTCAACCTTATGTTATGTTACATTTATATGTGTGAACTTTTCGTGCAATTACAAGACTAGCATTGGCGAAAATCTATTATTTGGCTTCTTTATGAAAAAAGACTTATTTCTTGTCAATTTTAAGTTTTTGCATATTTGGAGTCTGTAAAATGCCTCACAATTATGCTTGAAAACTAAAGTCTCTGGCGCGTAGTTATAGTCGCAAAATTAAGTGCGCTCTAAGTTAAAACCTAGTTTTTACCTAAAATCGAACATACCGAGTGATCCCAAAATAGAAGGTGGTTTTAAATATTTAAAATAAGATTTTAAAGTGACATTTAATTTCATTGATATAAATAAAAAAAACATTTTGAACTTACGAGTATCGAACCCACCACGCACTGTAAGCTATGAGTTCGCAGTTCTAGCCTGCGTTATTGCAGATTTTTTTATAGCTTTTGTTCAATGTTCTGTGTCAATTACGCAGGGTTATCTATTTTGAAAAATTACCTCATTAGATACTATGTATTTGGCAAAAGGGTTTTGCGGTATTAAAGTAAAGGATGTAAATCTTTTGTAAGATATTTTTTTCTCTCCAAGGCTTAAATAACTTTTTAAAGAATCTGCTCGATGAACTAGTTTTCTTTCTTATGAAACTTTCTTCAGATGATTTTAAAGAGTTTTTTTAAAGTAATATTGGCTTTAAAGTTCAACGAAAATATTTAAAAAAAAAACTATTGGCACTTTTTACTTTTATTTGCAATATAAAAAAACTCTGCCTCTCCAAGTTTTGGGCACATTAACCTTATACTGCTTTATAAATTAAAAACTTCATAAACATTAAAAACCTCTTATTCAATCATTCAGGGAAATACCAAAGAGAAGTGTCGGAAATTTTTAGCAAATTTAATAGACTTATCTACACGCGAGCCTAAACCTGTTGAGAAAAATGTGCGTAATCTAATACAGGAACTAGTGAACGCAAATGTTGAGCCTGAAGAGTTTTGTGATAGACTAGAACGTTTGCTAAATGCAAGTCCACAACCTTGCTTAATAGGATTTCTTAAGGTAAATATTTCTCAATACATGTTATTATTTATTTATTTTTTTTAATAAATTTCATATCTCTTCTGTTTATCGAAATTTAGAAAAGTTTACCTTTATTACGCCAAGCGCTATTTACAAAAGAACTTGTCATTGAAGGTATTAAACCACCGCCACAACATGTAGTTGGCATGACAACTTTGACGCAACAGCTACCGGTAAGTAACATTTTTTATTTACTACTTTTATGGTTGTATTTAGTGTAAATGCCCAATGAATGCATCGCTGTTCTCTCTTTTATATCATATAACTAATCCGAATGATCGCATCGCTTCTCTTTCTTTTATAACATATAATCAAACCCTTCTGATGTTCGAATAGGGCAATGTATTTTTATCCCTTTTATCCCGGTGCACCACGCCGCGCAGCATTGTTTTCATCATAATTTCTAAAATAATTGCGTAATTGCATAATTTCTAAAATAATACGGTAACGCAAAAACACCACTTACCGACAAAAAAAAAAACTGATCTAGACCAATTCTGACTTTAGCCACTAACTATGAAGTCTACGTGACGGCTCCGCAAATGTTTTCCACTATGGCCATTAAATAGTAAAGACTCATACTAAAAGTGAAGCTTGAATATTAAGTGTTAGAAAACTTATGTTTTGTAACTAAACGTCAAAATCGTATGCTTAGGAACTTATTAATTCGTTTTAATTTAAATTCATAGAAAATCCAAGCGCAAATCCGTCCTATCAGTCAAACTCAAACAACTACCATTGGACAAACCCAAGTGCGCATGATATCACCATCTGCGGCACCAAGACCTATTGGACATACAACGATCACCAAACAACAGGGTAGCATACGCATCCAAGGACCAACAGTACCGCCACGTTTGATCAACGCACAGATACGCGGTCCTATTCCCGCTTCAATACAACAACACCAACCACAGCTGCAAACTAATCCACCACATCTACAGACTGTTCCTACACAAGCGGTGAGTGATACCTAGCGACTGTACTTTTCTAAAATAATCTTAATTCCTTTCCCACAGAATATTGTTCAAATTCGCACTCCTACATCTGCCACACAAATTAATCGACCTGCCACAGTACAGATTCGTACGGCGAAAGGAAAAGCTAATGCAACAGCGACTGGTATTACACATGTCAAAGTTGGCCAAACACAAATTAAAGCAATATCATCTCCACAAACACTTTCAACTCAACCCCCTATGTTGGCATCGATTTCCAATAATGCACCACCATCACTTACGGGTTCCTCTTCATCGTTCTCCTCTTCCTCTTCGATGCTCTCAACAATCAACTCAGTGGCATCGAATTCCTTACACTCATCGCACCTTCACGCTATTAGTGGGAACAGTGGTATCCCATCGCTACCAACGCCTTCGTTACCCACCGTTCAACTACCGCCACATCTCACCGCAGCTTCGCTTAATTCCATTGCTGCCAGCATCGACATAAAAACAGCAGATATCAAATTGGAACCAAGTGTTAGATCCGGCATCACCTCTACACCACCAGCCACACAGCAAACATTATCATCAGCGTCTTTGACTCCGAACAAAACAGCGACAAAAACTGCCTCCAACTCGACTAGTAAATCATCAAGTAAAAAGAAGAAAGAACAAGATAAAGAAAAAGATGAAAAAACCATAGTTTCTTCTGCTGCTGCTGCAGCAACTTCGTTCTTTCAACAACCTTCCATATCAATGTCATCTTCGATGTATGGCGATGATGACATTAACGATGTTGCTGCCATGGGTGGCGTCAATTTGGCTGAAGAGTCACAACGTATTCTTGGCTGTACCGAAAATATTGGAACGCAAATACGTTCTTGCAAAGATGAAGTCTTTTTGCATATGCCTGCATTGCAGGCGCGCATACGTGCTATGGTCTTAGAGCGTGGACTTGAAGAGCCATCGCAAGATGTGGCAGTGCTGATATCACATGCATGTCAGGAACGTCTCAAAAATATTGTTGAAAAATTGGCTGTGATAGCAGAACATCGCATTGATGTTATAAAGGTATGGCATATTATGGTATTTTAGTAAGAAATGATTATTTTGTTTTTCTCTTATAGTTGGATCCACGCTACGAAGTCACAAAAGATGTGCGTGGTCAAATAAAATTCCTTGAGGAATTAGATAAGGCTGAACAAAAACGTCACGAGGAATTAGAACGTGAAATGCTACTACGTGCAGCAAAGTCAAGATCGAAAATTGAGGACCCTGAGCAAGCGAAAATGAAAGCGCGGGTAAGTTGAATCAAAATTGTTGTACTATTTTTTTGTAATGTTGTTTGATAATACTTAAGCCATTTAGTACAGGAAAATAGAGCTTTGAAATACATCTATAAAATACTAGAAACAAAAACAAACGAAAGAGAGCATCCAAACCAACAAAATAACACAGATTTCAAATTTGTGATATTGCAAAAGCTTTACGCTTAAAAGCGATCTTATTTAGCACAAATATGTTATAAAAGAATCGTTCTTTAATTTGAGGTAGTGAAGTACATGCCAAAGGAATGGATTAATTTTCCCTTCCATTCAAAGAGCAAAGTAGAATGCAATTATTGCAACAACACGTGTTACAACTACATATACATATATTCACTTGGAACGTAGTTCAGAAATCAGTATTGTTGGATATAATTTTGCACTTCAAAGTTGTAACACTCAGAGTTTTGTTTTTGTCATAGAAATACAACTCTCAGTCAATTGACTCAGCTGTCAAATTCAAAGCGACTGCTTTGTGTTTTGCACTTGGACAAACGTGAAATTTTTCTAATTGAATGTGAGTAAAATTCAAGAAGAACAAAATGAGACTCGTTTATCTTTCCAATTGGATGATAATATTATGCTCCTTTTATACTCGCAGCTGGATTTGTTTTATACTTTTCTTTTGTGAAAATGACAAATCCTTTTCAAACAAAAAAAAAAAAACTACCAATGACACCTCTAAAAACAATATACCTTCTGTAAGCTGAGTGTCCTATACATTCACAGTATCTTTGGTTATCTCGTAGTAAAAGCATGTTGAAAAGTTCTGGTATTTATGGTTGGGTCTTACCTTTGAAGAACTTGTGTATGGCTAAATTATTGTGTAAAATTCTTAGTATTTCACACATTTAAATAACATAATCACAGGAAAAATATTTACAACTATTCATTTCGGACTATGACTTGCTTGGACCAAATCGCATCGAGAATTATTATTAGTATCATTAACATTATTTTTCTTACTGGTTGTGATTTTCAAGATTACCCTATTATGTTTACAATGAAAATTGTCTTATGTATTTGTTGAATTTATCATTTGCGCGGCTCACGAAAAATATCCTACTTAATTATATTGCAACTTTTATGGCTACCATGGTTTTATACACTTTCTGTATAGGCAAAAGAAATGCAAAGAGCCGAAATGGAAGAACTTAGACAAAGAGATGCAAATATGACTGCGTTACAAGCCATTGGACCTAGGAAGAAATTAAGGCTTGATAGTGATGTGGCATCTACCGGTGTTGTAAGTATCACTAATTATTTCTAATGCACTCGTCTTTCAGTTTTATCTGAACGTTTAATGTCTTTATAGACTAGCGGTACTACTGGGGTTCTGGGGACCACTGGTACTACGCCTGCGCCTTTGAGACCGCGTATAAAACGTGTAAATCTACGTGATATGTTATTCTTCATGGAACAGGAACGTGAGACGTGTAGAAGCCAAATGCTGTACAAAGCATATCTTAAGTGATCGATAGTTTGCTACTGTTTCTGTTTTCGCGTTAGCTGCTCTAAAATTAACTTTATTCATTTCTTTTTCCTATCTTTCTCTTAATTTTGCGCTATTGTTTTTTGCCGTCATAAAGTTTTACTTTTAACAATCACATTTTTATAATATAACAAAAAGTTTGTTGACAAATTAAAACAAAACTAAAAAATATGTTAAGTTTCTTCCAGACTTTTTTAAGAAAAATAATTATTGCAATATTTGAAATTAATTAGTAATGTTTTATTTTTAATCACTAGACTACTACAAACAAAGAACATGCTTTAATTATTGAGCTTAATTTGTACTTTTTTCCAATAAAAGAAAAACCATTTTTACGAATTTATGAATATTTTATATAAAAAAAAACTCAACAAACTTGACGCTGCAAAAACAATTATCCTACAACTTAATTTATTTTCCTTAAATATCCTTTTCCATTTTGCTGATTAGCTTAATCTTTTGTTAAACCCCAAAAAATAAACTTGTAATATTTTATTCTCATTTTCAAAATGAAAATTATCTATTAAATATGGCCTTATAAATTTTAGAAGAAAAGTATTGATAAAATTTAGGTTTTTGGTTTTTTAACTTAAAGTCAGATACTTTTTTAACAACATAAATCCAAAATCAACCTCATTGATAAACGATGCTAAGTTTATTTTAAAAATAAAAGGGTTTTTTTTGTACAGTTAGTCGAAAAACTTTCAAGGATTAACAGACCAAAATATTCTCCAAAATGGCGTGAGTTTTCTTTTAAATGTTCAGAATTCATTTCAAATTAAATTTTTATAATGGTTTTAAACCAACAAAATTTAGGTTAAGTAGAATATTGTTATAATTTTTTATATAAATAAAATCTAAATATATATATTAAAAAAAAATCGTAAGGTGTTTTCTAACATAAATTTAGTTGTTTTAAAATTACCGCTTAAAAAATTAAAACAAAAACATACAACAATTAAGTTTTCAAATACAAACAAAACTAAAAATAATTTAAATACTAACTTAGATCTAGCTATAGTTTATTAAGATTAATGTATGCATTGAATATTGTAAAGTACATATTAAACAAAAAACTTTGAAAAACCTAGTTTAACTAAAATGTAAATTTCAACACTTAAATTAAGTACGTAATACCTAAAATTTATAACGACGTTTGAGAGAAAAAAAAAAACAAGTTAAGTTGACGATAACTTAAAGTTGAACGAACTGAAAAAAAAAAAAATAAATAACAGAACTATACATACATTTAATTAGAAAATTACTAAAATATACAAAAAAGGCAAATTAATAATAAATAGTAAGAAAGGCAAAATCAATTTATAAATGTCAAATTTTGCAACAAAAATATCCTATTTTTCAGCATAAGTTTTATTTAAATTATTAAAACTGTTTTTGTAAAAACAATTCAGGAATATTCACGAAATTTTCTCATTCAGTTCGCCTAAATTTCATGAAAAATTTGAGTAAAATAAATAAATTTAAAATAAAAAAACTAAATTGTTTGCATCTTTCTTTATCTATTTTGTTTTATGTGATGAGATTATAAAATTTTTAAAATATTAACAATTGTGAGAGTATGAAATTTAAAATATTAATAAGTGTCCGCACGTAAAATTAATTTTTTTTTAATTTTCCCGAAAGAAAACCATTCAGTTCTCAAGAGATACGAATTAAAAATAGCGACTAATTTCAACACAAACACATACATATTTTCAAAAACAAAAAGCTAGAATCGGGGGTGACAGTAATGTGAAAATAAAAGTTATCACTTTCTACTCACATTATTTCTTATTTTATTTGCATCAAAACAAGAGGAATATGAGTGAAGGAGTTGAGATGGGTAAATATTGGGAACTCATTCATCCTTTACGAGAATATGCGACGACCATTCTAAAAAGCAGGTAATGTACGACAAATATAAAGTGAGAATGACTTTGCTTTGAATACATTGAAAATGATTAAACGTGCGTGCATAATACATGCAAGTTTTCCACGAGTATTTTGTAATTTCGGAGTACAATTCTTGTCCACATCAAGCTTTAAATAATATTACATCTGTGTGGCTTTACTAAGCGGTGAACAAAATAATTTAGTAACTCTAGTAAAGATGATTTTATTTCACAAAATATTTACAATTATAGAGATATGTATTCTAAAGTCATAAAATACAATTTTATCAACATTTTACCTACAAATTTTACAATTTTTTTTTATAAATTCTGGAACATTGAACTTACATTTTGACTTTATCTTGCATTTCACCTAAAACTTTTGCAGAGTTCTGGAGAAGTTTAAGCTCTGCTGGTGATAAATGTTGATTGATTATCGCCTGGACGCCGTTCGTTCTTAAAACACATGGTAGGGACAAGAAAACATCCTTTTCTATGCCATATAAACCCTGTTAAAAAATGTTTGGAAGTAAATTTTTATTTTAGCAATGAGAAAATTTATTTTGGACACCAGCATGGACAACAAAAATCGCCAATACTATATGGGTTAATATATGCATTATGGACAAGCTTTTTTTTTCTATGCTAGAACATTATCTCTTCATTATTTCATATCAATTGATGAAAAAACTTAACTTACACATGCAGAGGTAGAAACAGGAAACACTTGGCCAGAGTTTGTCAATATAGCCGAGGCCACAGCACTCACAACCACACCAATGGCCCATGATGTATACCCCTTTTGTTTAATAATTTTATAAGCTGCTTGAACAACGTCCTTATGTAATTCATTCCAATTCTCTTCGTCGTCTTTAGATCCAATCTCTGGATTAATCTTAACCAACTGCTCCCCGGCAACATTTACACTCGACCAAACAGGCACCGAGGTATCGCCATGTTCACCAATTATTAAAGCGTGCACGGATGAGGGTGCAATTCCAAGTCGTTCAGCTATGAACAGTCGGAAACGCGCTGAATCCAATGTGGTGCCGGTACCAAGAACACGATTAATAGGAAAACCCGATAATTTCCATGAAACATAGGTCATAACATCCACTGGATTACTGACAATTACTAATAGAGTATTGGGTGAATGTTTCACTAAATTTGGAATAATACTCTTGAAAAGGTCAACATTGCGCTGCAGCAAATTAAGGCGACTCTCGTCTCCTTTTCCACGCACTCCGGCAGTTACAATACAAATGCTGGAATTTGCAGTCTTAGCAAAATCTGAACTAGCAGTTATTTTAGGGTTGTTTAGATAAGCCGCACCCTGTAAGAAGTCCATCATTTCACCAGAACTTTTATTTTCATCAGCATCAAGCAAACATAATTCTCCTGTAACATTTTTAGCGAGAACTGCGAAAGCGGCAGCCGCACCAACACTACCGGTACCAACTACAGTAATTTTTTTGACAGAACGACTCTCGCTTTTGGCGACTTCTGTCATAAGACAATCTTTCGTTAGATTTCTACATAGTACTTTTTGCAAATGGAATAATGTGTTTGGTGATTTCAAATCCACTAATAATTTAAAATGCGACATTTCAAATGGTGTAATTTTTTTTAAATTTTCTGAAACATGAAATTTTTTTGATAATTTTGATTGAACCGCTCGCTTGTTAATTTAAGTTTTTCATAAAACGATAAGTATAGAAAATCGAAAAAGGAAAATAAATAGTCCTGATCAGGCGTACTACTCCTATCCACTAGGAGGGCTTAGTGCCAATGGTCATCGATTGTGGGAATAAACTTCATACGAAGAAGGGTTCAAATCAGCCCACTGAAAGTATAAGACGCTATGTTGATGCCCAAAAACTATTGACAAACCTTTTCTAATTTTTTTGTTTTTTTTTTTTAAAGAATGGCCCTCCATGCGAGGGTCAAGAATAATAGTTTATTGACTCCTATATTTGAGTAATTATGTTACACATAATTTTAAGGAAAATTCTTTGACAATGAATATCAAAATTAGAGCCAGAACAATTTACAAAAAATTGTGCCACAGGGGACCGATTTTGTACCTTAACGATACCCGTCGTTTACTTATAGTTAAAAGAAGCTTGAACTATCTTTAAGCTTTATTCATATCAAATTAGATTACAAAAGGTGTTGTCTTTCATTTAGCGAACCATCAGGTGTTCCACTGGGAACATATGTACATATATGCAGATGACATGATAATATTTTGCGTAAACAGTATACGGAATTGAGTTTTCTTCGATAATCGTGGCTGCATTCCTTCCACAGGGACAAACGGTAAATAAAAAATTTTATTACGGCATCATGAAGCGCTTGCCGTAGAATATCCGCTGAAAACAGTCAGATTTGTGGAAGGACAACACATGGATTTTGCAATAGCGACCCCCTCTCTTGTTTTTCTATTCCCGTAACTAAAATTACCATTTCTGGGATGGCGTTCTGAGTCAGTGTTTCGTTTTATTTAACTACATATTCCCAATATTTTTCTTATTCAGTATACATAAACATGATGGGGTTTAACAGCGTTTAATCCTTTCCACTTAAGTTCTTTGAAAATTAATTCAATAACTTTTTAGTAAAAATGACTTTATTTAACAAAAGAATTACAATTTTAGTGACACTTTAAAGTCACAAAATACAAATTTACCAACATTTTACATACAAACTTTACATATTTTTTTTTTTTTTTCTTTTAATTCTGGAAAACTGAACTTAAATTTTGGCATTATCTTGAGCTTCACCTAAAACTTTTGCAGACTTTTGAAGAAGTTCAAGCTCTTTTGGTGTTAAATGTTGATTTATTACCGCCTGGACGCCGTTTGAATTTAAGACGCATGGTAGCGACAAGAAGACATCCTTTTCTATACCATGAAAACCCTGTAAAAAAAGTTTTGGAAGTTAATATTTATTTAGGCAATGAGAGAATTTATTTTGCACATCAGTATGGACAGCAATACATCATACGTCTGCCTGTTACATAGAACTTGACGTATGGTACTACCAGTAACTATCAATCTGATTTATGGAAATGTTCATTTAGCGGAAATATTAGAGCCCACTAAACTTAATTACGAACAGCAGCTACAAAGTTTTTACAGATTGACAGTTTCTGGCTCTACACTTTCTTCACTGCTAAAAAAAGATACACAATGTTAAAAGGAGTACAAAATGCAGAGAGCTCGGGGTAATAGAGAGTACTGCAGGGCCTTAAATGGATCATTCCCAGGTACATAGAACTCAGTTGAGAAGGGCTTTAAACTCATTAGTTTGAGCTTAAAGTTACTTGCATTAAAGAAGATGTGACAAGCTTCTTTTTGTAGTACATACTTGTTTTTGCTGTCGCTGCGGCTATTGGGTATATCTTGGATTTGTTATTTTAGTAAGAAGACCGCAGATAATCTAAGAAACTTTTCTCTACACTTCAAACAAAAATCCTTATTTTCGCTCACCTGCAAAATCGGCTTTAGTCCCTTACATTAATTGATGTTTCTGGGATCAGTGATTCAATTTAGTTTAGGAATATTCGATGCTTAAACAAATATATATTGCTGCATTGCTTGAAATTTTCATTTAATTTCTTTTCATTTTTTTGTGAGCCAAGAAAAAGAATTTAATTCAGAAAACCTGTACACCGAATATTTCTCTGTCAGTCAGACTGAGGAATGAATATATGGACAGCAGATCATGTCTAACGCGCAAGATTTTTGTGCCTGTTCCTGAAAAAAACTTAACTTACACATGCAGAGGTAACTACAGGTAGAACTTGGTTAGAGTCTTCCAATATAGCCGAGGTTACAGCAGTCACAATCAGACCAATGGCCCATGATGTGTAACCTTTTCGTTTAACAATTTCATATGCTGCTTGAACAACGTCCTTATGTAATTCATTCCAATTCTCTTCGTCTTCTTCAGATCCAATCTTTGGATTAATTTTAGCCAACTGCTCGCCGGCAACGTTTACACTCGACCAAACAGGCACCGAACTATTGCCATGTTCACCAATTACTAAAGCGTGCACGGATGAGGGAGCGATTTCAAGTCGTTGAGCTATGAACAGTCGAAAACGCGCTGAATCCAATGAAGTACCGGTTCCAATAACATGATTAACAGGAAGACCCGATAGCTTCCATGAAACATAGGTCATGACATCCACAGGATTACTGGCAATTATAAATAGAGTTTTGGGTGAATGTTTCACTAAATTTGGAATAATATTTTTTAAAAGATCGGCATTGCGTTGTACCAATCTAAGACGATTCTCGCCTTTTCCACGCACTCCGGGAGTTATTATACAAATGCTGGAATTTGCAGTTTCATTAAAGTCTGAAGCAACGGTTACTTTAGGGTTGTTTAGGTAAACCGCACCCTGTAAGAAATCCATCATTTCAGCAGAACTTTTATCTTTATTAATATCAAGCAAACATATTTCTTCCGAGACATTTTTAGCGAGAATTGTAAAAGCAGCAGCGGTACCAACACTACCGGTACCAACTACAGTAACCTTTTTGACTCCAGAACGACATTTCTTCTTGGCGACGTCTGTCATAAGACAATCTTTCGTTAGATTTCTACATAGTACTTTTTGCAAATGGACTAATGTGTATTGAATGTTTGGTGATTTCAATTTCACTAATAATTTATAACGCGACATGTCAAATGTATTTTTTTTTTTAATTTTTCTGAAAGCAGACAACTTATGAAATTTATTTAATAATTTTTGATTGAACTGCTCATTTGTTAATTTAATTTCTTCATAAAACAAAAAGTATAGAAAATTGAAAAAGGAAGTAAATAGTCCTGATCAGGCGTACTACCCCTATCCACTAGGAGGGCTTAGTGCCAATGGACATCGATTGTGGGAATAAACTTCATACGAAGAAGGGTCCAAATCCGTCCACTGAAAGTATAAGACGCTATGTTGATGTTTAAAAACTATTGACAAATCTTTTTTAATAAACAAACGTAATGATTGTTTTTTTTTTTTTGAAAGAATGGGCTTCCTTGAGAGGGTCAAGAATAATAGTTAATTGACTCCTATTTTTGAGTAATTATGTTCGTTGACGATGAATTTCAAAATTAGAGCCAATAAACCATAGAAGAATTTTCAAAAAATTGTGCCACAGGGGACCGATTTTGTACCTTAAATATACCCGTCGTTTACGTATAGTTAAAAATTAAAAGAAGCTTGGACCTTCTTTAAGCTTTATTCGCTTGATCAAATCTTATTTATCTGATCGTTCTTATTAAATTAGATTGCAAAAGGTGTTGTCTTCTTCATTTAGCGAACCATCAGGTGTTCCACTGGGAACATACATATATGCAGATGACATGATAATATTTTGCGTAAAAAGTATGCGGAATTAAGTTTTCTTCGATTATTGTGGTGTGTTGTACGCTGAATTTCTTTCAGAGGGACAAACGGTAAATAAAGAATTTTATTAAGGCATCATGAAGCGCTTGCCGTACAATATCCGCTGAAAACGGTCAGATTTGTGGAAGGACAACTCATGGATTTTGCGCGATAATGGACCCATCATTGTGCAAGAATTCTTAGGCATTAGCGACTCCGTCTGATGTTTTTCTACTCCCGTATCTAAAATAACCATTTCTGGGATGGCGTTCTGAGTCGGTAGAAGCCATAAATGTAAATTTGCTGAAGGCTTTTCCTTAATCAGGCAACGAAAAATGTTTGAACTGGATCAAGCGTTGGCATAGTTTATTGCAATCGGTGGAGTCTATTATTTTGTTGAATGTACACTTTTGTTTCGTTTTATTTAACTACATATTCCCAATATTTTTCTTATTCAGTATACATAAACGTGATGGGGTTTAACAGGGTTTAATCCTTTCCACTTAAGTTCTTTGAAAATGAATTCAATAACTTTTTAGTAAAAATGACTTTATTTAACAAAATATTTACAATTTTAGAGACACTTTAAAGTCACAAAATACTTTACCAACATTTTACATACAAACTTTACATATTTTTTTTCTTTTCATTCTGGAACACTGAACTTAAATTTTGACATTATCTTGAGCTTCGCCTAAAGCTTTTGCAGACTTTTGAAGAAGTTCAAGCTCTTTTGGTGTTAAATGTTGATTTATTACCGCCTGGACGCCATTTGAATTTAAGACGCATGGTAGCGACAAGAAGACATCCTTTTCTATACCATGAAAACCCTGCAAAAAAAGTTTTGGAAGTTAATATTTATTTATGCAATGAGTGCATTTATTTTGCACATCAGTATGAACAGTAATAAAAATCGGAGGAGTAAACGAATTCGCGGCATGATGTGTTATCCGTTGTTATACGTCGGCGTGTTGCATAGAACTTGACGAATGGTGCTATGTACCAGTAACTATCAATCTGATCTATAGAAATGACCATTTAGCGGAAATATTAGAACCCACTAAACTTAATTACGAACAGCAGCTACAAAATTTTTACAGATTGACAGTGTCTGGCTCTACACTTTCTTCGCTGCTAAAAAAAAGACACAATGGTAAAAGGAGTACAAAATGCAAAGGACTCAGTTGAGAAGGGTTTTAAACTCATTAGTTTGAACTTAAAGTTACTTGCATTAAAGATGTGACAAGCTTCTTTTTGTAGTGCATACTTGCATTTGCTGTCGCTGCGGCTATTAGGTCTATCTTGGATTTATTATTTAGCGTACAATATCCGCAGGAAATCTAAGAAACTTTTCTGTAGACTTCAAACAAAAATCCTTATTTTCGCTAACCTGTAAAATCGGCTTTAGTCCCTTACATTAATTGATGTTTCTGGGATCAGTGATTCAATTTAGTTTAGGAATATTCGATATTTAAAAAAATTGTTGCAGGGGCTAAGATCAGAGACTGATATATTGGTCGCTAAATTGGTCCAAAGTGCTTGAAACTTTCATTTAATTTCTTTTCATTTTTGTTTTGTGAGCTATGAAAAAGAATTTAATTAAGAAAAACTGCATACCGACTATATCTCTGTCAGTCAGACTTATGAATAAATATATGGACAGCAGATCTTGTCTAACGCGCAAATTCCTGAAAAAAACTTAACTTACACATGCTGAAGTAGCTACAGGTAGAACTTGGTTAGAGTCTTGCAATATAGCCGAGGTCACAGCACTCACAACCACACCAATGGCCCATGATGTATATCCCTTTTGTTTAATAATTTTATAAGCTGCTTGAACAACTTCCTTATGCAAATCACTCCACTTCTCTTCGTCGTCTTTAGATCCAATCTTTGGATTAATCTTAACCAACTGCTCGCCGGCAACATTTACACTCGACCAGACAGGCACCGAGCTATCGCCATGTTCACCAATTATTAAAGCGTGCACGGACGTGGGTGCAATTCCAAGTCGTTGAGCTATGAACAGTCGGAAACGCGCTGAATCCAATGTGGTGCCGGTACCAAGAACACGATTAATAGGAAAACCCGATATTTTCCATGAAACATAGGTCATAACATCCACAGGATTACTGACAATTATTAATCGAGCTTTGGGTGAATGTTTCACTAAATTTGGAATAATACTCTTGAAAAGGTCCACATTGCGTTGCAGCAAATTAAGGCGATTCTCGTCTGCTTTTCCACGCACTCCGGCAGTTACAATACAAATGCTGGAATTTGCAGTTTTAGCAAAATCTGAACTAGCAGTTATTTTAGGGTTGTTTAGGTAAGCCGCACCCTGTAAGAAGTCCATCATTTCACCAGAACTTTTATTTTCATCAGCATCAAGCAAACATATTTCTCCCGTAACATTTTTAGCGAGAATTGTAAAAGCGGCAGCGGCACCAACACTACCGGTACCAACTATAGTAACCTTTTTTACTCCAGAACGTCGTTTCCTCTTAGTGACGTCTGTCATAAGACAATCTTTCGTTAAATTTCTACATAGTACTTTTTGCAAATGAACTAATGTGTATTGAATGTTTGGTGATTTCAATTTCACTAATAATTTAAAACGCGACATGTCAAAATGTATTTTTTTTTAAAATTTTTCTGAAAGCAGACAACTTATGAAATTTATTTAATAATTTTTGATTGAACCGCTCGCTTGTTAATTTAATTTTTTCATAAAACAAAAAGTATAGAAAAACGAAAGAGGAAAATGAATAGACCTGTCTGTAGACCGCCTGTAATTTCTATGCTTTACCGCTGATATATTATTTAGTACTCAGGCTACAGAATTAAAAAGAGCCCGCCATGGGTCGAACGAGAGAGTAGTTATTTTTTATTTCAGACGATCATCCCTATATCAATTCAAGCCTGCATGTTTCGCTATTCTTGCGTTGGGACTACTGCTCCATAGTATTCACAAAAATTTAATAAGAATAATAAGAAGGTACATACTATGTATACTGTTTTTAAAACAAGATATTTATTAAAAATTTTAAAAATATGTCATGATTGCATTTTGCTACAATAAAAGTTTTTTTTCAAAAGATTTATGCCAAAAACATAAGAAAAATTGCACCTTTTCTAACATTAATTTTAATTGCAAATAAATATGTATGTAGTTTATGCTTATTTTTAAAGTACTTGTAAATTTATTTGAAAAGAAGAATCTATGTACATGTGACTTTGCTCATTTTATTTTGAAATAAAAATTTTCGGTTTTGAAACAAATCATCCTTCTTATTTTTTGGCATCCATCCTTTACAAAATCATTGAATTTTTTCTATGCTAAAAATTTTGGAAACCCCTTAAAAAAAAATCAATATATATTTTGAACTAATAATACTAAGTTGCTAAAGCTAAGCTAAAAGCTATACTAAAAAAATATTGAATTTTTAAAAAAAGTTGCCTAATTAAAGTAAGATTTCATTAATTTAATTATTGTACAATTGTCTTTTAGTTTTTTTGATCGATATTCGATTAACTTTTTTTCTTATTTTTCTTATATTTTTTGGTAACAACTCTAAATTCGTCGCGCTTAAACTAAGTTTATGTTTTTATTTTATTTGTGAATAATTGCTTCTTCGTTGTGATATATTGTAATAAGGACTAGTTGACTGTGTGTTGCCCTCTAAAAATTCTACATTTGGGAATAACAAACCATGTGACTTAGGGTGATTTTGCTGTAGCTATTGATTCATTAGATTGCACGATACTAAAGTATGGAGCTGCATCATAATTGAATATTTCGAAATCATATCTGAAATGGAAAATGTTATATTCGGTTATTAAAGCATTTCGTATCTAAATTTGAATAGCCGGCATATTTACTTGTAATATTCATACAGCCCATCCAATTCTTTTCGCGACAATTGTGAATAGAATTGTTGCAGCAGTTCAAGCGTGTTCTTGCCCTTACCAACGTTTCTCCATTCAGGCGCAATTATACGTTTAAGTCCAGTCTTTTCAATGAGATATAATTGATCTTGATCAAGTGACTCAAATTTAATTATAATATCGAAATTTATTAAGCAGGGAGTGCAAAATTTCGAAGCAGCTACAAAATGCATATCGAGAAAATTTCCACGAGTTATTTGATCGAGTAGCCAACGTACAAACTCAGGAAATGTCGGATATTTTGGTGAGCGTCGATCCAAATTCTGTAAAGAAGTGAGTGTTATTTAGTACGTAAAATTTAAAATTTAATTGATTATAAAAATTTAGGTCGTTTTTCATGGCATGCTAGCATACATCCATGAAAAATGATTTTTGTGATTAAAATTTGCTTATTTCAAGAACTGCTCACATAAGATTTTTTTAATATTTTTAATTACATACTATATTCTCAGAAAAAACAGGTAAAATTTGATTGAGAAGAAAGTAAATCCACTCCATGACATCGCACTTAAATACCGCACAGTGATGCAGAGAAAAAGTACCGAACACAGAAATATGGGAAAGATTATATGAAAATGGTATCAAAACTGCTCCAAACGGACTTTACTTCAATTATATTTATTTTTATTCTAAACCATTGCTCAAATAAAAAAGGAAATATTTTAGAAAGAAAATACTCCCAACAAAACTCTGCCAATTCGCTTAACTTTGTCGATTGTCGTGATTTTGCCAATGAAATTTATAAAACACATTTGCACTATGGGAAATTTTTAATTTTCTTTGGTATAAATTCAATATGTGTATATTGAAAAATGCCTAATTTGTATAATATATAAATCGTAGTCCTTAAACGTAAAATTGAACAATAGCAACGCCCAGCAGTATGAATGCTTCTACGGTGAAAATCCAGACAGCTCAAAATAACTTGTGGTATTATTAGATTAAAAGTCTCAAAATCCTGAGAATGTAGGAAAAAAGGTGATGACCAAGCCCCGTGTAATAGTACCTAATGCACATGCACTAAAATATGGAGTAAAAATTAAGATAGTTATATCAGGTCATAACTATTGTTTTGTACCCTGAAATTTCGTTCTTATTCCACATACGTATGTAGTAAAAGTTAAAGTATTAAAAAATACATTTAAGTGTAGGTACCCAAGTTGTAAAAAATCGAAATTAGTATTTTATATGTTGCTATGAGAAAAACGCAGCAAAATTGAAAACTTTCAATGCAGCGTGTTGAGCTTAGCAGCAAAGAACTATAAACCCCCATAAATCAATTAAACCCCTAATATCGCTAATTCAGAGAAATGAAAACCGTATATGTGTTCTTTAGGCAGTTAGTGGCTTCAGAAAGTGCACTGTGTACCATATACAGCAATAAATGCTTCATCACATTATTACATCTACTCCAACAATTTACATATATCCGCTATTGATTGAGTTACCTTCTTTCGATATGTCCTTACAATTTTGCTACCCAGTTTGTCATGCAACGAATGCGGCACAGCAAACATGAATTTATCACGATAAGCGCTCAATAGCCTCTCGAATGGATGTCGAGCTATAATAAATGTGACTGAGTCATTTTGTGCTTCTTGTAGCTGCAAAGATTAAGAAAGAGATAATAAAAGACTTAATGCGAAAAATATCAGATAAGGAAGTTGTCGTTTTTCCAATCAGTATGCTCACATAATTGCACTAATATGTAGATTAAGGATCCCAAACAATGCACTACAATACATTAAGTTTAAGCTCCAAATACTTTTCATACAAAATTAAGTTACATGAAATGTTGTAGATTACTTACAAATATAATAAATATTTATTAGTTGGAACTTAAATTCAATTTATGTAGGCCTATATTATGCATATATCAAAATATATCTATTACCTACCTCTGACAGTGATACTCGAGGATAACGATTTCTTGCCAGACTCAAGGGCACTTCTTTGGTTTTTCGCAAAAATTCTGGTGAATAACCAGCTAAAATATTATAATTATACATCCAGGATGAAGACGCAGCCTTAAAAACGTTACACCATATAATGTGATGTTTAGTATCAACTAAAAACTCCCATGGATTTGGCTTATGCCATGAATCGCTACCTTAAATATATAAAAATATGAATACAAATATTATAATTTCTTCATATATTTTAAGTTGTTATACAACATACCAACTACGTCCAATCCATATTCGGAACATTTCTCCAATAATAATTTTCGTCTACGCTCCATACGTTTTTCCACTTTGAGCATATCACTTTGGGAAAGCGTCTGTATTGCATCATCGGGTATAAGCGGCAGACGTGTATCATTGATATACTGAAAAGATATAGAAAAGATTAAACTTTTTTTTTAACAATTAAAGCTTGTTTATAGATATGTTTCTACTTAAAACTAAAAATAAATCATAGCATAGTTTGGGGCACTTACGAAATAAGAGTCATTCAATTAAACTAATTTATTGTAATAGCGCCTACTTCACGTCAAAAGATAAGTCGGCGCGCGGTACGACCTCTTCGATTTACGTGATATATTGTAGTTCCCCTGAACTTAGTTTAGGTACAAAACAGGGAGCACAGACATCATAGCTACTTTACCAATCCTAGGATCTCTGGATTGAAAGCGAAATATACTAGAATATATACGTGGCAAGTGCTTCCCGAACATTTTTTAATATTTTGGAATTTTTTCGGGTTAACAAAGCTTAGGTATTTATTTGAGAAAAGTGGTCACAATTTAAATTTTTTTTTTTATGAAAATGGTATCTGATTTGAAAATCTTTTAATTCATTAAATGGATAGTTATAAGTAATGCGAAAATATCTTGTGCTCTTGTCCGTTAGTAAGGAGTTATGTTTATGCATAGAAAAAGTTCATAGATTTAATTTATTTTCAGATATTGTTAAAATATGAAGACTATATACGAATTAACCCATTGAGATCTCAATGGAAAGGTTATAAAATGGATAATTATCACCAACGCAAAAAATATTATTAAAATATTGCAACCAGGAGGCGGGTATTTTACAAATTCAAAATGGTTTACATGGGATATCTCCTCCATATTTATACTTATATTTATTTTTTGCATTAAATAAAAATTGTGAACTTTTTATAGGAAAAATGTTTACCTTATTAGAGGATTTTATTTGCTTACAGATAAAAAAAACGGCATAATTGAGGTGGGGTTTAAGCCGTTTGTAATAAACTTAACTATTATGGTTCGCTTCACATTTATCGATTTTTTGGTAACTTTTTTTTGTCTGTAGACAAAAGGTATGGAAGAAAGGAGTTGAGTGCAAACATCTCCGAGTTGAGTGCAAACATCTCCATGACGATGGTTTTTCTCTTCCTTTTATGTTGTTCCCATATTGGCATTCCGCTTCATATTATTTTTTTCACTGTGCACCTAAGGATTCCTTTTATTCACATTTTTCTTGTATTCAATTGTTGAATATATTTATATTACTATTTTTAGCATTTTTTTTTAATTTAATTTTTTGTGACAAAACCATATATGTATTACATATATGGACAAAACCAATAACAAAGATTTTTCATATACATAATATCATTTCTCTATATGTATGTGTATATGGGGCAGTTTTTGTCAAGTTGTCTGCCCCACCCTTTCATCTGATAAATAGGCTTTGTTTGTTTGTACATATATTTTAGAATATTTTTCCAAAATTTACTCAAAATTTTAAGTTTTTGAGTAGGTAAGTGATAAAAGAACTTTTAGTCAAAATTTAACCTTTTATTACTTTTTTCTCCCAAACTATCAATTTTCAGTAATAATCGTAATAGATATTCATTCAAACCAAACCAAAATTTTTTTTGATTTTTTTACAAAAATTATATGTGACCTTTTCTCTTGTGAACGCCATTTTGAGCCTTCACTGTGAAAATGTAAAATTTACTACATGGAGCTGTGAAGTAATTGTTTCACCGAAAATTGAAAGCACGTATAGACTTTTTTATCTGAAAAACTGCGTTGTACGGGTGTGGTCGTTTACTTGACAAAGAATGTCCCATATGTACCTACACCGGCTAAACTAGTTTATAGGATAAAGTATGCAATTTAATTTTAATGCAAAAGCACTGTGGACAGCGAAACCTGGTGTTGCACATATTATAGACTGAACAGTCGCTAAAAGCCGCTGCGAAACCAGTATTAGACATATTGGAGGTATCTCCTACTATTATGATAATAAAATATTAAGTTAATTCATAAGACTAAACTGTACTTAAATGCCAATTAAGGTACAGTTATAAAAAAGTTATTGCATAGAAACAGCTCTGAATGATCTGAAGAACGCTAAAAATTATCAAAGATGCCTGAGAAATTTTCAAAAGAGTGGAGTGTACGATTAAAAAGATTCGATGAAAGAATTAAAATAAAAATAAAAAAAAATCTTACTTTATCTGGTTTTATTTAAATTGAAATGAAAACTCGCAAAAAATTTAATACAGGGGTATTTCATTCACCACGCCACATGCTGCATGGCTTACCACATGTTTCCATATTCAATTTGGCACCATTTACTTAAATACCTCATAGTATAACAATTTCACTTTTTTGCTTGTATGATTGGTACAACGCTCCCTTATCAAATGTGCCTACTTTTTGTTTAGTCGTTGAACAAACCCATTCTTGCATTTGTTGGTTGCTTTACATTAAATAATTCTGTCAGTATAGTATTTTGAAGTTTTTGCTTGTATGGGATATACCACGTCATCTTGTGGAAACTCTTTAAATTTTTGTACAGAGCAAGTAAAGATTATTAACAAACATAATAGGATCAATTCTTATTTTTTTTTTCTTAAGTTTTATGTTGAGTAACGTTTAGCTCTTGTTTATATTTTTATGGAATTGATTACTTCTTACTTAAATTAAAAATGTTTATTTTCCTAACTAAATAAATAAAATAAATTCTTTAGTTTAATATTTCTATAATATAAGTTTTTAAATTTTTATTTAATGTATAGTATCGAACAAGCACCGTCTCAAATTCCCCAGGAACACTGAAAATAACATAGATCTTGAGATTTCTCGATATT
Source organism: Meiosimyza platycephala (assembly GCA_963662105.1). NCBI lineage: Eukaryota > Metazoa > Arthropoda > Insecta > Diptera > Lauxaniidae > Meiosimyza > Meiosimyza platycephala. The sequence goes on along the minus strand of OY759208.1, from coordinate 113,723,250 downwards.
GATTCCAGGGTTTTCAAAATTTCTAATACTATTTAAATTTAGTATTTAAAATTTATGTAACGAAACGATTTAAATATTTGGTTATATTTAAAAAACTTATGTTACGTAATATTACATATGTATAATTACTTTATCATATTTGGAAAATCGTTTCTTCGAACTTCCTGTAGCGGCAATTTCCATTTGCTTATTTTTTCCAAGAAGCATAACAGGATAACGAAAGCTATGATCGGAAAATTGCATATTTGCTCTATGCCCCTAAAAGTATACATTATTAAAATGATAAATCAATAAGAGCAGCTGCATATATTGTACATAAAAAAACAACAACGAATATGTGGTGCAGCTTATTATCGTTTTGGAACTGTAAAATAATTTGTGAAGAATATACACGTAAAGTTACATTTAAATGGACTATGAGGAACTACGACATATTCGTTTTACTTTTCATATTCTTTCTAATTGGTATTAGAGTAGTTGATGACTATGGGGCTTATAGTTAAAACATATGTAAATGCAATTCATTTATCAAATCTATAAATATAAAAATGAAGCAACAACGTACAAACAACATTTTAAAATTAGGCCAAGAATTGACCTTGCACTTAATAAACATAGCAGACGCTTGACTTGCACAATACACACAGTTCAAGAGACACAATGCGTTCCTTCACTTGGTCTAGACATTCATATAAAGCTAAAGCAAGTGTCAAGAAAAACATTTGCTTTTTTAAATATATTTCGATTAAAAGTAGAGACATTCTGGCGCGAAAAGAAAAAAGAAAAACAACTTAAAAATAAACTAATGCTCTGAAAGTAATATGTACGTTATATGTAGTAAAACCTTACGCACGAATAACAAGCTAATATGCACGAGTGTGATGTAGCTAATGATAAGTTTTTATTATTGTTTTCAAATATCTATTTTTAAGTCTTACGATAAGTGACGTGGGAAAATGATTCCTTAAAACAAACTTTCTAATGTTAATTAAGTGGGCATATGGAAATAGTTTCTTAATTAGTTTATTTCTTTTTCATTCAGCTTTATTTCAGGAATAATTTCAAGTTCGATTATCATTTTGTACATACATACATACTTCCAACAAAACAATACAATTTCTTTTTAATTTACGACACGAAGATATCTAGGACGTGTAATGTGCATTTATTAATGATTCGTTTTAATATAGAATATAGATCTAAATCTATAAATTGTTAAAAATCTGATTCATGTTTAATAAGTTGAAAATTTTCATCAAACGTCGGAAAATGCCGATATATGTAAAAAAGTGAATTATATCGATTTAAACCAATATTGAAAGATGATTAAAGTCGAAAAATTTCGAAAAGTCGAAGATAAGCAAATAATGTGAAGCATGTAATGCATGTAAATTATGTAAGTTTATAAAGCGTCTATGCATGTAAATTCAGCATAACGTCTGTGAAATTATGTAGAATTTCAAATTAAGTCCTTGAACGTTTTGCAACTCTTCTTTTCTTCTACAATATCACGTCGCTTACCCAGGATTTTCTGTTCCGTATAGTAATGTTGATTAAAAGATAATAGAGGCAGCTAAATTTTTAATTAGCTCCACAATAGATTAATTAGTGGGTTATTATTTCTATACCAATTGAAAAATCGTTGGAAAGTTATATAATTTTCAGTAGGCATAGCATAAAACAAAGATATTCTTGGACACACATACATATGCAGATGAGAAATATCATAATTTGGTATTATAAATAGAGCACTTGGTTTAATTGTCTTTACAACAATACCAAAGTTAATATCATAGAACCTTTAATATTCAAATAAAAAAAAATTCTTCTCAATAAGATGACGTTATGGTTGAACATTCGTTAGCAATATGCTTATTTTATCTTAACTTTAACAAATTTTTAATTTTAATTTCCTAACTTCAAAGGACACACAACGATTGTTTATTTTAAAGCCTAAAGCACAGCAAGCTTTTGATCCTAATGCCAGGTTATGTTGCGACAAGAAACATTACGTTGTAAAAACAGCTTAATTGGTAGTTAATATTTGTTTGTTTCAAATAGGTAGCCAAGGTTATAATCGTGTTTATCTTAGACACGAAAGGTTTTTTTTTGTAGGCGTTATAAAAGAATGACGTTATATTAATGTTATTAATTTGGTAAACTCAAACTATATGAAAGTGATGTAACTTTCTTCGCAATAAAATGTAGGCATACTTTTTGCTATTAGTTAAGCGTCTATTCATGATGTACAAAGTTCTATTTATATATGAGCACAATAAGAAAGTATCATAATTCGAAATAGTACAAAAGAGACTCGAAAAACAATAACAATAACATAACATAATACTACTATTTACTTATATACAATTTTTGAAATTTATTTTTTGATGATTTTTTTATTGAAAGCGCGCACTTTATTTAAATACAATTTTTGCTCATTTAATTATAGTTGATTTATGAGGGTCACTCATACGACCTGTTGAACGTAATTATTATGCAGGAACAAAAATAATTTGTATGTAAATATGGTACGCGCCTTCAATAAAAAATTTGTATTTTCCAAAGTTATGGCAGGAATTTCAATTTGAAAGCAGTTATTTTTTTTTAAATTGATTGTAGAATGACATATGACATAAAAATCAAAAAAAAGAGGTTATGTCGAAAATATTTTGAGATACATTTTTATAAATAAAAATTATACCTAATGTTTAAACAAATTTATTTTAAGTAAAAAATATTTTTTTATAAAGTTAAAGCATTTTTAAAAAAAAATGATTTTGAGTTTTTACATTCTATTCCCCATGGTTTCTGAGATATTCCATTTCAAAAAAAATTTGACTCAAATTTTAAAATACTCATAACTTTTTGGAAAATACATTTTTTGAAGCTTAAATAGGTTCTTTAGATTAGCATTAAAAAATATATAAAAATCAAAGATATTGGAAAGCAATATATAAAAATCAAAAATATCGGAGATATAGTAAAAAATGTGTACAGTTATTTATGATATAGCTTTACACTGTAAAATTAACTTTTCTTGCTATTTTTTAGCAAACGCATCAATGACTGCATGGAAGTTTGTCTTTTGCGAAACTTCCTTCACGGTAGACAACATTGCTAATTCATCGAAGCGAGCGTGAACTATGGTTCATTTTCAGTAACTTAATAGGATTCATAGGATAGTTTTATAAAAACGATCTTTCGGCGGATGCAACTCTTATTGAAATTGTTAGCCTAATGATAATAAATTTATCACATAAAATAGAGTATTTTCACTATGGTCCTAAAAAATGTCCCAAAAACGTGAACAGTCTTATTGGCCCTGTTGGAAAAATTCCTAGATACTATATTTTACATACATCCAACCAGCTAGAGTAGTTTTCGCAATAAAAATTATTCCTATTCTATATATGTTCACTAGGCCTCGATTAGGACTACCAGAACTTTTTTTACCACAAATTTTTGTATTTTAGTTTGGCAATTCCAAACACTTAACGCATGGCTGTAGGCTGCTCGTAAAAATATTAAATTCGAAATTTTTTCAAGCCAAAACTTTGATCAAATCACGGCCCGATTGATAAATATTAACACGTGCCCATAATTAATAACTAGTTTATGTCTTTTCAGTTTTTTAACATAAAATTCTCCAGGTCACAAAAATATCTACAGTTTTTGTAAGAAAAATATACATCCATCATTTTTAATATTAAACTTTTTTGTGAAGTGCTATCTTTTAATAAGGCTAAAATTGATGATATCTGTGATCTTGTAAAATATTAATTGAGAAATTAAAAAAGATGTTATTTTTAAAAAAAAAAAACGTGATTTTTCCATTGTATCTTATTATATAAGAACTTGTGACTAATTGTTGGCTCCTGTTAATTTTAATCAATCAGTCTCGTATTATGCAAAAATTTTTATTTTCTTTTACTGGAACCAAACTGGAGAATGCCGTTAACAAAATTCGTAGAAAATTTTCACATGTATCTTACGGACACGCTAATTAATATTTAAATTAGTAATAAATCAAACCGATGAATAAATAAAGCAATTAAGATAATGAATATTACACAATACGTTTATTTTTTTCTTTGTACGAGTACTAAAATATGTGCTAAATGATTGTAAGTATGAGCACTTAAAGTAATACTGCTATTTATAAATTAACACGAAAATTTTTGTAGCATGTTTTCAAGTAACGTGCTAAATATATAGATGTAGGTATGTACATGTGTCAGAATATATATCGCGGTAAGCAAATAAAAAAAATATATATATATATGAATAAGCTATGTAGCTTCTTACTTTATTGTTAATTAAAAAAGGTCATAAAAAGTTAAAGAGATGAAACTGAATTGTAAAATTGCCGCATATGATTCTAATGCTATGCACATATATATGTATAGTATATCTTATTTTTTTAATTGTAACTCACCTCAAAGCCTTTAATTTTGTAGATTTGTTCATTCCTTACAAGATAAATGAGTGCCAGTGGCAGCAATGCGATTGCCGTAAAGATTAGAAAATATCGCCGAATGGCGCGCCAATACGTTTTGCCTAATCTCATTTATATATAGAAATAACTTCATATGCACCAGAATATTCCACGACACTCGATCAGGAACGCACAAAAACGCGCACATAAGGCTGTTTTTTGTGCACTGTTCTGTTGCTAAATACAAAGATTAAATAGAACATATGTTTATTATATATTCATTATATATGTTTAAGATGTTATAATTATTCTCAATTGAGTAGTTTGATTTTCTCCAAAAGCTTTAAAAGGAAATATTATAAATGAAATTGACGTCTTAATTACATGAAATCGAGCAATTCAATCGAGTATTGTGACTGAGAAGATTTTCAGAAACTTGCCACAGAGCTGTAAAGTACTAACATTTTTAGAGTTTCTACAAAAGTCCGCATTACTTGATATCTGTGCTAAACCTTAAAATGCGAAATTTTTGAATTTAAAATGTTGGTACGATCTCAGCTCTCATCCTAAATTTTAAATATTTCAATTTAAAACTAAAGATGACTTCAAATTTTTGATGTAGTTTCAAGTACAGGCCTTAACTTCTCGTACAAGAAGAGATAGGCATACACAGTTGCTTAAAAGTCAAGGAAGGCTTAAGAAATCACTCTCATATAACATAAGCTGTTCGCAACTTGGACATGTTCTCAGTTAGACTTTTGATGAGGATGAATTAAACTCTTTTTACTTAAGTTGGAGACAACATGACTAAAACCATTTTTCACCAAAAATCACCAGTTTGCACACCAGAAGCTTAGGATAAACTTGAATATTTAAATATCTTAAAATTCTGGTCGCTAAAGATTGTCAGACAGAGTATACCATATTCTATTAGAGGCTAAGCGATCAAATGTGCTATTTCTGTAAAAATTTTATTGGGGGGTTTTTTATACGGATATCAGATTTGCCTTACTCATGCCTGTCATTTAAATTTCATTAAAAAAATGAACCCGATTTAACTAAAGGGGATGGGGTTTAATATTTTCGTCAAATGAATTTTCCATAATTCAGATTAAGAAAACTCATGAAAAATAGTTTTAAGACGATGGAGTATGGGTGCGCACCTGTAATATATGGTACATACATACATAAACTAATATGTCTAAAATTCATGGTGCTGCAACTAAAGGAAATATTTTTGAAATTGAAAACTTTAGATTCTAATTGTTCTAAAGCTTAAAACATTTGATTAGTTTGTTTATTTATTAAAAATAGTAAGAAAAATTTTTATATATAGTTTGTAAATGCCAATGATAACCTATAACCTAAAAACAATCAACTAACACGGCACCAAAAGTTTTATATGTCTCATGTGCTCTTAAGCCTTGAAGTCTAAGTTCCGATAAAGATTTGGTTTTTATTTAAATTTATTTTTAAAAATAAAACTTAAACAAACAAAAAATTAATAGCATGAAATAAATGTATGTATGAGATTAGCATGAATAACATTTATAAAACAACGGTAGATGATTAAAGCTACTTCCAAGAGAACTATGTGAGAAGCATAGAAGCATTCATCTCTCTGGAAGTGCACCAGAATCATTTATGGAGTGCTGCTATTTACCGAGAGCATTCACTCACCCTGATACATAAGGTGGAAGAAGCTACTGGTATATCTGAGTAATTTTAGACGGAATGATGTTTAATAGGCTTATAAGGGGGGTCCATTGCGGGCCCTAAATATCTTAGTCGAAAATATGAAACATATTCTCTTGGAAAATTGGTTGTTTCCCAATTCATTAGGATGCCGGTAAGCACTTGACAACACCTACTATGTACATATAATTGTGTCATTTTAAAATGGCTGGATGCAAGCAAATCGTAAATTATTTTAGAAGGTAAGGTTGCGTTCAGATAGTGCCAAGGGAACAGTTTCACAGTAAGGTGTGTTCTAAATAAGTAAAATTTTAAAAGTACTAGCCAAAAATAGGGTTGAAGTATGGTTGAAATAGAAAACTGCTTGTTAGTGGGAGGTTGTGTATTTTGTTTTTTATCAACTTCAAGCAAGAACACGTGTGAGGCATAATTTAAAAATATTTCTGTTATATTTCAATATCCGAAAATCCGTATAATGAAAGCATAAAGGTGACGAAACAAAACAAATATAAGAAAACAACAAACGTTTGTTTCTGTGTCTTATACTTTCTTGAGTATGAGTTACGAAACGGAAATGAAGAGCTTTATACTGCCGGCCTACATGATGTACTTCCGCTTTTATTTGCCGTTAATGACGTCGCCATAGCAAGGTCACTGGTATTAATCATGATAGCCTCACAAAATTATTACGTAAAACCAATCTGGCTATAATCCATTTCAGAAAAGCTATATCTAAGCAATCAGTAAGTCGAAAGTACAAAAAGCGCTATTTAAAGACATACATACATATTTGTGGATGTCTCGCACTTAAAGGAAGTAGTTTTTCAACTTATATTATGCAATAATAATAATACAATAATAAATAAATGTTTTAAGAACTTATATTAATTTTTTAAGGCAAATTTGGATATGAATTCTGTGAAGAAAAAAAGTTACACTCAAAAAACATTTTTATTTTTTGACATAAAGGGCCGTCAAGAAAACCAAAACTGCTTGATTGAGTTTTCTTCGATAGAACAAAAAAAAAAAAAAAAAAAACGATTCAGAAATGGTTTTTAAGCGCTCCTCTAACTTTTCAGACCCCTTCGAGCTGACTTTTTCTTTTGACAAATCTATTCGGCTTTTATTGAATTAAAAACAGATATTCATGGAGCTTCTTCAATTCTTCTTTCCTCTCTAGCAGAACCATGGGGGACGAGCTTGTTTGAAAAAAAAAAATATATATATGTAGCTTGGCAACCATGCACTTTGCCAACAACTGGCCTCAAAATGCGTTGCTGCACAGCAACATCAAGGATAAACGACGGATGCGGAACTTAAAATAAAAGAAAATAAACAGAAGTTATGTAAATGGAGTTGAACGAAATATTTTATCGATTTTTTTGCAACATTTTTCTATCACTTGGCACAAATTATAGGTACAATATGTAATATTTGGCAAAACTTTGTTAATAAAATTTTGAATTTTAGCAAAAAAAATTTTGGACAAAATTTTAACTGAGAAATTCTAAAATAGATTTTTCACATTTTTGGAAAAAGAGTGAACGTTTTGTTTTGCAATATTCATGGCGTCATTTCAGTTCTTTCTATTATTTTGCTGCGTTTTTTTTTTCCAATAGTTAATTTGTTTATTTAAAACTGATGGCTGTGAAAGATTTTATATGGCGACCACTAACCCAGTATTTTTGCTACATTTTCACTTTTTCCATTTTATTTATTTTTAACTTTTGGTTTGATTTTTTTTTTGTTTTTTAAATTGAAATGTTTAGAATTCACTTTTATATTGTTGTTGTTGTAATAAATGCTCGTGTAACAACAACAACCGTTTTGAATAACAAAAAAAAAAGAAAAACTTAATCAATATAAGTAATGTTTTTGTTGTAAATATAAAAATGTTGAGCTTTTCACTTTTTTTTGTCTTTTCTTTTCTTCGAATGAATGCGCGCACAACGCGCTCTCGAATTTGCACGTTTCAACTATTTGCACGGATCGAATTAAACTGATTTGCTTGCTGGTTGAAAGTTTGTCGTGTGCCGAGGATGTGCGTTACAAACAGTGTTGCTCTTAAGTGGGAAGCCGGCGCAATGGGGAGCCGACGCAGTGGGTGGGTGAGAAAATAAGGGTGGCATTGAAAATAAAGAGAACAAAAATAAATCAGTGTTTTTTGGAAATTTGACCCAATTTATAGTAGGCACAAAATTTTTGTAAAAGCTTATGCACTTGGGTCAAATGTATTGTGTTATTTATTTGGCTTTCGTATGGCCATAAAAAGTTCCATGTCGCATAGAAACGTTGTTGTTGAATGTCATTCTTTAAATGAATACCGTCGAAGTTTCAAACAGATACTTTGTTTAGCTTGTGTTTGAGTAGCCACGAAGAACTTCTGAACTTTTAAAAAAATGCAAAAAATGGAGCATCGAGAATGATGTAATGACCTAAACGAATTTTATAGAACTCTTGAGCTTCGTTGGCAACAATAACATCTTTGATATCTGCACTTGAGAGCGCCGTATAAGAATTTGTAATAAAGAACATCTACATAGATCATTTCAATGAGGTCACAATACCGGAAATGGTTAAGGAAACCGAAAATTCTGTATGAAATTTTGAATATACGAAAGCATTCCAAGCAAAATGAGTCCGTGTTTGGTGAGAACTAATGCGTTTGACTAACTACACAGTGCGATAATTTTTCACCCAGACTTTCTTCATAAATCCGAAACAATTCAATATTTTTCAACACTCTTAATTTGTTATTCAAATTACTTCCTTCCTCATCTACACACTGTAGACAGCGACTTTAAAAGTGATACAAATAAGTGGCCGGTCTTCAACCGATATTGTCTTCAGTTTTCCCATCGCCGCTGCTTTTATAAGTAAGTATACTTACTTATAAACTCCTATAGTAGTATGTATCTTCTTAAAATGGCATTTTGATGCCCCGATTTCTAGCAAAAAATCCTTATCTGCGTGCTTGGCCACCCGTCATATTCACCTGATTAAGCAACGTATGACTTCCTTCTATTCCCAAAACTAGAAAGATTGTTTGCCGAGGACTCAAAGTCCACAATGACATAAATCTCAAATGTATAAGATTCTGTCTGTGAACTCAATGCGTTAACGTTCTTTGCTTCAACAGAACAATTGTCAATTGAATTAAGTCTCCGATTAAGCGTTTGCTCCGAAATTACTTTGTACTGAAACAGAAAAATTCTGTAATAGATTTTGTCGTAGTATCACTTTCTCGCTCACTTTTTTTATTGTAAAACGGCAGCACTGCTTTGTAAACTTACAACTTAAAATAATATGCCGACATTCAAAGCTTTTAAGCAACCCCCAACATAAAAGTTTGTTTAAAGATGGGGAACATTTGGTGCTCTCTTTAATAATTTTGTTCTCTCTCGTTTTTATTTCTCTGCTAAATATTCAAGCTCTTTTATTTATTTTTGCAACTTTTCTGTGCCAAATTTTAAATATTCAAGCAACATAGCTCCTATGCTTTTGGAATGAAAAATGAGTTTTCTTCAAAATGTGTAATTTAATGATTAAAATAAATATATTTGTTATTGTTGTAATTGGCCAACATGGCAGCAGTTTCTGTTAACAGAAGTGACGCCAAAAATTGAGAAATGACAGACAGCGGCACATGTGAATGCACCAATTGGCAGAAAGTGGTGTCGTAAATTTTTCATTCATAACATAAAGTGCTTTTGTTTACACAGAAAAAAATTAAGCATTAAATAAAATAAATATAGCATAAATATTAAGATATTACGTTTTTACTAAAACGTAAAAAGAATCTGCTATTCGTTTTTTGTTTTTTCCTTGTTAATTGTAATACGAAACAAACTATTTGCGCCGTTCACAGATTTGATCTAGGAATCTGAAATTTTGGAAAGATTTTCTCAAAACCCGATTCTATAAGACCGCAAAAAAAATCTCCCTTGTATATTGTTAGCAATTTCAGCCACACGAAAGATGTGGACGTGGTTTGACACAAACTCGGTCCGCGCTGTTTACAGATTTTTGCTATGAAGGTTAAATTTTGTGACAACTATTTTTAAAGACCATGCTAAAACATAGGCAAATAAAAATAAAAAAAATCTACAAAATTTTCAAAATAGGTCAAGATCATACTATAGGCCGAAACGTTAACTAAAAATCTAATTATAAGTATGTAAATATAAATGGAAATACAAAAAAGTACAGCAAAATGTACTTGGTAAGAAATATAATTTTATATAAAAACACCACAAAATATAGTTGAGCCGTTTATTTTGAAAGTGGCATAAGTCACTTTGTTTTTAAGTCGAGATATTTAAGTTAGCATCCATATTTTTAAACGTGTTAAAACGCAAACCCTTAAATGAGCCGTTTATTTTGAAAGTGGCATAAGTTACTTTGTTTTTAAGTCGAGATATTTAAGGGTTTGCGTTTTAACACGTTTAAAAATATGGATGCTAACTTAAATATCTCGACTTAAAAACAAAGTGACTTATGCCACTTTCAAAATAAACGGCTCAGTTAATACTTTTCTTTTAAGCTTCCATTTTCTTTCAATTTCATTTGAAGACTTTCTCTTTCGTTTTTTACCATTCCAAATAAACTTCCTTGTTAGAGAAGTACAGTAAGAAACCGACTGAAAAATTTACCGTTGAGAAGTTTGTTAAAATTAGTGGTTGTGCAGTTACTTACAATTCCAAAATAAGAGTTACTCTTTTTGATGAAATATTCGTTCTAAGGATAAATAACACTAGCCAAATAGGATTTAAAGAAAAAAAGAAATGCATCTAAAGTAGTTCTGCCTCCCGCGGGCAACTGCGGCAGAACTCAAGCAGAGGTTCTGTGTATGGATACTCGTCGTGTACGCTGCGAAATATGATACGGCATGACTGGATTACGTTTGGCTGTTATTTTGTGTACAATGTAAAAATAAATTATGGATATTAAAGGAAATATTTACTGCTGACACAAACATTGGCATGCGTCTGTGTAGATTTATTTGCCTTGCTACACTGATCTAAAGAAACGTTACGGGTCTCTAAAAACGTACGGGCGCAAGGCAAAAGTTTCGTTTGCCCTAACTCCTCGACCGCCCTGTCTGAAAATTAGAGTTATCTCATAAAAAAAAAATTTTATATTTACGGAGTTGTTGTATCATTATCTTTTAACCAAATTTATTAAAAAAAGTTATAAAAATCTATAAAATTACGAATATACATACCTATATAAAATTTGTTTTAGCACAATATAAATTTTTACATATGTACATGCTGATGGATAAATCATCAAATTATGTTAATATTTGTTGTATATGGAAACGCAATTTTTTGTAAACTGCTAGTATTTGATTAGGGAATGTACATTACAATCAAGCTTTTTGCGTCCCTCTAAAAATTCTAATTCAATTATAATCAAACTTTCAACAACCTCACCGCCAGCTTTACGTACTAATTTTAGAGCTGCTTCAAGCGAACCTCCTGTTGCCAGCAAATCATCAATTATTAAAACTTTTTGACAAGGTTTTATAGCATTTTTTTGAATTTCAAAAATGTCCTGTAAATAAAAGAAATGATTAAAATATGTATACGAATGCGAATGGCCTAATAACGATTTTTCCATGTCTCAAATACAAGAAATATTTTTAATTATAAGTTTCAACTTTCAAAATAAATAACTATTTTCGGAATCTATATTCATAAAGTTGTGTCAAGGTTTGGAAAAAGGGTTAGAAGCGTTAAGAGAAAAGTTTTTTAACAAAAATTTTGGAGTTTGCAGTTTAAATACGAGCAGATAAACTTATCTTATATACAAAAGTTTACGAGGATTATACGAGTTCAAATGATAACCCTTAGTGTTAATCTCCAGAGAAATACAGAATAAACGGCACGTACTGTTTCAAATCTGCTCAGTTCTTCAGGGCTATGAATTGGAACTAAGTTTTATGCTTATATTACGTTATGTATGTAAATTGGTGATAAATTGTAAACTATGTATTTCAAAATAATGCATACTAGCCGCAAAAAACTGGTGAAAAATAAATCAAAATTGGAAAACCCTAACAGTTAAACATATCTTCGGCTTGGAGCCAGTGAGCTCAAATAAAGATAATTTTACAGTGGAAACGATGGAATGTTTATTTAATCGTCACTTATTCACGACAGCTTATATTAAAATGGCCCTAAGCCAAAGGTTTGTACATTAATCAGTAAGATAAAAATCTTGTGATTGGCTTAAATTCCACAGGGGGTATGTGTTACCGCTACGAGAGATGAACGCAAGCTCTAGCGTATACAATTTTTGTTCAAATCAGTCTCTTTTTAACTTGACTATAGCTATAAATAAAGTTGATATTTCTAAGCTATCACTCTAAGTTGTGACTTCGCGTTCCAAGTTCTGGAATTCTTGGCAATATAACTTTTATCTTCTTAAGTTTTTGAGATGCGAACTTGTATAAGAAAATCAAAATGAGAAATAGATTAAAAAAGGTCTAAGGATATCATTTAACTTACCGTGCCATATTCCAAAGTGTACTCTACTGAAATGCATTCACCGGGTAGTTTTCCTTTTTTTCTTATGGGCACACAACCGATACCTAGTTCTGCTGCAATCAGCAAATTGAAGAGAAACCCACGTGACTCCAATCCCACAATTAACTCAACATCAGGATAATGCTGCTTGACATGGCATACGAGTAAATCTTTAAGGTAGGTACAAACTTGACCATTCGTGAGCGCGGAAAATATATCCCTATACGTTGGGTATTAATTTTGAAACTATATTATGCATTTAATAACTCAGCAACTTACCGAAACACTATACCTTGCTTTGGAAAATCGGGAAATGTGCCAACGTGTTCCTTAACGAATTCCAACTTCTGTTGATTGTCCATTATTGCGATCTTTTTAAATTGATAAGGCGATGATTGGTCTTTTAAATGATGAGCTGATAACAAATCAAGGTACTCGAGGTAGATTTTTTTTTTATATTAACTATAATTAAATTGGCAACACTATGGTTGATAATGCCAATTCAAATCAATTTCCGTAGTCGTCTCGAAGTAGATTTGCAGATTTTTTCGTTGATTTAAAATAATAAATGTCAAACAGATGAAAATAAAATTGAAATGCTTGACAGCTTGCGGACCTGTTCAGCCAACCTAATGTTGTGAAAAGAATACGAACGGTTGTCGGGAAATCGTCAACGATCATTCGCTGTCAAAATTATTTTATACTGGAATAAAGTATAGGAAAAATCTGGACGATATTGCACGTCCCAACTATGTTTAGCTCTTGTGTTATACTTTTGACAGCGTGTGATTGTTGACGATTTCACGGCACCTGTTAGTATTCTGTTTATATTCATATTAAATTGAAAGATAAATTAAATCTAAGTCGAAGGTTAGGTCAAAGGTCGGCAAAATTCTTCCAAAGCTAAAACTGGGAGGGAAGGGTTGAGTTTCGACCACAATACGATACTAGTTCTGTTTAATGCATTAAGAAAACAGTACGAACAGAGTGATTATATGCAAGTGCAATACGCAATCTAAGTATTTATGTGTAAAAATATCGATATACATATTGAAGTATTGTTGCTATGGGGCGCATAAGGTTTTTTAGGAACAAATATTTATTCTTTTGCGATACTTCAATTTCTTAGTTAGACTTTTATTAAAACTTGAAATTTATATTTTATTCACTAAATTCCAAAATGTATTTAAATACATTTTCAATATAACATATTCATTCAAAAGTTTTTTCATTTTCTACTATCAAATGTCAAATTTTCGATCACCTTTTTCTTGGAACTCAGGATTAATACCAGCTGCGCTAACAACAAAACTTCTACAAGCGAATTTTATTCAACATTTTGTAATTACTTTTTAATAAGACATTCTTTTTATATTTTTTTTTTTTGTGTAAAAAAATCTCACTGGGCCATATGGTAAAGTTTTGCCAAAAACAATAATATTAATATACTCAAACAAGGCAAAGATATATTTGTTATGTCATGCCATATCTCAAATGTAAAGAGCTGCTGTCCAAATATGTATATATTCATGAAACGGTCGGGGTTAAAATCAAATTACAAAATAAACAAAAACTAATGTAATTAGGCTATGTGGTTGTAGCCAAAACATATGTCACCAATAACCTGGTTAAATTGTTCCATCTGATATCTTTGTCATGTTTCTTTAAGAAAAAGAATTGACCAATTTGTGTAAGTTTTCATGAATGTTGGAGTTTGCTAATGACTGAATTTCGATAAAAATAATGTTCATTTAAATTAAGTTCTTTTATTTTATACTCTATAGCTTATGAGATATTCCCTTCTTAAAAACATGCAATTATTTAAAAAAAAGAAACAAAGTGTGCAATTATTTAAAGAATAGCCGGCATACATTCAATTCCAATCAACAAAGTTTTTTGTCCCACTCAAAAGGTCATTTCAAAACGCGAAAAACAGTATTCCCATGTTAAGTATTTAAAGGCGCATTACTCCGTAAATTTCAATTTGAAAATTCTAAAAAAATGTTTATGGTAAGTGCTCATCTAATTAAATACTATGACATAAGAATGTATGATTAGGGATTTGAAAATATAAATTTATTTTAGTGTCATTTATTTTTTCCACAATAACTCTTAAAAGAAGTCAAAAATGCAATGTTTAAACGGATTCGCTATGACATGCGGAAAACACTTTAACGAATGGGAATAACGCAAAGAAATACTCGCAATATAAAAAGAGGGTGACACAACAATTTATGAATAACAATGTAAAAGTTATTGCAATTATGCATTTTGCATTAGCTACATTTAGTTAAGTTATTGTCTTCAGGTTCACAACACAACATGAGTGATATCTTCCTGTTGCTAACAGTGGTAGAAATGATTTGACTGATACATGTAGATTGGACATGTTTAAAACAAGGTCATGTTCTAGAATTCTTCGGGAACGCTCATTTAAAAAAAGAAATAAAATTACTCCTAGAGTTGCTACCAGAGCTGCAAAATTTTCATTTTTTGGAATTTGACGAACTAATCAATGCACGGGTCAGTCGTGATATCGTAAAATTCGCTATATCGAAGTGTTTTTATTAAATAAACTGCCTTTTATTAACGCATATATTTAGTCATATAAAAGTTGAGTTAGATTTTGTAATAGTGTATTTACTTGCGATCACCTTTACTGGTACAATTGGTTATTTCAGTTCAACAGTTATTGTTGAATTAAACAATGTTTGTTATTTGGAATAATGAAAATTTTTAGCGTTCCTTATTTAGAGACATTAAGGGAAAAATCCTATTTGAAAAACTGTTCATTAAAATAGAAATTCGCTACATATATACGTTATATTGGACGACTATTGTATATAGAATATTATTAAAAAACATCAATAAGTCGATAGAAGTCGGTTGTATCGACAAACATCGAATAAGCCGCATAGTATTGAAGAATATCAAATGGTCGATAACAACATTTAAAAAAAGCCATTAGAAGTCATATAGAAAAGGTCGAACAGTACTGAATAGTACCGAGAAACATTGGAAACATCTATAGGAGTCGAGTAGTATAAAAAAATGTAGAAAAGTGAGTTCCAAAAATTATAGTGATAATGCATTGAGTTACATTTTTCACTCTATCAACTCAATATTTTAATATCTCAAATGCTCTCTCTGAGCCATCGAACTCCGCATGTAAATAACTCTACCGGTTTTGAGTGCATGATGTTCACAAAACAACTATGCATATGACAGCTCTTGGTTTTAACTACCATTTGCGATCACCTGGCTTGGCTGTACAGGTAAACCAAGTTCTTGCTCAACTCACAAATTTCAGTCTCAATAGAGGTTTGAAGAATAGCAGTCGCTTAAAAACTCGGTATCTTGCCATTCAAAGCTAAGGTGTCTTAAATTCAACTGCAGAAAAAATTGCACTTTCGGTTTAAAAGTAGCAATTCTTGCAGATACATAAATGTTTGTTACCATAACGTGATCCATGGAATGTCGAGAAGATAAATAAAAAGGTGCAGATCTAAAATATAGAAAGAAAAAAAACTAGAAAAGTGTGTTTCTGTACATAAGCGTGTGTAAGTGCGAGTGTATCTTGTAAATGCCACTAGATATTTTGGCATTAAAAATGGTACAAGATGCATAGAAGCATTTGAAGAAGAAAAAAAAAAAACAAATCCATGTGAATTAAAACCGTGCCGTACCTGTTTAAAAACAAAAGATTAGAAAATGTGTTAAAATTTTGCGTTAAATAAATTTTTAATATAATTAGATCATTTTTTATTAAAAAGTTCAAATTTTTATAATAACATGAAAAACCTGAAAGAAGCGCAGCGTATAATAAAATAAAACACAAAAAAAAAACAGCAACAGTAGCTTAACCTATTTTTTATCAGTGTTGCCTTAAGGTTTGATGAAATTTTACAAAAAAAAAATCGTTACACCCTCATAAAAGGTTTCCTATTTGGGATGTGTGTAAGTATATATGAGGGCTTATGGACGCATAATGCTAAGTAAGTGGATTGTTCATGTTCTATACAAGACTGTCTTTTCGACATAAAACATTTAAATGTGTTCTTCAATATTCTCATTAGAAGGGATGTAGATGGGGACTCACAAACGAGTGAGTTTGACAAATTATATGCATGTGGCCCTCGTAAGGTGTTCTCGCCCTAAATCTCCAAATATGTTGCTACGCCAATGGGGTCGTAATAAAAGCTTAATATTGTTTTTATTATCAGGCCTTTCGTGAATTTCACTTATACGACAAAGTGAAATTGAAGAGGATTTGAAACGTTTTAAAAAGTCGTAGTCGATTGCTGAACTTTTATTAGACGTTTATGTTATATTTAATTATTAAAGGACTTAACCCCAAATAAAATGATGATGGAAAAAACTTTAAACATTTTTCTTTTTAAAAATACTAATATCCTATAGGCGCTCAATGAAAAATCATAAAAATAATTAAAAAATAGTTAAAAATAACTCAAAATTCTGAATTTTAGACAAAACAAAAGTCGTCAATTCTACATTTTCGAAATCATCAAAACGTTAATTTCTTATTCAAAAAGTCTGTAAATCTACTTATATTTGACTTCGAAGAAAATACCTTTTTTATACTTTGTTGAAATGGTAACTTTAAGGATTTGTGGGAATTGATTGGTTGGAATTGATTGATTTGGATCTTGAAGGCATGAGGTTTCTGCAGTATAGCGAAACTGAAGAGAAACTACCAGATGGTGTAACCTCAAGAAGTGCAAGATCGTATGATTTGACACCATGAGACTTTCTTTTTTGGGTATAATAAAAAATTGTTTTTTTGTAACTAATGATATGCTTATAAATTAAAAGATGAATGTGAGTTCGGAAAAAATTATCTGTTATAATTTTAGTTTATTTTAAATTTTTGGAAAAAAGTTTGTCAAAACTAAGAATAAAATGCGACAGTACATTTTTCTTAACATGTTAGAATGGGTTTAGTACAAAGCCCTTACTAAGTATATAACCAAATAATTGTTGTTTTTATCGAAATCTATGTTTGCAAACATGAGAATCGTGATCTAGTATAAGCCACAAAAAAAATATGTATGAGTGTTGTTGTTTTTAATGTAGTACTGCCGTCTTTCTTCTGTTTGTTTTCACATTACGAACGATTACTGACTGATCTAAACTTTTGATGTGACAAAAACAAATACACGGATATTGTTAAAATGTGTAGAGTGCAAAAATTACAGACGTTTTTTCGTCAGTTGACCGCATTTTCAATGATTTATTGAAATGTTTCTCGGCTAAGTGTCTGATCTGATCTGATATGCATATACATATGTATGTATGTATGTATAGTTCTTCAAGATTTCAAAAATAAAGAGAAAATATTAAATTTTATTGCACACAGCAAAAAATAAAAATAAAAAAAACTTTAACAAAATACATATTTCAACAGTCAAAAATAAGAAAGCTACGTGAAATTCTACAAGTTTTGCAGGTTTTAATCTTCTGCTTTTCTCTTTATCTCCCGCTTCCTTAACGCCCGCTTACAAAAATTTGTGTGCTTCATTCGCCAACATTTCCGCACCAAAAAAATGTATTTTCTTTCATAAACTTAAGCAGCAAAAAACAGAAAAAAACTTAAAAAATCATCTGAAAAAATTAAAAGAGTTGAAAGCAGTAGGGGAAGAAGAATCTTGTTTGCATAGCAGAAGACGACAACAACGTCGACGACTTCTTGACAAGTAAGTTAAATGTTAAAGCAACTTCATAGTATGTATGTTGTGTAAAGTCTTAACCTTTACATGTAGATTTTTTTAAGTTTGCTTTAGCGTAATACTATGTTTATATAGTCCAGATCTGAGCTTATACCACTTTATTATTTTCAAAAAATAATATATTTTGAAATTTCTATAAGAGGGTTATCGCTTTAGTTATCTATGGAAATATTTTAGGTGTTATTTCGTTTACTGTATTTCCTTGAGCGCCTACAGCCATGTGAATAGGAAATAACACCCACATTTTAATTATGGCTTTACGAAAGTTGCTTTGAGTGCTTTGATTTTTTAATTTTTCAAAATAATGAAAAATATACAATTCGAAACATTAGGCTTTATTTCAAAATTTAAAAGATATTAGATGTAAAAAATTAAAAGAAAACTTTTTTGTTTGTAATTCGTATGGAACTTTTATTTTCTATTTTGATTTCGGACTTAATTTGATTGAATGTAATGTGAGTTAGTGTTAGCGAGTCACCTCCAGTTATGGTAAAGCAATTTTACAATGAATCAGAATCGCCTTTCAAACTTCCTTTTTGGAACCCAACGCTTTTAAGGGTTAAGAGCTATTATTATTATTGTTGTGTAAAGACTTAAAAAAACACGTTTTATTTTATGTCGGTAATCCATAAAAATTGCCGCTTTGGTAATGTTACTTAAATAAGTTGAGACCAAATGTAAGAAAAAAATTCAAAAAGTAGGGATTTCTCACTTTGCGTCATTGTCCATATGACGGGAAATAATTAAGTGACATCATAAAAGCACGAGTACAAGTATTTTATAGTTTAGTAACGGAAGTCTGCGTTTCACACGGCTACTGCGGCTAATTGCAATTGTTTGTGCTAACTGTAGGTTTGTACATTTCTGATTTTAAACATATTTAGAAAGTGTATAAATGAACACTGGATAATAAGTCTAAAGGAAAAACTAACTTGTCATATTAAGTAGATAAATACTTCTTTTACTTTTATATATTCATAATGTACAAATTATGGCACATATTCGATAGTGTTTTGACTATTTCGATTTTGTACCAAGCTGAAACTGTTCTTTGAATTCTCAGAGAAATTCTAAAGGATCTTAGAGGATGTTAGAATGCAGTTAAGTAGAGTTCAGTCATGGCATTCAAACATTTCGCCAATGTACTGTATTAGAATCAGAATGTACATTTTGTAGATTAAATGTACTTTTCTCAAAGTTTCTGAACATTAGCAAAAAAGATTACTTTCTTCAATTGTAATAAAACAATACACTGAAAGTTTCTAAATGAACATCTTTCTATTGTACTTTTCTTTTGTTATTTTTCATAGCACAAAAATGTACTGAAAAAATTACAATTGTACTAAAAGTTCCATCACTGCAAGAGTTAACGTCCTTTACTCTCTGTATGTATAATACCATGAGTTGTGAAGTACCCTAATGATCAGTTCTTGGCACTTTGTTATTCACTTTATTTTTAAATTAAATTTTTCAGATTTGCAAAAGAGCTTTCACACATGCGTCTGCGAACGATCTGCAATATTATTCATCGCGAACCTTGGGCCTAATTGATTCTGTAGATTGAACATAGATTTGGACAGTATCAGTAAATAGGCTGCTCATAATAATTTAATTGAAATCCATTAAAGTTTTTTTTCTCTTACTGGTTTCTAAATCTTGTTACGCATTTGCAGTGTTGCCCTGTATTTATCTAGATTATACAAAATTACAATTTGTAAACTCAGTTAATAACTTAGGGTTTCTATTCTATCCATAAACAAACTTGTGAAGATTTTGTTAATTCTATTATGAAAACAGTTTACTGCACACTGCGAAAATTGAGATTGATTGCTGCGTTTATACCTATCGAAACTAGAAGACGCCTTACAGTGTAGTTAATAACTTACTCTAAAGTTGTTTACAGTAAGCTAAACTTGCGTGCTGAACATAAACTTTAAGTTGTATTACGCAACACAACCCGTTTTGTGTATGGCATAAGAATATTTGACCATTTTTCAGAATCGTATTCTGAACTGCAGCAAAACAGCATATAGCTTGATATAAGAAACTTAGTGTTTTAACATAACCGGCATGAAAATGATGAGATTCTGAAAGTTTTTCATATTCGGCCAAATTGTACGGATTGCGAACAAATTTTTCAGAAGCAGATTTTCAAGTTAACCGAATTTACAATAAAATATTACATATAATGAATGGTTTTTATAGGAAATTTACTGTTATGGAATCAGATTCGAAATTTGAATTTTTTTTTTCTTGTGGAAAACCGGAAGTAAACATTTCATATCGACAGTTTTCCTTCATTTTTCTTAATGTCCAATACTTCTTTTACTTTGTATTCATTTCATTTCAGTCTTTACTTCTTGCATATCTACAATTTTTTTAGTAAAAATTTCTAAATATGTTCATTTTAAGCTATTTCTGTGGTTCTATATTAAAAATTTATGATATTTAATGTTATTATTAGAGATGCAGCGATACGCGTTTTGGCCGATACGAAAATAATCGATATATGACCGATAGTCATAAAAATTTATCGCCTATTCTGATACCGATACCGATGTTTATAAAAAGTTATCGCAGTTAACTCAAAAGTTGAAAATTTCAGTAACTTAACTAAGCTGATTTTGACAGGTAAGGTAGAACTTAAAATAAAGAAGAAGAAATATCACTTAGAATCGCTATTACCATAAAAATTGTACCATGATTTGATATTTTTTTTCTGAACAGTTCTTTTATCCACTTTGTATGGTACCTATTGTGAAAATAGTAGTGTTGATAAGTGTTTTAAATTAATTTTGACCCTTGGGGACACAAGGTAAAGGATAATTTTTTTTTTGTGTGTGTATCGGTGTAGGTATCGGCAAATAAATATCGCCCATATCGATAAATCGGAATATGCCCACATATCGGTGATCGTATCGGTATCGGTTGCATCCCTAGTTAAAACGTCTTAGTTAATGATTCGTTGGTCTTTAAAGATATGAGAAATCGTATATATAAGAATATAGGAATTTCTACTTGGAATTGAGATCACCTTTTCATCTTCTTACTACCTTAAAAATTTAGTTGTGTATATTAAATAAAGTTCATTTTTTATGTACCTACAATTTATTTTGATCTTGAGCTTATTCGTACGTTTACGTAAGATTATTTAACGAATTACTTTAAATTTCTAAAACATTTAAAATTATTAAAGAAATCTCCGCCTAACATTTACATTTGACTTAATGCTGCATGTATGTAGTAATGACTCATTCGAGTTGACTTGACCAGCCGGTAGAACAGCAAGTCTTGCTTTCATTGTTACATGAATTACTTCATGCTGAAAATATCTTGACCATCCATGAAAATTATAGATATAGCAAAATTATGCTTATGAGCGTTACAGACAATAACTTCCTGCATACCTACTCATACCTATGTATGTGTATGTAAGTACTAATATACTATATTGTATTGATATCAGTCTACATTGTTGTTGCTGCCAGATTTGTACTATATTATTCGATCGCATCCGTATTTATGGAAAACTAAACTTAAACGCAAAGCCAAACAAAAGTCGGCACTTGAAGTTGACCATAATTTTGTGTACAAACTCATGGCTACACGAAGAAAAAACGTGAACTTGAATTTTTGTAAAATTATATGGGAATTAAAATTAAAACATAAACAGAAAATCAAACCTCAGAAATACATCATAATTTTGAGGGATATGATAATTGTTCAATAGACAATTGAGTCTATTTTAATTTTATTATGACTCTATAAGAACTCATAAAACCGTTTCAAATATATCAATGTTCAGGCCCAGATTTACAAATCTGCCGCCCTTAGGCCGGTCAGAAATTACCGCCCCTCTTCACTAATAAATATAGAAAAAAAATTTTGTAATATCAAAAATGTGGACCATTTTTAGGTAATTTAGTGCACACATTCCCAGTATTTGCACTTTTTTCTCCCTGTTTAAATAAATTTAAAAAATTACAAAAAAAAAATTTCAAAGTTCCCAATATTTGCCGCCCCTAAAATCGTGCCGCCCTAGGCACTGGCCTAGTGTGCCTCTATGGTAAATCCGGGCCTGTCCATGTTCGTTTTGAACGAAAAAGATCTGATAATAAAATTTTGTATTTTTTAGGATTTGAGTTTTTACATATAATCCATTTTTCAAAAATTAAATTTCAAAAAAAATGGTCATAAATGGTTTGGTCCCGTTCGTTTAAGATTTTTCTTTCAGGAGATATAGACGAAACTGTCGAGTAAAACATTAATTTTGAGGATATATATAGGACATACATATATCATTTCTGGATATTACTAAATTTTTAGTTCAAAAGAAACAGGAAGAAAGGCAGCAAAAACCAGATATTTCTAAAGGCTTACACAAGAGATGAATGCATTTTATATAGGTTAATATTTACAAAGGAAGATGAAAAGCTTAGGAGAGGCAAAACTTGAGCGATATTGAATTAGTATGTAATTTACAGTGATTTTTTGACAATGTTGAAAATTTTCATCCCAAAAGTTTTCGATAATTTGCGCCTTGTTTTGCTAGGATGTTAAAGCGGTCAAGGATATGTTACTAAAGTTCTGCCAAATATATAATTTTATACTACTATTTCTCACAGTGTAACAATTTTCACTAATGTATTAATAAATAATTTCACTTCTCTTTTCTTGCGTACAGTACAATGATGTACGATTAAGTACCAACATATGTAAGTACGTACAATTCCGAATTGATCCGGCTGCTGCTGCAGACCGAGATTGCCAGTTAGTGAATCTCTACGGAATTCAGTAATGATGATCGAAGCGATGCCAATGCTGTTGGCGATCGTAACACCAACAATTGCAGACATACTGATGGACAGACAGACAAATTGACTGAAACTTGGTGCAGACAAAAAAGAAAGCCCAGTCTTTAATGATAAGGCGAAAAAAGCGTCTTGATCAATTTACTGCTTCTCCTAAGCGTCCGTTGGCTTCATACTTTGCGGACATGAAAGACAAACATCATTTCTTTAATTTACACTTCAGTGGAAATGAAATGAAAAGAAATTGAAAAATTATGTGAAAAATGTGAAATGGTGAAAAAAGGTTGTTTACGTTGTTGTTGTTGATGTTGATGTTGTTGTGGAGAAAAAAGAGATTCGTCAAAATAAGGTCATTTAACATTTATGCATTTAACGCGCAATCTGGCTTCACTTCAGTGAAATTACAGTTGAACGATTACAATGGCAGATTTTTAATGCATTACGGAAAGTCAGTAAGAAACACATATTAATCGGCCTACTTAGCTATGGTTAGCACTTAAGCTGCTTAAGTTTGAACCTTTAGTTTATTCTTAGTATATAATCTTAATTCGAAGTTGTTTGGTCATTACCATTCGTATTCTTAGTATGGGTGGTGAAAAAAAAATGTGAGCTCATGTTTAGACAATAAATTGTCAATTCATAGTTAACGGTAAGAAATGACACTCCACAATATTTTAATATAAATTTATTAATCATTATACTGATCGTTATTTCGCAAGTTTCTTAAATCGAGGTGATCGGAAAATCAATGTTTCTTTCTATTCAGAAATATATAAGAGCATAAAAGAACAATTTTAAGAAGAAAATAAAAAATTCCATTGCATACTTTTAGTTGTTAAAGAAAGGTAGAACTAAGTTGTCAAATTTAATGCAATCGTAAAAGTAGTTCAAGTCAAGAATAAAGGCGCAAATTTTTAGTCGTGTAAAATATAAATAAAAATAATAAGACAAAAATTTATGGGGATAGGCCGTTGATGCACAGAGAACTTTAAATATTGGCGATAGTTTCAGTCTTTGAATTTATCGACAAAATTTCTACTGATTTCTTTCACGACTGCTAGCAATATAACACGTTTTAATGTCGTGTTGGAACTTCATTCTATCGCAAAATTTCACAAAAGCTTCGAAATTCAAAGTCAAGATCTAATATTATATACATTTTTCTTCTAATCAAAAATAAAACTTTTATTTTTCTTTAATACAAGGTTAAATTTTTTACATTGATTTTCCTTTTCTGACAACCATATTTCTTAAAACCTTTAAGTAATGGGATTTTTTTTTTTTGCACAATGCTAAACGTTAAAGATTCTTCTCTGTTGTAATATCAAGTTTTTAATTGACTGTGGTAAACCAGTCCATGCTATTTTTGTGCCAACTTACCAGACAACAATGAAAACAATAAAATCAGCAAAAAAAAAGGTGACACCAATATCTATAACAAAATGGAAACTGATATTCTGATTGAGCCTGTTTTGTTTATTAACTTCATTTACAACTGGCTAAGTAGTGCTGCAAAAATGTAAGAAAGTTGTGCAAACTTGGTCAATATGAAGAATTAGTCAATAAAGTGGGTGCAGACTCGCAAAGTTATTATTAACTAATAAATAAAATACTCGTACAGTAACTACATATGAGATAAAATAGAGTAAACTTTTATTGAAAATTGTTTGCAAATGGTGTTAATTGTATTTAATATGTATGTTGCTGGTTAAGTCTAATTGTATTTACAATTCAATAATTGGAAATTATCATTAAAGTATAATTAAAATTAAATTTTTGCTTCAAAATCATTTACACAGCTTAAATGTATTAACTGTAAATTGTAATTACAATTAACGATTTGGTATTTCGAAAGTGTATATAAAAGTGTAATCAAATTTGGAAATAAAACTGAAATATTATTGATACTGGTTTCGGAAAGAGTCTTTTTAAATCACTTAGGTAGATGTTTGTAAGTTGTTCAAAAATGAGAAAGTATTTCATCTTGCCAGAGCAGAATAAGAGCTTCATTAGGTTAGTAACAATTACTGCACCAGTCACATTACACTATACCTCCTTATTCTCAAAGCCTGATATCCAATAAGAAAGTGGCCAGTCAAATTCCTGGTCAGCAGACCGCATTCGTGTCAGCAATATAATTTTTAATCAGAATTGGAGCTAAAGTATTATTAAACTCCCACTCTGCTCAGCGCCGGATTAAGGAAGATTAAGACTTTGCGGAGCGGAGCGCAAGGCTAAAAAATGGCAAGGGCCCATTATAATTAAACATAAAATAATTTTTATGATCGAAATCAAAGAAATCATTCGTCGCGGACTTTTTTCTTCAAAATTTATAAAAATAAAAAATTACATAATGATGAAAAAATAAAGTTTTTTAAAAAATAATCCGCCTGTACCATTTCTCATAGATCCACACTACACTCTTCGATGTTGAGGGCTCATTTAGTTTGGGGTTCGGGGTCCGAAACTTTAGCCCTACCTTCAATCCTACCTTAACACAGCGTTGGCTGGGGATTCCTTGAGGTCGGCGCTATAGCCCCCCAGCGTTGGCTTTGCTTTCTTTTGTTAGTAGTTTCCTGTTGTTTAATGAGAAATTATGCTGGAAGGCTGTGTGTTTTTCTGGGACTAAAAATTTAACAGAAATTTGTTAATTGCTATCTGCCTTTTAATTTTCTAATATATCGAGGCTATAGCCCTCTCTAGCGCTATCATAATCCAGCACTGATTTTGCATTATTCTGATATTAGTTTCCTGTTCTTTAATGGCAAATGGTGTTGGAAGGCGTTAGGGTTTCTTTGACTCAAAATTTGACGGAAATTTGCTATGTCAAGTATATCAAAATTTAGAATATATCAAAATGGTCTGATCCAAACTGAAAGGTTATTTCATTGTCTCCACTTGTTTTTGATTTTAAAGCACTGCTCGGTTACTGATCTAGAGTAGTCACCGAAAAAACCTAAAATGTTTAAAATTAATGGCATATAGAGCTGCTCAACTTATTGGTCTTGGTATTTTAACAGAGGACAACTCGCTTCATGACAAAGAGATTTTTCTATATGATGCAACTCCAACTACATGCAATTTATAATCGGCCTGTATTTCAAACTGAATAAATTATAATTTTTTTTAAATAAAATTAAAAAGTGAGAGGTCTGAAATCGATCTTAAATACCGTAATATATATATTTCAATCGAATATACACGTAAAGCTCAATACATTTACATAAATAGCACTGTGTGCTTTATTATCTAACAAAAGAAATAATAACCGTTAAAGAACCTTCGGAAGTATTAATTAATATTGGGTGGCACCGTTAAAGAATCTATCTATCAAGCTATCTATTATCAAAATCAATTATCTTTAATCTGTTCCTATGCCTACGGGTACAAAGTTAGGGACGCTATTATTATACCATATTCTATCTGCCACCCTAGGGGTGATTGTATGATTTTGTTTTAATTTTGTTTATGATAGATTTCTCCTTATCCCCCCGATTGTATGAGATCAATTATGTAATCAAAGAAAACAACAAATAAATCGCCAAACCGCTCTCAAGATTAGTTGACGTCGCAAGACTACAAACAAAACAGTTGTATTCGTATACCATCATGGCATAACAAAGTGCCAAAAGCAGTTAATAATAGACATGATTCACCACTACGGTATGGCGGCACACTAGAAACTAGAGACCAAAAACAAAAACTGACTCAATAAAGTAGGAACAACCTGTTTCGGGCTGCGATCGTAACAATATTTGAAAGTGTGGCTAATAGTGGCAATTGTGTGTCTGTTGCTAAAAATCATTGATTTATCTAACAGATCAGAGTGTAGAATAAGACAATTTATAGGCAAGTATATTGGCAAGATCATAGATTGATTTGGTAGTTGTTGTTGTTATTGTCTTGTTCAATGAATTGTTAATCACCACACTGATCTTTGCTCTATGCTGCAATAATAAAACTTGCTTGGGCAACATGCTGGCTAAGAAGAATCAAGTATTTAATAACCAGCAATAAAAATCACAATTTCAAAACAATAATGAAATAAATAAATTATGTGTTTTACTATATTGCTAAATATGTACATACACTGTATGATAAAACTCAACGTTTTGCTTAAGAACAAGAATCTGACACTGGAATATGATATACGAACGAAAGTAAAAGAAACATTTGTACTGAAGACTATTTACAATAGGTTGCAATTTGCATATTTTTATTAAAAATTAAATAAAATGTTATAAAAAATATGATTAATCTACATTTAAGACGAATATTTCCTACAGTGCCATTTACTAAAACTGTGCGACGAATGGTATCTTGAAACATTTTAACCCTTTAAATTAGTCTTTTTAAATATTTTTTTGAGAAATTTTATCCAAATGCATTTTAAAAGTGCGTAAGTCTTAAAATGTTCTCCAAAAACGTTCTTCACAAAACTTCACCAGGGGTTAGGCATAATGTGCAAACATTTTTTATGATTGGGAAGCATTGAAAGTCCGCACAGACTGCGATCTTTTTCGGGAAAATTTTTCATGACCGCCTTGATCCCATTTCACACAGAATCTAATATCAGAAAATTTTTTTGTGTTGGACAGTGACTTGTTATGATTGTTAATAACAATTTGTTATAATTTATTATTAAATTATTGTGCTAAAAAAATTTATGTATTTTATACGATAAGTGGTACTACTTCAATTGTATTTAGGCTGGAGAAGAATGTAAATATGGGTAAAAACAATAAAATAAAATTTAATAGCGAGTGCCTTAGCTTTCATAGTGATCATTGTTACATCCAGTCAATTTGGCGAGCATTTAAGTTTACATACATATCTTTACACTTCTAGTTGTATAGTTATAGTAATAACAATTTTTCCTTATTTATGTCAAATATTTTTGGTGTTTCTGAATCATAAGCCCCCTTAACGGATCTGTTGATTGAAGACTTTGAATTGACTTGAATATTTATTGTTGCACTTAAGACTTTACTGGCTTACAATGGATGCATGCAAATGTATTAACAATGAAACCGTATTTATTATTTCATATGAAATTTCTTTGAAATAACAATATTAGATATTTAAAAAAAAATAATAAAAACAAAAAAATGTTCACTAAGTTTCTTCGCTTTGGTTTTCAGTTAATTCATTTGTTTTTCTTTTGTTTATTACTCGAAAACAATGTTCATTAATTCAAAACTCATCATTAATCATAATTCGTAATTATGAAAGTGAACGGTTTTGGGAGATGAAAAAGAAAAGAAAGCGCGCTGCAGTAGCATCACACTAAAGTACGGCTTGAGCCAATCGGTATTGTTACAACATCGGTTCATAAATAAAGCGCGATATTTTAACATAATATTTCATATGTTTACAATGTTTGCCAAAAATTAAATTTAATTGGAATGACACAACATGGACTAATAGATATAATTACAGATGAATGTGATTTGTTATGTCATTTGATTGATCAAATATTCATTCACAAACGTCAATTAAATATGACGTAAATATTAAGTTAGTTTCATTCGTTATGTTAAGAATTTTGTGTTATTGAATCGATTAGGCATAGTTGTGAGAGGCCGACAAAAATAACTTTGAGCAATAACTCTCGGAAAGTAAGCCAAAGTAGAAAAATTATTTCCCAACCTGAATTTCATATCAAAATCGAGAGCCAGGTAGAAATTCAAAAATTTCTGAAATTTCCGGGAATTTCGACGAGGTCATCAATTTTTTCTCACAAAAAATAAAACTCTTTGCCATTTTAGGTAGAAATAATTTGTTTTTTTGAAAATTCCTTCTGTACGACCCTGTTTGCACGTGACTGCGCTATACGGTAGGTACAACATAACTAAAACACAATTGTTTAAAATAAATTTTGAAATTCGATACATTGAGCTAGAAGTGTAAGGCACTTAAAGTATCTATCTATACATAAGGGCATTCAACCTCTTTGATTACCATTTAATAAGCTTACGATTTAAAAAGCGTTTTTCCTCGAAATGATTACAATTATTTTTTGTTTTGTCACATTAAACAAAACGGAAAAGTCCACAAAATGTATTCGCACTTACATAAAACGAACTTTAATATTTTGCTGACTTTTAACTTTTTTAAGTAGCTTAAATTTCATTATTATTTTTTATATTTTTCAGCTAAATAACAACAGCAACTGATCCCCACACATAAAAAGAACAACAAAATGGGTACAAAAATCGAATACGTCGACACTTCACACCTCTATGCGACCAAATATATACGTAATTCAAAAGCCATTGCGGTGCTTTGGGCGATATTCACTATATGCTACGCTATAATCGGCATTGTAGCATTTGTGACACCAGGTAAATTGAATGCGATTCTTCGAAATTAAGTTCAAGAAGACTTAACACATAATGTTAATTGTTACAGAATGGATTGGTGATCCAGACAATGAGAGCGCGGGTCGCCTTGGTTTATGGCAAGTGTGTCAAAAAGATGAAATATTCGACAGTTGTCGAAGACGCTGGGAAAATATAATTACGGTGCCAACATTTTCGTTTCAAGTAAGAAATTTTTAAATTTTTGTATTTATTTTTTGTTGCGTGCAACTTTTGAATTTTATATTAATAGATTTTTTTTTTCTTTCAGCTGGCAACTTTCTTCATGGCCGGCGCAGTAATCTTGGCCTTGTTAACGATATGCTTTTTAGTATTTGTGATATTTATGAAATCAACAAGAGTTTTTCATATTTGCGGTTGGATGCAAATAATATCTGGTAAGCTTACATATCATATAGGAGTGTGTTTTTTTAATTTTATTTTTATCAAAGTACATATAATTAAATGTGCAATATTCTGCTTTTCAGAGCAGTGTAACGAAAAATAATATATCTTAGCAAATTTTCTAATACTGTCACGTCTTTTTTGCATGAAATTTTCAATGTTTATTGTATTGCATAATTACGACTTTTTTGATTTGAATATGCAGTTATTCGATTTCCGTTGTTGCTTAAGCGATTAAGTTACTAAAAACTGCAAGCATTGCATAAATTGTGACCTAATTTTTGAAGTGAGAACTTCTTTAAGCACATTGTGCACCTCCGTAAGAAAGCATTTGCGGCTGAGGAAAAATGTATAAACTCGCGACAGGCCACCGACATCGGATGCGTAGTCGTATCGTAATCGTATCGTAATCGTATCGATTACGCTTAGAGGATTTGCGGCTGAGGAAAAATGTATAAACTCGCGACAGGCCACCGGATGTATATACATATTCTATATACAGTACATATATGTGCGACTTCGCTCTCTCTCGCTCTCTTTTCTATATATCATATATGTTTATTCCATAAACATTACAAAACATCATGAAAACAAATTTCAATTATATTATTTTAAGTTTTCACTTCTGTCGGCACTCCCAGAGTGCAACCCGCCGGTTTTTTTAATTCTCGAAATGCAGACATTAGGAAATATGTTATGACTACCACACTATAGTAGATAATATATTTACTTTTGCCATAATTAGCATTTACTTTTTAAATTCAAGGCGACGTCCGTAAAGTTATGATAAGGTCATAGAAGCTCTCAAAAAAATAAGTTTGTTCTTTTTATATCTAAACTCTGTTTTCGATTCAATCGAAGGCAGGGTCTTTTAGATCATTCAATTACGCATACACTCTTTTGAAAAACTAAATAGAAACGTTCGAAAATTGAGTAGTGATTTTTCAAAACCTCCTATTTACAATGTAAACTTTTTTCACATTTTTACAACCATCATAAAATCATAGAAAAAGTTTGCGTGAGATTTTCTTCTGAAAAATTTGAAATAATGGATTTATCCAGTTTTGTTGCGTTGCTCCTCATATGGGAGATGGCCGTGTCCAGCTGACAATTTTATTCAAATATCATGATTCATTTCCAGCTCCATTTTCATTAATTATGGCCACAAATGTATGGAGTGCATCCATTGTGCTATGGCAACATGTACTCAAAAATTACAAAATTTTAAAAATCGGTTCAGTGATAGTCACGCTGTCTAAGGGAAAGTTGTACTAAAAAAATACCTTTTAAGTGAGGTACGTTTTATACGCGTTTTAAAATATTAATTTTCGCATCATTTCCAGAAATCATATTTAAAAGTTTATTTTAATGGTTTTTCGAAAACTTCCCACAGCCGATCTTTAGAATTAAAAATTTTTAAACGTGGCATGTTGCTAGAAACACGTTTGCATAGGGCTTATTTGTGAACAGCTTTGGTCCAAATTTATGCAATCTCTTTTTCTGTAGAATTCAATACCGGGCCAGCCAAGTAGCTTAGCGCTCCTTCTGCCAAGTCACTGATTCCATAATATCAATAAAATTAATTTTCAACGACAAGGCTTTACAGTAAGATAGAGCCGAGGACCTGCAAGGCCTGTTGAGCCAAATCGTGATTATTTTTGATAAGATTTTTTTTTTAATTCATATACATATGTAGTATGTACTTTACTTGAAGTTCTTATACTGTATTGTAATAGTTTCTAGTTTATATCTCAACGTTTATAAAAGTTCTTTCATATTTCGAATTTTAGCACTCTGCATGATTGTCGCTTGCGTATCGTTTCCATTTGGCTGGAACTCAGATGAATTTCGAAAAATCTGTGGACCTGATGCTAATCGTTTTGAATTGGGACTTTGTGGCATAAGATGGGCATATCCATTGGCAATAATCGGCTGCATCGATGGTGTTGTCTTGGCAACTCTAGCCTTTATTTTGGCCACAAGACATGTGCGCTTGCAACCGGATCCACTGTATCAGAATTCATTGTACAAAGGTAATTAATTATTTTATTTTGTTAAATAATTTTCTGCACACAGTAGTCATACACATAGAGTTGCCGCTGTTAATAACATAAAAATAACTATGTACATTACTAACAGGTGAAATCAACAACGCTTACATTACAGACGCTGTTAGTTTGGCTGGTTCACGTAAATCGCTGAATTTGCAGCCAATTCTGTTAGTGGCGCCACCGCACAACATTGCTAATGGAGACGACACAATTTCACAATTCTCAAGCCGAACTCCAAATCATCGATACAACAGACCTGACTACCACAACTCAATGCATCAGTTTTAAATGTTTAAGAGGGCGTACGCACTGTTGCTGCCGTTGCTACGTCATTCTGCTAAGCGGAGAAAACAAAAACGATGTGGTTTTTATTTTGACTGAACGAACGAACACCCTGTTTTTTTTTTGCAATCTTTTGTATGTTGTACAGTAATTTTAATGTTAATGTTAAATTTTTAATGTGTAAGAAAAGTAAAGGAAAAAAAAAAAATAAATGAAAATAAATTATTTTATTAACAAAATAAACATTAAAACATATGGAGCATAGTTTTCGGGTATAATGGCGCTTTTTAACACAATTTCATTGAAGTAAATATTTTCAGTCATCTTTTCATGGGAAGAAAGTTTTCCGGTAATGTTGATGAGCAAAGACAAAAGGCATTTAGCAGCCAAGTGCTTACTCAACTAGGTCAATTACAAAAAAAAGTCAGTTCTATCCAAAATATGTTGCTCTGCGTCTTCGATAACCAACAGCGCTTTCTTTATAAATTATAATCATGGGCAAATTATGTTTTTGTACACGGAACATTCCTCAAGGATCTGATACTAGTTATTATTCAATGCATCAATTCAATAAAACCATCTAATAGTGGTGGAATTATAATTCTCGTCCTCTTGCCCATGGTTTTGGTGAAGTGACGCCACTGACACGGAATTGAGAAAGTTCACATCAAAGTCTCTGATATCTGAATTTTTTTAAAAAGGAATTTCAAACTCATCTACTGAACCTATTGGAAAAAACACAACCACGAGCTTCGACAAATAACAGAACATATCCGATAAATAACAGAAAATTTTACATTATTTATGGCATTTTGTTATGGTCGCTGAAGTCAGCCTGTGATTACAAGGTTATTACCGTAGTAGACGTCGAACATAACGTATAAAGAATTCAAATTGTGACGAATAGTATTGAATAGTTGGGTTTTTACTAGTGGCGTCGACCGGGGTCGCACTGTATTTTGTTGCATGTGCTTGACAGAAATGTTATAAAGCTCGAAGTGGTTTCTGCACTGGATATCGATAGAAGAAATGTTAATATACAGTTTGTTGTGAGCAGTTAAAACAGTTTGAGGTTGCTGGAAAGACATGGTCGCCATATAATATTATTTATTAGCTAGTGAACAAAGAAGTATATATCACAGAACTAGACTCCAAAGTAATCTTCTTTTAATTTAAATAAAATTTAAAACCAACAAAATTGTTTCTGTAAGTGCACAAGCGAAAATATTTTTGAAAATGGCGTCAACATCAAACTGTTTTAACATAATTCTGTTAACATTAAATGCTTCATAACATTTGTTTTTCGACATCTGGTACACAAACCATTTTGAGCTTTTCTACATTTTAGTAAAGCCTAAGCATATGCAACAAAACTTTTAAGTTTTGCTGTGCATAAAATGTCCTTCTTGTTGCATACACTTTAGTAAAAATATCATTTTTACATACATATAAAACATTTTCGACATTGAAAGCTTTCGGATAATATTTCAAAGGTAAATAACACTAGTTTACAAAATAATTTATTTACATGTATCTTTGATTTTGGTTAATTTTCGGCGCGCCTTAAAATCCTGAGTCACTTTGGAAGTATTTGCATTTGCATTCATTTTGTTTTATTTTTTAATTTCATTTTAATACGAATCTTAAATTAGATTTCACCTCTGGCGTGTGACCCAATTAGGCACATCCTTTTCCTTACTTTTAATGAATGATTCCCTTGATATTTTAAGCTTGTCATAAGAAAGTCTTCCCAAACAGCATCGTCCTTAGTGAGAATTTGAGTACAGCTTTATTCTTGTGCTAATAGAAAATTGCTCGAGTAACTAAAATAATTGACACTTTGAAAAAATATTGACTTAACTATTTCCTTATAACCTTGTGACCCCAAAAATTAATATAGGAACAGCATTTTACACTCATAATTTAAATATAAAATATCAGCAATTTAGGTGATTATTAATTCATTTACAAATATAATAAAATAAAACTTTCATTTTGAAAGCCAAAACGATTATTTAATGCCTTACCCATTTTGTGATGCCCATAATAATTTTCTCCAAATAATTTTCCAACATTTTCCAATAACAATTTAAACACAATTCAAATCATTATTGGGGGACGGGGTGGCGATTGAATTCCAGACAGCTCAATTGAATGCACACGGTATGGTGATGAAGCAGCTGTGAAAAAGAAATCTTCACACCTTACCCGGCTCCCTTCAGCGTATAATAGAACAAGTAAAAATATTATTGAAGTCAGCTCGTTCACTTACGGCTCAAAGGACAAGCGCTATTGGCTTTCTTGGCATATCATTTTCCTAGGCAGTGGCAGCAAATGTCTGAATGCGTCTTCTTCGGTTTAATATTCTTGTATAATTCATAAGATATTCTATCAACGGAAAAGAAATGCGTTAAAATATCCTAAGTGGCCAACAAGCTGACGCGCTTTATATCGGATTATACGATATGCCAACAACCCTCCGACTGCCACCAACATCATTACACCATTCTATTATGATATAAAAATTTATTGATGTAATATCTGAAAATTTAACTTTAAATATCAAGTATTGAGAATCGATATTTAAATAAGGGTTTATTATGTGGGAAAAAAGAAAAGAGTCATCAATCTTTTCTTCATCATTGATGACAGATATCCTGGAAATATGGAATTAGAAATATTTTTAAAAGCAATAGGAATAATATTCCTGGAGAAGCTCTTTCAGAATACTTAGTTGATAATGCAAAAGTTTCTTGACCAGAATATTATTACAGAGCCATAACTGTTCGCGAAGAGATCACTGAAAAAATATTTCCTCTCTAGAGTTGGAAATAAAAAGAAGGTGTTAGTTTCAGGAAGAAATGGCAATCTTCTTCTGTCTTTCCACATCTATCAAAAAGGTGAGCAACAAAAACGCTTGATATTGCGATCGACAAATATATCAAAAATCTTACTCAAATGCATCGATGTTTTTGTCATCTCAATTTCACACCACTAAAAGGACCTTCACCATAAGCTAAAGCAGTCGTGCTAAATAGTGCGTAAGCAGTGCTTTGCTTCACAGGTTATTTATTTACTTGTGAGCCATTTTTTTCTCTAAGGTAGTCCAATAAGAGCTTCTACTAGCTGGGTGGCATTCGTAGAAAAAAATCTTTAAATATGTACACTCCAAAAAAAAATTACTATATTTAATGTTGTAATCGTGTTTCAATTATTAAATGTTGTAATTTTACACACGAAATGTATTCATAACTTTGCATATAAAAATTGGTAAAATAGATACAGCAAAAATGTGTACATCTATACACATTATTAATGTAATTTTAATGCCTTCAAATTTACTAAGATGAATGTGTAAAAATGCAGGATTTATATTGGCGCAAACAGAATAATTTTATTTTTTATTTTCTTTTAACTTATGACAACAAATAAAAAATAGAAATTTATTTTGCTGTAATATTAACATAAATCACAGTTTAATTTACAATATTGTACGATTATAGCAGCTTATTTATAGTTTTACTTGCTAGTATATTATATTTTTATTTATATTTGTTATCGGTACTTTTCAGATCATGTTGCATCTAACCACACCATTATTCACAGCATCTGCTATATTTATACAACTGTCATGACCAACCCAGCAAACTTTATTTCCATCACTTGAAAAACTGACATTATTTATCCAGCCTCTCCCAGAGAAATTCTGCCATTAAATAACCTAATGGCATTCGGCTTCCCCAAACGGTAGGTGAGGATCGGTCCTCGATGTCTTTGATATAAGCAGAAAAAACTCCTACCTTATAATCAGTTGATTCAGCTACACTAAGCACATTGTTCCGATGCCAATTCAATGAGATAATTGTTGATCGAATTGGTTTTTTAATATGCTTCGATACCCACCAATCGGTTTCAGACTCCAAATAGCATACCGATATCAAACGGGCTGGAGACCATTTGACGCAGGTTGCTGCACAATTTTTGCGAAGTATTACTAAAGTCGGTTTCCATTTTTAATCTTCAGTCTGCGTCCAAACATAAGCGTTACGATCGGCGGCACAGTTTACAATCCTGTTAGTGTCCTTAGCCCAGTCAATGCCCATAACTCGCAGATCATGCTGAGTAAGGATATCAACTAATTTCCAGTCATTACTGTCCCGCTTGTACATATATATGGATCTCATTGTTATTTGGAGACAAAGCTATTTGTGACTTGTCCCTATTCCTAGCGTGGCACGTTATGGACGCTAATGATCCACCAAATGTATATCTTTCAGCCATTATTTTTAGAAAATAAAGAGTACAGAAAAATCGTGGACTCTGGTCAGTCAACACGATTTACTTTTGAAACAGTATAGTTAAATTCTTAAAAAATTGTCTGAAAGAAAATTGTTGTAGAAATGTAAATTAGAAAATTGGTATAAAATTAATTAATTACCGAAAACTTCAATACGCCAAGAATGTGATGAAAAAATACTGAATGGCAGCTGTTTTACACATTTTATCTGCAATATGAAACTAATTACACTTTATTTTTTGTAATAAAAGCAGAATACAATATTTTTTTTTCGTAATAGACAGTAGAATACATATTTTTATTAGTAAAAGGTGGTTGAATACATATTTTTTACTGCAATTTTACATATTAAACGTGTGTATCCTAGAATTTTAAAAAAGACACATCCCTTGTAAATTTTTACATATTTTTTGTATTTTTTACAACAATGATATGTACTAGTAAATTTACTATAATTAATATAGTAAATTTACACATCGCATTTTTCATTTTTTTAGAGTGTATTTTGTATGGAGTGTCATAAGTTCTTGGCAAGTGCTCTGCTCTAAGGGTGGATAAGCTGCAACATATTGCAAGTATTTGCCGATTGTGAGTTTATGGCAAACAAATTTTCCGCATTATCCACATGATTTTGATTTGAAAAAAAAAAAAAACTTTTTTTTTCTGTTTTTCGTTTTATTATTGCTTTCACAGATTTCGAAATTTTGTACGTCATTCAAGGTCCTTTGCTGTTATTCGTTCTATCAACTGTTACCCGTTTGTTAGCGTTTGGCTTGGATATTAAGACTTCTGGGAATCGTGGTGGTGGTTGTTGCTGCACGCTCTTAGTACGGTGCTGATGATGATGCTGAATTACTTTGATATACAATATTATTATTGGATTTTATGGCATTCATAAACGAATTTTAACTTTTTCTTTATTACGAGCCAAATGCACGAGAATTGGCCGATTTCGTGGGTCTTTTTTATGCCATATTAATGTAAAGCGTTATTCTCGAGCATGTGGTGCTAAATGCTTCTTTATTAGTTTATTTGAATGTGACTGTGCGTTGCTTTGATTGAATGTATTTTATGGCAAGATGAGTTTATTGCCATAATTATCGTTTATATTTTGATGTGATGTTTTTATACCGAAAGAAACTTTTTTACTATTATATAATTATAGGTATTTATTATTTAATATTTCTTTGTTTGTGCTAAATGAAATTAATATGGAAAACACAGTTTGTTATGAGGTTGTTAATAAGTTTTTTTGCTTGAAATCACAAATAGTTATGGGCAGGAAAGGACAAATTTATTTGTTTCAAATTTATTTGTTTGACTAAACAGAAGTATTAATTGAAAAACTAGATAGAATTGTTATCAAGTAAGAGCAGAGATTCTGGAAAGTGGAAAGTGGTTACGAAATTAACAAGTTCACGATCTATAGCTGTTGAATTAAACGCACACAAATAATCAACTTGTTATATATACTTGGCTCGTAAGCTATACATAGCCCTAAGGACTGAATTTCAAAATATTATAAATTTAAAAGATAGCAGCCCTACTTTTACAGTAGTGGATCTAAACCAATTCCTTTTTCCAATTCATTTTTCCTGAGCTTATCATAGTTATAGAATAAAAAAAAAAAAAAAAATGATTTGAACCCGAAAATTTATGACGGTTTTTTAAGGAATATAATACTGGAGCGCTCAAACTCTTTTTGAATGCAATTGTCTTCATCTGACCGTCCGAAAATTTCAGTCGTTGAACTGATTTTATATATTTGGAAAATGATATTATAGACAAAAAATATTTTCTTTATAAGTCAGCATCACAATCGCCGCCCTTATAATGACAGCCATTCTCCTTCAGAATTATCACAGCACGATTCAACTTCAACAGCGTAAAAATTCAATAATTATATCCACGATATATGCGTTCAGTTGATTGGCTCTACTCCCCGGTAATGCTTTAATTTGCATATTCCGTCGTAAAAAAAAAACACTTAGTAATCGTTTGATTGGTTTCTGAAAAATGTATTATTAAAACCCTCTACCACGTTGTGGTGACATATTGCTTCATAAAATTTCAGCAATTATGAGTTAATAAAGCCAAAATTTATCTTAAATAAAATCGTAGATTTCTTGTAGAAAATATTCTCCACCTATAAGCTAACAATGCTATTTGACATTGAATTGGAATGAACGTTAAATATAAAGTAAGAAAACGACGGAATTTTTCCATTTTTCGTATTAAAAGAATTGAAAAAAGTTCCCACCCCCTTAAGCTGTTTTCAATTATTTTCCGGTTTTTCATTTCGCCATACTACTTGTACTTATTCATTTTTGTGGTATATCCTTATAATCCTGCAGGCTGCAGTGTTAGGTTTTTTACGGCATGCCACCATCATTTCTTTTTTCCCGCAATGATGGAGAAAAAAATTCATTTTTTAGTGTTTCCTGTTTCTGTTTGAAAGGTCAGCGGGTGGGTAAGCTATGCTCCATTTTTTTTTCCATTCGTTTGCCTCACTTCATCTGATTCATCGCTTCTCCGCTTGTTACCAATGATGGTATAGTCGTATTATTTAACTTTGAAATATGATTTACGATTTTTTTTTTCTTAACTTCTGACAGCGCATTTCTTCACTTTAAAATTATGATTTTGAAGTTCTATTTCCTTTTTGACCATTGCAGTTGTTGCTGTTGAATTGTGTTGCTCCATTGATGCTGACCCCAGGACCACATATTGTGCACA
Organism: Meiosimyza platycephala; assembly: GCA_963662105.1. Classification (NCBI taxonomy): domain Eukaryota; kingdom Metazoa; phylum Arthropoda; class Insecta; order Diptera; family Lauxaniidae; genus Meiosimyza; species Meiosimyza platycephala. Next base: position 113,683,902 of record OY759208.1, on the reverse strand, counting down.
TATTAGAGTGTACGCTTCTAAGGATGTTAGTAGTATTATTAAAAGTCTTGCTGTACTGTGTTAACTAACAACCCCGCCCCGCCCCGCCTCACTCCTCTCCCTTGGTAGAACTAAGAAGTCTGAGGCTTGCCTGGTGGAGTTGAAAAAAAAAGGCAATTTTGAGGGTTATTGATGTACTATTTAAGTCATAATCACACAGTAATTCGTAACAATCCAAATTAGAATTCTATAACTTTACTCACTCAAACAGCAGGAGCCTTCACCGGAAACAGAACTTCCATTTCTCGGTAATCTAAAATCAGCGTATTTTTCACTGATTTAATCCTTCCTTAGGGTATATGGCGCAAGTTCCTGCTTAAAATTCGCCATTGGTGTTATGACTTTCGCAAGTATAAGCCATGTTTTTGATATTACTATTAATAATTTTAAAATTATAAATTATAATATAATTTTTTTCTGAAGGCTAATCATGTGTCCTGTTGATGGCACTACAGTTCAAAATATGTCCCATTGGTAGTCGTATGAGAACAACATAAACATAACACGAATTCAAATATTTTGCCAACAAGGTCCATCCCAGTACTTATAAGGATGTGAATACTCGTTCTTATGTCATGTATGTGATGTACTACTTTCTTCTGAGGGTTTATTGTGTGAAACTATAATTTAAAAGAACTGCAAAATGCTTTCATATTTTGATTGACATGTTTTTGATGTTTGTGATGTTTGTATTCCTCCTCCAATTTCTTTTTTGTTAAGTCCCATATTTTTTTAGTTCAAGAGTCAATAAATTGTATATTTCTTTCAATGAATTGTTCTTTTTTTTTTCTAGCGTAGTTGTTTCTGAACTGGACATTTCAGCAATAAAAATGAAATTATTGAGTTGAAAGAAAAATATAAACTCATTTCAAAAAAAAAAATTGTTAAGAAACTAAATTCAGTTGCAGAAGCGACATAAAACACTTTTTAATATTAGTCAGTTTATCAATAGTCTAAGTGTGTGTATAGAGTTTAATCCTTCAAAACAAAAGATCCTGATTGGATAAGAATTTTGAATTCATTGAACTCTGTTTATGATTTTTTTTTTTCATTTTGAAAATAATGAAATATAATAAACAACTCAAATAAAGTAATAATTTTTCTGTAAAGAGCATTTGTAATTTTTTCCAAAAATTTAATAAAAATTGCTTAAAAATAGGGTAGAGAAACTTACAAATGCCAAGATTTATTAGTGCGTTTATGGTATAAATATTATGTACCAAGCAAAAGTTGAACGAAATTAAGGGCGCTGAGTTATAAGTCGAAAAAAGGGTCCTGCCGACTAAAATTGAACAACTTTCGGCAAGTCTAGTCTTTCGTATGTATCCATTTGCACCAAATTTCGTCTAAGCTTCACTCCAAAGTGTGCCAAATTTTGTACAGTTTTCTTATTCGCTATATTACCGCACTTACGCGGGAAAGCTCCTTTTTCAGCACTATTTTGATTACCATTTAAAGATTTGCAAAATGGTGATTTCTGTTTCAACTGATATCTATTTTGTTCCCAAATTGAAGAAAAGCTTTATCCATAGCTAGCGATATCCAATGTTCTGATTATGTTTTCCGCCATATTTTGGCCTCTGTTTTGGAAAACTTTTCTAATTAGCTCCCATGGTACAATAATCATTGTAGCAGCATTTCTAAGTGACAAATCTTCTTCTCTTCTTGTATGCCTACTTGAATTGTCAAAACAGCTTGTTATATATTGATTTTGTTCGATCTCTTCACAAAAACGCACGCTTGTCAGAATTTTTCTTTTGCTTACTTTTGACAATTATCGTAGGCATTTTCACAGTTGCATAACTTGAATTTGATATGATAGTTCTACCATGCATAATTAGCTCCTAAATGCGATCATCTGTTAATATTAAGCTAGTCATTATTTTTTGATTTTTAGATAACCGCCGCAATGATTCATACTCTTACAGCCCACTTCTAGCCTTTGGCCGGTAAATCCGGAAAAATTTCGGTTTTTTTTGTCTTGGTCTGCAAATGAAATTTTGAATATTTTCACAATAAGTGGACGTTCATTAATTACGTGAATTTAAATTAGGGGGGAGGGGGTCCGGCAAAATCTCACCAAATCTCACCAATGGGGGGGAGAGGGTCAAGGAAAACCTCACGTCAACTTTTTAATGCATAGAATTTACATTAAAAATTATAATTTAAATCTAACGGGAGGGAGGAGAGGGGTCCCGCCAGATCTCACCAAGATGAAGGGGAGGGGGGTCCAAAAGAACACCTCACGTAATTAATGGACGTCCCCTAATGCGTATATTTCTGAGTAAATTTTTCATGTTAATAGAAACGTAACCACATTTACCCTACATATGTATGTATATAAAACCATCATAAAAATTTTGCCATTTTATGCATTTTATTTACAGTTCATTGAATCAAACGAATTAAAAGTTACAACAGAATAAAAAAAAATATAAATAGGAAAATAATCAACTAAGCAAAAAAAAAAACCATCAGAATAAAACTGAAAATACATTTTTCGTTTTTCATTCAATTTCTGTTCCTGACATTTAGTTAAATGAAACCTTTAAGGCGTTTCCACTACCATTACCCCACGTACGTATGAGCGCACAGTTTCAGTTTTTCATTTTACCCAAATGTATTGGCTGCAGTGAAGCTCGCATTTGTATCAGCATTTACTAAAACAACTTTCTTACTTTTTTTCCCCGATATGAATAATTTACTTTATCCTTAGCATTCGTCTTACAAACGAAAAACAGAGAAATTTCTACCTTTCATTACCATCGTATGAAATGCATTTGTTACTATTTTAAAGTAAAAGAAAATTTGTTTATTCAAAACTTTAGTCTTCAGTGTTGATGATATCTTCTTAATGAGTTCGGAGTTGAAAATTTATTTAAAAAATCAAATTTCTGATACTTTAGAGCGCCACATAAAACTTTAATTTAATTTGTTTTGGTATAAATAAAATTGTTATTTTGATGCAAAGGTCATAAAGTTTCTGATGATGCGATTTCAACACTGACACACGCTGGAAGTATTTTGGGATCTATTTTTAATGAATTTGATGATTTTGAATCGACCAAAAATTTCGCAGAAAATTCAGATAAAATAAAATCAGTTACGTTATTATAGCATAATACGTTGGGTGTTTCAAACAGACCTTGGAACTTTTATACTTTTATTTAAAAAGTCATGAAAATAAAGTCTTCAGTTTAAAGTTTTTTTTTGCATATAAGTTTATAAAGAACCTTTTTTTTAGACCTTACATCTCTCAGGGGGCTCGAAGCAGTGATGGCATTTTCAGTACATTTGTACTTTTTACGGTACATTTGCGTCCTGAAAAATCGTTGTCAGTACATTCAGTACAGCCGTAGACTACCGAGGTGCAATAAATTTTTGTTTTAAAATTAGTACAACACACCCACCTGGGAGAATCGAGAACCGCCCGAGTGGCTTCCAAAATCCACTTTCGGCTTTTTCTCATCAATTGGTGGAATATATTTTTCTCAAAAATTGGTGCAAAACACCCATGTAGGAGGGTTGTGGTTCCTTCAAAAAACTTCCGAAATTAAATTTTTGCCTTTTCCCATCAATTGATGTAGTACATTTTTTTTTTTGCAAGAATGGGTCCAAACATCCCACTTAATAGGGTGGTGGACCTCCCAAATTATTTCCTTTATCCATCTTCGGCATTTTACCATCGATTAGTGCAGTAATTTTTTTTTCAAAAAATGGGTCCAAAACATCTGCCTAGGAGGCTCGTGAACCCTTTAAGTGACTTTCATAATGGATTTTTGGCCTTTTCCTGTCGATTGGTACAGTAAAAAGTTTTTCAAAATATGTGTCCAAAACACCTATTTCCAATATCCATCTTCGGCATTTTCCCACCGTTTGGTGCTGTAATTTTTATTCCAAAAATGGGTTCAAAACCCCCACGAGGAGGGTCGGAGACTTCCATAGTGTCTACCAAAATCCATTTTCGAATAATTTTTAGTACTAAAACTTGTACTGTAAAAGCTAAGTTATATTTTGTGTATATGAGCACCAGTGGAGTAATTTTTTAGCGGCCGACCCGGGTGTAACGCTTGGAGGGTGTCAAAATGGTTGCTATAGTTGTGACTTCCACTTTGAAAAATAAAGAGTGGACCACAGGATGTGCGCTTGCTCTAAACATTATTGCTATCACTAATAATGCATTTTTTTTTTTTTTTGAAATATTTATTCATTTTTTTTTTTTATTACCAAAATAAACTTCTCACAATCCCTTTTTTATAACAAATTTTGAGTCAAAATACATAGGTACTATTTACAAATATGGTATAAGGTAAAAAATATAAACTTATCTTTATAAACATCATATTCTACAATTCTTTTTTTTTGTGTATTTCTTTACGAAAATGCTATAAATATATTTTGACTAATGAAAATATCATATGAGCTTAATGTTAAGAAACTACTCTCATTTTTGTTATAAAAATGACTAGTAAATAGAATGGTTGGTTATAAATTGTATGATATGTATACTTTTTTCAAGTATAACAGTTTATTTTTGGACTATTTACATAAAGATAAACTACAATATACGAGTATAACTTAAAATTAATATTGTACCAAAACTAGAAATCTAACTTATGAAATAGTAACGATAGTAAAGTAATAAAAGAGAACCCAGTAGAAAAGTTTTAGAAATATATTTACAATTGTAATGAGACATTTTGTAAATGTTATATTATCTGGTGAAAATGATAGCCCAAAATTATGCAGCTTGAATTATTCAAATTCTTACAGCGGAAAAAAACGAAATTGACAGTTTCCAAAAGGCATAGTTTCCGGCACACAGAAAAATTTGTATTACCAACATTTGCAAAAGTCTCAGAAATGCTTTAGTCTTTTAAAAATAGATATTCGAATATATGTTACTAATTGTAGATGACCCTTAAAATCTCTAGGTTAACTGAAAGTTTAAATATTAACTTAGGCTTAGAGTTAACTGAAATTAAAAAAACAACATACTTTTGATGATCAAGATTAAATGAATTGTGTACCAAACCGAATTTTGAAGTTTTTCAAATCTTAAACATAAGAGTCATCTAAATTCGTATCCAATTTAATACTAAAAGAACGTTTTGGCATTTTTCTTATTTTATATAATAAATTTTAAAAAAAAGTTGAGCGTAAGTAACTATTGAATTTAAACAACTAGAGATTCACTTAAATTTGAGTTACTTATTTTTTTCTATCAATAGAACTATTTATTATAAAATTAAAATAATAAGTATTAAATTTGGCTGTTTTGTTTTTTTAACTTTAAAAAAATGGATACCCATGAAGCTTTGTCAAGGTATCTGACTTTTTCGAAAATTCTGACATATCAAACTTAATGCTAAATAAACGCACTCACATTCATTTATAAAGTACAAATACACACACACAAATTCACACAAAAAAAGTTAAAATCACAAGTTTTCTTTTCTTAAAATCCTAAAACTAATATAAAGTTCCTACTACGATGAAATACTATGAATCGATTATGGGTAATACCTCCTCTCTATCGTCTGTCATTGTGCTTGGCATTGTCTTTAGCAGCGTATAACTTTCACGATGCATAAACTTGTGCTGATGTTGTATAATGAAACTGCTGCCACGCCTTAATGAACGACGTCCCATCTCCAATATTTCAAGTGTCGGATCACGTGCAAAAACAAAATTCTGATAGGCTCTCACAAAAGAAAAGATAATGGCAAATGCTCCAGATAAAATTAGGAAATACGATGCTATTGGTATAATATTGGGTGCAAAAACGGTTGCTAAATATATCCACCGACGTATAGCTGGGGTTAGTTCCGAAATACCCTGAAATAGATTGAAAAATTTAATAATATTCGCTATTATAAATGGCTGTTTAATTCGTTACCTCTTCGAGCCACATAACAGGAAACACAAAATCTCTAAAGTTACGTACTGGATAGACATCCTTGGTGTGCGTAACCTTTAAATTAAGTTGTATGCGCACTTTGCCTTCAAGTGGTACACCGAGTTTCTGGAAAATGTAAATTTTTTCTTAGTATTATTGGATTCTAAAAATTTTTTAAGGAGTAATCTTTAAATGAGCGGTGTTTTGTATGGTAATTGGCGGCGATTTTTTTCCAATTCTATTGATTTTCTTGTACCTTAAATCACTTTGGTCTTCCGTTTGTTGCACATAGAAAAAGGCATAACAAATTTGGTATATCTGTTAGTTCATGTGAATTTAAAATGGGTGAAATCAATTACCCGCCCCGTATTTCTCACAGTAAGCCTCCATACATAGTTATATTCACTTAGTTACTATAGTTCACAATGTTTGATAGTGATTTATAAATGCAATGACTATTATATCTATATATATATTTCGAAGGGGCGTGTAACTTCCCCAACCAGAAAAGCCCTCAAAACTTTAAAATTTCACACAAATACTTCGGTTAAGCAAAAACTTAATCCTAGAAAAAAAGATATATAAATTTAAAACATAAAAAAACTATGCAGTAACCTTCTCTAGCACAAATATGTTGTCTGAAAAAAAAAATTATTAAAATCAGTTTAGTATATTTTGCGCCAAAGCGTTACAAATCATTTCCTATAAGCAGTTTATATAAATAGTATAGGAGAAAAGAGATAATTTAGTTTTTGTCCAGGCTAAGGATAATACCCCTCAGGTTAGTTCAGGTTATTTTCAGAGCATAACCAGTCATGAATGGAGATATTGTAAAGCCGTTTTTAGTATGGTCTTAACCGTACGACTGCGATATTTTAATAAATTTTAAAATGAGCTTTAGATCAAATATTTAATTTTTTTTTTTAAAAAGTAACCTGAAAAGAGAAAGTTGTTATGATCAATTTTACCGACCAAAGTTATAGTACATATTGTGGGACTTTCGAGATAACCATTTTTTGCTTTATTCTGGAGTTACGGCGTCTGAAACTACTACTCTTCCCCTTCGCCACCCACATTGAATTATATTATTAGACTATTCCACTTTCGTTTGTGAACATGTTAAACAATACTTACAGGCTGTATTTTGAAAAACGTTTCGTGTTCATTCTTGTTTGGCGTCAAACCCTCTACCGATTCCAATAACGCTGGATCGGCTTGATAGAAATGTGGATTTGATATATAAACCGGTGCACCATATTGACAGGGGCTTATATTTTGTAAGCCTTTAACAGAATCATATTCATTCGAGTCAAAGCATTGATTTTGTGGATTAGTCACTGAGTCACCATAAGAAGATTCTGGTAAATAATACAAGTCAGCATCAATACCTGAAATAGAAATTTTTTACGTTATTATATCGTATAATTTGCGAAAATGATTTCAGTACTGACCGTCCTTTTGAATGCTTTGTTCATATTTTAAGGGTATCACACGACACAAATCTTTATCGTAAATATAAACAATATCTTGTTTTGTGATATCACGTGGTGGAAAGAATGATCCCTCTGAGCCTGTAATGCTCGTGCAAGGTTCGTCACTCCAATGTGGTAAATAATCCAATCCATTTAAACGATCGATATAGCCAAAATCATGCATGCCAGCATGACCAGTTTTAATTGTGGAGACTTCGGTTAATGTTCCATTACGCTAAAAGAAAAATTATATGGTTTGAGAATAATTCCTTTCATTTAAGAGCGCTTCCATTTAATCTTACCCCAATGAGCAGCCCCATCTTTGCCATTGGGCGCATATGTTTAGGATAAAATCTATGCGCTAAACTTACTAACGCATCATCATATCCAAATACCAGCTGATCAGCAGTTACTGTTATAAATGGCTTAAAATTCGCTGCTGTTAAAAGTACGGATAATGTCTTCGATATCACAAAGCCAAGCTTGGGACTAAGGCTTGTTAGGGTCTACAAAGAAATATCATTAGTGTTAAAGAAGTGATATCGAGTTTTTGTAAGCATAAATTTTTAAAATGATATTGGACACTAAACGATCGATGATTGAATGATGTTGTTGATCCTGATCCAGTACTCACCAAAAGCGGAATGTTTGGTGTGACTATTGGTGTATTCTTATCAATACTCAATTCAGGAACAAATTGCAAAATTTTCTTATGTTGATATGACACTGTGAAGTTGTCGTGGAATCTCACATTAACCTTTTCCATGTCTTCCCTGAAAATGTATTAAAGAAATCTTTTCAGAAAAGAAAGAATTCATTTGGCATGATTTACAAAGACGAAAAAGATCCCCTTTAAATCATCTTTAGATTCATCTTTTTGACCTTAAACTTTAGAATATAAATCTGTCAAAATAAATTTATTGCTAAAGGTTATTACATGCAGTTTGCTCTCATTAGCTTTTATAACAAAATTTTAAAATTTTTACTACAATGTAGAAAAAAAATTTCCTGACTACCTACCCATTTAAGATATAATCACTAGCGTAGTAAAAAAAAGTCTACTAAATCAAATAAATATAATTAATTAAACAAATTGCTACAGCAGTTGCACGTACTCAAAACTTAAAAAAAAAAAAATGCTATTTCTTTTGAGCTAATGTTCAGGGAAAGTCAAAAACCTTTAAACTCGCTTTGCATCTCCTCTGAAACGAAAATTTGAATGTCAAGTTCAGGCTTACGCATTTTTATTTGTCTACGTTTTGACTGAATTTTATCTAATGACGCGTTTACACGACTTTTTTTCTTACTTTTCGTTTTAAATTTATTTAGCTTTTTTGTTGTTGTTGTTGTTGTTGAATTTTATTGCAAGGCGCTAATGTTGAACGTTAAGTCAACTGCGGTAACCATTGTGTCACTTTAAATCAACTTAGCAACGTGCCATTATGCGCATTCAAAGTTCGAACCCAAACCCAAACCCAATGCGGATACTCGAACATAAATATAGTTGTGCATGATCTTTATGCGTATTCGTACTTTTCGGCCTCGCTATGGTTCATTTGCCTCCATTTGTTTTGTTTAGTTTTTAGCGCCCGTTTTTTTTTTTTTTCGTGTGCCCCCTATTGTAGTGCTACGCTTTTTGTGGCCACATTTTCAGTGACAAGTTAACAGCACTTGTGCTGCACTAAAAATAATTGTCGAGGTGTTCAATTAATCTTATTTGCGGTGCGGTTTGTTTAGGTTCACATTAACGACGCGCGTATTTGGTAGCTGATTTACCGCTTGAGAAATTTTAGTGGATTTAAAAAGCGCATTAAATAGGAAGTGCATTGGTGATATGATAATTTATGTGCGAGTAAATTGTAACTGTCAGCGGTAAATAAACAAATAAATGAGGACCAAGTTCTGTGACAATTGGGAGTTATTTTAATTATAATTAGAGAAGCCATAAGGAACTTAAAGAATATTATCTTTTTATGTACATCAATCCCGGCATCGCTAATGTATGTGATAAAAATTTATACGATATCAGTAATTTTTAATAGCGTATTTTTCTGTGTGTGTATTGTAAATCGTTTTGTAAATGTATGACTTGGACTTTGCATGTCTGTTAGATAATTTATTGCCGCAAAGTTCTATGTGCACATAAGTTTCTAATAACGAAAGCAGTTTATTTAAAAAACTAACTTATTTAATTGCCGACAATTCTTAATTTTGCTCATTAAGTTATTAAAATGGTTACTCGCCAGTGTCCAGTGCAAAAATAAGACACAATAATTAATTTCTTTATAATTAGTTCTTAAATTATTTACATACAACAATTAAATGTTCTATGTCAGAGACAAAAGCTTCAGAACTGATAAAAGTGGCTAATTAAAAACTAGTTTTTAAAAAAAGTTTTTTTCTTTTTTGATAAACGTACCTGTAAACAAAAGGTCCAACCTCTTGCAGTTTTGGTTTCTCACCAGTGAGAAATCCATCTGGATTAGTAACATTATAAATATAGACTTTTGTTAAACGTATGACACCCGGTCGCTGCCAGTAGTGAAAACTTAATGTATCATTCCACAGCCTTAAGTTCTGAAAAATTAGAAATAGAATTATTATGATAAAGTTCTTAAAGTCTAGCTAGTTCTAGAATTTACCTTTAAGATAAAATAGTCTAACCAGGGTATTGATGATAAAATTATGCCTAAAATTAATGTAACTATTCCGATAATTATCACAGCTAGTCTTTCTGAAAATAGAAAAAATAAAATTTACATAAAAATTAGCAAATTAAAGTAAAGTAGTTAAAAAGTTTTTAATTTTTAAAACAAATTGTCCAAAATTACATATGAATATCTTGTTAAAAAACAAATTACATCATAAATCTGTAGAAAATATCTTTGGTTGACACTTTTGCGTCAAAGCATCCGTTGTAAGTAGGTAAACGTTTATGTAAACTCATTAAAAAATTCCCAAAATGATTTAATTAATATTTACGTGTACGTTATACCATTGATAGTGTTAATAAATAAATAATACGTAGCCGCCAGAATATACTGCGTTGTGTGAAAACATCGTTGAACTTTGTCTCGGTTAACTGAACAGCCGGCGACTTTAAGTCTTGAGATGACAGCCCAAGTGTGCCTGGCGATGTTTATGTCAAAAGCAAAAGGCTTACCGTATGTTTATGTAGCGGGTCAACATCACATAGATTTTGTCAATTTGGTTTTTTTTTTTGGTAAAAACTCATAATAAATTCTGAATATTCTGAAACTGCTTTAGAAGCGAAGGGTCTAAACATAGCATCTTTAGCTTTTTCGAACCCTTCTATTATGTGCCAAAATTTTTGATAAGTCATCTTCTACAATTTGTTGCCATGAAGTTCTGTGTCTTCCACTCAGTAGCGTACCGGGCGCAAGGTTTGAGGGGGCGGCAAAATGATAGTGAAATATATCTCAATTTATAGCATTACATCTGCAGTAGCGGCGCCAGAGAGACGAAGAACGCAATGACTTCGTTCTACTTTCGTTACTGACATAGTGAAATAAGACGATACTTACTAAATACAAAAAGGAAGAAGTTTTTTTTTTTGTAAAAGAATCTGTGCTAGGAGTCCTTGGCCCCCGTGAAAGAATCAGGTAATTTTTTTAAAAAATTATTGTTTAATTTCAGCTATCAGAAATATTGATTTCAAAAAGTTTTACCTACCGTTGGAAAAAATTTTTATATCATCAGCAGGAACATTTGCAAAAAGTATTATTGATTTCTGGCATATTTCACACGTCATCACATCGGCAATCATGTTGCTATCTTCAGAATACGTGGCAGTAGATACTGTGTTGATTGTATCCAAATGTGCAGGCTTACGTCGCACTGTCAGCATTTTACGCGTAATCGAAAGCAACGTATTCAGCTGACGCTGAACATTTTTTAAGCGTATGATCATTTTCCACGCGATCGATCAAACAATTCAAAATTGCGAAATTGTTGTAAAATATTTTTTTTTTTTATAAAATTTTGGTTTATAAATAGAAAAAAATTATTACGCGGAAGTTGTCTCACAATTACCAATTTAATAATTGACAATTAAGGTTGAAGAACAAAGCGAGAATTTTCACAATTTCGATATGATAATACAGGGAGGGGTAAACGGTAGCGTCTTTATTTTCAGTATTATTACACGCGATTTAATTTTATTGTTTAAATGTTTTCATTGTGATGCAAATGTTTTTTTTTTTCTATTATGTCGCATTTTTTTTATTTTCTTGAAAGATCGTTTAACAAATTATAATTTATTAGTAATGAACACTTAATAAATCAAAAGCCCAGATTAAAACAACAGATCAATTACTGCGCTGAATACTGAATAAGAAATGAGCACGAAAAATTGACTTCTAGTGGAAAGTGTTTGCGTTGCATTGAAATGCAAATAAAAAATAAATAAAAATTTAAAACAAAACGTTTAAGAAAAAGTGCATAATGGAATGTTTTTTTTTTCGGCATAAATTTTAATGTTGATTCGACAATTTTTACAAAATTTTATGAATTTATAAAAGTAGACTTTAAATATTTTGCTTTCTTTGTTTAACAATATGTTCATGACTTCAGTAGAAAATAATTTTCACCATTATTTTGATACTAAGAAATGTTAGAAGAAAGTAAATCTTAGACGCACAAAAAAGGTCAAGCAGATTGCTAAATCAATGTCACTGACATACATATATACAAACGTATATCTCATTAACAAAAATTATATCTTAACTTTACAATTTTTATCAAAAATGAACGGTTTTAGAGAAATCGGCATATCAGCACTTTTGATTCTTCATTCTACATTTTGGGAGTAATAACGATGCACACAATGCACATTATTTAAGGGCTTGTTAGTGAGTTATAAGTGGATCAATTTTTCAAAAACATTTTCTGCGTTATTCTCTTTCTTATGCCCTAAGCTATGGCTCGTTCCTGTTAGTTTTTTCTACAAAACTATTGACTGATATTTTTTTTCTATAAAAAAGCTTAAAACTTTATATTAATTTTATGTATTCTCATAAGTATGCTGCCATTTTCTTGCAGTGTACTTATATAAAACAGAGAATGCATAAATTAAGCAATTATTTTAAATATACATACATAAAATTAACGTAGCACTAGATCATACAAGGGTGTTGCATGCTCACAATATCCGAAAAAAAATAAAAATATAATTAGCGTATCCGAAAAATACGTGATATAAAAAGTGAAGGGCTTAAAGTCCTCGAATAACA